>CM053624.1:111902224-111933613 GCA_028646595.1 Phalanger gymnotis
CTCTCTTTCCTCCCTCTCTCTCTCTCTCTCTCTCTCTCTCTCTCTCTCTCTCTCTCTCTCTCTCCAGTATTACTTAGGATCAAGCGATTTTAGAGCTAAAAGGGACCTTTGTGATGTTATTAGAAAATCAAGCAGCTTGTCACACCAAGATCAGTTGTACTGTAGAAGATCTTCTTTTCTTCTTTTCCAATAGGGGCTGAGTTGCCACCAGTCTACCACACAAACACACACAAAATGTGGAGATGCCATTTTTTGTTATACAAGTTTCCTCACAGTCAGTAGAAAGAAAGAGGGCAAAAGTCCTTTTTGGGCTACTGTTAGAACATACTGCAATGTAGATACATACTTATTTGGAGATCTTCTAAACAAATGCTTCTTAACAGGGGGGGCTCCATAAACTTCAAAAAAAATTTTTCTAATAACTATTTCAATATAATTGGTTTCTTAGGCATCTATGTATTTTTTTAAATACATTGAAAAGCATTATTCTGAGAAGGGGGTCCAGAAATTTTACCAGACTGCCAAAAGGGTCCATGACATAAAAAAGGCCAAGAACCCCTGTTCTAAGCCATCTACGGTCTAACTCTTCCTAAGAATTCTACAATGGCCTATGAACCCTGATAGTCCACACATGTGTTTTCTCGGTCAGTCGCTATCTAAGGCATGACCTGAATTTGATTGCTCTGGAACTGACACAGGAATTTTCAGGTTTGTTTTGCTGAAGGACCATCCATCTGCTGTCCACAGCCAAAGCTCAGCCTTTCTAGTTGTGCCCAGAGGCAGTAATCCCTAGGGTGAAATGCTCTAAATTGGCATCTCCATCTCTGTGAATAGTAAACAATCTAACTTCTAAATTTCAGAAGATGTTACTGATACCGTTTATAATTAGTTTGCTAAATATAATGTATTCAGGCTGCTAGATTTCATAGGTCTCTATGTATTTATACTGTGAAGAGGGTTTCACCACTTCTTTGCACCCACTTTTCTCAAATTTAGAAAATAGAGGATTTACTGAGTCATGCCCACTGAGTGAATAAGAGAATTGGGAGTAGACTAATGGTTTTTTTTTCTTCCTCATCCATGATAGTTGGCCAACTATAGGAAAGTGAAGAGATTATAGGACCATAGATTTATAGTTGGAAGGACCCCAGAGGTCACCTAGTGCAACCCTCTAATTTTTGAGTTGGTGAAACTGAAGCCCAGGGATATCAAGTTACTTGCCCAGGCTCATACAGGTTGTAAGCAGTTGAGCTTGGATTTGAATCCCGGTTCTCTGCCTCCAAATTCAAGGCTCCATTGCCTAGTTAAAGTCAGAAGTACTGAGCACATTAACTTTATTTCCATTAGTAGGCCTTAAACCAGAAAATAGTACAACAGGAAGAGGGTTGTGAGCATCCTTCTCTCCTCTGAGACTGCCATTTCCCTGGTGTAGGCCTCATCACTTCAGGCCTGGACTATTGCACTAGCCTGTTGGTCATCCTCCTTACTTCAAATATTTCCCTATTCTAGTCCATCCTCCACTCAGCCAAAATGAACTTCCTAAACCACTGGACTGATCATGTGATTCTCCCCTCCCCCTGCCCCAAATCATTTAATAAACTTCACTGACTCCCTATTACCTCCAGGGTCAAATATAAAGTCCTCTCTTTGGCTTTTAAAGCCTTTCATAATATGACTCCTTCCTACCTTTCCACTCATCTTACAGCTTGCTCCCGTTTATATCTTCTGTGATGCAGTGACTTAGGCTGCCTTTCTATTCCTTAAACAGCACAGTCCATTTCCCAACTCTTGGCATTTTTGCAGGCTGTTCCCCATGCCTGGAACACTCTCTTTTAATTTTCATCTTCTAGCTTCTCTGGCTTCCTCCACATCCTAGAAAAAGTCCCACACCTTCTGCATCAAACCTTTCCCGCTCCCCCTGCATCTTACCTAGTGCTTTCCCTCTGAGATCATCTCCAATTTATCCTGTATTATCTTGTTTGCTTGTTGTCTCCCCCATGAGACTGTAAGTTCCTTGGCAGCAAGGACTTTTAAATTTTGCCTTTCTTTGTATTTCTAATGTTTAGCATAGTGCCTGGTGTATGGTGGGTAACCCAAAAATGCTTGCTGACTTGATTTGGCCCTCTAGGGCCTTAATAAAAGGATTTGTTCTGTAAAACTTGGACTCAGTCAAAAGACCACACCCAAGGATCTAGAAGGCCACATAAGGCCTCAAGGCTGTAGGTTCCCCACCCCTAGTATAGGGCATTCCTAGTGTGGAAACTCCCTTCACCAAGGGGGGATCAGCAACTGGTCTGTAATTTGTCTTCTACCTAGGTCACTAACAAGGCCACGGTCACAACTTGTTATTTGTCAGAGATAAGACTAATTCCAAGGCCTGTTCTCTACATACTTCTCTAGGCTTTCTCTCATATATCATTCCGTAATTGAGCAAAAAGAAGTTTAAAAGAATGGAAGAGAACCTCAGGACCCTAACCTGAAGCACAAAGAACCTCTGGAAAGTATTAAGACTGAGTCAATTATAGTTTTCTAAAAAGGTAATCAAGAAGAGACAAATCAAGGATTTAACCAAGCTCTCAAAGTCTGTGTTCACCTTTCATTAGCAATTAAATTCAGAGTGCTAGGTGATTTCCATTTGAATAACAGTGCAATGCATTTCTTTGAAATGATTTTCCTGTTTTCCTGTCCACAGTGATTCTGATGAGAGAACACTGGATGTGATGTTACCAAGTTTGCCCTGAAGCATCCTCAGCACTTGCTTCAACAGTTCCATCACATGACTGCAAAATGCAAACAACAGGCAGGCTGTCATTGGGAATACTTTGGAATCGAGGTCCCTAATGTGGCATACCTCAAATGTGTTAATAATTCTGAAGCATCCAAAAGCAACTGCAAGCGACGATTTTCAGGCTTACATCTATCAACTGCAGCTATGTTTTGCTCTATTTTAATACATTCAGCACAATACAGTACTGGACTTGGGGTCGGGAAAACTTGGGTGCAAATCCTGACTTAGATACTTACAGAGCGTGTGGCATTGTGCAAGGCAAATAAACTTTCTTAGCCTTCGTTCTCCATCAGTCAAATGAGGGGTCTGTGCTCCATGGTCTCCAAGGTATCCCTATGATCCTATGAATGCCCTCCATTAATGTGACATAGGAAGAAATTCTTTGAAACAAACACTCCCTACTCTAGGGAAAGTCTGAGAGAGTAAATCTTGCCTTAGTCCGAAGGCTCTTAATTCCCAATCTGGAGTGAGTTGCAAGGAAGGCTAGAACAGAGGGTGTCAGGTTAAAGACACTGGACAGTTTCCTTAGCTGGTCATCATGATTTGGTTTCATGTTTTGTTTGAAGCAGATTCCCAGGACACTGACTATACCCATATTCAAATAGAAGCATAAGAACTTACATTTATGTCAAATATAAATGAGCTTTAAATTATTTGCTATTTTGGATTATTTGTGCCTCTGTTCCCTTCCATTTGTATAAATAATTGAGAGCTGGGTAGTTATAGGTTTCCATTCCCTGTCTTCTCCTATTTGTTTCAACTATGTGGAACGTAGACATGTGTGATTTTCTCAGATAGAGGCAGAATTTTTCCATCAATCCATCAATAAGCATTTAAGTGCCTTCAATCGGTCAACAGTTATATATTAAATGCCTACTATGCACTCGGCATTCTGCTAGATGCCGAGGCTACGAGGACAATGAATGAAACGATAATTCCTACTAATACATAAGCTGTTCCCAGGAGAACTTTCAGCAGATGCATTGACCAAAATAAGGCTTAGGCCACCCAGTCGGTTAGTAAATTGCTGCCTAAACCCAGTTCGATGTGTCCCAATCACCAAAGGCAAGAGAGATGCCCACGAAGAAGCTGAAGTAGCTCAGACTCATTGGTCTTTCTAAAAAAGAAAAGGAAAAACAGACCCTTATTTGCCACATAATTAAATGTATGAAGGAATTTCCCAAATGGATAAAGAAGATCTATTGTTCAGATGATTACATGAAGATGAACCACCTATAAACACATTTTGAACAGTGCTCCAACACAAGGAACTGACCCTAGAATTAAACAAGAGGAGAGTGGGCTAGATTGCCATTAGGGAAACTCCTTTAGCCATTCCAAATTTCTCCCCAAAACAAAAGCCCTTCCTACTTAATAGCAATATTCTAGCTGTGTTGTTCTATGACTTCAAGTCATGGTATAGTACAGTAAGTAGAGAATTTAAAATGAAGTTCACGGTGGGTGTGAGTAGGATAACAAATAAGAAATATGAAGATATGGAATAAGGTGTGTTTCCAAGGAAATGCATGATAGAAAAAGGGCATAGACTAGTCATGTGGAGAAAGCCAAGCATAACAGGTAGAGAGCCAGGCTGCTCTACCACTATCCTCAGGATATCAGGAGAAATCTAGAAAGGCCCCCCAGCACTTTGTGTGGGCTCCCATGGTAAACTTATGGGAGGGTGTGGACAAAAGTCCCACAGGATTGGCAGGTCTGGATGAACTGTGATGTGCATGGTGGGAAGCAACGACCATTTCAATGAGATCACAAATCCATTTGAGTATGAAGGAGCCTGCTTTATTTAAAAAACAACAACATACATTTTTAAAAATGATGCCACCTTCCTAACTACCTTGGGCTATATTCACTGTACACTACACTCCTGCTTGGGAAAAAACACACAGATAAAAACAAGACTGTGCGTAAACAAACAAACCTGGAAGTCAAGAATTTTAGCAGCTACTTTGAGATACATTGACCACCCTAAGAAACATTAGCATATTCATATTTTAAAGCCTCAGCCTAATTCTGAAATGTCAGTTACTGAAACATGCATACATTCAAAATGCAGTGATTATCAACAAGAAATCAAGGTCGGCTCATTAAGAGAACAGCCTCTACTGAGGAATTCTGTCAAGGAAAGTTAAAGCACCATTCACATTCATTACAAAACATGATAAAATATTTATTCTCTGCAGAATCTACTCCCTCTACTTGTAAGGGGCTATTCCTGCAACTATGTACTTATACATTTATAGTCTGTCTCCCAATGCCTCTTCCTTGGCACAAAGTGAAAATTAAAATAGAATTGCATATTTAGCTCATTTTTTTCTGCCACAGAATTAAGCCCTGACTTCCCAAAACTCATGACTTTGGGATAAAATCAATGCCTACCCCAAGAAGTTTCTCACTTTGTGACTGCTCTGCATTCACAGAGTCCTTACATTGCTGGATGTCTCACAGATGGAGAGGGCCCCTTTCCCCGCTGCCTTGAAGAATTATTTATTTTGCATTTAACCAAAGATGAGCAAGCCCTTTCTTACATTTTTTTTCTTGCTTCAGGGCCCAATATTTTAAAATACCATTGTCTGTATATACTCAAGAAAGGCCAGATTCCCTTAGGGACTCAGAGCAAGCCAGTGTTTCATTCCATAGCAAAACCTGAGACCTGTCTCTATATGCTACCTGAAAGGCCCAACTGATGCCTAGAAGAAGGAAGAGAAAGCCTAAATATGTATGCAGAAGACCTTTAATAAGACTTTCAGAGACAAAATGAACCAGAGCCTAGGTTGGAGATGAGTTTGTTTGTAGCCACCAGGGTTTTCCGTTGTACATGTAAACCCAGTTTGATTTCACAGTGAACCCAGGACACATGAACTGCTTTTGTTGGTTTACATTATCTTCCTGTTTGAAAAGTAAAAATAGTTCAGATTTTAAGAATTCACTCCATATTTGTCTATTTGTATTTGTTGAGAGTATATTAGGTTTGTTTAAAGGTTTTTATTGATCCTGAAGTTTTTATCAGTGTGCGTACTCCTTGTGTGGGAAATTCCCTCCATGGCTATAGTCCTCGGTCAGGTGACTCAAGAGAATTGACTATAAGTATAAACTAAGTATAAACTAGAGGTGATATGACCTGGCTACAGTTCCAAGTTACCTCACACTGTCTGTATCAGAAGCAGGATTTGAACCTAGGTCATTCTGGATACAAGATTAGGCTTCTACCCACTATCTGCCTTTTTCCTAAATAAGTGTAAATTATAGCTCCTTCAGGCATATGTTCTATTTCCCTTTGACCCTAACTTTCCTAAACTAACTAGTTTTATCCTGTTGTGAGAGAGAGTAAGTGAAAGAACCTAGATAGCTTAAAATCGTAGTGATTTTTCCCTGATTTTGTACCTAAGTTTATAGTTCATTATCCCCTAAGCAGTCTATCAGTCTGATAAATACAAATACAGCCCAAATACTAAGACCTCTATTCACATTTACTTTTACTGCACACACAAGCATTTCCTAACCCGGACTCCACTGGCTCCCAGAAAAATGAGGTAGGCAAGATAAGCCAAGGCTTGTGAACTTAAGGCAGCGCTCAAGTAACAAGATTTCATCTTGTCTGGGTTCCACTTTGCTCAGGCAGAGGAGTCACTTGACTGGGGTTCAGTCTGATTTCTGTTTAGGTTTTTTTTAGGGCCCTATTATAAACAGCCAAAATAAAGGAGCTGCTGTACTGAAGGGCACCTTTCAAGAGAAACAAAAATAGGAGAACTGTTTAACAAAAGGGGACTGTTTGGGCCTTAACCTCCTGAAAAGGGTCTGACCATCAAACTGGAACTGCTTTCCACAAAGTTAAAAAGACCAAGATGAAAAAAAAAAGGAATCAGAGGATCACCCACTCCAAGCCTTCCTCCCCCCTCCCTCCCTTTCCCCAATCCCAACCCCCTTAAGAAGTGCCAGAGAATAAAATACAAACCTCTTTGAAGAAACCTTGGGTCTGATCTCAGCTTTCAGGTTACAGAAGGCATTGGCTTCAGAAAGCCTCCCTACTGTTAGATCACACACACACACACACACACACACACACACACACACACACACACACATCCCCTATATTTGTCCTGGTTCCCCCATATCATAAAAAACCCCACAGACTTTCATTTTAATCTCCTTACCACACTGGGTAAAGGCCTCTAATTTCACAGCACAGAGATAACACAAATAATTCATATGACACATTAGCAGACTATCTACACTGAAAGCATTTAGTCCTAGCTCACTGGAAACAATAGGGGGCTAAGCAACTGCTTGGAAAAGCAAAGGGTTGGATATTCATGTGGTGCTAAGCCCCTCTCAGTTTCACTTCAACGAAGCAAAGACAAGGTCATCCTATCAAAATGAGAGTTGTTCAAAGTCCATGGGTCACCATCATTACATAGCTCTCCCTCTACTTTCTCCTCCGACTGCAATATTCTCAAGTTCCTTCTGACCCTTTCAAATCAGTGCATCTGTGTTCTCTGTTACCATCCACGAGTCTCCCCCTCACTCCCCACAGGAATGATCTTTTCCCTCCTATTTTTTTAATCCTTCTCTTATTTCTCATGCTTAGACCAACCCAATGAAGCTCTCACACCCTTTCCTGGCCTTCCTTTCAAGCTCCCCCTCACCCAACCCCCTTTCATTTCCTTTTCCCACTCAGCCTTTATCGTCTCAGTGATACTAGCACTTTTAGGCCTATATGGAATTATTTTTCACCCGAAAGATGAATCAATAACATGACTGTCTCCAAATAGCTCAAAATGGGGCTGGACTCTTAGAATTCTTAAAAATTATTTAATCCAGACAGTCATCATTAAGAAAATATTTTTTTCAATAAGAAGGCTACTGGAGGGAAACACCTTGAATCTAAAGACCCAAAGGGCATTAGGGTTCAACCCTCATCTTGAAGCTCTGATGTCTGCTGAGCATAGGTATGGCATGTGTCTAGATCTCCACAGCTTAACTCAGTCTATTCCCTCACCTCACCCCCCCAAACCCCAGGGTTCCTAAGAAGCTAGAAGAAGCCACTCTAGAACCTCCTAAGATGTAGCAAAGCATCCTGGAAGTCATGTAACTCAACCCTCCTCTCTTTATAGATGAGATCACAGGGGTCCAGAGAACTAAGATGAGTTGCCTAAGGTTGCACAGGTCACTGGACCACAATTTAAACCCTAGTTGCTCTGATTCCAGAAGGAATGATCTTTCCACTACCCCTACTTTTCTCAGAGATTCATCCTCTCCTGAGGTTAATAGGTAATCTGATTAAAACCTACATCTTAATCAACAAGCAACCATTGAGCATCTACTGTTTGCTTGGCATTGTGTTCAGTACTGGGAATACAAAAACAAGTGAATAGATTCTTGACCTCAAGGAGCATACATGGATGGGGGTGGGGGGTGGGGGGATAGCACACACGTAAAAAATAGATACAGAATGAATATGAAGTAGTTTGGGTGAGGAAGGCATTGGTAGCTGGGCTAATTAGGAAAGACCTCATATAGAAGGCAGCGCTTGATCTGAGTTTTGAAAGAAACCAAGGATTCCAAACAGGAAAGGTGAGGAGTGAAGGCATTTGAGGCATAGGGGAGAGACAATGCAAAGACGCAGAGATGAAAGATGTAGCATCATGTGTGAGAGACATTTAGGAGGTCAGTATGACTAGACTAAGAGAGCATGGAGGGGAAGAATGTAAGAAGATTGGAAAGGTAGAGAGACAAGACCATAAAAAGCTTGAAAAACCAACCAGAGAAGTTATATAAACTCATGAAGCACCTTTAAAAACAGGAAAAACTGCATATTCTCATCTATCCCCTACCAGCATAGCAACTCATGGCTAGTTCTCAAATATTTTGTTGCCATAATTTGGTTGTATTTTTTTGTTGCAAAATCTGAAAAAGGGCATCCATTCATGCCAATTTTCCAAAGAGCTCCTCATTGTCCAAATAGCCCACCTTTCCATCTTAGCAATAGAAACAAAAAAAACCTTTATATTGAATATTCTTTGTCATTGTTGTTATTTTAATCTGAAATGCCCATATATATCTCCAAGTTCTTAAGCCATAGTATCTTCTTGGCTCATCCAATTATTCACATTCCTACCCTCCAGTTGCCTTTTCTATCTATAGTGATTCTCAACTGAATGACCACTGGGGTACAACCACCCTTATTTAGCACCCAAGGGTGAGGCAGATAAGTAGTGGACAGAACATCAAAGATAAGCCTAGGAAGGAAGAAGACAGAGGAATATAGCCAAGGCTGCGATATGTGAATTCAATAAGGAATACAAGTGATACCACATATGGCTATGTTGATTATTTACTGCTGAGACAATAATAAGGAAGAACTTTAGTTAACAAAGGATGTTGTCAAGCACCTGAAACAATTTTTCATTAGGGCTTGTTTTTTTGTTTGGTGCTTAGGATATTTCTCTTCAAAGTCTGCACATAAACATATTTATCCCGGATGTATTCTTTGACAATGGGTTGGCTATTGATTCCTCCCAGCCCTCCTCTTCTCCCTCACACACACCGTGTTATGAATAGCTTGAAATTAATATTGCTTTCATTCTACATCACCCTCTCAAAAGATATGGAAGTAAGATTAGATTTGTTCTTTTTGGCCCCAGAGGGCAAGACTAGAAGTTATTAATAGGTAGGAGCTTCAGAGAGGCAAGTTTCAGCTCATCGTAAGGAAAAACTTCCTAACAATGAGAGCTGTCCAAAAGCAGACACGGGCTGCTCAGGGGAAGTAGGGGATTTGCCTTCATTAGAAGTCATTAAGTAAAGATTGGATGACCACTGGTTGAGGATGCCGAGGAATGGTTTCTTGTTCAGGCACAGATTGGACTAGGTGGACTCATTCTGTAATTCTAGGTGAGATCTGGGAAGAAGAAGTTTCTGTTTCTGAAGCAAAATTTCACTTTCTATTTCATTCCAAAGGTATTTCAGCAGCACTTTAGACATTAAGCCTAGCAAATTTGGAATGTATTCCAAACCAAATCAATTCCTGAACCTTTGGAAAGAGTCTTTCAAAGTTAAAGAATATTATACCTCAACCAGCTAATGTAAAGGTCTCTTTCACTATGGTGAGGAGGAGTTCCTTTTCATTTATCCAGACCATATGAGACTACAAAGTGGTAGTGGTGATGGTGGTTATAATTAATGAATCAATCGACGAACACCTACTAGGTGTCCAGCAATGTACTAGGAGTCCCGTACACAAAGCTATAAGTGAAACAGACCCTTTCTTCAAGGAGATATATCATATTAATAAAAATAATTTCCATTAATATATTGCATTTATATAGCATATCACATTAATATATTTATAACTCTAAATTTAGAATTCAACTACTTTACACGCATTATCTTATTAGATCCTTACAACAGCCTGTGAGTTAGAGTGGAGATTATCATCCCCATGTAACATATAGGGAAATTGAGATAATGCAATTTTACTAAGGCCATACAGCTAGTAGCTGGCAGTCTTCTGACTCCTAGGTCATACTATTGACTTGTGACAAAGGTGCTACTAATATTCCAACTATGGAATCTCTGTGGTTCCCTCTTCAATAGAAACTCAGGGCAAATTCTAGAGATGGCAAGACCATGTTGGAGCTTTATTTACCACAAAGGGATCTAAACTCCAAATCCCAATGTAATTACTGAGGATCTAAAGTATTAATCCATCCCTGTAACACACATCAATATGGAAGAAGAAAAAAGGCTCTACCATACTGAGTATAAATCAAATTCTTAAATGCCTTTACATTTATATGAATTATGCATAGCCGCTATGGTTGAATCTTTCTCACTAGTTTCTTTAAGAGGTAAAACTAAAACTTAAGTCATGAAAATATGCCAATTTAAATTATATCTATACACACACACACACACACACACACATACACACACACACACACATGAATGAAATCTGTGATGAAAGAATCTGTGTCACCAAAGACAAATGTCTTATGATGGCAATGGCTCCATTCCGCCATATTGCAATAACTGACCTCCTCCTACCCCCAATTAAAATGGAGAAATGCCATTTTAAATGGGGTCTTGCTTATATGAAATGATACAAAGTGAGTTGAGCAGAACCAGGAGAACATTATACACAGTAACAGCAATGTTGTAACTACAATCAAATATGTATGACTTAGCTACTCTGATCAATACGATCCAAGACAATTCTGAAGGACCTGTGATGAAAAAATGGTATCCACCTCCAAAGAGAGGACCCATGAACTCTGAGGATTCTTTTTCTACTTTCTTTACTTTTGGGGGAGGGGGATTTCTTTTGCAATATGGCTAAAATGGACATTTTTTGCATGATTTCATCTGTAATAAAGATCAGATTATTTGCCTTCTCAAGAGTGGGAGAAGGGCAGGAGGGAGGAAGAGATTTTAAAACTCAAAATTTTTAAAAATGAATGTTAAAATTTTTAAATATACTTGGGAAATGTTTAACAAGATAAATAAAATATATTAAAAAATAGAAAAAATAAGGTCTTGGACATGCAAAAAAAAAAAAAGACCCAACCCAAAAACCAAAACCCAAAACCTTCTTAACAAATCCTGGCCTTAAAATTCAGCTAATCAGCTTCCTGTGGAAAGAAAACATGCCAGGTGTTTATCTTCAGTGCTCATAAATCTTTCTCTTGCTCTGCTTTAGTATCAAAGCATTTGTATAGACAACATTAACCATCTAAAAAATTGGTGCAGTAGACAAAGTGCTGGGCCAGGAGTCAGGAGGACTCATCTTCCTGACTTCAAATCTGTCCTCCAACACTTACTAGCTGTGTGACCCTGGGCCAGGCACTTAACTTTGTTTGCCTCAGTTTCCTCATCTGTAAAATGAGCTGGAGAAGGAAATGGCAAACTGCTCCAGTATCTTTGCCAAGAAAACCCCAAATAGGATAATGAAGAATCAGACATAACTGAAAAACGACTGAACAACAAACAATACTTACTGATCACACAGGCAATATGGTATAATATATTGAATGCTGGGCTCGGGCTCAGGGAATATTGGATCAAATTGTACCTGTGACACTTTCCAGCTGCGAG
Source organism: Phalanger gymnotis (assembly GCA_028646595.1). NCBI lineage: Eukaryota > Metazoa > Chordata > Mammalia > Diprotodontia > Phalangeridae > Phalanger > Phalanger gymnotis. Next base: position 111,914,118 of record CM053624.1, read on the forward strand.
ACCCTGGACAAACAACTTAATCCCCATGTGCCTCTGTGATGTTTCCACTAAGTTGTGGCTAAGTTCTTATCTTTCTTGGTAGCAGGAATTTCCAGGAGGTCCTTCATGGTATTCATTAGCTTCTCAGTATTAAAGCCACAATGCTTTTGAAACAGGAACTATTTTGTAAAGACATACTACCCCAAGCAAACTCGTATCTATAGTTAGAGGTAGGTAGGTGGGACTGGTCTTAGATTCAGGAAGTTCTGAGATTGAATCCTGTCTTACATGCCTTCTAGCTGCTTAACCATTAGCAAGCAATTTAAACTCTCAATCTTAGTTTTCTTATCTATAAAACGGGTATAATCATAGTACCTACCACATAGGGTCACTGTGGATGAAATGAAATAGTATAGGTGAAGCACTTTCCAAACCTTAAAGTGCTATATAAATGTGAGCTATGATGATTATTATCACCATATACCTATATATGGATAAGAGAAAGATACTTAGCTAGCTAGATATACCAACATAATACAAAGTAAAGTAAAAAAATATTATGTTTAAGTTGACATCCACTTTATAATTAAAACAGTTATGGCATTACTCCATTTTAATTTGGGGCTGCATATAAGAATTAGATTCTAACATGTTTAAGTGGGAAAAGAATAAAACAACATGATAATGGTGCCAATTAATTCTGCAAAAAAAAATATTATATATTCCTGCAGCAAGCCAGAGAGCTGAGTTTTCCCTCTTGGTTCATTTCCTCTTCCTAATTATTTCCCAGCCCCTGATGAGAAAGTGTAACCACAAACTAAAATCAAAAAAAACTATTTTGAAAAAAAATAAACCCTTTAAGAAGGTTTAATCTGATTCTCCAAGGGAGGTTATTCTAATCCAAGTGCATATCTTCACTGTGTGCCAACACTGATTTTTGCTTGGCCATATTCATTCATGTGGCTTTATTGTACCCCATCTCTCAGGCTGCTATCACATCCGCTCAAATACTGCAAGAGCAAAGCAATTTAAACAAATGGTGAGTTTTTTGGTGTATTGCTTGCAAAGTGCATGTAAATTATTAGATTATATTACAAGTGAAAGACTCAGCAGTGGGTCACCATAGTGGTGCATTAATGTAAAACAAGTCGAATGGAACACTCACAGACAAGCTTCTTTGACGTGACTTTTGGCAGGGAGGAGAGAATGAGGAAAAGAGAATGGAGTGTTAGGTCTGCTAGACGCAAGAGGCCGGACTTCTGGGCCCAAGTCTTGCTTCCCGGCCAGAAGCAATAGGGCCCCTGCTGCCTTCTGAGCAGGCTCAGTAAAGGCTGAAAAGGGGTCCCTCGCTGCACTAACATGTTGGAGCTACTTTCATCATGTTCGCCAAACATTTGTGGAGTTTCTGCCGTGCTTGAGGCACTGGGAGGGGAGACGGGGGAGGCACTGGAGAAGGGGTGGAAAGAGTGACAAAAAAGTGTGAGAGGGTCTTTGCCTTACAGGAGCCTATAGTCTACTTGGCAAGAGAATACATGTATAACTGGAAAATACACAAACACACAATAGAATGTGGCATATGGAACACATATATGTATATATATAAGTATATATGCATGTGTGTATACATACATATACACATTTCATATATGTGTGTGTGTATATATATCACATGTGTGATACGTGTGTGTGGAGAGGGTAGAGAGAGAGAGAGAGAAAGAGAGAGAGAGAGAGAGAAAGAGAGAGAGAAAGAGAGAGATAGACAGAGAGACAGAGACAGAGAGACAGAGAGAGAGAGAGAGAGAGAGAGAGAGAGAGAGAGAGAAAGAGAGAGAGAAAGAGAGAGAAAAAGAGAGAGAGAGTAAAAAGTTCAGAGGAAGGAAGGGTCCACTTAGGGCCTGAGGTGGTCAGAGAAGGCTTCAGGAAGGACATAGGATCTGAGTTGCCCCTTGAACATCAGATAAGATTTCCTTAAGTGGTGAGCAGAGAGGGAGGGAGGGCATTCCAGCATGGCAGCTCAGAATGTACAAAAGTGCAAGGAATGTTTTGGTAACAGATTTGGAAAGTATTTAATGGGAAGCTATAGGGTCATCAACAGAAAAACAATCACATTTAGATGAGTAATCAAAATGCCATCAACTCCTCAAACAGAAAAATGTTACCTGCCTACCAAGAATTTACATTCTATAGCAGACGAGCATGCCAGATGCAGGACTAAATGTAATAAGACATTAATGAATATGTGCTAAAAGTGGCAGAAAGATACTGTATGATTATAAATAATAAGTATTTACATTATTTTTCATCTCCCATCTCCTCTCCAAAATCATAACGAATAACACCTGGTACTTGACACAGTAGATAGTTACTGTGGAAACCTTCCCTCCAATAACTTTTCAAGAATTTTTGCCTAGATACCCTGGGAAATGCTTTCATCAGCCAATAGCTCTCCATGTCAGGCAGCATCTTTCAAAATTTAATCTAAACTTTCCCTGTTGCAAGTTTTATTCAATTATTCCTGATCAAACAGCTATGTAAAACTTGTTGCTTAACTGATCACCATCTAGGCAGTCCATGCTCTTCTGGAAACATCAATAACAGATACTTAGCTCACACCAAGCTCCTTCACATTTGTGTCAATAGTGAGAAAATGAGAAATTCTTCATCTGGAGCAGTCCTAACCTTGGGAACTTCAAATTCTCCAAAGGGTGTAAGAAATGGGCCTCAAGTGAGGTCTTGTCGTGGGGCAACTTGGAGACAGCAGTATTTAACAACCAGAACGGCTGCCATGGTGGGAAATATTTATCGAGAGCCTACTATGTGCAAGGTTCTGGGATGAATATTGTTCTCTGTTTTGATAACATCCCCATATTTTGATGCATAACTCCATATATTAAGCCTTACACATGGCAGAAAGATGCTGTATGATTATCAAAAATAAGATGCAAGCATGATGTTCGCCAAACCTTAAAAAACTGCTTTACTCATGCACACAATAGTTAATTATTATAATATATACTTTCTGATCAATAATAAACATTGAGGAAAAATAACATTGATTCAGAAAGGGCCACTACATCCATCCACTTTCCCAGCTCACTATTCCCACTCACTGGACTATCATACCTTCCTGATATCCATGGTGCTTATCTATGTACATGTCTTCTATGTACTATGTACATGTATGTATGTACATGTCTTCTCCCAAGATTACTGTAAACTCTCGAAGGGAAAGGGACCATCTCTTATTTTTCTTTTTACCTCCCACTGTAAAGCATGCTGTAATGTAAAGAATACTAGACTAGGAAGCTCGAGATCCTTGGCTTTTGTCATGGCTCTTCTGCTAACCAGATGAGTGAGTGGAGTCAGGCCACTCAATGTCAGTGGGCCTCAGTAAAATGGAGGGGTCAGCTATAATCCCTAAGTTTTCTTTCAGTTTTACAGTTCTTTGACTCCATAGGTTATGATGACCTGAGGGCTACAAGGTTGACAAGCATCAATTTCCTACTGAATGCCACCTATCTGATGAGTAGAGGTTGAATTGCAAGTAAAGACATTCAGATTCTAGTCTGTCCTTGAGAAAATCACTATGTATCCTTCCTTAGTACCTAATCCTTCATATAAAAAAATGAAATATTTAGGGACTAATCAGAAAGTTTATACATCTGAAAACTAGATCTAGAGGAAGAAGGCCCAAGTTCAAATCATGGCTCTGTTACTTATTATCTCTGCGATTTGGGATGATTCACTTAACCTCCCTGAGTTTCAGCTTCCTTATCTATAAAATGAGAGAATTAGATTAGATTAGAGATTCTCATTTTTTTTGTATGTCATACATTTTGTATGTATTCTCAGAACAAATATTTTAAGTACATGAAATATAATATATAATATCACAGAAGAAACCAATTATATTGAAATAGTTATCAAAATATTAAAAAAAAGTTCACAACCTCCAGGTTAAACGTCCCTGGATTGATGATCGCCAAGGTCTCTGCCTGCTTTAAATTTCTAATCCTTTGGTATGAACCCTTATTTTTCTCATTTATACTCTTGCCAACAGAGGGAATGGAAAAGAAGAGAAGATAAACTTAATTCAATTCTGTTTACTTCAACTAACAAAATATTTAATCTGTGTGCAAAGCACACACTGCCAATCCCAACAGAAAAGATTCAAAGTTGAGATAAGATGTAGTCCTTGATATCAAAGAACTTATAATCTAATAAGAGAATATGACCCAAGCACAAATGACTTCAGTACCTCAATATGTGTGGAAGAAAGGTGCAAATAAAGTGCTAATTACAGTGTGAAGGGGGGAAACATCACAACAACTGTGAGAATGGGCAAGACTTCCTGGAGGAGAATTTGAATTGGGTTTTAAGGAAGAGTGGTGCAACTGTTTGGGTACCAGAACCAGAGTCAGGAAGACTAATCTAACTTGAGTTTAAATCTGGCCTTGGACACTTACTAGTTGTATGACCTTGGGCAAGTCACTTAACCCTGTTTGCCTCAGCTTTCTCATCTGTAAAATGAGCTGGAAAAGGAAATGGCAAACCACTCCAGTATCTTGGAAGAAAAAACCTGATATTGGATCACAAAGAGTCAGACATGACTGAAAAGACTGAACAAAAATATTAAGGGATAAAAATTCAATAGAAAGTAAACACAACTCTGTGAATGTTTATATTCGTTAAGCATCCCAGAAAACAAAACCAGTGAGAGATAGCTAGAAACACTAAAATAAGACTTTTTTTGCTTATCACTGGCTTTCTTTTGTCCATTCTTTCTCAGTACTCCAACCTATTGGACAACTGAGAGTTATACTTGCAGTTTAATCTCATGGAAGCATCATTCCTTCTAAGAAAACATCCTATCAGGAGGATGTTGGAAGAATTAAATTAATGCTTACAAGTATTTCTCATCATCATCATATTTTCTGATTCACTAATTTTGCAATTCTATAAAAAAAATCTATTTAATCTGCCAAATTTTAGACTTCTTAAGATGTTCATTTTTCTTTGGTATTCTGGATATTTGCATACTTTTTTCTTCTTAATACTTAGATAACTACTTCCCTTTTTCTCCTCTCATCCCATTTTTGGTATCATATAGGATAGGAATGGGATTATTTTTCTTGAAGGTCGAAATTACATCTGGTTGCTTTTTCTCCATATTTGTCCAATTCTTCATGATTCTTCAGAACTAATTCAAGGAGTCGATAAATATGCCAGCCAATTCCCTTAACACCCCAGGATACATGTCATCTTGACTTTCACATCTCTAGATTTTCTGTTTTTCCAACTATTCCCTTATCTGCTTTTTTGTCAATTGGTGTTCTTGACAAGTTCACCATTACCTCTTAATGACCCAAATTTCTCCTTTTCACTTTGCTGGTTAAAGATAATTTTAAACATGGAATTTTCTTCCTGAGTCATTTCAGAGTTATCATCAATTTCATTCTCTTCTTTATTTGTGAGACAATTTGTTTTCTTTCTAATGCAAGTATTCTTAATCAGGGATTCACAGACCCCAGTTGGCAGACAGATTTCAGGGGATCTGTGAGCTTGAATGGGAAAAAAATAACCCACATTTATTTCATATAATTGGCTTCCTTTGTATTTATTTTTCATAATTAAAAATGTTATCCATGCTCTAACCTATTTGACTATACTTTTTAAAAAAATACATTTGTAAAGAGAGATTCTTACATTCAGAGTATGCCCTCTGAATAGTATCACCACAATAGACTTCAGTATTATTATTTTTTTATTCTAAGGTTAGTTAGGTTTGTTTCTCTTTACTCTAATTCTAGAAATTAATACCTATGCCTAAAGATTTTAAGACCCTTCAGGGAAGACAAATACAAGCAATTGTCAATCAGGATAAGAATAAAAGTAAATATTATTTAATATTTCTTTTAAAAAGTTACATTTTCCCCATTAAAAATCATGTTATTACCTACATGCAACCTACAAACTGGATTTCACATAGTTGGTTATTGATTATTTAGTGGTTTAGTAGTTAGAACATTAAATTGGATTATTCACCATTGTGGTCGCCAAGCTTTACAGCCAATTCAAGTGTTCACCTGATTTATTCTTTCATTCTGCATCACTTTAAGTCCAGTAAAGAAATCTGTGAACAGCTTTTGTTATTTTTTCTGATCTGTGTACTAAAAATAAAACAAAATAAACTCTTTAATCTTAAGAGCTACTTTAAAAAAAAACCAATAAGATATTAAAAGGAGGAGCCAAGTGGCAAAGTATAAGCTGAGACCCAGCTGAACTCTCCCAACATTCCCTTCCCAACAACTTTAAAATAATGCCTCAAAAGACCAGAGAGAGACATTTTTTTTCTCAGCCTAAGACAGCAGCAGCAGGTTCAGGAGCTCTCAGCCCAGAGACATTAAAAGGCTCAGACAAGTGGTCAAAAATAGGTTACAGGGAAGCCTATGCTGGCACTGGCTGTACCTGGCACTGATTGGCAATGCTATTGCCCATAATCAGTTCCAGGTGGCAAAGAAAGGAGCACTTGTGACCCATCACAAGTGAGCAGAGGCCCTAGTCACAGTTCCAGGGCCAAGAAGAACACTAATACTTTTAACTGCAGGGTAGCAGGGGCCCTTCCTGGGAAATAACAGAGAGCAGATCAATAGAGCAGTGACCATGACTCTTCCAGGATAACTACCTTGGAAGCACCAAAAACTTGCAGACCCCCGCAGCTAGCTCTGAAAACAGTAGAACGAAAAGGACTGAAGCTTGGGACAGTGATTCCCCACCCCCAGGTGAGCAGAGCCCAACCTTAACATGAAATTCAAAGTGAAGAAATAGACTGGGAAAATGAGCAAAAAAAAAAAAAACAGAAAAAGAACTTGACCATAAATTTTTTTTATGGTGGCAGGGAAGACCAAAACAGAAACTCAGAAGATAACAATGTAAATCAACTTCAAGCAAAAGCTTCAAAGAAAAATACTAATTGGACCCAAGGTCAGCCAGAATTCCTGGAAGAGTTAAAGAAAGAGATAAGAATGGCAGAAGAAAAATTGGGACATAGAATGAGAGCAATGAAAGAAAACTATGAAAAGAGAATCAGCAGCTTAGTTAAATGACACGCAAAAAATACTGAAGAAAATAACACCTTAAAAACCAGAACTGGCCAAGTGGAAAAGGAAGCACAAAAGCTCATTGAATACAACAATTCCTTAAAAATTAGAACTGGACAAGTAGAAGATAACGACTCCTTGAGATTTCAAGAAACAATAAAAGTCAAAAGAATGGGGAAAAAAAACAGAAGATAATGTGAAATATCTCACTGGAAAAATAGCTGACCTGGAAAAGAGATCCAGAAGAGACAAGTTAAGAATTATTGGACTACTTGAAAACCAGGATAAAAAAGAGCCTAGACATCATATTTCAAGAAATTATCAAGGAAAACTGTCCTAATATCTCAGATTCCGAGGGCAAAATAGAAACTGAATGAATCCCTTGATCTCTTCCTGAAAGATATCCTAAAGTGAAAACTCCCAGGAATATTTTAGCCAAATTTTAGAGCTTCTAAGTGAAGAAAAAAATATTGCAAGCAGCCAGAAAGAAAGAATTAAAATATCATGGAGCCATAGTCAAGACCACATAACATTTCCAGCTTCCATGCTAAAGGGATGGAGGGATTGAATATTTATTCCAGAAGGCAAAGAAGCTAGGATTGCAACCAAGAATAACCTACACAGGAAAACTGAGTATAATCTTTCATGGGAAAAAATGGATATTTAATGAGAGGACTTCCAAACATTCCTGATGGAAAGACCAGAGCTGAATAGAAAATTTGACATTGAAATACGAGACTCAAGAAAAGCGTAAGAAGGTAAATATGAAACAGTAAACATAAAGGTCTTAATAAAGTTAAACTATTTAACATTCCTGAAGGGGGATATCATACATGTAACTCTTAATCAACTTTATCATTATTAGGGCAGTTAGAAGGTGTCTACAAAGACAGAGGGCACAAGTATGAGTCAACTAGTTTGGAATTATAATAAAAACAAAACAAAATTAAGGGATGAGAAAGAGGGATGCACTGTGAGAATGGGGAAGGGAAAGGTAGAATGGAGAAAAATTTCTCACATTAAACAGGTGTGTAAGGAAGAGCTTTTATAGTGGAGGGAAACATGGGAGGGTGGAGGGCAATGCTTGAACTTCACACTCATCAGAATTGGTTGAAAGAGGGAAGAATACACATAATGCACACTCAATTGGGTATAGAAATTTATTTTACCCAGCAAAGAAATAGGAAGGCAAGGGGATAAGAGATATGGGGGGGTGACAAAAGGGAGGGTAGATTAAGGGAGATGGTGGTTGGAAGCAAAATAGATTTTTGAGGAGGGACAAGATAAAGAGAGGGATAGAGGGAAAAACTGAAGAAAATAGGATGGAGGGAAATACACAGTTAATAATCATAACTGCGAATGTGAATAGTATGAACTAACCCCTAAAATGGAAGCAGATAGCAGAATGGATTAGAAACCAGAATCCAACAGTATGTTGTATACGAAAGACATACTTGAAACAGAAAGTCATATACAGAGTGTATACACAGATTGGAGCAGAATCTATTGAGGCAGGGGGTAGCAATCATGATCTCAAACAAAGCAAAAGTAGGCCTAATTAAAAGACAATCAAGGAAACTATACTTTGCTAAATCGTAACATAGAGAATGAAGAAATAGCAAAAAAATTTACAAGAAATTTCTTTGATGAAGGACTCATTTCTCAAATATGTAGGAAACTGAGTCAAATACATAAAAATAAGAGTCATTCCCCAATTGATGAATGGTTAAAGGATATGAACACGCAGTTTCCAGAAGAAGAAATCAAAGCTATCTCTAGTCATATGAAAAAATGCTCTAAATCACAATTGATAAAAGGCAAGTTAAAACAACTCTGAGGCACCACCTCACACCCATCAGAAATGACAAATGCTGGAGGGGATGAACTGTTGGTAGAATAATGAACTAGTCCAACTATTCTGGAGAACTACACCCAAAGGGCTATAAAACTGCATACCTTTTGATCCAGCAATACCACTAGTAGGTCTGAACTCCAAAGATACTAAAGATAAAGGAAAAAGACCCGAATGTATGAAAATATTTATAGTAGCTTTTTTGTAGTGGCAAAAAAATTGGAAATTAAGGGGCTGCTCATCATCTGGGGAATGGCTGAACAAATTGTGGCATATGGTTGTATTATATTGTAATATAAAAATGACAAAGGAGTAGTTTGATAAAAAAAAATGGCAAGATCTATATGAACAGAAGCAAAGTGAAGTGAGAAGAACCAAGAGATCATTGTGCACAATAACAGCAATGTTTTAATAAGGATCACTGGTGAAAAACTTGGCTAATCTGATCAATACAGTAGCCCAAGACAATTCCAAAGGACTCTTGGTGAAAACACACTATCTACCTCTAGAGAGAACTGATGAACTCTGAGCACAAACTGAAGTATGATTTCCTCTTTCTTTTTTGTGCTTTTTTTTTCAGATATAACTAATATAGAAATCTCTTTTGTGGGTTTTCACATGTATAATTGATATTTTGCTTGCCTTCTCAGTTGGTGGGAGAGGGAGGGAGAGAATTTGGAACTCAGAATTTAAAAAGAATAGAATGCTGAAATAAATAAATATTATAAATTAAGTAAATAAAAACCACTGAGCGGGTAGGGGACAATAAGATGTTAAATGCTTAGTTTTCTCCATTAAGTACCAATCCAAACAACATTCTGGTCATAATCAAGATTCTCTTCTTGCCATTTACACACACACACACACACACACACACACACACACACATACATATACATATATATAAATATATAACAATATATACTGTTTACTTCTTTCCAACCCTGCTATCATTTACTATCAGCAACTTAAGTACCTCCATTTTTATAAACGTTATTAACATTCGGTCAAATCATCCTCCAAGGCAACATTGTCTCTTTCAGATGGCACACTAACACATGGGTGAGCATCACTTAGGAAATCCTGTCCAGCTCCAGGACCCTGAAAAAGTAATCTATTGTTCAGTAGTCCCATGCCCCAGCCCTTGGCATGGTGTTTTTATTTTTTAACTTTTTAAGCATTCATTTTTCAAATTTTGAGTTTCAAATTCTCTCCCTCCCTCTCACTCCTCTCCACCCATTGAGAAGGCAAACAATATGATACCTGTTATACACGTGAAGTCATATATACCACACGTTTTAAAGACCCCAATGCCCTTTTGAAATAAAATTTTAATCATCATCCCTTGCCCATCAATTAGGGAATGGCTAAACAAATTGTGGTATATGAATGTAATGAAATATTATTGTGCTAAAAGAAATGAGGAGCAGATGGACTTCATTATATCCTGGAATGACTTATACAAACTGATGCTGAGTGAGGGGAACAGAACCATGAGATCATTATACACAATTACAGACTAACTTGGATAGACTTGACTCCTCTCATCAATGCAAGGTTCAAAGACAGCTCCAAAAGACTCATGATAGAAAAAGCTATGACATCCAGAGAAAGAATTATGGAGTCTGAATGCAGATTGAGGCAAACTTTTTGCTCTCTCTTTTTTTTCCTTCTTTTTTTGGTTTCGTTTCTCCTTTCTCATGATTCATCCCATTGGTTATAAGTCTTCATTACAACTAGACTATTATGTAAATAAGTTCCATGTAAAGGCATATGTAGAATCTACATTGGATTACATGCTGTCTTGGGAGGTTGGGGGAAGGAGTGGGAGGAAGAGAAAATTTGGAACCCTAAAACTCGTGGAACTGAGTGTTGTAAACTAAAAATAAACAATAAATTTATTAAAATAAAAAAAATCCTCGTCTCTGTCACTTTGTTTGCTACTGAAGTCTGTTAAAGATACTTCAAGTAAGCCTACTGAAGGTGAGCTAAAACCTCGATTCTTGTAGTCAATTACAAAGAGCTGTTGCTTTATCCACCTGTACAGAGAGTCCCCAGTGCCTCGTAAAAGAATAATAGCATGATAGTGATTTGTCCCAGTACCAGTTCTATCTGAATTCCATTGAAAAAGATGAGAAGAATGAGATGGATCATAATGAAGCTCGTAGATTTCAAGCTGAAAAGGACTTTAGAAGACTTCTAGTCCAGAGGTGTCAAACTCACTGCTGGGTTTTGGATTACAACACTCCCTAGTATAGACCAAACCAGATTAAAATGTAATTGGAAAATAGTTAATAAAATAAATAAAAACACAAGAAAACACAGATAACATTACATTTTAAAACTAAGTCAATATGCGGCCTGCAGGGATCCTTACGTATGCTCAAGTGACCTCTATTTCTATTTGAGTTTGACATGACTGATCAAATCTAACACTTTGATTTTATAGATGAGAAGACCAATGAAGTCAGGGTCCCACAATCATATGGGCAATAGAGTTAGGATTCAAACCCAAGTCCTCTGACCCCCACAGTAGCACTTCCAATGCAGCAGGATGCTCATGATAAATAATAATGTCTATTTAGCATGTTGAGGTTCACAAAACACATTTATCAAAAGAAATTTGTTGGAGGTAAATAATAGGGCAGGACAAAGAATACTGACAAAAGTCAGAAGATCTTCATTCAAATACCATCTCAGCCATTTCATCACTTTCCTTGTCACTTACCCTCTATAGGGTATCTGTCCTCTCATCTATAAAGCTTATTCTTGACTCTTACTGAGCTTTCTAGAAGGCAGTGGCAGCACGAAGGACTTTGACTGACAGTGTAGAGGACTATCCCATATTCGGCAGGATGGGGAAGCCTATGATATTAGCAGCGAGAAGTCACTATTGAAGGATACCCAACTGGTCACTATGGCTTGCGTGTTGAAGATCTTCAGCATCTGACACATCTCAACTCTGAGGCCTGGGATGCTGGGAATCTTGGACACATCAGCCTGGTAATAGGCTCCACCTCACTGTTGCTGAACAGCATTTTCTAATGAGCCATGCAAGTCATTGCAATAAGACAGAGTATAATGATAAAATGTCATTTAAGGATGTGAATTGCTTCTAAAAAATCCCTATTCTCTTACCAACCCAAGGGAGTTGTTACTAAATCTTCCTTTTACCATTAACACGAGGTACCTAGAACCCTGCTGTCATTTTTCCTGAAATTAAGGAAAAAAAATCTGGTGCTGAAATTGTGGCTGCTAAAAACTAGCTACGTGAGGCACATTAGTCCTTATGCCAAACTTCTGACTTCTAAACTTTCCTTAGACAATCACTTTTATTTCTTCCTCCAAAAGCAAAAATAATTGCACCGTCACAAGAGAACTCCAAAAGCCTGGGGTGAATAATAGAGATAGTGACATGGAAGATTTGTCAAGATAACCACAGAGGATCATGAAGGTGAGCGGGACAATTCTAACAAAATTCAGTTTTCCCAGAGTTTTAAGTTCCAGGTTTGCATTCCATATCAGTCCAATGAACCTTCTCTATACTTTGAGAATGATCTTTTAGAAGGGGGAATGACAATCACTTAATTTTTCTTTCCTTCATAAAGTCTACTAATTTGCAGGCTTTAAAATGCCCCACTAGGAACTTGAAATATATCCATTATGAATACCTGCTTCTTTGAAGAAGGAAGGAATATAGACTAGAATTTCTACTACGATCAAAGAAAATTCACATCACAAGTACCAATAGGCTAAATATCTTGCTTGAGTATTAAGTAGAGAACATGCATTCATTATAACTCTATGAGAAAAATCAGCCAGTCCAATAAGTGCCTACTATGTGGCAAGCAGTGTGCTAAATACTAGGGATATCAAAAGAGACAAAAAATAGTCCCTACCCTCAAGGAACAATTTAATGGGGGAGACAGCAAGCAGACAAATATATACAAATAAGCTATACAAGGATAAATAGGAAATAATTTAGAAAGGGAATGAACCAGAATGAATAAGGGTTGGGAAAGGCTTCCTGTAGATTAGAAGAGGGGATTTTAGTAGGGACTTAAATGAAACCAGGGAAGCCAGTAGGCAGAGATTAGGAGGAAGTGCTACCAGGACCCTAGACTCTTAAGTTCTCATTTTCTTATGCAGTAAAACATTAAGTTAAATGGGAGCATATAATTAATCTTAAGTTTTAGTTGGCCTATAACTATGAAGAGAAAGAGACAAAATTACAATCGAACAAAGTGATATCGGAGACAGATTTTTTTTCCAAGAAAGAAAACAATCAACTTTCCAGCAATGAAATGTCAAATCATTACCTACCCAATTATATTGACTGTCCTTTACATGCTAAGGCAGGAAATTAGACTCATATACTTTAAAAATGTTTTCAACAAGTGTTCAAACAAAAAAAAAAGATTCCTGCTTTATCTTGTTAGCTAGAAAAATCAATTTACTAGAACCTCTCCCTAACTATTTGAGTATTCTACTGTATATTAATATATACTGCCAGAATTAGTTGTTTAAAAAAGACCAGAGTTAAAGCATGTTTCTAATTTCTTAGAACACATTTTAATAAATTATGTTCAAAGCTGATTTAAAGTAAATTTTCTAACTGACCTCTAACATGAGTTCTTTACCAAATCTAAAAGTAAAAACTATACTTTTACTACAGAATTATGATAAAATATAAATAGCTGTTATAGCAATAAAGTCAGATCTGTATTCTAGATGGCTGTTGACAATCACTGAGGACCCTGTCAAGATGAGCTCATCCTTTTAGTGAGGCGTTTACTACTAAGCTCTTGCTGAATTTGGACAGATGCCCCCTTCACTCTCTCTCCCCTACTGATTTAACTTTTGGAGCTCACTCACCCAAATGTATTACTCCTCATTGACCTATGGATGTGCACCATCATCAAAAAAAAATATACTGATGTGTAACTAAATATTTGAATAGCTTTCTGGAGTGAGAAGGTGGGGCAAGATAAGGATATTGAGAGATTTTGCCTGATGTGATAACTAATTATTTGGGGGATGATAAAGAAAATATTTCAAGGAGTTAGCAGAGCATGAAATCACTTGGGAAAAATAATTTTCTGGGTAAAAATGCCCTGCAACTCAGATGTTACTTGGTTCCTACATTTAAACTAGTGGTTGGCTGATCAATCATGTCTTCTGGTTAACAATTTGATGAAGTCATTCCCAATTGGCCTATTTCTGCTTGATACAAACAATATGTCATTTTTTGAAGGGGTGTTATGTGGAGGGGAATCAACTAAAAGAGTGTACCAAAGGGGCCAATTTAGCTTGGAGAGTTTTCTAGTAGCCCCACAGAGACAAGGTCTTTATTAAAAAACCTATGGCTTGAGGAAGCAACAAATTAATTTCTTGTAGGTCAAATGTAACACTATAACTCAAACTTTTTGGTCTTCTACAAGGCTGCTCTGTGGACCTTATCATTCTTCAGAAACCTTTTCATCATGGAAGCCTGCTCCAGACCTGGAATTCACACTATGTGAGTAACCCCCTCTGATCCAATGGCTTCTCCCAGAACCACCGCTTTAAAGATGGTACACAGGCTAGCCTTGTCACCATTCCTCTCCAGGCTGCACACCCATCCCTCCCTATGTGCCAAGTCACTTCATGGTCTCCCTCCCATCCCTTTTCAGCTTCCTTTTATTTGATTTCCTCCAACGTAATGTGAGCTTCTTGAAGGCAGGGACTGTCAGCTTGTATTTATATTACCAATGCTTAGCACAGTACCTGGCACATAATAAATGCTTAATATATTTATTGACCGATTGACTGGACTCAGGACTCCTTCCTTTACGCTCTTAAAAATTATTTAAGACCCTGCCCAAAGAGCTTTGTTTATGCGGTTCGTAATTATTGATATTTACAAATTAAAAATTAAACATCTGTGCAAACATTTTTTGCATATTTGTAATAGGTTTTTTTTTCGGCCTTCTCAATGAGTGGGGGAGGGGAAGGGAACATGAAAAAATTTGGAACAGAAAATAAAATTGAATGCAGACATCAAGACATTTTAACATCATCATGAAATCAGTTTTGACCTCCTGGGCCTGAAAGAGTCTCTTAAGTCCTTTGGAGAACCACAACAGCAGGAAATAGTCAGCCATGATGAGGACTTTCAGTATCACTCAGTATCACTCTTTTCCAACCGCCTGAAATGAAGTCTGTGTTTTGTTTTACATGTTACAAAAATAAATATTTAAAGTTGCTAAAGCAGCAAAATTTATCAGAATAAATACATACATGGGGATGGCTTGAATACTCAGTCTCGTAGACAGATTCACATCAACGATATCTTATTTCCCTAACGAATGTGTCCTATCTATGCCCTCTGATGTTACATCAAAGAGTTTCAGTGTAGGAAGAGCAAGGGGATGAATAAACATCGCTAGATTACTTATTGGGTAGAGTGTTGAATTGCAATCTGGTAGTTCTGAATTCAAATCCTGCCTCAGATACTTACTATCTGTGTACCTCTGAACAAGTCACTTAACCATTCCATGCCTCAGCTTTATTAATGACCACTGAGACTACTTTCAGCTCTAAATAGATGATCTAGGATCTTCAAAAAGCAACAAAGGAGAAGTACTGGTTACTCGCAGGGAACAAACTACTGGTTTGACACTTCTCTCCTTTCAAAGACCTCTGCTTCCAGGAGAGGCTCAGGTATCACCAAAGAACTTTGGTATATTTGCATCCTGTAGTGTGACTACCGAAATTAAAATTCTGCGTCTCTCCACATCAGACTTTAGAAGTCTCGTATAAAGCTTAACAGAAGATGTGAAAATCTACATCCCTTCTGCTCCCTGAAAGGACCTACCTGTCCCTGTTACCTTACAATACTGCTCTGAGACTTCAAAGCAGGCCCAAGTTCAGTTTCAGAAAGAGAGAAATTTTCTAATGCCAAGAATCTTTCACGGTACCAGTAGAATATGGAAAATTGTAGCAGGTGATGCACGCAAAAAGAGCCTGAGGTGAATGTATTTAGCCAGCAGAAACTCAGTTTTTGTATTAATAATTCAGTTCTTTTCAGAAATAATGGGAGAAGCATTAGAAAAGGTTATCATAACTATCATCCAATACATTTCTAAAATTATTCTATTACATTTTAAAGGGTATAATTATAAATGTTTTTAAGAGCAATTTACCGGAAAATTAAAGTCGCCCGGTTTGAAAAATAATTATTACGTTCTTCTGATGAGGGATTTGAATCCTCTCAACCTATGGGGGTCATTATTTGTTTACTATGGAGAATCAGGTCCACATGAGGGAAACATTGATCTGAGAATTAGCCTCTAGAAAGAGTTCCAATAGCTTACTGGGGTGGGGGTGGAGGTGGGGATGTGGGGGGAGGGAGGTGAGGAAGGAGAAGTACATTCAAAGTCAAAGACCTTCTGTAGATTTCATTATAGTTTTCTAGCAATCCAGTAGTCTGCAAATGTCCTACATGCCTGCTTAACTGACTTTAAGTCTATTTAAAGTGAACTTTGGGTGAGTTAAGTCTTATCTAGCCAGGCTTTCGAGTGTTAATTCCATCTTTTGGTTTCATTTTTTCCCTTGGGTAGGCCTGCCCTAAAAGCCTTCAACCATCAGTCTGTATGTTGTAAACTGACTGTACTGTATATAGTCCTGCGAGGATAACTTTAGTGAAATAAAATATGTAGGCTTCTGGCATGCATATAATAATGAGATCCTGAAAAAGGGTTTTAGCAGCAGTTATGTCACAATGCTCATAGCTCCCTGAAGTCACTGAAAGCCTTGTTAAATTAAAGATTCACTGTGGTTTTTCTGCTGCATTCTTGCTTTCCATGTTGTCTTTTTTTTTTAATTTCATTGTGCTCTTAAGATGGAGCAGTATCACACCAGCCAAGATTAACACCACCTAGAAAACTGAATAGTTTCAATAAAATCATTAGCATTCTATGCACTGCTGTGTGTATGGGGAGAGGAGGGGAGAGGTACAGAGGCAGGGCACTTCTTCCAGATTAAAAAAATTCTATCATGGGCTCTTCAAGCTTAGGAAATATGGTACACAGCCCACCCTCACTCATTCACAGAAGCTTAGGAATTTAACAACATTCAATTACTGTTTCCTACTTGAATCCATTCTTGGTAATGTCCCATAAGGTCACCTCAATGTCATTAGGATTTAATTCCACATCCTTCTTGGATTCCAGATGTGGCCTGCCTCAAAATTTACTCTGGTGCTCCTTCTAGAAAAAGCCCACAACAACAACAACAACAACAACAACAACAACAACAACAACAACAAAACTTATAATCACAAAGGATCCTGTCTCACCCAAAGCCAAAAATCTCCTCTCAAGGAAGCTAAAAACGTTAATTATAATAAAGTGGTCAAGTTTGCTTTTGCCGTAGAGTTGTGAGTCCTTATGTTTTAAGTATTAAAAAGGCATAATCACCTAGTATGTAGGTTAATTCCTTTTCAATATTGTAATTAATGCAACATTAATAGTGAATGCCAGCTCCAATTTTCTTACTGCTTACACTCAGAGAGCAGACTTGAATATTCTGCCAACTCCATTACATCATCTGAAAACCCAAACATTTCCCATTTTCAAATCACTCTCTTCCACCAGGCAAACATGCACTCTCTCTCTCTCTCTCTCTCTCTCTCTCTCTCTCTCTCTCTCTCTCTCTCTCTCTCTCTCTCTCTCTCTCTCACACACACACACACACACACACACACTCAAAAGATTAGTACCCCTGAGAAGCATAGGCTCCATCGGAGGTTAAAGTCTGCAAATGCACACAATTTCTGGAAGCTTTTACTACTGCTGTGTTAGCTACAAGGATGCCTCCATCTCTGACCTTCCTTTTTCCATTCAGACTGTTATATAACCAAGAGCCTGCGTGCAGTATGTGAGTTGGATGTTTTGGTTTTTTTTTAAAAAAAGACAACCCCAAAACCCCCACTTTCTTTCCCCCCTTTATTAAACACCAGAATGGAAAAGATTAGAAATTGGAGAAGGAGGGGGGCAAGCGATCCTGGGGGGATGTGGGTCAGCAGGTTAGCAGTGTCAGAACCCAATTGCTGCCTCAGCCCTATGATTCTGGGGACAGCTCGGCCCCTGGTCTCTTTTAGCAGTGCATGAGGGGGCCGACTGCCCGGGCGTTATGTAATTTGCAAGAACAGCAAGTTACCCAATTGCTAGTCAGTTCTGCTGCCTGCCACCCCATCCTCCTCCTGCAAGAACACCTCCTGGCGAGGATGACACCTGAAGATGCTAACAGCAAAAGGGTTTGGGGGTGGCGGTTGGGGTGGGGAGAGCCAGGGAGAGGGGAAAGAGGAAAGGGGCGGGGGCTAGTTCAGGGCCCGAAAGTATCAGAGCTTTCTAAATACTATAGCTGCTAGTGCTTCTCCTTCCAAAATAAAAAAAAAAAAAAAGTCTCCGAAACACATGAAGGGAATTTTCTCCAGTGTTTCTGATTAACCCTGTTACATAACCGGCTCGCATTCCAAATCCACCGTCTCAGGGTCTAAATATACTCTTTGCAGCCAAAAGCCTTCTGCACTCAAACTCACCCAGACACTGGCACGAGCCCCCGGGCCTCAGATCCCTAACACCCCCACCCCACCCCCAGACTCCCGGACCGGCCCCCTCCCCACTAAAGCTGCTGCTGTTCGGCGCGGTCACTCTTCGGAAATCGCCTTTAATTAAATGTTTTTTTTTTCGCATGTGTCATCTTGATGGCTTTTACTGTACTCGGATTCCGTGAATGGGAAGACGCCTGGACAGGGGAGGTGTGGCCAAAGGGGGGGTAGGGGTGGGGGTGGGATACTGTAAAACAGCCAACACATGATCAGCCATATTTCTCCCACCAACTAAAATAGAGAGCAAAGGGGGTGGGGACGCAGCCTGGGGCCCCCACTCTGAGCTCTTCCTGATCCGGGACAGGGACTGGCAAAAGGCACCACGGAGTGAAGGATCAGGGCCGCTGTAGGATTCTGGCGCCCAAGCTCCGGGGGGTTGAAAGCCCCCACCCCCCACGCAGGCTCGCTTCCTTCAGAATGACAGGCGTGATTTATCAATTATTTACGACAGTAATTAAAACCGCAGCTTCCCTCTCTTCTTTGCAAACTCTAGGCACATTCAGATAAATACATTCCCTAATCCACCACTACCACCCAACCCCCCCCCCCCCCCCCCCCCCCCCCCCAATCCCCGGCCAAGTACAACCCACCAATAGCCAGGTTTGGCTACCCGTTTCCCAGACTGAGGGAGGGGAGTACGGTCCCCTAGCCACTCTCCACTCTACTTATAACCTTAGGAGGATAGTGGGTGGAGAGTCGCAGAGGAGGGGGTCGACGGGTGTCCCCGGAAACATCAAAATAAAATTCAAGAAGCACCCTTAGCTGGGGGTGGTGTTGGGGGAGTGTTGATCTCAATATCCAACCAGCATTCAACTTACACTGACCATCCCCAGGCTCTGGCGGAAACACTCCATGAACCGCGGGGAGGGAGACAATTTTCTAAGCAGAAATAAGTTTGGATTTCTCTCCCCCC
>CM053624.1:111934113-111970346 GCA_028646595.1 Phalanger gymnotis
ACACACACACACACCAAACGTGCGCACACACAAACGCACACGCACTCCATCCCGGGGCGGGGGAGTTGGGCTACCCTGGTTCTTTAAACTTGCGTATCCACTATGGCAGTTGCCTGCTCAACAAATTAGTGGGAATGTCTCTGGTGCTACCTCCCACCCTCCACTCACACAAGCGTCCCCCCAACACACACTCATACACATACATACACACTATCCCCGAAGTAATAATGATTAAAAAAAAAAATCCACTGACAAGCGTCTCAAAGTGAAGACACGCACCCAGACCTCGGCAACCTCTCCAGCCCCCAGACTTCACGGATCATTGGCTCCGCCCCCTCACCCCCCACCAAAGAAACCCCAACACACATAGCCTGGGGAGAGGCAAACTTGTCAAGAAGAAACAAGGAGGTAAAGGGGAGGGGACTAGGGTGACTAATTTTTTTTTTCTTTTTAAAAAGGACACTGCCACTTTAAAAGTTTCTTTCGGTCCCCGGTCCCCACACTCCTCTTTTTTTTTTGGTAACGTATTTAATTTCTGCAACGCAGTTTTCCTTCTCTTTGCAGAAAAAAATACATACATACATATATAAATACATATATAAACCCTGCCTGCTAGCTGTCAACCTTGCCGCTCCCCACTCCTCAGCTGCCCACCTCCTCCTGCAACCGGGGAACATGCTGCAAAAGTTTGCAACATTTGTGGGGGGCGCCGGGGGGGGCGGGCAGTTGGGCGCTCCGACGTCTGGGTACTGCTTGCCAGCTCCCTGGCTGCCTGTGCCCTGCAGCCCGACCCTCCCCCCCAGTCCATGCCCCCGGCCTCCTGGGCCATCCCTCTGCTGTTCTCCCCCCCCCCCCCCATCACTCCTCACTCTTCCCTCAACCCCCCCCTTAGCCCCCTCTCTTCAGCCTCCCTACCTCTGCCGGTGCTGGAATAGCTCTGTCTGCGCACTGGAGCCGGCGGCTCGCTTTTCCGGGCGGATTCCTGGTTCAGCGGGGTCTCCCTGGAGCCGGCGGCCGCTTCGGAGCCGCTGCTGCCCGGCTCGCTGGCGGCTGGGTCGGGGGCTGCGGGAGCTGACTCCATGTTTTTTCCCAATGTAGAGATCGCTGGAGATGGCGAGCTCCGAGACTCCCTCTATCTTCTGTTTTCAGTGCAACTCTATGGTACCAAAAAAAAAAAAAAAAAAAAAAAGGAGAAGGAGACAGGGAATGAGAGGGAGAGAGAGGGAGAGAAGAAGAGAGCGAGAGCGAGAGAGCGGGTGTGTGTGTATGTGTGTGTCTGTATGTGTGTGTGTCTGTGTGTGCGCGCTGGAGATGGGACTGAAAACAGATTTGACCACAGGCAGCGCTAGCGAGAGCTTCTCCATCCATCCCCCACACTCCACATACCCCACCCTCTGCACCCCAGACACAGAGCCATAAACGGGCTGCAAATTTTGGGGAGGTGAGAGAATGAAAGGAGCCAATGGGGGGGAGGTATAGTTTTCCCCTCCTTCCCCGAATCAAATTGTAATTGGCAAGATGATTTTGTGAATGCTTCTAAGAGTCCCTCAGAAACACAACTCAGTCCCCATCCCCTTCCAGCGTGAGACCCTGGAAAGAGCAAAGTCCGATGATCCCAAGTGAAGTTGGCAGATAGGATTTTTGTTGTGCCCGAGGCCAAGAGAAGAACGAAATGGGCTTCAGGACCAGGATGACACTCAGAAGAACGTTGAGCATTCGAGGAGGTGGCACTCGTTAGTTTCGGATTGGACTAGACTGGGGGATGGGGCAGCCACTGGGTTTTTAACGTTGCCTAGATCAGACCCCAGTAAGTGGTATGCTTTGTTGGACTTTTCTGGCCCAGCAGAAAAAGGTTACCTTTCCTTTGTGGTCATGATGTGGACGGCCCAAAGAGTGTCCTCACCTTTTTCCGTATGCTTTTTTTTTTTTAATAGGCCCATTCATACAGAGAAAACCTTTACCTCCATTGTAAATGGCAATGCAAGAAATACCTGAGCATAAGTAATGAAATCTACCCCTTTATCTCACAAGAAGTTGTCACTTGTCAACTCCTTCCAGACCTTTTGTTATTAGATGAAAACTCTCAGTCATAAAAGATAAACCTTGTAAGAGAGATGTTTAACAACATTCAGAGTTTAACAACTGTATTTAGTGATTTCTACCTGTTGTCTGCTTTACTAGAATGTAAGCTTCCAGAAGGCAGGGATTATTTCATTTTTTCTTTATATCCTCAACACTTTGCCTAGGGACTGGTTCTGAGTAAGTGCTTAATGAATTCTTACTGATTGATTGAATGAGGAATATGCCTGATAACTGCTGAAGTGATTCTGTTTCTTCTGGCTAAATGGTCTATACTAGCAACATACTAAGCAAAGTGAGGAGTATTCCCAAACACTATCGGGCAGGAACAAGGGGCGGGGTGGGGTTGGGGGACCTGAAAGACTCAGACTATCCCTCCAAGATGGGGTGGTTCAACATACCATTTTACTTAACCACTGAAGAAACAGACAACTAATTATCACTTTAAAAAAATACTCCTACCTGCTTCATCCCTCCCCCACTTCCCTCTAAAAGCCTACAGTTTGTTCATTTAAAAAAAATCGTTAAGATCCTCATCATCACCTGAGTTTGAACATGATTCACAAGCTCTGCGACCCTGGACCAGGCACTTAACCTCTTTCTAGATCTCAGTTCCCTCATCTGTAAAATGGAGGTAGTGAAAGTACTCATACCATAGAATCGCAGGGAGGCTCAAATAAGTTGTACAAAGTGCTTTGAAAATCTTAAAGTGCTATATAAATGTTTGCTATTATTATTATGTTCATCGTTATTCCACTGTTATATAATATAAAATGGCATGGATGGGAGGAGGTGGAGGAAAGGTTGGGAAACATTCCGCCCCTCCCCCTCTGATTTCCTGGTGTGAGGACATTCTAAAAAATGGAAAATAAAATTTCAGTTAGATAATAGACCAAGAGCAGCTTCCATATGCCAAACTTCACACATGGTTTCTGTTACTGATATTGGTTGGATTTCAAATACACAATGCTGTTTGCCTTGTGCTGTGTGTTAACCAGCAAAACCTGTGCTCTGGTCTTTTCCAGTGTGATGTAAATAAAATGTGAAAGTTCTAATACAGAAATCCATTCTCTACAAGGATACAGTACTCCAAACAGTCTGTTAGCACCTAAAAATGATGCCAGTGATTTTGCACTTTATTCCCAAATCATGTCTGTGGTTTTCCCAAAGCAAACAAAGCATAGATCTCCAGAGGGGTCTTCAAAATGATTTACAGTTGGTTATTCAGTTAGTGTCCTTGATGCAATTTTCACAGTTAGTCACACTTGGATTTTTTTTATGTAAACAAATATATCAGTGTATGTTACATAATAATAAAGACTTCCTCTGGTCTAGTCTGCATTTAAAATATACTTGTCATTGCCCAGTCTTTTATTTAAGGTTTTAAAAACATTAATGCTAAATTATTTTCAATTTTATGGTGCTCAGTTTCACAAATAACAATTTTGTTTGCAAGTGTATTTTTGATGGTTCTCTGCGTTTTTCATTGATCGGTTTAATGACTTTTTTCACTATGATAATAATATAATAAATCTGTTCTCGTGTCCTTGATTCCCACCTTTGCTGTCCTCTTTTTAATGCTCTGGTGTCTGGTAACCATGGCAGGTTACCACTCCTAGTATGGACTTGGCGACCTTAATAATTTAGGATAGATTCCGAATTCCCTCCAGGAATAGATTCTGGCTAGGAATAAGCCATTTCTCCTAACTCTCTAAGACAATTACTGGCTTCTGCAATTTAAAACAATTGGGAACTCAAGTGCCTTCCCCAAGGGAAAAATAAAACGGAGATAGATATATTCCTTGGCTGTCAATCATAGTTACTAAAGTGTAAGTTGCCAGGTTTGGCAAAGTATTTTAAATCTGGGGGGAAAAACAGTGATTAAGTTTAAATGCTTCTTTCTTGCCCCTTTGACAGTTTCCTGAATTGGGTTGTGGGTTTCAAGATTTTATAACATTTGGTTGGGTGGGGTTCTTGTCTTAGTTATTTACTGATTGACCAAAGGCATTAAATTTGCCATAAAATGATCTCTTATTTTGTACAACTACGTTGTCTCAGAGACACATTGGTTTAGAAAACTTCTTGATTGGCTACCAAAAGATAATCATTTATCTATCTATCTGTCTGTCTGTCTGTCTGTCTGTCTGTCTGTCTGTCTATCATCTGTCTCTATCAGTCTATCTATCTATCTATCTATCTATCTATCTATCTATCTATCTATCTATCTATCTATCTATCTATCTATCCAAACAAACATGCATGCGTGCATACATACATACACATACACACAGACTCCATTGTAGAGTCAGAAAGGGAATCCGAGCATTTTGTCTTCCAATCATTTGAAATTACTCCTGGGAGAGATTATTTATGAGTTGTTAAAACTTCTGGATGCAAATATATATATATATATATATATATACATATATATAAACAAATACATGCATATATGTATATATACATACACAAATATGTGTGTGTTTCAAAAAGTTATTTTCCTTGCATTATTAAAGAGGAAAAGGGGAGAGAAGGAAAGTGATGGAAATGTACAATATTTCCTCGGAATAATGGAGCCTTCTACAATGTGCCCAAGAACAAAGAACAGAGAAAATTAAAAGCAAGTCCCCAGACAACAAGTTTCCTCTCTTTCAAGAGAGCTGAAAGCAGCTGAAGCCAGGCCATATGCTGAATCCAGAACACAAATAAAAATGCAACACCGCCCTCAGGCTCTGGAGTTGCTTGGTTTTACTGCAGAATTTGCAGCCAGCAGCAGCACCCAAACAACACATTCAGAGGAGCCCTCTATGGAGTGAGAGAAGAAGGCTCAAGTAAACCTGAAATTTCAGCTTCATAATAAATGCAGGGGGCACACTTGACTCTCTAACAGTAGCCAAGACTAGGTCAATGCCTAGACGGAAAGAGAAGGGAACAAGCATTTGTTAAGTGTCTACGATGTGCTATCTTCTTTACAAATATTATCTCATTTGATCTTCACAGCAATACCTGGAAGTAGGTGCTATTATTATCCTAATTTTACAGATGGGTAAACTGAGGCAGACAGCAGTTTAAGTGATTGGCTTAGGATCACACAACTAGTAAGTGTCTAAGGTCACATTTGAACTCAGCTCTTCCTAACTCCAGGCCCAATTCTCAATCTGCTATAACACCTAACTGCCTAGGGGTCAGCCTAGGTCTCTTTGGTATCAATAAGACTCATTCGGTTTGATTCAATTCAATAAAGTACTTATGAAGTATCTGCTATATGTCTTTCAAAAGCAGTTTTGCACTTAACACTAGGCTGACCAAGGGAGTTACTAAGAATATTTTTTGGCTTGTTGAGCAGAGTAAAGTGGATTGGAAGCAGTCAGAGGACCTTCATCTGAGTCCTGCCTTTGCTTCTCTAATGATTTATGGCCTTGGGCAAGTCATTTCCAATCTCCAGACCCAAGTTTCTCCTTTTACAAAATGAAGGGATTAGATCAAATGATGTCTCCATTTCCTTCCATCTCTAAATCATATGAATCTGTGACCTTATGATATTAATAGGAAAGCTATGATACATATATAACACATTTCAAAGTGATAGAGAACTCCCTTTCTTACTCATGGAATGGCATGGAATAATCCTATTCTGCCCAATGGGCAAAAGACCACAGTAGGCAAAGTGTTTAGGAATGACTTCAGCAAAAAAACCCTTTTTTTTAACCCATCAGAGACAGCAAATCTTCCATGTGATGTCTTCTGAAATCCAGGCTTATATATCGAGAAGAAAAATAAAGAGATGGGAATACTATATGCCCCCTTCTTGAGTTGGCTCACTTTTGATAATTGATATCACTCAAATGTCAGACAAACAACATTGAATTTAGGGACTAAGCCTAGTGGAGCATGAAGCATCAAACTCTGATGAAGCGAGGCTCCCTCTGCCTCTGTGTGCTTCATGTTACAGTGAAACCGTGCTACTCAACATTCATCAAATTCATTCCCTTGCTACCAAATGCTATCGATGTTCCCTGCTGCCACCTCCGCCCTCCCTACTCCCTGACCAGGGCCAATTTTTGCACATCCTTCAAGGCCGAGTTCAAATGTCTCCTATGTAAAACTTTTCTTGATTTGCTTTCTCTGAATTCAGTACCTTTCAGTGCATTTTCATTCTAACTTGTTATTTTTCTCTCTTACCTACCCTGAAAGACAATAAGCTCCTTGAGGAAAGGAACATTGTTTAATTCTAAATATTCTTAATTATCTCAGCCTCCTCAGTGCCTGGAGACTTTCTTGTCATTTCATCAGGCATGAAATTTGGAAAAACCGTCGTGCATTCCCACAGATATTAAACCTTGAAATTATGAATCATGGAATGTCTAAGATAGAAGGAACTTTAGACATCATCTGTAGTCTACTATTCCCAATTTAGGGCACTATTACTCAGCTTCGAATCTGGGTCTGCTCTGTGGTGCCTTGTTTTTCTAAAGAAACTTTTTGTTTTCCTTCTATGCCTGTGATTCTTGATCTCTTTTTTGGTATCATAAATTCCTTTGGCAGACTGATGAAGGCTATTGACCCTTCCTCAGAAAATCATTTTTAAATGCATCAAATAAAATCCGTAGGAATACAAAATAAATCTATCATGGTAAAAATACAGTCTGTGCTCTAGGGAAATAATTAAATGGAAGCTGTGTCTCTGACTCCATTTGAAATTCCTATATATACAGGCATGTTCCCATATATGAGCCCATCTAGAATAAGAATTTATCTTTCCAAAATCCAGTTCACCAAATTAAAAAATAAATACTCCTAATTATTCATGATTTTTGAAAGGGCATTTACGCCTTTGAAGACAGGTCTACCACCTGGGGTGCACAACAGGTCTACCAGTAAATATGTTCTAGAGACACTCAGCTCAACAATTGAGAATCAGAACTGTGAAAGTGACTTATAACAAGTGAAACACCAGGCTCACGCTAGCAGCAAGAGTATTAAATTCATAGTATAACTTAAGGAAAATGGAGATAATTAGGATCACATATCCCTTCTTATTCTGGTGGTAGTTGCAGGGACAGTTTTTTTCCCCCTCCTTTCATACATACTTAAGATTGGGGTTAATTCTGAAAATGAATAAAAAAAGTCGTTAAGTTAGCCTGAGGCACTGATGATTCAGAATGCCTGTTCTGCACTGGTGAAGAGAGATATTTTGATGGAGGGCCTGTGTGAAACTGACGAAGAAATCAGGAGGAAACATTTTTTTGCTTAACAGATCAGAAGGGTGACACAGACTACTGTAGCTTCCCAGCAATATGCATCACAGCCAGGCATTACAGGCCAAACTTTTTTTTTAATTGTTAAAGAATAGTTTCAGGTGAGGTCTCCATGTCCTGTGTCTGCAGAAATGTTCATCTTTTCATGGTGGAGGAGTGGAAAGCATATTGGATTAGAGATCTTTGGTTCAAGCCAATGTTGAACCTGAACCTAGGTTCAAACTTGCTATAGGTGCTACCTTGGGTAAATCACTTCAAATTTTTAAGTATTCATTTCTCCCTCATTGTAAAATGAGAGGGCTGTACTAGGGTAGGAGGTGCTAATCTTTTTTTTTTGAGTTATATATCTCTTTGGCAGTCTATGGACCCTTTATCCAAATAACAATCTTAAAGGCTAAAATAAAAAAAAGTTTAGTATTACAAAGAAAAGCTATTATATCAAAATAAAATTATTAGCTTACTTTTCTCCTAAATCTCACACAGCTCAGGGTAAGAACCCCTGATCTTTCAGGTCTAAATCAATGATCCTACCTGGCTTTCCGTAGTATTTTCAGATAATCTTCTTATTCCATAGATGATCCATCTCTACACTCAAATGTTACTACTGTTCTAAAACTTTTTTTCCCAATTTTCTTTTTTGGAATAAAATGTTGTCCACTGCTCCTGGGTGGCCCAATTGCTATTCAGTTTAGGAGTCCTTCTTTTAAGGCCTTTTACAGTTAAAGCACATTATTCTGTCAGACGAAATTTCAGTCCCCTCCAGTGAGCAGCCTCAGGTCAGATTCATAAGGAGGCATCACTTGAGATTTTCCTGGAGTTGAATCCAAATGAATAAACCCTATTTCTGTTTGTTACTTATCTACCTTCAAAGTGAAAATAGTAAGCTGGTGCTAATTGCCAAGTTCCTTCTTTTATGGAGAACCTTCAGGAGCCTGGAATCCTGCTGGGTTATGATCAGAATTTAGAATCTCCTGTTTATGCATATAAGGCAGACATATCTAATATGTACATTTATTGCACTTTTAATTTATTTTAATATTGTTTGCATACATATGGGGAGAAAGATTTAATCTTTCTTGTGTCTTCTGGCATTATGAGATTCTATAAAAGCTCTGGATTGCAAGCAGTGCTGTAGTTTGATTCTCAAAGGGCCTATAAAGTCTGTTCTGTGGTTCTCAGCCCTATTTTGGTCAGGTAGAACCTAGGTTTGATAGTAAAAACAGACAGCCCTAGTCCTTTTAAAACACTCTTTTCTGTCAAAGCTTTTGTCACTTTCAGCTGTCTGAATATTTTTGGTCTCAAAAATTCAAATATTTTCTCCACCTCTCATCTCATTTTACAAAAATTTTCTGCATGAAATCTCTCCTGATCTTCTGATGAGATGCTAAAATAGAACGTGCAATGTCAGAGACCCTTCTTTAGGAAGGCAACACTCAAGGGTGCCCCTTGTCTCCTTTGGATCTTTCAGGGATTTTCTTGATGTAGTAAGAGAGAAAAACATCTCCGCTTCCCACTGTGGTGTCTGGCCACTGGAGAGGAGCTCATTTGTGGGAAGGAGAGGAAAAATAAATCTTCAGATTGCGTATCGTGTATTTTTCACTTTTTTTGCCTCAATTGATTGCCTGTTGTGAGGTTCCTCAAGATGTTGAATAACCAATCAAATTATTAATTTTGTGACTGAAATTCTAAAATGCTACAGTTAATTATCGATGCATATGCAGATTTTTGGGAGAAAGGATCCATGGAAAACAAACAAAAAAATGTCAGTTAGAGGAAAAAAAAACACATCTCTGTTCCCAGTGAGTCACAGGAACATATTGGTTACGTTTATTAGAGTATGAATCCATATAGAGTCAATAGCATTCCAGTTTAGGAAGCTTTCTTACATCCAGAAGTCAGATCTGAAAATATTTTCTTCTCCATAGATATATTGCCATAACAGTGAAAGTAATATTTGTGTTACTGCAGCTCCTTTCCTTACCATTCCTGCCAAAATGAGGTCTTCTTATATGGCTGGTAATGTGACTGCCATGGGGACATAATGCCATCATCTTAACACAACAATTATTAGAAACAGTGTGATGGAGGAGGGGAAAAGGCACTAGATTGGGTTTAGAAGATCTAGTCTACCCCTGCTTTAACCCTAAATGCTATCAAACTTTGGGCAACTTGCTTAACCTTACTGGGACTCAGTTCATGCCTTAGTTGATCACAAAAGTCTTTATCAACTTTAAAAGTTTATAAGTGTGTAGCACCCTCTCTAGGGTCAGTTTTCCAATTCCTACAAGCACTGGAAGGGTGGCTCCCCACAGGGCATTTTGTGTCCCATAGGACAGATTTCTAGGGGTAACTCTGAGGGTTTGAGTTTTCTAATACTATTACTCATGAGCCCCTATCTGGTATGCTCCTGCACTGATTAGATGCCATCCAGACTAAGTTAGCTTTTAGAAAAGGGGTATTTATTGAGATGACATGGTAAGAAAAACTGGTACAAAATGTTCCTCTTGAAAGTCTGGAACATACATTCCCACAAGTCTATAGAGAAGCGGAGGGAGTGGGGGGGATTGACTTAAATTTCAAGAGCACATGTGGCAAAGGGGTTAACTCTGAGCTCCTGGTAGGTTAGAAATTCTTTTCTCTTTACTCAAAATCCTCATTCAGTTCCTCTGAGGTATGGGAATAACTCCCTGCTAGACTCCCGGAGTCATTGCCCTTGTAGAGACCTGTCTTTAGTGTGGATAGTTTGTCCCTGGCTCCTGATGCACATGGTGCTGTCAGTCCCTACTCCTCTGCAGACGTGGCTATAATCATTAAAGGAAAGTCCACATTTTCTGACCTTTGGAAGTGACAAGGATTTCCTCCAGGCAAGGAGAAAGGAGACTTACTCCTTTTCCAGATTCCCTTAGGGCAGGGGTAGGGATTTCCCCCCCCCCCCCGTGGCCTTTTAGGTCCTCAAGTGCCACCCTTTGACTGAATCCAAAGTCAGTTCCAAACCTCATGTTCCCCACCCCTGCCTGAGGCTGTGGCTCCTCAAAATGCTCTCAAAGTTTAGCTGACCTCTCAAAATAGTTGATAAATCTCCTTCCCTGGTATACGTAAAGCTCATAAAGATTCTTCCAACTAACCTCAATACATGTCATCATCTGAATTTATCTAATGGCCGAAGTACTTCTCTCTTTTCCCAACTTGATTAACTATATTATTAGCACTTCCTTTATGTCTCTGATTGATCCAAAAGAGGTGCTTCGGAATTGTTCACACCTCTGTAATACCTTTGGTTGATTGATTCTGTAACTCAGTAATGAGGAGTTGTCACCTGCCAAAGGTATCAGTGCATAGAGCTTGCATCTTGTTCTTTATATTAATTGGGGTTGGGGTAGGGGAGGCCCTTTTACAAATAAATAACTGCATTTGTCCCTGTGAAGGGTTCTGTACAGACTTCCAGGACACTGTTCCAGGACATCCTCCTATATTCCTCAACAACTCCAGCCTATGGCTCCCATCCTTCCTCTTCACCCTGTCTGCTATCATCAGCCTCAGCTGACTTTAACATCCGTATTTGTGACTCACCTCTAATTCTCAAGTTTCCCTGTCAGGGAGGTAGTTAGCTCAGGAGAATAATTTGGCTCTAGATTCCAGAGTACCTGGTTCAAACTAGAACCTCTGACACTCACTGCCCATTTCACCTTGTACAAATCACTTAGGACATCTACCCATTCTCCTTGGCTCCTTCCTGCCCAACTTTCTTCTTTCTAGTCTAGCCCTTGAAAATAATTCAGTTTCAGTGTCAACATCAAAGAATTACCTAACAGAGCTCTTTCCACAGCCCTCTCAAGTGTATTTCAGTCTTCAATATGGCATACGAAATTTTGAAACCTAGGCAGTGACTTTCTGAAAACAGTTTTCCATCTTAGACATCTTTGACACTGTCCTCCTAACCCATTATACCAGTACCCATAATCTAGTAAAGCCTATTCCTCCCCTAACCATGCCTCAAATCCACAGTGAGACATGATATTTCCTTTTGCAGATGTCTAAGGTAAAGTTTCAGCACTCTGTCTCTCTCTCGTTCTGACAAGAAGTACATACATAAGCATATACATATATGTATATGTGTGTGTATATATGTGTATGCATATACATACATACAGACTCAGACATATATAAAAATCTATGAGCATGTGTATATATATATATATATATACATATATATGGAGAGAGAGAGACAGAGACAGAGACAGAGAGACAGACACACACACACAGAGACGGAGAATAAATGCAAGGTAGTTAGGAAGGGAGGGAATTAGCAGTAGTAGATATCAGGAAAGACTTCATGTATGAGGTAGTACTTGGGATTCTTGAAATGATTCTGTGAGGCAGAGATGAGGAAGGACTACATGAGGAAACTGTGGTTTAAAGAGATTAAGCATAGTAGCAGACAACATCTAGAATCACCGACTCTCAAAGCTGCAAGGGACCTCAGCAGTCTTGCAATTCAGTCCTTATCCAAACAGGAATGCTCTCTACAGTATCCCTGACAATTGGTCCTCTGGCCTCTGCTAGAAGACCTCAATTGATGTGGAAGACACTACCTACTCAGGTAGTACATTTTACTTTTAGATACTTCTAATTGTTAGGAAGTTTTCCCTTACATTAAGCCAAAATCTACCTCTTTGTAACTTCTATACATTGGTCCAAATTCTGGAGTAATTCTTTTTTAATCTTCATGCCTTCCCTCTGAGCTTATCTCCAATTATTTGTACTTGTTTATTGTTCACTCATTTCAGTCATATATGATTCATCATGACCCCATTTGGAGGTTTCCTAACAAAGATACTGGAGTGGTTTGCTATTTCCTTCTCTAACTCATTTTATAGATGAGGAAACTGAGGCCAACAGGGTGAAGCGACTTGCCCAGGGTCACACAGCTAGTCAGTGTCGGAGGCCAGATTTGAATTCAGGAAGATGAATCTTCCTGCCTCCAGGCCCAGCACTCTATCCACTGTGCCACCTAATTGCCCCTGTTTGTACATGGTTATTTGCATATTGTTTCCCCTGATTGGAATATGAGCTCCTTAAGGTCAGGGCCTTTTATTTTATTTTATTTTATTGTTTTGCCTTTCTTTGTATTTCCAGTGTTTAGCAAGGTGTGTGGCTCATAGTATTTACTTAAGCAATGCTTCTTGACTTGACTTGATTTCCTCCATACGTTAACCCTTTCAAAATTATAATCGATCCTTCTAGGTTTTCTCTTTTCCTGTCCAAATATTCTCAGTTTATTATTATTATTTTATTTCAATAAATCATTGTGTGCCATAGTCTTCTTTTGCCATCCTGCTTGTTCTCCTGTGGAGGCTCTCAACCTTGTCAATGTCCTTCCTAAAAGGTGTTACCTAGGACTTAACATATTGCTCAAAATATGGTTGGAATAGGACAGGGTACAAGAAGGCCCCAGCCTCTCTCTTTATGAATAGCATGTGTTCCCTGAATTTGGCTTAAGGCTTTTTATTTATACTGCTGCCATTTCAAACTGTTAGTATGTATCGAACCTTTAGTCTCTTAAAACATGCATATTGTTTTCATATAAACTGTCACATACCAAACCTCAAATAGTGTCTGGCACATAATAGATGCTTAATTGATGTTTATTGATTGATTTGATTTATCCTATTCTAATGAAATTGACATTTTGAGCCTAAGTATGAGATTTTGTAATTTATCCCTTAGTAGATTTGGCCCTACTGGGATCTTTTTGGATCCTGACTGTCCTCCCATGTGTTAGCAATCTTTCCCTGCTTTGTGTCAACTATAATTTCATAAACATATCATCTATCCAGATCATTAACAAAAGTGGTTTGCAGAAAAAAAACATTATGGACACATCATTGGGAAATTCCAACAGAGAACTCCTTCTAAGTTATTATTAACCCATGGTTGACTATTCTTTGGGTCCAGTCATTAAACCAGTTCTAAGTCCCCTAACTGTATTTTCTTCATTCACCATAGCTGTCTACCGCGTTCACAAGGATAACATGAGAGATTTTGGCAAATGTTTTGATGAAATTCAGGTACATCATGGCTAGGATATTTCCATATCTACTGATTCTATTGAAGAAAGGATATGAGGGTTATTCTGAAATGATCTGTTCTTGTTGAAGCCATACTGGCTCTTTGGTGATCACCATTTTTCTTTCTAAATATTCTGAAAGTTTCCATTTAATAATACATTCTGAATTAATTTATTAATTGAATTATTATCTTATTGTAATTACTATAATACTTCTAATTGTAAATTACATTGTAATATTGTAATTGAATTACAACATATTGCCAAGAACAAGATTCAAACTTACTGGTGTTTTATTTAAAGACATTACTTTCTCCTTTTTTATTTTATCTTATTGAGACATTTGCCTTTCTTTAACCTTTTCCATTCTCAAAAACTTTCAAAGATCAATGATAGAGTAACTCGCTACTTACATGAACTGGATCTTTAAGTACCCTGGAATATTGTTCCCTCCTCCATTCCTCTAATTCATTGAGGAAAGCTAGTTTTTTGTTTTGTTTTTGCTTTTACCATTTCCTCATTTATCTTGGGTTTCAACTCTTTGTTAACTAAATTTTTCTCTTCTTCCATTCTTCCTATTATAAGAACCATCCTGCTTGGCAGAAAGAAATGAAGCAAAATATGATTTGACCTGTTCTACATTCTAAGAATTGTCTACTATCATCATCTCATCTATTCCTCTTGGCCCAAATATAGTTTAAAAACAAACTATGTTTTGGTACATAGCAAGGCCAAGCTCATTAGAAAGACAGACATACAGAAAGACAGTCAGACAAAAATAGATGATATATAGATAGATAGATAGATAGATAGATAGATAGATAGATAGATAGATAGATAGATGATAGATATTAAGGGTGTGTTCTTTGCTAGGTATTGTGCTAAGCAGTTGGCATACGAATACAAACAAAAAGACAGCCCCTACCCTTAAGAAAAGACAAGAAGGTGGCACAGTAGATAGTGCCAGCCCTGGAATCAAGAGGACCTGAGTCCAAATCGGGCCTTGGATAATTCCTAGCTATGTGACCCTGGGCAAGTCATTTAACCTTGTTTGCCTCAGTTTCCTCATCTGTAAAACAAACATGGAGAAGGAAATGGCAAAACACTCCAATAACTTTGCTGAGAAAACCCCAAATAGGAGAGTTGGACATGATTAAGCTACTAAACTACTACAACAACAACCCTTAAGAAGCTGACATTCTAATGAGGGAAGACAACACATAAAAGGGAGCTGGAAAGCAGGGATGGGGTTGGGGGAGGGAATGTTACTTACTTTAGGGCAACTTGTAAAAAGTCCAGAGCATCAGGATCAGAGCTGGGAGAAAGTGAACATTGCTGAGCTAGGCGCTTCTTCCAATGGAAGTTCTTGATAGGAACACACTAATTGGAGGAGGGAGGCACCAAGGCAGACGCATCTCCAGAGTGAGAAGATACCTGGGGAAGAAGTGGAAAAATTCAGAGTCAGGAATGCTTCCAGGTAGAGAAGTGAACATCATCGTTAGCCTGGATAGCATTGTGAGCTTCAACCGTCCTGCTGCTTTTCTTAAATGATTGGGATACTCTTTTTATTTATCATCAGTTGCTACCCTTGCTCCTATCATTTGTATATGTCAAAGATTTTCCTGTGCATCCACACCAAACTCTCCAGGCAACTCCCCTTCTTCCTTCTCACCAGGATCTTTCGTGTTTGTACCATCAGAATTTCATTCCTGAGTGCACTTTACCCTCCTGGATTAACTTCTAGTTGTAAAATTCTAGGCATAGTTGTAATGAGAATTTTTTGCTTCCAGGGCAGACAAGTGCCCCAAATCATTCTCAGGATGAGCCTATGAGCTACTGTTGGTGAGGCTGCCACTGGTAGGATAAAACTATAGGGCAGAGGTGGGGAATCTGCAGCCTGGAGGACACATGTAGTAGGTTCTCAAGTGTAGCCCTTTGACTGAATCCAACTGTCATGATTCAAAGGGCCACATTTGAATACCCAGAGGATCACATGTGGCCTCAAGGCCACAGATTCCCCACCTCTGGGCTAGAATATGCTGAAGATAGAGAAGATTGATTGGATTCAATCAAAGGGCTAGAGGTTCCCCACCTCTGGGCTAGAACATGCTGAAGATATATAAGTTTGGATTAAGTCAAAGGCCTGCCCTTAAGGATATAGATGGCCAAATGTGGCCTTGAGGCTGCAGGTTTCCACCCCTAGTACAGAGGATCAAGGGAATGAATTGAGCTAAGAAGGAAGTCATTTGGGATATCATTTCAGTGGGAAGGAGAAAACTCATTTTTACTAGTTATATTAGATAACTATGTGTGGTTTCTAAGCTATTAGAAGATTGCAAATTCTGTCAACACTCTCTATTTTCAGTGCTTTGAGGTAAAGCCTTAGTTTACTGCCTTAGTAAAAACTCTGATTTGGGGCCAGGGAATTCTACCTAACCTATCTCTGAATTCTTTGGGATCTGTGCCCCTGAAACCTAGCATACAAATTAGACTACGTGAGACTTTCTTTTCCTCTGTCATGCATTCCAAGGTTGGAGAGGATATTTCCATCATTCCTATTTTGGTCATTAGTTCATCCTTGTTGGTCAGGTTCAGATTGAGAATAAAGTTCCCTTCGTTCTTTCCACCACTTTTGCAAGAATGAAATTATCCTTAAGTCAAATCAAGAATGCATATTGGCTGCCCAGTTTTGGGCAGTCACATATCTACCAAGTGGCAAATCCAACTCACGTTCTTTGACTCTAAATCTAAAACTCATTCCGTCAGCCTACAATGTTAATGTTTGAAATGGAGATAGTCTAGTGCCGGAGATAAAACTTACCTACTTTACCATTTTGTCTTGGATTGGTCCTGAGTATTCAGCAGCCCAAGGCCACAAGCTTGGAGCAAGCATTTGAGTTTTATAACTCTCAACCTAATAGGAGCATGATCGCATCTTTTAGCCCACCATATGCTGCCCATATACAATGGGGAGAATTCTTCCTTGGCTCTAAATGAAGCTATTTTTATAGAAGAATGCTAGCTCTTTGAACCACTAGGGTGCCATTTAGTAAATTACTGCCATGGAGTACTAAATGGTACCCTAGTGGCCTCAAAGAGGGATTGTATCCCTTTAAGTGTTCCACTTATCTCTGGGGGGGATTATTACTCTGGGAAAATCTGGTTAAATGTATAAATGGCTTCCCTAATCAGCCTAGATTGAGGGTAGCATAAACCCATAAAGCTTCAAGCCTTCTTCTAGAACCAATTAGTCTACCTCTCTGCTTTCAGGCAGGTGTAAAGTATACTTAATATATTTCTAGGGAAGGTTGATGTCACTCCCATTTAAAAAATAATCTAGACAGAAGGAAATTCTAAGATTCATCCATTTATTCATCTAGGCGTGGTGTACAGTGTTGGGTGGGGGATACAAAGAA
Source organism: Phalanger gymnotis (assembly GCA_028646595.1). Lineage (NCBI taxonomy): Eukaryota > Metazoa > Chordata > Mammalia > Diprotodontia > Phalangeridae > Phalanger > Phalanger gymnotis. Next base: position 111,950,931 of record CM053624.1, read on the forward strand.
AAAAATGAAACAGTTACTGTCCTCAGGGAGCTTATATTCTAATGGGAAGAAACCACATGTACGCAGATAAGTAAATGAGACACACACATACACACGTGTGCATATTCACATGTGTATGTGGTACAAAGTATCTTTAGAGACAAGGATAAAAGGACAATTAACTCTGAGACCATTCTTAAACGTGAATTTCAAAACATTTTTCTTATTTAACCTGCTGGGACAGCTAGATGGCTTAGTGGGTACAGTGTTGGAGTTGGAGTCAAGAAGACCTCAATTCAAATCTGGCCTCAGACATTTACTAGCAGTGTGACCCTGGCTAAGTCATTTAACCTTTGTTTCCTTTAATCCACTGAAGGAAATGGCAAACCACTCCAGTATCTTTGGATGGTATGGTCCATGGGGTCATGAAGAGTCAATGATAACAACCAAACACTCTTCTGTTGAAACATAGATTTATTTCATTCTGCTCTGTCTACAGTAGAAATGGAGAACGTGTGGCCAAAAGGACCTTTTATACAATAACATTCCTAGACTTCATGAGATTAAGTAAGCCATAGATGAAACAGGTATAGATGGATGATACTGTGCTTTAAATATATAAAACAAAAAGAAAATTCATGTCTTCTGTGAGAACTAATTAGGTTTATTACGAACTGGTCTGAAAGGCTCTTTTCTTCATTGCCAGTCTTGGAGAGTTTTAAGAGAAGATTTGGAAAGTCATAGGAGAATGAATTGGAAAACTATATCTGCCTTCATTATTCTATGAGAAACAGCTTGTGATCCTAGGCACATTGGAGTGGGAGAAGGAGCAAGGAAGAGGGGGAAGGAAAGGACCAAGTAGATAGAGCTATTTATTTATATTTAATTATAAGTGGTAGTTTGTTCAGTGGCTAAGCAAGGTAATAGACTTACAGCTTTCTCTCAACTTAAAAGACTGTGGTATGTGCCAGCTGAAAATTAAATAATTAGCAAGGAATTTTCAATTCCAACATCCTTGGCCAAGTGCCTATTTCTCCATAAAGATGGGCCTCAAGGGAACAAAGAAGGGATGTAACTGAAATTAGATAGGAACATAAACCTTGCTGCAAATTGTCATAGTTAGTGCCAAAGAATGGCTGCAGTCCATGTTGGAGAGCTTACCAGGCTAGGATAGGAGACTCATCTGACATTCAAAAGTGACAAATCTTAGAGAATATTTTGCCAAAATGGCGGTGGCCTCCCCCAGATGTGTGTATTTCTTTGTAGGAAAATAGATGCAATTCTTCTAGCGTTGTCAAGGGAAAAAGTAAATGTTGTGGAAAAAAACAAGATTGTTGAGCACTCAATGTTCCTTAGTGGCTTTAAAGTAAAAAACAAAACAAAACAAAAACACAAAGACCTGAGAGGAAAAAAAGATACATCCTTAGGCCTCTCTGAAATTTCCATTGTTCTTTGGTCTTCTTCCTATAATTAGGAAAAAACACACAATTTTTCCTTTTTTTTTCTTTTATGCCTCATTTAGCCCCAAAAGTAAAAAGAGGCATAGACTGTAGGAATAAGGAGATGCTAAGTCCTTCTCTACTCTGCCTGGTCATAGCTATTTGGAAAATTATGTTCAGTTCTGGGAGTCACATTTTAAGAAGGACATTGATAAGTCAGAGACCACCCAAAGGAAGGCAACTAAGATGTTGAAGGGTCTTAACATTTGTGCCATATGAGAACTGGATATGGGAAGTGGGTATGCTTAGTCTAGAGAAGAGATGGCTTATGTTGGTGGAGGTGGATGGTGGGGGTTGGAAACAGATGATATGATATCTATGTTCATCTATTTGAAGGACTGCCATATGGAAAATATCTTAGATTTGTCATCAGTCCCAGGGGTCAGACATAAGAAGCCATGAGAGGAAATTGCAAAAGGGCAAATTTAGGTGTAATATAAGGAAAAATTGAGTCATAATTAGAGCTGTCTAAGGAAAACAATTAGAACTGACAGAATGTGCTTCCTCAGGAAGTAATAGGTTTTCTTTGTCACTGGATGTCTTCAAGCAAATGGATAACAATTTACAATATTTGATATTTTTTCATTGCTCTTACATTGCTATCATTTCCCAGTTACCCCTTTCCCTCCAATAGCACCCTCCTAAATAACAAAGAAATGTAGTTCAGCAAAACAAACCAAAGATTGACCGTGTTGTCGATGTATTCCTTGTTTACCTATTTTCCGCTACCACCCTTCTAAGAGAAAGGAGGCATGTTTTACTACCTTTTCCCCTGGAAGCAAGATAGACTATTGTTTGCCATCCATGTTATGATGTCTTTCAATGTTCTTTTCTTTACATTATTGAGGTTATTGTGCAAATCGTTCTCCATTTCTTGTGTGTAGTGAGTTGTTCTGAATTCTTGTTATTTGTCACAATAGTTTTCCATTACATTTTACATGTCACAATTTGCTCAGTTATCCCTCAATAGATAGGTATACACTTTGTTTCTACATTTTTTTTTTTGCTATCACAAAGTGTTACTATTAGTAGTAGCAGTATATTATAGACTTTTTGCTCTCTTTATCCTTGGGGGAATATTTCCAGAAGTGGTATTTATGAGTTGATCAGTATGTATAGTTCACTGACATTTCTAGGATAGCTTCAAATTGTGTTCTAGAGTAGCTGGACCAATCCATATCTTCACCAATAGAATATTGATGTGGTTATCTTTCTAAAACCTTTATAACATTTAAATTTTTTCTCACTTTTGTTACTTGAGCATGATACAATGGAAAGGGCATTGGTTTTCTGGCTTTCCTTTTTACTACTTGTGTAATTTTTTGTAAATCACAGCTTCTCTAGGCCTCAGTATCCTCATCTGTAAAATGAGGTTGTACTAGATGATTTCTGAGATCCTTTCCAGCTCTAACCCTATGATCTTAATCTGATGGATGTGAGGTGAACCCTTAGAGGTCTTTACATTTTCATTTCTCTTATTCTTAATGATTTAGAGCATTTTTTCATAAGGCTGTTGGTAGTTTTCATTTCTTCTTTTGAAAATTGCCTATACTTTCTTATCTTTTGAACACTCATCTATTGAGGAATGGTCCTTTCTCTTATATGTTCATATCAATTAAGCAAAGTCTATGACCATTTTCTCTAATAAAAGGCATTAGAATTTTAATCTACAAAATAGCAAAATTTATAAAATTCGTAGCTTTCAGATAAATAATTCTATCCATGGTTATGTTTCAGAGAGAGAATTCTTTGAGAAATTTGCCTCCTCTGAGAGTAACTGAAATGGGGCAGCTAGGTGGTACAATGGATAAAAGGCTTGACCTGAATGTCAGGAAGTCTCGTCTTCCTGAGTTCAAATCCACCTTCAGATACTAGCTATGTTACCCTGGGAAAGTCAATTAACCCTGTTTGCTTTAGTTCCTCATCTGTAAAAATGAGCTAGAGAAGGAAATGGCAAATCACTCCAGTATCTTTGCCAAGAAAACTCCAAATGGGGTCATGGAGAATTGGATGTGATTGAAACAACCAAATAAGCAAGCATGAGAACAATTGAAATAACCCACGAGACAGCACTTTTCCACATACCTGTCAGAAAACTTCTCTCTTAACGGTGACATTGCAGGCTGAAAGGAAGAATAGGCTGGCTTGAGAATGGCTAGAACCTAGAAAACAGATAGAACCATAGGGGTGGAGCAGATGATCTAGGGAGGTCCCAGCTAGAGTAAACACATGGAGAAGGTATAGGCAAGTAGACAGGTAATCAGACCAGGGAGATTCCACATTAAGTAGCAGCAGCGTATTCTACTTCTTAGTCAGAAAATGGCAGCTGGATATTAAATATATTGGGGGTAGCTAGGTGGTGAAGTGGATAGAACACTGGACCTGCCATCAGTAAGATCTGAGTTCAAATCTCACCTCAGGCACTTACTAACTGTGATTTTGGGCAAGTCATTTGCTTCAGGTCCTTATCACCTCTCTGTTAGCAGATTGATAGTATGTTTTATCATTGGTTCTCTGGCATACAGGTAGGTCATTGTTTTCATCAGAGTTCTAAGTCTTTCAAAGTTGTTTTTCTCTACAATATTGTCTTTATTGTATAAATTGTTCTCCTGGTTCTACTCATTTCATTCTGTATCAGCTCATACAAGTCTTCCTAGGTTTCTTTAAAACCATCTTACTCATATTTTTTTTTTTACAAATAAGTACTCAATTACATTCATATATCATAATTTGTTCAGTCTTTCACCAATTAATCCTTCCTACCTTCCATGTTTTGTCACTACAAAAAAGGCTGTTCTAAATAACTGTGTACATAAAGGTCTTTTTTTCTTCTTTGATCTCTTTGGAGGACAGTAGATTGGTGGTAATCATAGTAGTGGTGTTGCTGGGTCAAAGTTTAGTAGCATTTGGTGCATAGTTCTAAATTGTTTTTTCAGAATAAGTGGACAAGTTCACTCTTGCAACAGCATGTTATTGTCCTGTTTTCCCATAACTCCTCCAACATTTGTCATTTTCTATTTTTGTCAACTTTGCCAATGTGATGGGGCTGAGGCAAAAACTCAGAGTTGCTTTAATTTGCATTTCTCTAATTTCCAGTAATTCAAACTTTTTTTTCACGTGAATAATGATAGCTTGGATTTCTTTCTCTGAAAACTGCTCATATATGTTGACCATTAATCATTTGGGGAATGGCTGTTACTCTTATACTTTTAAATCAGTACCTTATATATCCTTTTAACTACTTTTCGCATAATGTATAACCTTCAGTTGTCAGGTACTTTAATGTAAGTTTTCTTTCTAAATAGAGAATAAGCTCCTTGAGGGTATGGACCAGGGGTGGAGAACTTGTGGCCTTGAGGCTGCATGTAGACTTCTAGGTCCTCAGGTGTAGCCTTTTGACTGAGTCCAAGTTTTACAGAACAAATCCTTTTATTAAGGATATTTGTTCTGTGAAGTTTGGATTCAGTCAAAGAGCCATATTTGAGGACCTAGAGGGCCATATGTAGTTTTGAGGCTGCAGGTTCCCCACCCCTAATATGGACCATAACTTTTCCTCTTTCTCCATAGACCAGTCCCTCATCACTGAATCCTATTTTGTCTGTCTGTCTGTCTATCTATCTATCTATCTATCTATCTATCTATCTATCTATCTATCTATCTATCTATCTATATCTCAAACTGAATATCCCAGATATCTCAAATACAACATGTTCAGAACAGATCCCAACATCTTTCTAAGAAAACACACTCCTCTTTTGAATTTTCTTATTTATATTAAGGTCATCACCAACCTTCCAGCTTCTCAGGTTCAGAACCTTGTAGAGTACTGAACTTGGAGGTAGGAAGACCAGGGTTCCATTCTTGCCTAGCATGCTTCCTCATTGTGTGACCCTGAAGAAGTCATTTAACCTCTCCCAGCCCCAGTTTCCTCATCTATAAAACAAAGAGGTTAGGACCTTGAGTTCCTTTCCATAGAGCTCTAAATCTATTACTCCGACTCCCCATCCCTCATTCCAGTCAGTTGCCAAATCTTGAGGTTTTACCTCCATAACATCTCTCACGTCTGTCCTCTTTACTCCACTCCCACAGCCAATGCCTTAATTCAGATTCTCACTACTTCTCATCCGGACCACTCTAATGGCCTTCTAGTTTTGGTCTCCTTGCCTCAAGTCTCTTCCCACTCCAATTCAATCTCCACCATCTGCCAAAGTAATATTTCTTTAAGTATAGTTCTGACCATGTCACTCGTTCAGAACCTGGTTTTTCAGTCTAATTTAAATTATTCTACCTTCTGCACTCCACACTCCAGCTAAATTTGGCCTTTAGCTGTTCTTCATATATAACACTACACTTTCCCATTTTTGTACTGGCTATTCCTCAGCCCAGGAATGTACTCCTTCAATGTCTCCAAAACTAATGGCATTAGCACCACCTTCTACATGAAGACTTTCCTGATGCTCCCAGTTGCTAGTGCCCTTCCTCCCCAAATTATCTTGTACTAATTTTGTATTTATCAACATATAGTTGTATATGCACAGGTTGTCTCTTCCAATAGGACCTCTTTGAAGTCAGAGAATATTTTATTTTTGTCTTTGTTATCTTCAGTTCCTAGCACTTGTCAGGATCAGAGGTAGGGTATGAACACAGATCATCTGGCTCCAGTTCATCTGCTTTTCCATACTACTTTTCAATAAAGTACTTCATTAGTATAGAATCAAAGATTCTATATGAATATTTTGGGGGTATTAGTCTTGGAAGAAATTTGAAGAGATTATCTTCAATCAGCAAAGGCATTAACATTTTATTTTATAGATGAGGCAATTCAGGCCCAGATTGTCCATTTTGGCTGCCAGCTCCAAGATGAGTGGCCTGTATCTCAGCCATCATTCCCATATCCTCCCTACTAGAACCTCAAATGCTCCACTTGGAACTACCATTGGCTTTGTTGACATCATGCTTTATCTGGCCCAAACTTGATCTCCATCTTTCCAGCAACCGGCTCAAGCCACATCACCAAGCCTGACCTTCCCCCCTAGGGGCTCCCCTTTGTGCGCCATCTTTCTTCATTAAAATCTAAGCTTCTTGGAGGTAAGGTCTATCTTGCTTTTTTATATTTTCATCCCTAGTGCTTAACACAGTGACTATCCCATAATAAGTACTTAATAGTGCTCACTCTATCTGATTTTCCCAAAGTCAAATAAATAGTGGCAGAGGGTGTACTAGAATCCAAATTTCTTGTGCACACTAATATAGTATGTGTCCTAATGTATCACTAGCATAATTAGCACACATCTATAAGGTAATTATTAGTATTTTAGGGAGAATGAAGGATAGTGGCAGCTAGAAATGGAAGAGAGGGTATGTGGTATGCTTTACATGTGAAAGATTCTTCAGTACATTCCTGACATACTGGGGCTATGGGAAATAGCTGAGTTGTAGGGTATCTGCAAAGTACTTTTCCCAGGAGTTTTCACTACTCAGAGCATTTAGGGGTGTTAATATAGAGAACTGGTGCATCTTTGATTAGACTAACTTATATGGGATGATAATCAGGGAGTGGTGGAAGTAAGGTGAGGAAATCTCTTGGATTGAGAGGAGTGGTTCATAACAATACTAATGGAGTTGAGTTTCCTTGTTGTTGTTTTCCTATTGTTTCTTTGACATAGTAAATGTGGGAAGTTTAAGAACACCTATAGAACATAACTAGGAGTATTTAGTTGGGGCCAAGTACCACAAATTGCACCTGGAGCAAGTGGCACAAAGCATTTTCCCTACTGAGGGAAGGAAAAGCCAAGTTGGAGGGAATAAAAGTTCATCCCAGTTGGCATCTGATAACTCACTACTTTAATTAGTCATGCTAACTAGGTGCTAAACTTTGTTTATACTTCTTAATGTATTTTAACTGCTATCAATACCTTCTAAATTAAGTGCCCTCTGAATTCATTACTCTGGGGCAAAGTCTTAGTTACCTTTTCCTTGTTATAGCCCTGGGAGCCAGAGTTGACCAAGGTCATGGCTGGTACTTTTCCAAAGTCAAAACACAGTCCACAACTGAACAATGGGGAATTCCCATTTAGAATCTCAGTCTGAAGCTGTCTACATAATTGTTTCGGCTGAGCTCATTTCCTCTGCCTCAAAGGAGAATTGCTGGGTGGCAAGCACTGGGACTGCGCATTAACGACATGTATAACACTTTGACTTCAATCATACTTGTTCTTCGCAACCTCTAAAAATGACTTTAGCTGATTTTTTTTAACTCAACCTCTTATTTTGTTGCTGTCATCATCATCATCATCATCATCATCATTGGCATCATCATCCTCATTCACTGACTACACATACTGTGCTAGGTAACAGCATGCAAAGATTTAGGAAACATGATCCCTAACTACAGCGTAGGTGGAGAGGTGAAAATACCTTCCATTTGGGTGGTAATTTTCAAAGAACTTCCATCTATGTTATTTTCATGAAACTCATTTGAAAACAATAACCTTGGTAAGCTAGTCAGAACTGGTGTTAATATCTCCATTTTACAGATGAGAAAACTGAAGCTGAGAGAGATACACATGGTAGCTATTGAATGTACACATAGGTTTAGTTAATAAAAGTAAATAAAGATCCATCAACGCGAATCTCCTACAAAAGTAAAACAATAATAATCCTGTAACATCTAGTTTCATTGTTTCATGCATAAAAACCTCTTGTTCTCAGTGTTCTAAGCTCCTAGTTTATAGATTTTACATAAAAAAGCTTTGAATAATTGACAATTTATATTTAAAACCACCTAATTCATATGTTCCAGTGAATTCAGAAGCCTTATCATGTAAAAATCTTACCAGGCTGAATATCTAGCAGGAAAATCCTCCCTAAGTTCTAAATAAGAGCAATAAACAAGTGGATTTATAAGCACAATATTAGGAATACAGATTACTATTTGATGGAATGTAGACAAATCTATTTAGGAAACTGAGATTCTATTTTATGTTTGTTTAGCTCCCCTGGACAGAATTCTTATTGGACAGTTATTTTCTAGTCAGAGCAAAGCTACATCATTTTTTATTTAACTAAACATTGCTCTTATTTGTTTACTCATATTACTGTTGGTTAATTTTTAATATTATATTTTATTATTAGAATTCATGGGGAACTTTCACATTACTCTCAATACTTTGGCACTTGTTTTATTTCCACAGAGCCTTTAAAAGTTAAAGCTGTAAAGGACCTCACATGGAAATTTCCTGAATTTCAGAAGATAAAGTGCTTAATTTTTCATATTTGTTTTGCATTTCTACTGTATTTGAGAAGTCTATCTAGCTATGAATGAGCCTCAGTTGAAAATCCTAGAGAATTCACAAAGGGTATTGAGCAAATGGTCATAGAACTCTGGTGTTTTCACTCCAGTTCTCTACTAGAGTTGGCTGTCTCCTATGAGAAAGTGATGATACGGGCTATGGATTTTTCTGTTTATTTACTAATTAGCCATTGCAGCTCATTTGAGATTTTCATATAAGCTTAGTAGGGTCAGGGCTTCACAAATTGTAATCTCAGCCAAGCTCATCCTTGGTATTCTCCCCCAGTTTCTTTTTCAGTACTGTCCTTCCTTTGACACAGCCAACTCAGGCCATTGTGGGACACCCTCATTGCCCCTAAAGTTTCATTCCATCAAGCTGCCCCAATGGGCTGCCTTGTTTCTGAATCCTTTCTGTCATCTCCCCCCATCACTGCCCAACTCATTTTGTCTGGTAGGTTGCACTCTAGTTTTTACATGAAAACTCATCAACCTGATTAATCCTTGTTCATGGTGACAAATGGGAGACAGTTAGATTCATCTTTTTCTTCTCTCATTTTAACAATGACCTTCCAAAGACAGTGCTTCCACCTTTGTTGTCTAATCCAAAAGGGTAAATTCAGATCAGGTGGACAGGGAACCCAAAACTTGTGGAAAACAAGAAACACTGGAGGCAGGCAAAGTCTTGTACATCACAAATGATAGATAGCTACCCATCTCACTTACTGGTGGGACCCAGGTGGCACCCAGCATTAAAAAAACACAAAAAACCAAAACCCTAACATGTAGACTACCTAAGCTTGTAACCAACTCTGCTCCATTGTTACAATTAAAGTCATTGAACAGTGGAATGGGTGGCCTCTAATGTACCAAGTTCTGTCTCACTGTCTTTGAATAGAAGCTGGATAATCACTTCCTAAATACATTATATTGATGGATTCCTTTTCAGGCATGGGTTTGGGAAGATGGTCGTAGAAGTCCTTTTAGACTCCAAAATTCTTTGATTCTGTTACCACTACAAGTGGCAAGAGTCACAATACCACTCATGTTCTCTTCTTTGAGCTCACTAGTTCCTACAGGCAAGTCAAGATGTGGGCTGTGGACTTCCCTACTTGGCTGCATCAGCTGTTTTGGAAGGGTTTTTCAGCATCTTGAGAAAAGCACAAAATCAATCTAGCTGAGGAAAATAAACAGATGGACAAACTCATTTATTTTGAGGGGAACTCTGTGCTATTTGAATTAAAGTAATGAGCACTTTAAGATGCAGTGAGCTGTTTTTACATTTCATTTGAGTAATTTAAGATGTAAACAGAGTCCCATGGCAGATGAGCAGCTCGGGATACGGTCTTCTTATTACCAAATTTCTTTCCTCTCCCTTAAGTTCCATCAAAATATGAATCCATTTATCATTAGTTTCCCAAACATTCATAGCTATTGAAATCATTGAAAGGGGATTTTTATAAGGGCTAAATGGTTTAAGAGAATTCTCTCATTCCTCCCTCTACTTCGATATTTTCTTTTTTAACCCAAGCATTTCATTATATGATAGTGTGAAAAAATAACTACCAATAAGTAAGCAGTGTATATACATGCATCAGCTATCAATTATTTTACATTTTCTTACCAGTTTTCATTTTCATGTTATTTCCTTTATTTCTCCTCTCTCTTGACCCAGCAGAAGGTAGTTTCCTTGAAGTCAGTTAATGCTTTTTGATTCGTCTCTGTATTCCCAGCACCTAGCACAGCGTCTTATATATAATAGGTACTTAATAAATGATCTTTGGATTGTGGGGTTGGCGTCTATGCATAGTGTACGTATAGTGCTAATCTCACAGACATAAGGAACAGCACATAGTGTTTTATGGCACAAGTGGCAAGATCTGTGTGAAGTTTTCTCTGGCTCCAAATGTTAGTCTGCTATGACAAAAGGTCTCCAGCCTACTATAGGCTCACCTTATACAAGAATGAGAATCCCAATGGTCAATTATCAATTAATCATTGTCTTCATGGGACAGCTAGGTGGCACAGTGAGTAGAGCACTGGCCCTGGAGTCAGAAGGACCTGAGTTCAAATCTGGCCTCAGACACTCGACATACTTCCTAGCTGTGTGACCTTGGGCAAGTCACTTAACCCCAATTGCCCTGCCTTCCCCCCTCCAAAAAATAGTCATTGTCTTCATTTTGTATCTACTATGTACCTATCACCAAGTTAGGCCTTTTAGGAGAAGTACTGGGCCTATAGGCTCCTCCCCTTCATGAAGCATATCATTCGAAGATGGCATATGCATAGATAAAAAGGGAAATAATAATATAAGATTGACTAATAACACACCAAAAGAAGTACAGAAGGTTGACAATCTTAATTAAAAGTCATATAAGCTATCATGACAGAATGCTATTTTGCTATTAAAAATGATGAGAGGGTTGGGTTCAGAAAAACCTGGGAAGACAGGAACTGATGCAAAGCGAAGGGAGTAGAACCAGGAGAACATTGTATACAGTAACAGCAACGTTGTAATGATGATCACCTGTGAAGAACTTGGCTACTTTAATACAACAATCCATGACAATTCCAAAGGACTCTTGTTGAAAAATGCCATCCACTTACACAAAGAGAACTGATGAACTTCAGTATAGATTGAAGCTATATTTTTTTACTTTCTTTATTTTTCTTATTTTGGGTTTTTTTTTGCAACATGGCTAATACAGAAATATGTTTTACATGACTTCACATGCAAAATGGGTATCATATTGCTTGCCTTGTAAATGGCTGGGGAAGGGATTAGAGAGGGAGAATTTGGAACTCAAAATAAAAAAGAATGTTAAAAATAAATAAAAGGAGAAGAGCATTTTAAAAAAAAAGTCACATGAGCCAACGGCTGAGGTGCAATGACTTAGAATTGTAGAAATTTAAAGAGCTGAAAGGTTCCCTAGAGATCCTGTGGGCCAACTCCCTCATTTTGCAAATGATGAAACTGTGACTAAGCTTGCTGTTGTTGTTTGTCCTTCATTCCTAAAGAGGACCAGTGACTAAGGGACATGCCCAAGGTCACATAGTTAAGTAATAACAGAGCTGAGCCATGGTTCCTGACATCAGAGAGTCCAAAGTCTGTTTGGGAAAATAAGACTGATATACATGAAACAGTGAAAGAATATAAGAAAGTATCCAAAATAAGTGCTAAATTCTATGGTTCATAGCCCATGTGCTAGAGGGATACAGACGAGGGTAAAATGCATGTGGCCGGCACAATCATGAAAACATACACGTAGAGCTGGATCTCAAATGTCGTCTAGTCGTATCTCCTGATTTTAAAGAAATTTCAGGATGAAATAACTTCCTCAAGATCACGCAGGAAGAACTGTGATTTGAACTCATGTCTTCTCACTCTAAATCCAATATGTTTTCCCCTACACCACAGGAAAGGCTTCCTCAAAAGAGAGATGACTAGTAGTCAACTACACTCTTCCTTCATTGGATGGAGTGAATTCCTCTCTCTGCCTTCCATGGGGGAGGACTTCACTGAAACCTCGATTTTCCTGAATGGGTCTCTTGGCATATTCTTCCTGGTCTGTTAAAGAATTTGGGACTCATGTGGGAACCAGGATGCTGAATTCATTTTACCTTGCTGTGGCTCTCCTCCATTCCACTTCCAAAACAACTTTACAGGGAAAGAGAAACAACAACACAGTGTAGTGAGTGGATTTCGAACTGTACCGAGAGTCAGGAAACCAGGGTTCTCCTCCTTTCTCTGCTACTTATAAGTCCTATATCTTTGGGCAAGTCCTTTAGCCATGTTGGTCCTATTTCCTAACCAATAAAATGAAGAGGATGACTATATCATTTCTAAGATCCTTTCCAGCTCCAAGAGTCTGGTTCCAAGTGAAAGTTTCCACAGCTGACTGGTGTCTCTATCAGACCTTTCCCTTACATAGTGATAGAGCATCTTAAAAACAAAAATCAAAACCATTACTTGGCAATAAAATAATCTAAGTCAGTGGTGTCAAACTCAAATAGAAATAGGAACCACTAAACCATACATAAGGGTAGAATATTGACTTAGAAAACCACATATTAACATTATCTATGTTTTATTGCACTTTGGGGTATTTTGTTAAAAAAATTTCCAATAACATTTTAATCTGGTTTGGGCAGCATTAGGGAGTCTTGGGCTGCAAAGGCCCATGGGAAATGTGTTTGGCACCTTTAAACTGTTCTTAACAGACTATAACTTTTAGCATTGATACCAAAAGTACTCTCAGCACAGATGAGAGGTCTTGATCAATGGTCAGTATATATCATAAAGCACCACAGAGATTTCTGCTGCCAGTAATAGACTGCTTTTGGTATGGTATCAATTGACCTATATAACCTAGGATACTTGGAAAGCTCTGAGAGGAACAATGGTGTATCGCTTAAGATCACTAGCAGGAACTCCAATCTGCAGATAGAGTACTGCCAAAAGATATTGATATTCAGGGCAAGCATGGTGGAAACCCATGCCATACCAAGTAGTTGAAAGACTAGGCAATCTGTCTATCTACAAAGTAGCCCTACAGATGAGCAGAGGCCCTGGAGGAAAAAAAACCCAAACCTAACAACAGCAGAAACCCATGCCTGATTCATTGGGAACCGACTTAAGTTATCCCTGAGCTCAAACTTGAGATGACAGGCATACAGGCATGGTGGTTTTAAGGGTATACCAATGATAGTAGGTAAGAGTGTCAGGACTATTTGGCCAGAAGTCAAGCTGACTTCTGACAATTCAAGTATAATGGGAAAAAGTGTTCTACATGGGAGCCAGATAATGCTGACTGACAAAATGCATGTAATATGTATTTGCTATGTAACTTCTACCTGTGTTACCATGTATTGCCTGTGACTTAAGTCTACTCTACTATATGCAATCTTGTTACTTGTACTACTGCTTTACGTACTATGTTAAATATTTTTCTAGAGGACTCCTATTTGCTGCATACCATGCTACTATGGATGATAGATGAAGTAGATGCATACGGATGTGCATAGTTGGGACACTTGCCCATAGTTATGCTATATGACAATTACTTAAATATTAGGAGAGTCTGTGTCTATTTTTATTAGTTTCATTAGTTTCTAAAGTTCCTCCACCAATGCAAATTGCATCCTATCCATAGTTTAGTTAACAAGTCCTAGGAAGATACTTGAGGCAGAAAGTAAGGCATTTGCAGAGGATCATATACCTAAGAAATGTTAGAAGTAAGATTTGAACATTTCTTTCTGACTCCAATTCTAGCACTCAATCACAATACCATGCTTCTTTTTAAATATGACCATTTAAATTGTTCATAATGTATGTTTATAGATTATCTGTGTACTCTGTAAAATTTGCAGGGACTACACTATTGGGTGAAGGGGAAGGGAGGATATAATAGCTACTAAAATACCATGCTTTATAGGAACTGGAATTCTGGAAGAGAAAAAAAAAGAGCTAAGAGAGAAGATGAGAAAAATGGGGGTTTTTCCTAGACTATCTCATTGCAGCATATACTAGTAAGAGGATTTCCCTTACTTGTGCTGGTACTAGAACTTGCAGATATTAGAGAAGAAGCACCTTTTAGATACTGAGATTTCATTAGTTTCATGCAAAAAACAATGGCTGTAAGACTTTGAGGAGCCACCATATCCATGCTGAGAATAAGTGTTGGAAATTCACCATTTCCTTTTGAGAAGGAGTGCTCTAGAATCCCAATGTTTCATCATGCATCAAGATTTGAGTTTTTTTCCCCCAGCATAACATGAATACCCTTCTTGTTCTTAACCTTACAATACTATGTTAATGAGACAAGAGGAGCAGAGACAAATGAATTCTCACTTTTTGGGGACTGGAGGCTTAGGAGGTGGTAGTTTTGAGAAACAGGTTATAGAATTTCTGCACTTATTTTAATTCTTTATTATTTACCTTGTATTCTGTGGTTTAAAGAAATTATATGAGTTAGAAAATTATCAGCAAGCATAAACCTTTCCATAAACAAAGAAGACCAGGAAATGGGGATTGTACATGAGACCGTGAATCTTCTGCATCTGGCTTGTTCCTTTTAATATACATTAAAATTTAACATGGTAGTTCCAATATTGCCATGCTTGTCTGTATCACATTCTGAGCATTCTGGGTTTTAAGTAAATGTCCTTTTGACTCACTACAATGTCACATGTTTAATACTAGCTACTCTATGCTGAATATGGCTTGGGGAGCTCACGAGCAGCAGTTTTGAGTAGATGATCAACTCAAATAGATTTTAGGAACGCATGAATCAGCAGGACAACTAGTAGGAACATAAGGTGATTTTTTTATACTAGCATGTACGTGACCATAACAAGGGATCACCAGTGAGATTACGCTTGAAAGATCATGCAATTAATTCCATAAAAATATAGCCCTAAGGTGAAGTAGGGTAGCTATGCAACAGAGCTTAGAGGTACATAGGCAGCAGCGTGATAATAAATGTTTAACAGCTAGCTCTCTGAAAATTCAAAACATGCTCATGTTTAATCTGTATTAACATTTTTCTCCATCACTTCCTTAAGTCTAGGTAATTAACAAAACAGCGAATCAAGTCCTGATTTGTAGCACTTGCCAATTTCTGGGATATAAATGCAGGTAGGTGGTGCAGTGGATAAGAGCACCAGGCCTGGAGTCAGGAAGACTCCTCTTCTTCGGTTTAAGTCCAGCCTCAGACACTAGCTGTGGGACCCTGGGCAAGTCGCTTAACCCTGTTTGCCTCAGTTTCCTCACCTGTAAAATGAGCTGAAGAAGGAAATGGCTAAACCACTGCAGTATGCTTGCCAAGAAGACCCCAAATGGGGTCATAAACAGTAGGACACTGAAAATGACCCAACAATAACAACAAATGCTCACACTGAACATTTAACAGTGGCTTTTGTGGGCCAGTTTGAGCCGGCTCCAGCACAGACCTGCATATAAGGAGTACTCATATGTTCACATATATATGTTGATAGCATCATGGATTATAGATATGGGAGCTATCTTAGAAGTCACTTGGTCTGATTCTTTCCCTTTAAAATTGAGAAAACTGAAAGTTGAAATAACTTGCCAAGAAGATAGTAAGGCAGAGAGCTGGGATTCAAACTGATTTCAAATTTCGTGTGATATCTACTGATGTTGGGAAACAAAGGCTACCCATTTATCCAGCTGGTATAAACCTGATAGAAAATCCACTTAGGAGGTAACGGGGCATGAATACAATGAGTGCTAAACTGGAAGTTGGAAGATCTAGGTTCAAGTGCCAGGTATGGTGCTGTCCAGCGGGACGATGCTAGCTAAATCACTTTGGATGCACTTATAAAATAGAGTAGGTTTTACCAGGTCGGTGAAGACCACTTCCATCTCTGAATGCCATGGCTCACAGCTGTTCTTCCCCAGAGAGAATGAGCAAATCATCAGGAAGCGTAAACATTTCTTTGCACAAGAGTCATAAAATATGGTTTGTATACGACACCACGAGTCTACTACATAGATAGCTGTGGACCTGAGTAAGAAGCAGGTATGACTAATGCGCAATAAAAGTGGTATCTTTAACTGATGCCTTGTATGAGACCAACTATCAGTCAGACATTCTCTCTTCATGGTGTCCTTTTGGCACTCCTAAGTTTTGATCCTTCTAACCCTTGGACTCCATTTATGATTTCCTGTTTAATCCTCTGAATCATTTGCTTCTGTGAATGTCTGTCATTGGTGGTATTCTATTTACTCTTTCAAATCTCCTCTTGGATCATAGCCTTACACCTGCCTCCCCTGCCAAGGTGTGTTTGCTGCATTTCCTCAGTCTTCCTCCTTCCCCAGGGAGGGGTAGGGTTGAGATCCAACATTCCTATCTCACACCAAATTAAATTAAAAAAAAAAACCCAACAACCTCTCAACCTAGGCTCAGACAATAAAAAACCACTTAACTGATGTGCATATCCACCCAAGGCAGTCAGGTGGAATTGTGGATAAACACTAGACCAGAGTCAGGAGGACTTGAGTTCAAACCCAGCTTCGGATATTTACGGGCTGTGTGAGCCTGGACAAGTCGCTTAACCCTGTTTGCCTCAGTTTCGTCATCTGTAAAATGAGCTGGAGAAGGAAATGGCAAAGCACTCCAGTATCTTTGCCAAGAAAACCCTAAATGGGGTCACACAAAGAGTCAGACATGACTGAACGACAACAAGACCCACTAACTAGAAGCTTTGAAGGTGTTCCAGGGACAGTTGGGCCAGGCCATAAAAGAACTAGCTACATTCAGGGAGTCTCTGAGGCAATGGGATTTTCAGAAAATAAACGACTACTTCTGGAAGTGCGTAGTATTAGTTGTCCTGATTACCGGCCACATGGTGAATCCCTCTGACTGGCTCACCAAGCAGCCTATGACCCTCCTGGGGACTGTGGAACAAGTCAGATTTTTTACAGACCTTTATAAGCACCCCATAGCTAGGGTTAAGGCAGCTTTTCTAGTGTCTTGTCAGCAAAGGACACTTGCTAGGTTACCCTGTACTTCATGAACAAGAATTGCTCATTGAGTAATTCATAGGGATTCTTTTAGAATCTCCAGAAAATTTTTGATTAAAAATAAATTTGTGAGAGGTAGATAATATGTGTTTTGTCCCCATTTTGCAGCTGAGAAGACTGAGGATTAGAGAGATGATATAATATGCCTGTGATAAGAGCTAGTGAGTGTTGAAACAGTGATTTGAACCCAGGTCTCTTGATCCAAAATCCAGAATTCTTTCCATTATCCTGTGCTGTGTTCAGACTTGCCAGGTACTACACTTGCTAGCCCTGGCAGGCATGAGGGGCCATAGCATAAGAGGCCAGCTCCTTCAGGACCTGATATTAGGATTTGTCATGGAATGTACCTGTCCTATTCAATCAATTTTGCCAGCATAGAGTCTTGCCTTCAGTCGTGCCTGAAGCTACTAAAGTCCCTCAAGCAGCCTCTCTACTCACTGCTAGCAGCACCGTGCTGAAGATGGGGACGCTTATGCAGCCAAGGTATTGCTAGTGCCGGGCCAAGCTTCACTGCCCATGCACCATGCACGAACAAGGTATAGGGTCTGCCTAACAACTGGCCTGTCAGCTCCCGTTGCAAAGCTCCCCACCAGACCCAAACCAATACAATCTAGCACTGAATAACACCTCATTGAGTCCTTCCAGAAGCTCACCCTCTCTTGGCCCTTGAAATTGAATTTCCTAACTATAAAGTCTATGGGTCCCAACTTTGGCAAACTCTGAAGCTTTGGAAAATATCGCACATCTGGTACTCATATAGCAATAATAAGTATTGCTGCTGTCCTGTATCTTCCCAGTGTCTAAGGCGCTGTCCAGGTTGCATCCTGCAACACTCCAGAATGGGCCAGATCCAGATTAAAATATAACTGTGAAAATTTTAATGAAATAAATAAAAATACAATAAAACATCAATAATATCATGTTTTAAAACAAAGTAAATCTGTGACCCACAGGGGTCCTTATGTATGGCTTGTTGTTCATTTGTGTAAGACTTCATGATCCCATGGACCATACTGTCCTTGAGATTTTCTTGGCAAAGATACTGGAGTGATTACTATTTCCTTTGCCAGTGGATTAAGGAAAACAGAGGTAAAGTGACTTGCCCTGGGTGACACAGTTATTGAGTGTTTGAGGCTAGATTTGAACTCAGGCCTTCCTGACTCCCGCTCTAGAGTTCTATCCACTGAGGACCTAGCTGCTTCCTAGGCAAACAGAGGTTAAGTGACTTCTCCAGGGTTACACGGTTAGTAAGCGCCTGAAGCTGGATTTGAACTCAAGTCTTTCTGACTCTAGACCCAGTGCTCTATCCACTAACACACCTAGCTGCCTCTATGTTTGAATTAGGAACCCCCTTTTCTATTTGAATTTAATGTCACTAGATGACTGACTGGTAAGTATTTCTGTACAAACTAGTGACCTAAGGGGCCAACGTCCCCATCTGGATCCTGCTAGGGAGATATAAGTCGATTGTCCTGAATAATACCTGCTCTTTTAGCTCTTCCCTTTCTCAGTGGTTTTTGGGGTCTTTCAGCTATATTTGCATTTGTGAGGGATGCAATGAAGAATACATTCTATTCCCTATACTACTAGAAGTATTACCTGAAGCCAGCACATATGTTGTAAACAGCCAAAACAGCCCTAAGGAAGAGTAGGAGGGGCTGTCCGAACTCCCTCCCACCCGAAAGTGGGGTACATTATTAGCATAGTCAAGGAAGACACATGACCACCTCAAGAGTCTTATGATGTGCCATAGGCAGCTAGGTGGTACAATGCATAAAAATCTGGGCCTGGAGTTTGGAAGTTGAATTTGATGTCAAATCCTAGCTCAGACACTTAGTAGCTGTGTGACCCTGGGCAAGTCCCTTAACCTCCATTTGCCTCAGTTTCCTCATCTGTAAAACAGGGATAACAATAGTTGAGAAGGTAACACAGAGAGACATTAAATTTAGACCTGATAAAAATAATATCCAGTTATTTAGCTAATAAGCTATGTGAAGTTATTCCAGGCTTTTATAATTATAAGGATAATGATGGGCAGCTAGGTGGTACAGTGGTGTAGTAGGAAGCCCGAATTTATAATCTCAAATATAATCATGTATATGTTT
>CM053624.1:111970446-111989257 GCA_028646595.1 Phalanger gymnotis
GTCTCTTGGCTCACCTTTCCTCACAGCCGAGCCTCTGGTGTTCTCAAGCCCCGCCTCAATGACCAGAGACCATTGGTTCCCGAGTTGGCCCCTCTTAAGTCATTAATCTACACCCACACAGGTTTCACACCTGATAGGGCTTTGGGCCTGGGGCTTAGCACTTAACAGCTGAAAGTACTTCCACTCAAAAGAAACAAAAGCCATACTAAGGAGACAATTTTGCTTAACAACGCAAGCGGTTAGAGTTCCAGGCCTGGGGTCAGGAAGACTCATATTCCTGAGTTCAAATCTGGCTTCAGACACTTCCTAGCTGTATGACCCGTGGCAAGTCATTTAATCCTGTTTGTGTCCATTTCCTCATCTGTAAAATGAACTGGAGAAGGAAATGACAAAACACTCTATTATCTTTGCATAAAAAGCCCCAAATGGAGTCACAAAGAAAAATGACTCCGCAACCATAATAACAAAAAAGATAATGACAACATGATTAGATTCTCACCTAGTGGCACCTCTCTACCTAAATATAGCCTTGACCATAAGGACATCTTTCTCTCATACAACAGCTCCTCAATTTGGCGAAGTGCGTTCCTGGCCCAGGGGATGGGTTAGGGCACACAGCCACCACTGTGATATTGAATGCATGGATCTCTATGATGAATGGTCTAAAGTTAAGGTAGGGGCTGATTTGAAACACTGAGTTTATTGACTCTCCTCTAACTCCAGTATCCAATGCTTTACTTCGGTTCAGTAGGTCTCTAAGAGACATTGCCAGAAATAAAACCTGGGCCTGAAGCAGTAGTAAGTGTCCTGGCAAACTGTGGAATTGTGGCAGGTTTTTCACTGTCCATCCAGTTCCTACCGTAGCATGGACTTCCCCTTACTTTCACTGCCTGCTAGTGTTTCCAAATTCCTGACAGAGAGTGATTTTCTGGATTCAGGAACAAAAATCCAAATTCATGGGAATTCTTGAGAATCACATTATTTGATACTTTTCATTGCATTTTATCAATGAGTATTAAAATAATGAGTGACCATACTGATAAAAAGTAAATAATTTTTCTGTGATAGCTTTTCTGCAAAGACAAACAATGTAACAATAAATGAATAGTTCATTATTACCATTAACTGATATATTGTGACTGATTTAGAATGTAACTGGTAATAAGCTGACCGATTCCCTTTTTCTTAAAAGATTTCTTACGTTCTTCATATTTTTTACTCATTATTATGAATGTCTAAAAATTTGTTTAATAAATAAGAAATACTAAGTTTAGTAGTATTTAAAAGAACTTTGGTCTATAGTGAATATGCCATATGGAATGTATATCTAAATGCTGGAAAATGCTCATGAACATTATTAGATAGTATCTGAATGATGTGAGATTAAAGTCTCTTAGCAAGGTTAACAGCACTACAGAGAATAGTCATCAAATTTGCTAATTTCAGGGCTTATTTTGCTTTTAAGACATCAAGTATTACTCATATGTATGTATAAAGTATACTACGTGTATAAACTTATTTAATATTGATTTCATTTGCAAGAATGACTCACCATTAAAAGAAAACAGGGCTACAAATACACTATAACATAGCAATAACTACAAGCAAGATTGACTGATGAGATTGTGACCAATTCTTTCCTACTTACTCCTCTCCAAATTCTAAGAAATGTCAAACTTAACTGCTGACTCCGTGTGTCGGTTTTTCCTGCTCTTTCTTTCAACCTGATAGCATTAGATTCCTTTGAATAAGTAATGTCTCTGTGTTGATTGTTAATCTTTAATTATCACAGGAGAATTATAATACCATTCCCTGATTACTTGACTTATTTTTCTTGGGAGTTGAGATTTAGAAACACATAAACTTCTTGAAAAATGTGGGAAAAGAATTCAAGTATGGAAACACTTCTTCCCACCAACCTATCATGTGTCTCAAATATTTCCTATTTTTCTCAATTTGGCACTCCTCCAACTTGGCAAGTAGTTGTTTTTGGCATAGGCACCAGAAGACAGCCCAAATCAATTCGGCATGCTGAACAAGGGCTTGGGAGTAGATAAGGACATTGTCAAGACAAACCAGCATTCCCCATCCAGAAGATCCTAAAAAACAGAGCCAATGAATCTTTGAAAGACTGCAGGGATGTTAGATGAGCCAAATGAAACAGCTGTATTCATCCAGGCCAGGTTGGGTCTGGAAGACTCTTTTCCCTTCTCTCCTTTCATTTGACAAAATGTTTGTCTGCATTTTCATTCTACTCAATCAACTGATAAGCCTTTACTAATCACCTACTCTGTGCCAAGCATCAAGTTAGCCACTGGGGATACGAAGACAAAAACGAAACAATTCCTGCCTTCTAGGAGATTATATTCTATTGGGAGAAAGAGCATGTACTAATAGAAGTATATATAAAATACATACAAATTGTATGAAACGTAATTTGGAGGAGGAGAAGCGCACTATAGGGATCAGGGAAGGCTTCACGTAGAAGGTAGTATCTGAATTGAATAAGAGCAGAGGTGAAGAGAGAGTGTATCTCAGGCATCCACGCTAGAACATACCCTGAGATATTTGTTTAGGCTAAATATCCCCTTTTGAAAGCTGGAAGATTTATTGCAAATCCTTGTTTTCCCCCCCTACCTCCTGGCAGTGGTGATGCTGGTCTTGGCCATGGTCCTACCCTAATCCCTGGGATATGATGACATTCCTCTACTGGAGTATGTAGGATCATAAAATCATATACTTAGAGCTGGAAGGGATATTAGAGATCATCTAATCCTACTTCATCATTTTACCAGTGATAAAACTGAGATCCTAAGAGGTTAAATTATTGGCCTGAGGTTGTATAGGTAGCAGTGCTGATTTGAATATACTAAGATGACTTATCTCTTCCTCTCTGTTGTATCTCCTTCCACTCCAAAGTTGCTTACTTATTCCTGAAAGGAGTTTTTTGGCTCCACAGTTTTTCCTTCTCTTTCAACTCTGATCACGGTTCCTGATTTTTCTTTTATTTCTGTACTGTATTGTACCGTATTCTGTACTGTATTCATGGCTCTTTTAGGAAAGATTCATCCATCCATTGCCTAGCAGTCCCAGACCAATGGACGGACAGAGAACATAAACTCAACTTCCATTGGTTAGTCTACTGTCCACAATGGGATTCTGTTTTTATAGCACAGTTCACTTGTCTATCTGAAATATGTCCTTTTATGCAAATTATGGTTTCTATCCCTCATTCTTTCTCAATCAATGTCTACCCGGGAGGGTGTGCATGTAAGAGGTTGCCCAGGTTGACTTATGATGCTTCTTATATACAGATGAAATTGCTTATAAATAGCAGTCTGACTTCTATCACCTACTTGGGAAACTGTAGGTATAGAATATGAGGTTTAGATGATTGTCTGAAAACTGCTCAATAATGAGCCTCCAGAAAACTGGTGGACCACAACAAATGACTGCTATATATTTTTTCTATCTCAGTCTCCTATCTCTTAATACTGAGCCGGTCAGCACGAAGACTGGAACCTTAGCTCTTAATAGGCATCATTTGCACCTTATTGTGTATCCCTGGTTTTGACCTCACTTCCATTATCAATATTTGCTTCTACCTCTGGCAGGATCATGGAACCATGATCACTGGTTCATTCTCTTCTGGATTCCTAAACTCTATGTGTAATGACATATTCCTGCTGCCTACTCAGTCCAATATAGGAAAGATTTGGGGCTTGTATCTAGGACCCTACCCAACTAACTGCAATTGTGTCCTTTGCCCTTGGGACGTATGGGGAAGTATAGCATCAGTGCTATCTCATTTAGTAACAATCTCTAGCTTTTGGAAGATATGAAGAGTGGAGGGACAGTGTCCATGTACACAGCTTATCTGAAATTGTCTCAGGCTGATTCCTTGAATAGAAAACTGTCAGTGCTCTGGCCTAACCCTGCTTCATGGCATTTTCCTGAATTTGCTCTATGCCCACCTACCCTTGGCTTTAGACTTTTAAAAAAAATTTTATTTTAGACTCAAGGACCAAAACACAAATACAGAATAGAGAAAAGAAACAAAAGATACCATAAACTTAAATATTGAAACTTGAATACAAAGAAAGAAAAAAGCATGTCATGTGCACAGCAGAACATGAGAGAGGATTCAAAACATATAACAATGAATTTTATTTCAAGAAAGCCTATACAATAAATAATACATGTTGTTTTGAGAATTGTCCTTCTTTTCTTTGCTTTCTTGTGAGTTTTCTTTTGTTCTCTGCTGTGCACTTTTTTACTTTGTTCTTTTTTCCCTCCCCCACCTCAACCCCAAAGGCTACAGTAAAGTTTAGATATGTTTCTCTATAGCTATAGATATATACATACATATATGCATAAACATATAGACATATACTTTCCCAAACATACTGTACTCCTAGTCTTTGTTTTTATATTTGTGCATGTGTCTTGTTTCCTATCCCTCCTGATTCCTCTATTTTACTTGACTGACTACCTTGCCCTTTTTTTTTCATGTTTTACACCTAGCCCCCTGGATTAGTTGCTTTCCTGAATTCCTGGCTTTGGCCTTGATCTAGCTTTCTGTTTACCTGATTGGATCTCAGCTTGGACTACAGCCAGAATATGGTGCAGGCATGCTTTTTCCTTCTTGGTCTGCTAATTATGAGCAATATACACCAACTCTCAGCCTATATGCTCATATTCTTCCTATACAGGGGAATAAGGAACTGAAAAATCCCTTTATACTCTGTTTCCTTATGCTAACACAGAATCACGGAATTTTAGGGTTTTAAGGAGCCTGGAAATCACTGAGTCCAACTCATATACAACAATAATTCCTTCCATGACATTTCTAACAAGTATTAATCTAACCTAAGTTTGAAGACCTTTGGTGAAGGGAAGCCACCACCTCCCAAGAGAGTCTGCTCCATTTTGGGATGGAACACAGCCACTTGGAAATTAACATTCATAGATGGTGGCAATTATTTTACCCTCAAGAACCCACTAGGAATGGAAGCTGCAGTTCCTCAATGATACTAGAAATTTTCAATTAGTTCCACGAGTCAGGCAGAGTTCTATCCTATTAGTCATAGCATAGGTTGTGGTAGCTGGTTCCCGAAGTATCTTGATGAAAAATATTACCCAGGGCAAAGGACCCCATAGGATTGGTTTGCTAGCAATATAAGACACCACGGTAATTTTAGAATTGCTTGTATATCTGGCGGAAGAGTTGTAATGATGGTTTAGGTCTTTCTTTTTTCTTTTCCTATTTTGGCCATTTCATTCTTTATGTGTTTAAGTATCTGTGTCTACTTTTGTTAGACTCTCAGCTTTCATGCTGTTATATTAGATCTGATAATTTCTGCCATCTTCAGCAATTTTTCCCCCAGCTACTGTTTCCCATTTTGTGACCTTGGGGATTGATAGAAGCACAGAATTTTAGTGCTGAATAGAACCTTAGAGGTTATCTAATCCACCCACCCACTCAGTGAGGAATCACTCCCATATCAAACAGTTAATGTGGAATGGAAAGCATACAATGTCAATATTTAGAATGGCACTGTTTAACCAAGGGTGGTTTTTCCCCTCCTCAGAGTAATTACCTTGTGTTTGGATTCTTGGTTTTCATACAAGAAACTAGACTTGCCAGCTATTACACATACCGAACGAAGTCTAAGCTTATGTAAATGTTGAATAATGAATTAAAATAGAATTGTCACTTGCAATTGTGCATTAGTGATGTAATATGGTTTTATAGGCAATAGAACCCCTGATGCCCCAACTTAACACTTGTGCTACTTGCCAAGAAGGGGAGCAAAAGAGAAAGCTGAAATTTCAATATATAAGTGGCCTTGTCACAAATTAACACAACCAAAAGATGAAGACAATATGAATTAAAAGTATAGTGTGTGTATATGTGTATATATATATATGTGTGTATATATATATGTATATGTATATACATATATATATATATATATATTTGTGAACTTGTTCTCCCTACAATTATGTTATAGTAAGGGGGCAAGGGATTAGGGGAGGCACTGATCAGTTTTATGAGCTCCTCCAATCAACTTGATGAAATTGTAGGATCCGGATGTCTGGAAGAAGCAAAGGGTCATGTCTTTAGGGAATGTTTGCCTGTCTACTAGCATGAGTTCCTAGTTGGGTTTCAAAGAATAGCGTTGCCTTTTGCTGATTGGCTAAGAATCAGCTACTCAGTCTATAAATGGGAGCAAGTAAGTTATTTGTGCTTCCTTTAGGCCTTTTCTCCTCATTGTCTTCTTCTAGAGTACAGCAAGGAACAGGAGAGGGGATTTTTCTCTCCTTCCTCCCTTCAAGAAGCTAATGTGTTGACCGAGACTTTAATGTATTTTTGCATCAGTTTATGGGCTTTTTTTGGTCAGGAATTCTCTGCTTAGAAGCTCTAGTGCCTATACTCTCCTTGAATTTATGGCTAACCCATGAAGCAAGTCCCAAAGTTAAGACACCAATCCTGGGCTGAGTGGGGGTGAGTCATGAGCCGCTATGTGTTTTGCAGGAAACATCACCGCTCTACTTGTTGCTCTCTACCAAGTCGAGAAAGCTCACTCTGATGATCTCTTTTCTCAGTCTGAGTGCAAACACATGTCTATTAGGGCCATGAATTTCTGTCACAAGTTACCATCATCAACTCCTGGGGTCAGGGAATGGTGATATTCCATCCAGCCCCCTACTAGAAGAAGGCACAAAGGAAAAGGGCAAAGAGAAAAACCCTGAAAAGACAGAAACCAACCAGTTTGATTTTACTCATAATGGGAGAGGCAGTCGATTCTTATTCAGGCAGTCATCCAGACATAGTCCCAATCTCTGAAACTCAGTCAGCATGGCACCAGTGAGCATAGTCAGATTCCATAGGGAATGAATGAAAACACTTTTATTAGACAATTATTATGTACCTCATAAGGAGTTGACCCTTAGCTCATGCCCTGTAATTTCATTAAGTTGATTGAGGAACCCATCAATTTTACCAGTGATTCTTTAGATCCATCTCTACTTCTCTTGCACTGTTCTGTTCTTTGTTTTGTTTTGTGGGTCTTTCCCGAAATCTTTACACTGGCAAAAGCACCTACTAACCCGGCATATCAGCTCAGGTCCCTAGTCCTCTAATTTGATTCAATCCAGTCCAATTTAATTCAATCCAATCCAATCCAGTTTAACCCAATGAACATTTATTCAACATCTACTATGTTGAAGGTACTATGCTAGGTGCTAGCAAATTAAAGATGAAATAAGACAGAGAATCCGCCCTCAAGGAGTATCTAATCTAATAGGAAGAATAAGACATGTACACAAATGACCATCTTTGCTGTTGACTGGGGAACAGAAAGACAAACACAAGCCAGAGTTGAGCCGGAGGTTAGTGAGCAACTCTGGCTCAGAGTATAAGAGAATCAACACATCTGGGGGCTACATGGCAGCATGATTTAAGCACAAAACCCAAGTCAGGGAATCAACAGATCAAAAAGGCAAGCACAGTCCAAAGTTCAAAGCCGGAAATTTAGCAAATGAAGAAATCCCAGATCTAGGGGACTAGAAAGAAAGGGTGATTTGGATTTATAAATAGGAAATAAAGGGCCAGGGGAAATCTTCACAGTCTTGAATCAGGAAAACACTGTGGAGGAAGGAGAATGGTATCTCTATAACCAGGATTATTTGATTGACATAAAAGATCAGTTCCAGGCAGCTTCATTTTGGAGAAGGTAGTATACTGTTAACTTATCTCTTCTCTGCTCCTCTGTCTACCCTCACATAACTACCTAGCTCTTAGACATACTATGACTAAAGGCAGAACACGATTAGTCTGGAGGAGAGGTTTAGAAAAAGTGCTGTGAAAAAATGTAAGAAAAAGGTCACTTTCAGTTTGAGAGTAAGGGAAAGAAAGCTCTTTGAAGGCAGTAATATCTGCATGGGTCTTTGAAGGAAGACAAGGATTTCAGATGGAAGAGATGGCAAGAATGAAGAGCAGTCTACTCCAGGCATGAGGGACATTGTGAGCAGAAGCAAAAAAAGGGCAAGACAAAAAATGAGGACAGTGAGCAATGCAGTTTGAAGGGAACATAAAGGGGAATGACATGGGACAAAGCTGGAAAGTTAAGTTGGAACCAGTTTGTGATAGAACTTGAATGTTAGGATAAGGTGTTTAGGTTTTATTCAGTAGGTAATGGGGAGCTATTGGAGGTTTTTGAAGAGAGGAAGGATGAGAAGATTAGTTAGGGAGCAATCTGAAGGATGAACAATCTGAAGGTTTAGAGAGGCTCCAGGAAGTACACAGAATGTATTACAATAATCAATGTGAGAAGTACAAAAGGTCCAAACTGAGGTTAGTGCAGCAGGAGTTAAAGGGAAGAAGGATGATTTAAGATATGGTATGGAGATAAACTAAAAGGTCTTGATGACTGATATGGAAGGGAGAGGAGAAGGAAAAGTCAAAGATGATTCTCTCATTTTTTTGCCTGAGTAACTGAAGAACAGTGGCATCATTAACAGAAATAGAATATTTAGAAGAAGAATAGCTAGGATTTATATAGCTCGTTAAGAGTTGCCCAGCACTTTACATACATTATCTCATTTGATCCTTTTAACAACCATGTAAAGTGGGTACTATTATTCTCTGCATTTTACACATGAGGAAACTGAGTCTGAGAGAGTTTAGGTCAGTTGCTCATGGTCACAAACCCAATTAGTGTATAAGGTGGGATTTGAGCTTAGGTCTTCCTAACTTCCATTATGCCATGTACCTCTTGTCTAGCTGAAGAAGGGACAGTTGAATTTGGCAGGTGGGAAGACAATAAAAATAATTGGTAAATAGCATGGTATATCAGGGAAAGGATTTGCCTTAGGGTCAGGAAGACCTAGTTCTAAGTTCTATCTTTGATGCATAGTAGCAGTGTGACCAGAGGCAACCCACCTCACAACTAGGTGCATCAGGCAACTCTTCAAGAGCTGAAGGTTGTAAGTCTCTAAGATTCAAAGTTAGCGATAACTTCTATATCAATGAAAGGGCCAATTGGAGAGGAGCATACTTGTGGTGTAAGAGAGACTTGAGACCAATACTTAGGCTGCCATTCACCTTTACTGTGTCACAGGTGACTTTATACAAGTTTCTGACATATATATGTGCATATGTACATATATATTTGTGCATGTGTGTGTATATGTGTATATACACATAAATATATATAGATATACATATGTATGAATTTCCTAATTTATATCTCAAAATGAGTTGAATGAGTGATGAATTGTAACAATACTTCTTGCAGCTACTGTGGCTATGTAAGGCCAATAACAGCAGCACCCAGAAGGACTGCTAGCACAGGTTCTTTGATCTGCTTTTCTAAGGAAAGCAATTTTAAGGAGTTTATGATCTCACTTTAATTAAACATACATATATCATTCACTTAGTTCAGGGGAAAAAGTCAGCACCCTGAACTTCAGAGAAAACACAAACAGAAATTACAAACAGAAATTGTATAAACAGAGAAAATAACACAAATCATCAGGTAGGGCTTCTAACTGTCTGTCCATAGCAATCCATACATAGTTACCAGAGATAGAAACACCAACATCTGGGTTTTTCAAAGCCGGGGTGGGTGCTCCTTAACACAGAGTCTTGTCTGGTCAAATTACATGACACTCTTCTAGTAGATGAGCCCCAACAAAATGCTGACCTCAGAGTATATATATATATATATATATATATATATATATATATATATATACACTTCTTCAGGGTCAGAGGGCATCACAACCATGTGACTCAAGCCCATGTGACCTAAGCCTTCTCATGACTTAAGCAGGTCATCAAAGACTCCCAATTCAATCAAATCAATCCCAATTCAATCTTTGATTGAAACAAAGGCACTTGATTGCCTTAGTGCTGAAAAGTACTCCAAAACAAAAGACAACAAGTCCCATTTTACTTGCCATTACACCAACACCTCTCCAGATTCATCTGCATTACTCACTTAGGTACAGTCATACTGAGGGAAGGATGGTCCATTTTTTCTGAAGGGCTTGTTCAACTTGATGTGTACATAAGGCATACACACATACATACGCATATCCACACACATATATATGGTTTGCAAACTTTTAATTACTATACAAATGCTAGCTAGTTATTTGATGCCCAAACTCTCAGAAGGGGTGGAGGAGAGCTGAGTGGTGGGGAAAGACGAAGTAGTGGTCATAACCCTTGGTCTTGGGAAAATGGTAAGAATGCAACATCAATGGTCACTGGGACTTTGGAGAAGAGCACAGAACCATCAGGGATAATAGCCCAGGGCAACAAAAAGAAATAGGGTGGGTATTGGCTATATGCAAGGGTATGTGAAAAGACAGTATAGAGGAGGACAAGATGGGGGGGTAGCATGCTAGAAGAATTCCAGGGGTAAGAAACATGCCCCTTAGATGCTGGCTACCTGCCTAAGTTGTCTATTATTTCTACTGGATTCAGAAAAGCAAGGACCTCTAAATTTTGACTCCTGAGGAGAGATCTCTGCTCACTCTGCTCAAGTTAGAACTCTACCAGTAAGTAGTTAGAAATGTATTATGGAAGCTCTTTCAACTCCTGCTACAACCACCCTAGTCTGGTCCTGCTTTCCCTTTCACATAAACTAGATCATGGGTAAATATATAAATTTGGCTATCATTTGCATAAATATGATAACTGAAGCCAGGGAATGAATGAACTTACTAAGTGAGAAAATGTAGAGTAAAAAAGGGAAAAGAGCTAAGGAAGGAGCTTTATAGGGACACCCATTTTTTAAGGACAGTAGGTTGATGAGAAGCCAGTGAAAGAGAAATTGCTGCCAGAGAGGAAGAAGGATCCCTATGGGAGTGCAGTCTTCTAGAAGCCAAGGAAGAAGAAATATAAAGACAGATATTGGTCAGCAGAGCCACATGCTGCAGAGGGGTCAAGGAGGGTGAAGACTGAACAAAAGTATGTTGGTTTCTTTCCATAAGGAGGTCATTAAGAGCCTTGGAGAAATAAGTTTTAGTACAATAAAACTGATAAGGCATATCTGCTGAATTCTGACAGCCCTCATTGAAAGGTTTCACCATTTCTCAGGACACACTGAGGGATTTATTAGAATTTACCAAAGAAGCTTTCAAACATGGATTTGGGAGTGGAATGGAAAAAGCACTTCAACTAACATCTCTCCAAATACATTTAACTGCCAACTGATGGAAGTTTGGTTAAGCTCCAGACAGCTCATCATGTCATAGTTGTAGTTGAGAAAAACATCGTTGCCTTCACATTACAAGTCAGGTGAATATATTGTTTGCAATTAGCATTTCAAAAAAGGAGCAAGAATGTTTAGGAGAGAGAGAGAGAGAGAGAGAGAGAGAGAGAGAGAGAGAGAGAGAGAGAGAGAGAGAGAGAGAGAGAGAGAAAGAAAGAAAGAAAGAAAGAAAGAAAGAAAGAAAGAAAGAAAGAAAGAGGGAGGGAGGGAGAGAGAGACAGAGACAGAGAGAGACAGAGACCGAGAGTCACACAGCGAGAGACAGAGACAGACAGATAGAGAGCAGAAGGAGAATAGAGGGGGAAGATGTATTTAAGAAATGAAATAGGAGTAGAGATAGCTAGGAATATTTGAGTCTCTTCTTTGCACATCAATCATAGAATCATAGATTTAGAGCTGGAAGAGGCCTTAGAGGCCAACTTCAACATTTTCATTTTGTGGGTAAAGGAGCTGAAGCTAAGAGAAGTTATTACTTGTCCAGTATCACATAATTGGTAAGTCTCTCTTCCTCACTCCAAGTTCCACTAACCTATGCCATGTCTCAATCAGCGCTTGAGATGGAGGTGCCAACTGTACTTGTATTATTATAATATAGGCACACTATTGATTAAATTAATCAGGAACCCTGACTACAATGGGTTAATAAAAGAGGCTGGTGCCTATGAGCTGCATGTCTGCACCACTGACTAGGTATCTATAAAATCATTTTTATAAAGTCTAGGTAAATCAGGAAGTCTCTGCATTACAAAAGAGGGATGGAGGTCCTTAACATAAAACAGTTTAAGGTGACATGGTAGCAAAAATGTGTATTTTCTGTTTTCTTTATATATTATATATATTTCCATATATTTCTTTGTGTCACTTTCTATCTGGGGAAACCATAACAGAATCTCAAAGTTGGAAGCAGTAGCAGATGCTATTTAGTCTAATACATAAGTAGCAAGAACAATATAGCTACAACACCCTTGATAAGTGGTCATCCAGTCTTATCAGCATCAGTCTTATATCCAATCAAAGGGAAGTCATTACTTCCTGAGGCATCCCATAATACTTATAAATAGATTTCATTTTAGGAAGCTTTTCCTTACATTAAGCCCAAGTCTGCCACTTTGGATCTTCTACCTGTTGATCCTAATTCTGCCCTCAGTGGTCAAGCAGAACAAGATGACTTCCTTTTCCGCATGTTTACCCTTCCAATACCTGAAGACTGATATTATATTCCACTCAAGTCTTCTCTAGGCTAATTACCTTTAGTTGTTCCTTTAGCCAATCCACAAATGGCATGATCTCAAGGACCTTGCCCATCCTGGTTGCTATCCTCTGGGAGCTTTCCAGCTTATCAACATCCTTTCTAAATGTAATACAATTGAACTTTCACCTCATTCTTTCTGGACACAGTGTCTCTCGATGTAGTCCAAGATTGCAATCAAAGTACTTTTTTGGCTGCCATACCATACTGTCAACTTCTATTGAGCTTATAGTCCACTAAAACCACAAATTTGGAAGAGATAAGTTGTTATCTAACCACACTTTATGGAGTACAATGTATAACACATTTGTTGTTGTTGTTATTGCTGTGGTTGAGTTGTTTCAGTCATGTCTGACTCTTTGCAACCCCATTTGGGATTTTCTTGGCAAAGACGGTAGAGTGGTTTATCAATTCCTTTTCCAGCTCATTCTATAGATGAAGAACTAAGGCAAATAGGATTAAGTGACTTGCCCAGGGTTACATAGCTAGTAAGTGTCTGAGGCTGAATTTTAACTTAGGTCCTGCTGACTCCAGGGCTGGTGCTTTGTCCACAGCACCCCCTAGTTGCTATCTGACACATGGCAAGTACTTAATAAAATGTGATTTATAAATGCTTAATAAATGATTCATGTCATAACACAATTATGAGACATTATATTCAACTCCATTAAATTTCATCTTATTTTTCTTAGTCCCATGTCCTACCCTATGGAAATCTTTTTGGATCCTGACTTTGTCATCCAATATGTTATTTGTCCATATTGGTTTTGGATCATTTGCAAATTTAATAATTATGCCCTCCTTGTCTTTGCCTCGAAGCATGGTCCAGGAACCTCTGGGGGGTGTTCATGACTCAGGGGGCCCACAATATCCATTATACTAAAATATTTTAATTTCTAATACTGTAAAAACACAACTTTGATACACAAAAGCACTTTGTAGTCCTCGATGATTTTTAAGAACATAAAAGGGTCCTGAGGCCAGATAATTTGAGAACTACTGATCAAAGTCACTGAAAGAAAAAAAATGTTAAATAACATAGCATCAAGCACAGATACCTAAGAGAGATACCTACTAGAGACCTCACTACCAGAAATGAGGTTCACTGGAAAGTCAGTATGGTATAGAAGAACATGCCTTAGACTTGAAATCTGGATGCATTGTTTTGACTTGGTATGAATCTTAGTTTCTTCAGTTCTAAGAAGGGGACAACAGTATTCCTGCTACCTACCTAACAGGGTGTGAGGAGGAAGGCACTTGAAAAACCATTAATATTTACATCTATGTGAGTTATCACTTCTGTGAAAATTTCATGGCAAGCTCCCAACCCTAAAAAAAGTATATTTTATATGAGAGATTTAGAGCTGGAAGTGAAATTTAGAGTATCTAGTTCAACACTATCAGGAAATGCATCTATTCTAAAACTACATAAAAAGCTGAAACAGGTATTCAGATGCATAAATAGTGGCTCCCATCCCAGCCAGAAACTAGTGGAATGAATGCTGAGTGAATGGGAAAAAAAACCCACATTTATTAATCATTTACCATGTGCAAAGTGCTATGCTAAGTACTGAGGGACACAAATAGAAAAGTAAGCTAATCTCTGCTTTCAAGGAGCTTACGTTCTAAGGATGGAGACAACACATAGGGAAAGTTTCAGCTTGAAGTTCCTGTGATCCTTGAAGTGCAGAAGCAAAGCAGATAATAATAATTTGTCTTCTTTAATGTCATTTTCACTAATAAAATCTCAGCAGTTTCTGATATTTAACTGTTTGTCAGCTCCAAGGATTTTAGTGGCAAGAACTTTTCATTTCTAGGAATTCAAGGGAGGGGACTATAGCACCTACAGGAGTAATTGCCAGGCCATATGTCCACAGGAATGGCTTCCCAGCTTAATGGCTACAGGCAATCTGCTGGAAAGCTTGCTACTCCCAAAGGTCTGTCTCCACTGGGGTCTGAGGGTAGACAGTGGTCAAGGTAGAGGTGGTAGTTTGATTTGCCTCGCACATACTGTCTCCTGTCTCCCTAGGCGGGTGCCTACTTGCTTCATATAAGCTGCCTTGTCTTACCAGTGGGTGGCTGTTGATAGGGATAGCTGGCTCCTTCTCCATAGGATTTGCTTTCCTGGATGACAACTGGGAGGGCTGGCCTGGAAGCAGAACCAGTAGTCTGGAGAGTGCAGCTACTCCTAGGGATCCCATGCTCCTCTGGAGGTCACAGTATTGGGGTTCAAGGACCCTAGGCTCTATTACCCACAAAACTTTAGTTACTTGATGAGGTGGGACCCCATTTCCCTATCACTTGAGGTCTTCTTGCTTGGGATGTTGTGGGGGAATTCTTATTTTGTTATAGGTTGGATCATATAATCTCTGAGGTCCTTTCCAACTCTGAAATTCTATTATTCTGTGATCTGGTCCCGGCACGCCCCAGGTTGTATGGGTACATAAGAGATCATTGTTAAATTTTCGGTGTGAGCATTTACACTTCAGAAATTAGCAAATGCTAAAAACCAGGAGTTTATTTATTGCTTTGTTGATTGTCAGGATTTAAGAAAGTGTTGGAGAAAATGTTAATAGTATAGATTAAACCTAAAAGTATGTTGTTCATACATTTTTTACCCAGAGAATCAGTTGTTTATCATTTACCAGCATGCTACTGAGTGTATGTTCCTGTCTAGATTCCATGTTCCCCTCAGTTTACATCTCCCACAAGGTTGTATACATTTTGCTTCATTATGTGCATTATGTACCTAATGTGGTGCTCTGATTGGATCATCATGCTTTTAGCTTGCAAGGTTTAAAGAGAAATCAGCCTGTGAAATTACTGTGGGCAAGATGCAGGGAATGGCAATAATTGAGTTATGTTATGTTATGTTATGTTCTATGTTATGAGTAGTTATGTTCTCAGCTCTCTGGCATCAGTGGGTGACTAGGAGCAGCGACTGGAGGTGAGAAAGGAAAGTGGAGAAGTACAGTAGTGGCAGTCCAGTGCCCAGCACATAGTAGGTGCTTAATAAATGTTTATTGATTGATTGAAGAGGAAGAGATGGAGAAGAAGAAAAGAACTGATAGTAACATCTGAACAATGCTGAGGGAAATGATGTGTACTACAAGGTCAAGACTAGAGTATTAAAGGCATGAATGTGTAATGGGAGACTTGTAGACTAACATCAAACAGCACCAGATGCTAAGAAGACAATATTCAATACCTATACTGCTGACAAGATCAAGAGGTGTGACTTAACAGAGATTGCTTATAGAGTTCACTATAAAATGTCTTACTCTAATTTTAAGCAGACTTTGTCCTACTTTTTTGAGGATACAGAAGACTGAATGGGCATTAGACTCAATCTTCCTTGGAGGCATGGGAGGAGAAACATTTAGGTATGAGTAAGGAGTATACTTGACACCTAATTCAATTCCTTGCTATTTCCTTTCCATTTTGCTGTAATTTAAGTTATTTTATATTGAATATATGTGTTTATCTGCCTTGGTCTGATGAGATTGATTGGAATTGGGGGCTCAGAGCTATGATCTGACTAGATGATGGACCTTAACAGTCATGAGCTTGCATTTAGCTTCTTGAGATGGGAAACTACAGGGATGGGGATAGCTACATGGGTAGGGAAAAGGACATATGTAAAATGAGGGGCTTGGGCTATATAGTTTCTAAGATCCATTCTAACATTCTGTGATTGTAATAAAGGTATCTTTATGTCTATTCAAAATCTTATACTATCCAGTACCTAATTTCACATGATCATGTTCCATTATTGATATAATTTTTTTCTTAAGAAAATGGAAAATTTGAAGAAAATTTCATCCTTCATTTAAGGTATAGTAATGCATATTCACTTAGGTGGTAACTAGACACATAAAGTGAGATGTAGAAAGGAACCAATTATCCAAAAACTTCAAGCCAAAATAAATTTTGTTTTAGTTATCTAGGCATACCAGGAAGAATAGTTTTGTGTGTGTGTGTGTGTGTGTGTGTGTGTGTGTGTGTGTGTGTGAGAGAGAGAGAGAGAGAGAGAGAGAGAGAGAGAGAGAGAGAGAAACCCATATACACAGAGAAAGATTGCTTCAATTCTCTTGTGTGTACATATGTGGAAATGGCCTTAATGTGGGCTTTTACACTTTCTCACCTCAATGCTTTTTTGCTCAAAACATTCCCATTCTTTTGTACCTGTTCAAATCCTACCCAGCCTTCAGGGTCCAGCTCAAATCACTTTTCCTATAGAACGCTTTTCCATATACATGGTGCCCGCAGTGGTCATTCTCCACACTTTGCTCGTTATTTCTGCCATTCAATTGGCAATGAATTATGTACTATCTTGTGGCATCTCTTATACTGTTCACTTGTGCTGTTTAACTGCATTTATGCCTTGCCTTCCTAGCTAAATCTTAAGCCCCTTGAGGGCAGGGATCATGTTGAATATTTCTATGCATTTTCCATATCACCTGACATACTGTCTTCCATATAAATAAGGGTAGCATTTGGTGGTTGATTGAATGATTGCTCTAAGAAGCAAAAAAGAACACTGTCTTAGTCTTCCTGGAGGAAATATATTTTTAATTGGAGAATTTGACTCT
Organism: Phalanger gymnotis; assembly: GCA_028646595.1. NCBI lineage: Eukaryota > Metazoa > Chordata > Mammalia > Diprotodontia > Phalangeridae > Phalanger > Phalanger gymnotis. The sequence continues at coordinate 111,987,576 of CM053624.1, forward strand.
TCTGCTTATTATGCTGTGCTGTCAGTGAAGAAGTTTTTTTTTTAAATTTTGAAATAGCATGAATACAGTCACGCATGGAGAAGGCGAAATAACTGACATGCAGTTTATGTGTAGTATCGCTACTATAGAAATAAATATGTAAATAAAGAGAGCAAGCTATGCATATTTTACATTTAGGTAGGACTTTTTCTACCCAGCAATCTCCTCTAATCCCTGACTAAAGTCTTTATTCTGATATCTCATCATGATACGAAGGTCACCTTGTATTTGAGGATGCTCTGATAAGTCCAGCCCACCACAAAAGGCTTTGTATTGAGGCCTGGGGATAGACCGTGTGTCTATTCTCTGGGAACCAGCTTAGGTTAAGTGTGGAGAGGGTTATCACCAGAAAGTAGGCCACAAAATGATGAATTTTTTAGCCAGAGCAACTCATGAAGACTGTCTCTCAAGTCATGGAGGGAATTCCCACACTGGTGAAACTTTAGATCTTCGCCGATACTGAGTTTTCTAATTTATTTTTAAAAGAAGGATTCAACATTTCAAGAGTTCAGTCATTTAACAAAGATTTGCTAATAATATCTTTACTAAATCATAGGCCTTGCCTATAAGTGAGGTTGATCAAAGGTCCTTCTAGAAATGAGAAATTAAAGAAGCCTGTAACTCATTCGTTCAACAAATATTTCCTGACTTCCTACATACTAGGCACTGTGCTAGCAGTTTCACAAGACATCCCTGCCCTTGTCCCTAAAAAGTTTACAAAGAAATCAGGGGCATATTTCCTACTCTCATAGAATTTTATGCTCTAGTAGGGTGAATATAAAACATACCAAATAATTAAATGTACTTCCCCAATATATGAAATAGCTAATATTCATATAAAACTTCAATATTTTTTTTGGGGGGAAGACTTTATATATGTTATCTAAATTGATTCTTACAACAATCTTTAGTGAGATAGATGCTATTATCATCACCTCCATTTACAGAAGAAGAAGTGAAAGTGACAAGTGGTCAGACGGTCATTTGACAGAGGTCAAATGACTTGGCCAGGCAATACAGCTAGTAAGTATCTGAGGCAGGATCTGAACTCAGGTCTTCCAGATTCCAAGTCCAGTGTTCTATCCACCAGGCCATCTATCTGTCAGTAGATTTAATTAACAAGGTATAATTTGGAAGAGTAACTGGAGAGTAATTACAAAGTACTAGCACAAATCCCATTCTCTTTACTCAAACAGGCTCTACCATAAACAGGCTCAGAATCTCTCCTCTGGTTCGCTGCAATAGCTTTTTAATTGATCTTCCTATCTCAGATTCCTCCCCTTTCCTATCCATCCTATCCATACTCCATACAGCTGCTAAGCTGATGTTAAGACACGGATCTGACTGTGTTATCCAGTCTCCCTGCCCCCCCCCAATATCTCGAGAGGCTTCCTATTGATTCTAGGGTCAAATACAAATTCCTCAGCCTAGTATTTAAAGCCCTTCACAATCTGGTTCCCACCTACCTTTCTGCTCTAATTGCAATTCGTTCTCCTTCCTACTCTCTCTGTTGTTCCTATATTCTCATTCTCTCTCTTTCTCTCTCTCTCTCTCTCTCCCTTACCCTTTTCCCCCCCCAACCCCGTCTCTGCTCTGTCTCTCTCTCTCTCTTACCCTTCCCCCCCAACCCCGTCTCTTTCTCT
>CM053624.1:112015676-112029501 GCA_028646595.1 Phalanger gymnotis
AAAGAAAGTCTAAAACATTTTTATTTAAAGTTTTGGGCTCCAAATTATATCCCTTCCTTCTCTCCTTCGTCTCTTAGATGATGCACAATCAGATATAGATTATTTATGTGAAGTTATGTAAAACATTTTCTTTTTATACAAGACTTGGATAAAAGAAAAAAATGAAATAAAGAAAGTGAAAAATAGGATGCTTCAGTTTGTACTCAGTCAATATCAGTTCTTTCTCTGGAGACAGATAGTATGCTTCATCCTTTGGGATTGTCTTGGATCATTGTATTGCTGAAAATAGCTGTCATTCATAGTTCTTCATTGACCAATATTGCTGTTACTGTGTACAACATTCTCCTGGTTCTGTTTGCTTCACTGTGCATCTGATCCTGCTTTTCTTTTCTTATAGCACAATGATATTTCATTATAATCATATACTACAACTTGTTTAGCCATTCTCAATTTGATGGGCATCCATTTGATTTACAATTCTTAGCTACCACAAAAAGAGCTGCTATAAATATTTTTGTACGAATAGGTCCTTCTCCCTTTTTTGGGATATCTTTGGGATGTAGACCTAGCAGTGGTATTGCTGGATCAAAAGGTATACTCACTTTTATAGACCTTTAGGCATAGTTCCAAATTCCTCTTCAGAATGATTGGATCAGTTCACAACTCCACCAACAGTGAATTCATGTCCCAGTTTTCCCACATCCCCTTCAACATCCAACATGTTCCTTTTTTTGTCATATTAACCACTCTGATAGGTATGAGGTGATACCTCAGAGTTGTCCTAATTCAGTTTAAACATTGCTATCTGTCTGTTATTGCCCCTGACAAATCTGTGAAGCCATCTCTCAAATTAAGTGCATTTCCATCTTTCTCATCAGTTAAAGTGAATGAGGTATCTTTCTGTAAGACTATTTACCTGATGAGACAGGTATACTCTATCTAAGAGCCTTAGTGAGTATATCATGTCTCTAGATGAACTCCTGAGATGGGATTGAGCCAATATACTTCATCGAGAACAGGAAATCATTTATCTGTTTTATTCAAAGGAAATAATTTAATTTTTCTGCCTCCTTTAGTGACCTTTCCATCTCATCCATTTGATTTTATGGTGGGTATAGTAGTCTGACATCATTCCTTGCATGCTATTTCTATTCAATTGTTGGAATTGATTAGAGTTTGGGTTTAATCTTGACCTCCAGTTAGTCCATGTAATACAAAGCCAGAATCCATAACTAGGGCTGGACAAGAGTTACAAAAAAGACAACATAGAGATAACTGAGCTTTGCACATAGTTAGCAAGAAAATTTAGTTAAAAGAGAAATACTGAAAGTTACCAAAATGTGTTCTTCCCTTGGCAACAGTTATAGCCCTACCTGGGTGGGTTCTTTCTTCCTTTATAAATGAATTTCTCTTTCCTAAAAAGTTTATTTGAGAAGACAAAAAAAGGCTAGTTGTGGTTCTGTCTAAGCTGTTTGGTTTAGTTTATTAGAGCACACAGGTAGCTTCATATTACTTCATGGCCATGGACCCTGGGTCTTTCAGATAGGTGCCATTGTTCACAAGGCAGACTAAGCCAGAGAATTCACAGAGACATTAGAACTATTAGAAAAATAAATCTGGCAGTGATGGGAAGGTTTGGGGTGAAAGCAAAGGGAACTGATTGAAAGATGGGCATAATGGGGCTGGGATTTCATCTGGATTCTAGTCCTAGCTTTGACAGTAATACCTATGTAATGTCAGACAAACTTCTTTATCTCTCTGAGCTTCAATTTCCTTCTATGTAAAAAGAAGAGATTAATAAACCAGCATGGTATGTTGGAAAAAAAACAATGGATTTAAAATGAGAAGACCTATGTTTGAATCCTTTACTACCTTTGTGACCATTGGTAAGGCTCTTTAATCTCTCTGAGGTTCAGATTCCTTATTTGTAAAGCAAGAGGGATGGACAAGATGGCGTCTAATGGCCCTTCCACTTGTATGGCCTATGATTCTATGAATAGGACTCCTCTAATATACCTTCTGGCTCTAATGTTCTGTGATTCTATGGCAGTGATTCATTATCAGCATCTTTATATGGTAGGGACAGCTTTTCTATCATATTATCTTCAAAAGTAGCATTGCCTTTAAATCACTTTCCTGGAAAACTCTTGCTATCTGCCCTTGAGTCTCCCATCAGTCTCCTCTCACTTGTATACTCACTCTGCTACTCAATAAGGCTCTTAGAGAACACTCATCTCATCAGGTAAATAATTTTGCAGAAAGATGCCCCATTAGTCTTGATTGATGAGAGAGAAGGAAATGCACTTAAGTTGAGAGATGACTTAACAGATTTGTCAGGGGCAGTATCGGTCAGATGGCAGTAATTTTAATTGAATCAGGCTATTTCCTTTTTAATAAGGAAACCAAAGGGCAAAACAGAATGAGTGATCAAATATAGATTTTGATGAGGATTATTTTAAAAAACCATCAGTTGCCTTTTTAGATCTCAACCCAGATCCACTACAGTATTGGCCCTACTCATCTTTAAGTTTAACCTTGATATTCCAAAAGTAAGTAATTCTTCATGGTGTACATTTATATTTGGTAATCTAACCAGATACAAAGCCCATCCCCTAACTTGGAGGAATGTCATATGTAATATATTTAATGATTATATGCAACAATATGTAATAATTTATATGTATTGATATACATACTATATATGTATATGTATATATACATATACATGTATATATACATATATGTATATATATATATAATAACAAGAGTTTGTATTTATGAAAGCCTTATCTGCTTACCAAGAAGTGGCCATCTCAGATGCATTTTCCTCAGTTGCAATTATTTAGATTAGTGGTTGTCTAACTATTAGGCTGTGGAGTCTTGTTTTCTGAGTTGTTTTGATGCCTGGGAAACCCTAGCTCCTGCTGTGTTGGAGGGGCAGGGCCTAGAAGTAATAGAGCAATCTTGAATTAAATATGTCTGCAGCAAGCAAACTTCCTTTCAAGGAAGCTCTAGACATGCCTTATGGAGCCACGGGGTTCCATGTTACGTATCTAGAAAACCTTGACTAGTGCATATAGAACTCATTGCTTTTAAGCAATTTCAAGGGTTAAAGGATGAATTACGAAAAATGATCTATAAATGCAAAATATATAAAAGAATAAGTGTATGCAGATCAATCACCAAAATGTTATACATGGTAACAATTTCTAATCAATAATCTACAATTAATTACTATAGTCTGTTACAGGTACAGTAAGGTGGCACATGGAGTGCTGGATTTGGTATCAGGAAGACCTGAGTTTAAATCTTGCCTCAGACACTTCCCAGTTATGTGATCTTGGGCAAGTCATTTAGCCTTTGTTTACTCTAGTTTCCTTTAAAAATTTTTTCAAACATAAGTGTTAAGAACATCTTTTGTTTTTCTATCACAACTACTTCTAGCTATCTACCCTACCCTCTACTCCACTCCTACCTTAAAATTGAAACTTCTCTTATAACAAAGGACAGTTAAGCAAAAACATACAATATAATGACTGTGTCTGATGATGCATGCAATATTCTGTTGTAGAACACTCCCTCTACCTTTCCATCAGTAGGAAGCAGCCCATAATTTTTCAAGGGCTACTGATAGTAACTTAGCCATCACACCTGCAAGTACTTTTTCAGCACCCTGGAATCTAATTTGTGTAGGCCTGGTGATTTGAACTCATTAAAAAAGCTAAGGGCTCTCTTTACAATTTCCTCACTTATTTGGGGTTCGACTACCTATTAAACATTTTTGTTCTTTTCACCCTAATCTAAGGGTCTCTTTGGGAAAGAAAACAAAAGAAAGATAAGAATTCTGTAGTACTGTCATCAGTTATTGATATCTTATCCATTCCCAGGCATTCCCAGCCTTTCCTCAATATTACCTTTCCTCCTTATATAACCAAAGGATTCCTTTTTGTTATCTTTAACATTCATCCCCAGCCTCATGAGATCTTGACTTTACTCTCCGTACACTAAAGATTCCTGCAAGATCTTTTCAATTCTTCCTTAGTTCCCTGCCTTTGATTTTATCTTCCTTATGTGATTTTCTAAAAAGCTACATTGATCTCCAGGTGATTGTTACACTTCTATGTCTCATTGGAATTGTTTGTATATGTTCAGTCAGAATTTTTCTCTTGAGAACATGGAATCCCTCTTGTAATAACTTCCCCAGTACAAATTTAGGATATAAGATGCTTTCTTTGAGTTCTTTGAAATCTTTGGTCCTAAAATAGAAGATATGCACAAGACTTACCTGATGTCCTTTCATTAATTCTGTCACTCTTTCCTAATGTTTTTGTAATTTCTAATTTGGCAACCAGTACTTCTTCCTCATTGGTCAGAATCCATTCAAAAATAGCAAGTGCCTTTTCACTTTCTTCAACTCTTAAAAACATAAATTCTTAATTTGTCTTATTGATAATTTTATCAGAAAGAGAGAGCTCTAGATGCCTGGAAAGTTGGGGGACAAATAATGGCCATAGATTTTAAAGTGCCAGATTTGTGATGATTCATCATCACAAATCATTATCCATTTCCTCTTTCTGGTCAGGTGGTCTGTAATATACTGCTCCGCCGCCCCCCCCCAAGATCATTTCTGTTTCTTCCTCCATTGCTCCTCAGTTTAAAAGTTTGTCGGCCTATGGTTCATGATTTCCTCCTATGAGTTCCTAATTAATCTGATCTGTTTCTTTCAAATAAGGTATACCTTTCTATAACCATATTTCAGTCACAAGAATTTTACCAGGACTCAATGATAGCTATGAAACTGACCCTATAAAAGGTATGAACAGGCAGTTTTCAGAGGAAGAAATTAAAGCTATCTATAGTCATATGAAAAAATGCTATTGATTAGAGAAATGCAAATCAAAACAACTCTGAGGAACCACATCATACCTGTCAGACTGGCTAACATGACAAAACGGGAAAATGATAAATGTTGGAGAAGATGTGGGAAAATTGGAATTCTAATGCATTGTTGGTGGAGTTGTGAACCAATCCAATCATTCTGGAGAACAATTTGGAACTATGCCCAAAGGGCTATAAAACTGTGCATACCCTTTGACCCAGCAATACTACTTCTACATCTGTATCCCAAAGAGATCATAAAAATGGAAAAAGGACCAAAATATACAAAAATACTTACGGTAGCTCTTTTAGTGGTGGCAAAGAATTGAAAATTGAGGGGACATCTATCAATTGGGGAATGGCTGAACAAGTTATAGCGTATGAATGTAATGGAATACTACTGTACTATAAGAAATAGTGAGCAAGCAAACTTCAGAAAAACCTGGAAAAACTTATGTGAACTGATTCTGCATGAAATGAACAGGACCAGGAGAACATTGTACACAGTAACAGCCAAATTGTAACATGACTGACTTTGATAGACTTATCTCTTCTCATCAATGCAAGGATCTAAGATAACTCCAAAAGACTCATGATGGAAAATGCTGTTCATATCGAGAGAAAGAATCTGAATATAGATGAAGCATACTATTTCCCCTCCTTTTCTCTTGCTGTTTTGTTTCTTCTTTCTCATGGTTCCTCCCATTAGTTCTAATTCTTCTTTACATCATGACTAATATGAAAATATGTTTAATATGAATGTAAAAGTAGAGCCTATATCAGATTGCACACCATCTTGGAGAGCAGGGAGGAAAGGGAGGAAAATGTAAAACTCAAAAATCTTATGGAAGTGAATGTTTAAAAATAAATAAATTACATATACATATACATATGCATATGTATATATATATATATTTAAAAGAAACTGACCGTACTTCCTCGAATTAAGATCTCTAGCTAGTCAGTATATTTCATTCGTACTCTGCATATTAATATATTGAAAGATGAGTCCATGAGATTTTTTCCCTATCCTGCTTCTTGGATTTTATTTAATAAGGATGCTCTCCACTGTCACTGATTTTCTTCCTGTTTTGTACCTAGTATTCTGTAGCCTCTGGTTTCAAACACACACACACACACACACACACAAAATCTATCTAACACACATATATCTATAGATATGTTTTAGACAGAGCGAGATGAGGTTTTTTCTTTCACTCATTTTCAAATGAAAGTCCTCTTGATCGGATTTGCATGTCTTTGATGAATATATTTTTACTAGCCCTTGTTAGATTTACTACCTCCTTTGCCAAGAATATCTCATTCCTCTATTTTAAGTAATGGTCCAGAAATTCAAATTCTATTTTCATACATCATCTACTTAACCAACTGTTCAATTCTAAAAATTGCCTTTTTTTTTCTGTTCAATTCCCTACCTGTAATACACAACATCAGTGAAAGTAGTTCCAATGTTCCCAAGTCTTTACTTTCTTGCTCAGACCATCATAATTAGTAACAATACTTTTTAGGGTTTTTTTGCTGGAGGTAGCATTTATACCCACCCAGATAATTTTAATTAGGTGGTGTTTATCAGGTTTGGCAAGTATTAGGAAGCTCTCTGTCACATACTAGGTACATTGCCCCTTCCTATTTTTCATGAAAGGCTGATATCTGACCACCCTCAGCAGGGATTTACCAACCCTGATGGCTCCACTGACAAGATCAATGGAGGAGCTAGCCTAGATACAGTGTAATTCAGGTAGACTTTCTCCTTTCTAAAACAGAAACCAAACAAGATCTCTTGCTTATCATCTATGTGACCTTGGGTAAATCATTTAACCTCCCATTGGTTTATTTTCCATACCTTACAAAATGAGAGTTGGACAGTATAAGTCCCAAAGTCCCTTTTTATATAATTTTATGATTTTCTCGTTAAATAATTCTTTGGGAGCAGGGCAGTCCCATAGGGACAAATGGGGTCTAGGAAAATAATATTTTGCTCTCAACCTTTTGATACAGATGAAATCAAGCTAAAGCGAACATCAAAGTCGGTTTTTAAAGGCAAATCCAGACAAAACAAGAAGGCTTTATAAATCACTTACTATCTGGCAGGCATTGTGGTTAGCACAGTGGATGAAATACGTGCAGAAAGAAACACTCCTTATCCTTAAGAAGCCTACATTCTAATGGGGAAGACAACACACAAAAGGAAACTGAAAAGGGAGAGGGGACAAGAAAGGAAACAAATGAGAACATGGGCAAGAGTTGTACAGGATAAGAAGGTATAAGTAGTTTGTGAGCTGTACTGATCAAGGAAGAGACCACATCTATGAGATCATAGGTGCATCCAAATATAGAAAAATTTGTAGATTCTTTATTCCTGATTAAAAAGCATCTTATTGCTTTGAGGCAAGCAGGAGGTTGAAAAGAAAGATTAGACACATTAGCATGTGTCCACAATGCTATATACCAAACACTTTTTATTATTATAATTCCCCAGAGGAGAGAGTACTAAGCTGCACTAGTGATTCATCATCCTGAAGCGAGGAAGTAGAAAATGCTTCCAGTGTTCACTGGTCCTGGGGCATACCTATAAGTTTAGCCTGGTCAGTATGACATAGCTAAGGGTGAACCCACCTGAGAACTTGGGAGTTAAGTATAATTCGTTAATAGTAATAAACACTGGAAGCATCCTTTAAAGCATACAAAATGCTTTATACACGTTATCTCATCTGATTTCATTGATCCTCTTAACTATCTTGTGAGGTTGGTACTATTATTAGCCCCTACACCCCCCAACACTTTTTTCCTACATGAAGGAACACAAAGAGGTAAAATAACATAGCCAGGGTAACACACATAGTAAGCAAGTACCTGGTCCTTGTCTCAACTGTCTATTTATCTCTTCCACTTCTCTGGGCCAACTTATCAGAGGAGCTGTCCCAGGTGCTACACTGGAATGATTCCTACATCCACATCTTTGGCTTGAGGAGGGTAGATAGAAGAGCATTTCAGAGATGTAACCACTCACCCTTGGCAAATAAATCAGCCAGATCTGGAAACAGGACACTTCCAAGTTGTAAGACTTATCAGTAGGGCTTGGCATGCATACTTTCATTGAGTTTCATCAGAATGCATTTACTGTAGCTCTCTTTATTAGAGATTGAGATTTGTATATCCGAGAGAAAATACTATGGAGAGATTTTTAGCAAATGCTAAAAAATTAAATTTTTATAATGGCAAATAATTTTCCCATCCAAGAACAATACAACTTTAGTTCATAGTTCTGAGGGCAAAAATAAGAGAAACTTACTTTGCTTATTAGCACAGTCACTCTGCTTGCCTATTTCTAGGGGCTACAGTAGTGGTTAAGACTGCAAAGCTTTACAATATAAATTAGAAAACAACCCTGAATGGAGTTCAGAAAGATTCATCTTTTTTACAGACTGTTCTTTTGGAGCTCTTATAACTTCAAATTCCTCTTCATTTGATAATTTAACACCTTTAATATCTTAATTTTATTTTTCAATTAACAAAACTCTATTTTCTCTCCCTTAATTTCCACCTTCCTTCATGCCTTGTCAGAAATACACTCTCATTGTTACTCTAGAATAATGATTGGTTATTATGCTGATCGGGGTTAAGTCTTTCCAATTTGCTTGCCTTTAAAATACTGATGTCATTGTATACATTCTTCTGGTTCATCTCACAAGGCTCATACAAGCCTTTCCAGTTTTCTCTGGCAGCTAAGTGGCAGAGCGGTTAGAATGTTTGGCCTGGAGTAAGGAGGACCTGAGTTAAAATCAAGCCTCAATCACTTTTTAGTGTGTGGCCCTGGGCAAGTCACTGAAATTCTGCGTACCTCACTCTCCTCATGTGAAAAATAGTGATGATAATGATTACACTTCCCTCCTCAGGTTATTGTGAGAATAAAATGAGACGATATCTATAAAGTGCTTTGCAAGTTTCAGAGACACATAAATGCTAGCTATTAAGCCATCCTTTTCATCATTTTTTATAGTACAATAGTATTCTATTACACTCACATACCATAATTTCTTCAGCTTCTCTCCAATTAATTGGTCCCCCTTTGTTTTTAGCTCTTTGCCACAACAAAAAGATATGATACATATATATATATATATACACATATATATATATTTGTACATATGTATTTATTTGCACTTTCTTTAATTTCTTTGGGATATGAACCTAGTAGTGGTATTGGTAGGTCAAAGAATATGTATACTTTAGTGATTTATTTTTGGAGGGGGAAGGCAGGGCAATTGGAGTTAAGTGATTTGCCCAAGGTCACACAGCCAGTAAGTGTGTCAAGTGTCTGAGGCCGGATTTGAATTCAGGTCCTCCTGACTCCAGGGCTGGTGCTCCACTCACTGTGCCACCTAGTTGTCTCTACTTTAGTAATTTTTGATCACAGTTCTAAATTGCTCTCCAGTTTGGCTGTACTAATTTCAACCTCTACTAATAGTATAGAGAGTTGGGCATAAATGTGCCTAATTTCCTGAAGTCATTCTATCAGTTGGTCTTTTTCTTTATTGTCATCTTTGCATATCTGATGGGTTAAAAGTGGAACCCTTAAATGCTTTAACATGCATTTATCTAATTATTAGTAAAAAATACATGGCTTTCAATGGTTTGGGTTTATTTCTTAGAAACCCATCTTTTCACAGTCTTTGATAACTTATTGGTTAGAGAATGGTTCCTATTTTTACAAATTTGAATCAGTCATGTATATGTACTGGAAATCAGACAATTGTCAGAAAGTTACTGTGAATAATTTTTGTGCAGTTATCTGTTTCTCTTCTAATTTTAGCTATTGCAAAATTTCTAAATTTTATGTAACCAAAATTACTCATTTTTTTTCTTTGGGACCATCTCTTTCCCTTGTTTGGTCATGAACTTTTCTCCTGTCTCTTGATTTGAAAAGTATTTCTTCCTTGTTCAACTAATTTATTTCTGTCAGACTTTATATCTAAGTCATGGACCCAGTATCCTTTTAGAGCTCATATTGGTAAATGTTGTGAGCTGTTGGTCTATATCTTGTTTCTGTCAGCCTGATTTTCAGTTTTCCCAGTAATTTTTGTCAAATGGCGAGTTCTAACTGCAGTGACTGAAATCTTTGGATCTAATATGAGGCTACTGTGTTCATTTGGTTCTATACGTTGTATAGCCACATGTGTGGCCTCTGGACAGGCTTCTATCTCGGTATCACAAACTTCTCCTGCTGATCTCTTAAGTTTTTTTATGCTGGAAAAATGTCTCTCCATGACGTTTTATAAACTCTGCCACTCCAAAATTTGATTTGAGTGTTATTTTGAAGTTTTTTGGAGGGGAATGTTGAGAGAGTTCAGCTGGGTTATCTCTAATCTGCCATTTTAGCTCTCTTCTGTCACTTTTATAATAAATAAAAAATATTTTATTTCCTTCATTTTCCTCTTCAATTTTCTTCCCTCTCTGTCTATTCTAAACTTCCATTCTTTGATTCATGGCCCTCTTATTTTATTTATTCTTTTTTTTTTAGGGTTTTTTTTTTGGCAGGGCAACTGGTTTTAAGTGACTTGCCCAAGGTTACACATCTAGTAAATCAATTGTCTGAGGCCAGATTTGAACTCAGGTCCTCCTGATTCCAGGGGTGGTGCTCTACTCTCTGCACCACCTAGCTGCCCCTATTTTATTTATTCTTTCTTTAGTCTCTGTTTTCCTCATAAAAGTAAAGCTTCTAAAGTACCTATTTTGTGTTTCATGTTATTGCCTTGAAGATCTTGTCCCTGACTCTTTGTTTCTATTCTTTCTCAGTGTTATAAGTATCAATTCCTAAAGAAATAGAAAGGACATAAATACTTTTCATATTAGAAATTTTCCTGTGTCTCTGATTGTGGAGTCCGTTTCTACTCCCTGTGCTATCCGTGGTCATTTTTTTCCTATTCGATGTGAAATTTCCTCTTTGGTTATGTATTTTTCTACTCTTTTGGATGTCGATTGCTCCCAGGTGGTCAAATTCATCTTCTCCTGAGGCAGAATGCTGTCCATGGAGGCCATGGAAGGGTCTCTTTGAGCTTTACATCCCTGCCGATTTTTAGTGGATGAATTTATTTAAAATTTTTGAATTGCTATACATTAATGATATTGGTTTATGGTTCTTTGCATTATATTTTCCTGGTTTAGTCACTAGCACTATATTTGTAGAATAAAAGGTGTCTAGTAGTGTGCTTTCTTTTTTCTGTTTTTAAGAATAATATGTATAGATAGATACATAGATAGATTTGATAGAATTCTTCTGTGTGGTGCCCATCTCCCATTACAGAACTATTTATTCGTAGGAATATTCTTCAGTGGGACCTCTCCCCACCTCTAAATTGAGATCTTTTGCCTTTATTTCCTTCTGCTTCAATCTTGCCATCTCACCCATTCTCCTGTAGCCTCGCTTCCTCCTGAGGAGTTACCTTTTCCCTTCACTGTTTACTAGTGACTTGATTAGGATGCATCACATATTCTCTTCTATCTTCTTTCTCCTTTCTCCCTTCTCCCTTTTTATGAGCTATCCTTTGTGTGGTTTAGTCTCAAACAAAACAAAACAAGAAAATACTGATTCCTTTGTAGGTGGGGTGTAGCAAGGCTTAATTCACAGTTTCAGGTTTTTTTCCTGCATCTCTGCGTCTATTTAAATTCTGCCTTCATCTTTTGTTCCTTGGTTACTTTTAGAAAGAAATCCTTCTGTTGTCATTGTGGTGATCTTCTTCTTCTTATCAGTTCTTCTCCATAAGTGTCATTCTCTTTATAATTTACCCACTCTATTTTCTCTATTTGATGATATTTCTCTTGGTCTCTTGCAGAATTTATTTTTGTAAATGAAATTGTTAAATTTAATTATGATAGATTTTTCAGTCTTTCAATAGGATTTTTGTTTTGTTCTGGTAGCAATTTGTGTATTTTTTTCTATTAACACTTTTCCCTCTCCCCTGTATTAATAAGTTACGGGAGTTTTTTTGTATCATTTCTTATAGTGTTTAGTTTGTATTCTTCTGAGACACATATGTATGATCCTTAAGTTGTCTCTACACTTTGAGATCACTGTTTTGCTGGTATACATATCATATGGTATTTTAATATTATTAATTTTTGCTTCTCTTCTTCCAGATTGTCCTTTTCTCCTATATATTTGCGTTCCCAAACAATTGTTTTCTTTTTTGTTTCTATGGAGAGATTCATCACTGTGGATTCCAGTTTTTCTATTTGTCTAAATATTTCTACTGTGTGGGTCATAAATTCTGTTCATTCTTCTAAATTGAGTGTATACATCTCCAAATATTGAAAGGCAAAGGAAATGAAACGATACCTATAGAGGCAGAAGATCCTATAGATTCCTAAGAGGAATGAGCAACTGACCCACAGTAGCAAGTGCTTCAAGAAAGAAATAACAATCATAAGGGGCCAACTGGCAGCTTTGTTACTCATATCCCGGAGCTGGGTCACAGATCCATGGCAGGCTAGAGAAAGCATAGATTTTGTTCTGGGTAAGGAACAGGGAGAGAAACAGGGTATAGCTGTGTGCTTCTCGCTCTAGAGTACCTCTGTCTTTCTCTCCATCCTGAACCTGGATGGAAAAATGACTTGACGTGACTTTTCCTTGGATTTCCTAATTAGGATTCAGTCTGATGCTTTTCTAGGTGTTCACGGAGTTGTGTGTAGAGGAGGGAGATTCCTCTTTCTGACCATTGCCAGTTGTCTTTACTTTTTGTCTTGTCACTAGACTCTGATGACTCTGGAAGAAAGAGTAAGGCTGATGACTTTGCACAACTCGGCCTCACTTAAATCCAATTCACTCACAAGTCAAGACGTGGCTCTCACAATGTCATCGGTCCTCTTCTAGAATGAAAGATGAGCAACAACTGCTTCCTCTTACTTCGCTATCTTGGTGAGTATCTTCTCTTCCCCTCTACCCCAAGAATACCCAGACAATCAAAATAGAATGTTCATTTGAAATCTAGTCTTTGTATAATATCCCTGGATCTCCTTGGAAAATGAAGGCTAAAAACATCTCTTTGTTCCCAGAGGAGCTGTTTGCACTGTATTCAAAGTGGAAGTGTGGCAGACCAAGGTACATGTTGGCATTTATTAACATTGACCCTTTAGGAAAAGAACTTATTTGTACAAAAATATTTATAGCAGTTTTTTGTGGTACCAAAAATTAGAAATCAAGGGAATGCCCATCAATTGGGGAATGGCTAAACAAGTTGTGGCATATGATTGTGATGAAATACTTTTGTGCAATAAGAAATAATAAGCAGGATGGTTTCAGAAAAACCTGGGAAGAGTTATATAAACTGATGCAAAGTGAAGTGAGTGGAACCAGGAAAATATTATGTACAGTATTAGCAATATTGTAATGATGATCAACTGTAAAAGACTTAGCTACTCTGATTGAGACAATAAGCTAAGACAACTCCAAAGGACCCATGATAAAAAATGCTACCCACTTTCAGAGAGAAAGAACTGACGAATTCTGAATGCAGATTGAAGGTTTTTTTTTAAACTGGACTACTTGAAAGCCATGATCAAAAAAAGAGCCTAGATATCATCTGTCAAGAAATTATCAAGGAGAATTGCCCTGATATTCTAGAGCCACAGGGCAAAATAGAAATTGAAAGAATCCACAGATCACCTCCTCAAAGAGATCCCAAAAAGAAATCTCCTAGGAATATTGTCGTCAAATTCCAGAGTTTCCAGGTCAAGGAGAAAATACTGCAAGCAGCCAGAAAGAAACAATTTGAGTATTGTGGAAACACAATCAGAATAACCCAAGATCTAGCAGCTTCTACCTTAAGAAATTGAAGGGCTTGGAATACGATATTCCGGAGGTCAATGGAGCTAGGATTAAAACCAAGAATCACCTACCCAGCAAAACTGAGCATCATGCTCCAAGGCA
>CM053624.1:112030001-112051217 GCA_028646595.1 Phalanger gymnotis
AGCCCTGCTTCCCTCTGCCACTTTGTGGGTTCTGCAGCTCTAAAATTGGTTCAGAGCCATTGTTTTATAGGTTTTTGGAGGAACTGGGTGGGGAGCTCACGCCAGTCACTGCTTCCCGGCTGCCATCTTGGCTCCGCCCCCCCAATTCAATTTCTAATGTCCACCATAATGCATAGGGACAGACATATGTGAATCAGTTCCAGGAACAGTCCTGAGTATTCTGTAATTCCGCAATAAGATACTCTAACGATAATCCTTGTGCTGCACATACTTTATAGTAAGTGATATATTTATTTGGAATTAAGTTTATTATATTAAGGTATTTTGGTCCATAGTTTAAAGATGTGATTGTTCAAAATGCCTACCCAGGGCATCTAAGCATTTTGGTGAATGAGTCACCACAGACTGAAACACATGGTCATGTAGATGGTGAAAAAGCAGTGTAAGCCCGATCAATGTGATGTATTACCTCTGCTAGTGATGGTGGATTTCTAATGTATGCAGAGAATGCCACAGGTATAAGGCTAACACTAAAATGAAGAGAATATTACTGGTATTTCTATAGTTTCTCTTTGGCCTAACTATCTTCCAGGGTATTTCCTCATTCTCAGAAGATTGAATTGGTTGTTGACCACATTGTATCATCTCACCAAAACTCATTAAATGACCCTGAAATGGTTTTATGGGCCAATGGTCCTGTTATGAATTCCTATCTCCAGTCTGTCAGAACAGTATTTCTGTGTCTTCTTAAAACCATGGCTGAAGATGTTGTTCATTGTGCCGCTGAATGTATCTTATAGGAAAGCCCACATGACAATTTTTTAAATTTTTTTTTGGAGTGGGGAAGGCAGGGCAATTGGGGTTAAGTGACTTGCCCAAGGTCACACAGCTAGTAAGCGTGTCAATTGTCTGAGTCTGGATTTGAACTCGGGTCTTCCTGACCTCAGGGCCAGTGCTCTACTCACTGTCACCTAGCTCTCCCCCATCCCCCACCTCCAGCAACATGACAAATTCTTGCTTGAGTTTCATTCTAGGAAAGAAATAGTCTCCTAGAATAAGTTTCCATACTGGCTTATGTTAGAAAATGAAAACTGTAACCCAATGTGTGTGGTTTTCTTTAAAAAACTTAGCTTCTAGGAAACTTGGAACTAATTTATATTACTTAGCCCTTTCCATGTCCCTTGTAACACCTATTCTGTTATTTTGGATAACAGCTTAAGAATCAGAAGAGATTTTGGAGATCAGGATAATAATAGACGAAATGTACACAGTACTTAAAGGTTCATGAAGTGAATATGTAATATTCATAATCTTACTTTATTATGAATATATAACATACATAATCTTACTTGCACCTCACAACAACCCTGGGAAGAAGATATTATTACTAATATTATTACCTTTATTGTTTTATGGCTGAGAAAACAGACATAAGAATGCAAGTTGACTTACCCAAAGTCACCCAATTACTGCTTGAAATGTAATTTGAATTGACTTCCTCCTGACTTCAAGTCCAGCACTTTATTCACTAAATTGTGCTGACTCTAGATCAGACGTTCTTAGATGGGGTCTGTGAACTTAAAAAAATAATAACTATTTCAATACAATTGGTATCGTTTATATTCCTATATACTTTATTTATGCCTTTGAAATTTTTATTCTGAGGAGTCCATCTTTGGGCTTCAACAAATTGTCTAAGGGGTCTAGGACACTCCCAAAAGTTAAGAACTCCTGCTCCAGGTTGTCTAAGCCCAAACTCTTAATTTTTTTTAAATTTTCTTTTAAAAATTTTCTTTTTAAAATTTTTGATGGGTGTTCTTTATTTTTATATTACAACTATCTAAAACATATCAACCCCCGCCCAAGCAAGTCATTCCTGAAACAAAGATTTAAAAAGAGAGAAGGCAGTTCAACAAACCAGTTAATATGTTGACTGTGTTTGACAGTACACACAACATTTTCTATCCACACTACCCCTACCTCTGCAATGAAGAGGAGTATATAACTTTAATTTTTATCTGGGATAAAATGGAATGCCTTTATTTTTGCAAATGAGTACCTAGAAATGTTAAGCAACTCACTCAAAGTCAGCAGGTATTAAATAGAAAATTCAGGTCTTCTAACAATACAATTTCCTGCACATTATACTGCTCTGGATTTTTTAAGATCAGGGGTGTCAAATGGCGGCATACTCTGAAGTGTTTCTAGTTGGACATGATTGAAAAATGACTGAACAAGTCATGCTAAACACTGATGTTAGCGAAGTTAGTTGAATATCTGCTTTTTATCCATATTGCAATTAATGTGATTATCACCAAAGTTTGGAAGTAAGCCAGAATTCTTCAAGACTTAGTGAATTTTAGTAAGACTAAGCATATTTGAGGCATAGATCTTTTGTCTAAGGGCCAGACAAGTTAAGTGGAGAGATAGCTGTTGTCTAACACCCGGCCTTACGGTAATACATTTTGGGACGAGCAGCAACTCAAAGATTGTCTACTAGGGATGGAGGGGTTGTATATTCTATCTGTGAGAGGATCCATATGGATGAAACCATGGGACATTTGAATTATTGAAGCATGCTGCATCACTAACACAACCTTGTCACATAAAACTATAATTGATGTCATTTCTAGCTACACTTGTGAATATCTTATCAGTTTCCATAATCTATATAATTATATTGAAATACCCTGTGCACATTTATTGATTGATTGATTGGAGTAGGAGGTCAAACAAGCAAATGAGGAAACAACATTATCAGGAGGTGAGACAGAGAAAATAAGGATTAAAATTATGGAAGCTAGGAAGGAAAGAAAGAAAAATCCTGAGAATGGGAGAAGTAAACAGAGAACAGAGAAAAAAGGAGAGTAAACAGGTTTTTAGCAAAAGAAAAATCAATGAAAAATATATAAATATAAATGAGAGAATTCAGGGGGAAAAAGGATGAGATAACAAAAAGGCATAAATCAAATTAGAAAAAAATGTGTGTTGTATAATTTCAAAATTTATGCAGAAAAAAAATACCTTTAAGGGAAAAGACTCCAAAAATCAATGAGGAGGATTATCTCAAGAAATATGCCAGAAGGGAATTAAAATGAAAAGAAACAATAGGAAGCCAAGACAAAGCTGATTTGAAAAAAAAAACAGGTATTTCTTCCATCTATAGCAAAATCTTGATTCACTACAATGCCCAGAAAAAAAGCAATTCAAAGCAATCCAATTTTCTGGATAACTGAGAGTTAGGTTGAAACCCGTCATTTGAATGCTTGCTGAAATTCTTCTAGTATATATTTCATTAGATCTTAACCAAATTAAGCACCTTTCTTTAAAAATGATCGACGACTTTGCTGGACCTCATACATCATTCCAAAGACACATCATCATTGGACAGGATTGCTGAATCATCAAATCATAGAATCTTCTAAATAAACCTCAAAGAACCTCAAAGACCTCTTTGTTTCACCTGTCCCTAATAGTAGCCATTTCTCTAATATTCCTGGCAAGTTACCATTAGACTTCCACTTGAAGACTTCCAAGGATGGGGAGCCCACTAACTCCCTAGAAAGTTTTTCTTTACATCAGTTCTGAATTAACTTCCCTTCAGCTTGCACCCATTGCCCTGAGTCCTGACATCTGGGACCAAATAAAACAAATCTAATCTATCTTGTGTATGAAGGCCCTTCAGATACTTGATGACAGAACTCTTCTATTCTCTAGGCCTAAATGATCCTAATTCTTTCCACTGATCCTTATATGACATGGTTTTGAATAACTCTCCCTGGACATGCTCCAACTTTTCAATGCCTTCTCTAAAATGTGGTGCCCAGAATTGAGTACAATACTCCAGAGTTAGTATAAGGCAGAAGTGAATTGAATTACAATGTCTTTTGTTCTGTACACTCATCTGTTAATGTAACCTAAAATTTGATTTGGCTAAATTTTACCTTAACTCTGTATTTAGATTACCATCCAATAAAATTATCAGGGTTTTTTTTTCACATGATCTTCTAGTTAACCAAGTTGCTGGATACTTGTGAAGTTTAGTTTGTGAACCTAAAATATAGGACTTCACCTTTGGCCCTTTTTAATCTCATTTGAATTTGCCCATCATCCTAGCCTGTCAAGACATTTTTGTGTCTTGAGAATTCTGCATAATATGTTAACTATTCCTCCCAGTATCATGTCACCTGGAAATCTGATAAACATGCCTTCTATGCCTTCACTCACATCATTGATAAAAGTGGTAATAGAACAGAGCCAAGGACAAAGCCACGGGGCACTCTATCATCAACCTTCCTTCAGGTTAACATCCATCCATTCGTCACTATTCTTTGCTTCTAGTTATTGAATCAATTCCAAATTTACCTTACTCTGCTCTAATCCAGACCACATTCTTCCATCTTGTCAAAAAAGCTAGTGCGTCTTTGTCAAATCTTTGATGAAATACAAAACAACAACTCTGTCCCAAAATACCACTCTTTCATCTCTGTTTTTCCCCTTGAAATTTTCATATTAGCCACTCCTTTAGGTTGAGGTGACAAGTAAGTTTTCTTAACATATTTGGCAGTCATTTTCACCTTGTAGTTAACTAATTTATTAGATTATTAGTTTAGATTATTAGGTCTATCTGTCACTTAACAGGAATCCAATGAGAATGGAACATAGGACAAGGAAGTTTTTATAATGGCAACAAAGGTGGCGATGTTGTGTAAGATCCAGAAGGGAGAACAGTGACTCAGTGGGAGACTCTGAGTAGCCATGAAGGTAGAAGGAAGGTGCTGGGTGCCTGGCAAGCACCTGGGGCTATAACTGCAGAATAGAGAGGGGTCAAAGACAAACTACTTATTTCATAATTTTTCTGGGCTTTTTTTCTGGAGATGTGAGCTCAACACATCTGACTTACTAGCTGTTCAGATAGCTCTTTCACTGTGGGATGTCAGAATCTCTTTGACAGTGTTCAAAGGGAGAGATGCATCTGGAGCACAGAGAGATGATGTGATATGCTCAAGGTAAGACAGCAGGTCCGTGGTGGAGCTAGTATCAGAACTCAACACTGACATCATCTTCTTTTAGGAACTTTTTCTCGATACCTTGGATTTTCACTCAGAAAAATGATAAATACTCCTTAATCTTCCTGAGTCACTCCATGAGCTTAACTAGTCTTGTACAGCTTGCAGAGGGTTGGAGAGAGCTTATGTTGCCAGAGGGTATGTGGATCTCTACAGGGACTCATCCAGTCCACTCCAGGGCGTGTAGGATCATAGATCTTGGACCAGCATGGTCTTTACAGATCATCTAGTCTAACCTCTTCATTTTACAGAGGAAGAAACTGAGACCCAGAGAGGTTATTTGATGGAGGTCACACTGGTTATAACTGATAGAGGCAAGATTTGAACCCAGTCCCTTGAATTCCAAATTCAATGCTTTTTCTACTTACGCCACCATGCCTCTCCATGAATGCCTCTCCCTTCTCTGAATAGGAACCAAGAAGGATTCCCTCACTCTGCTTATGTGGAAGGTGTTATAGGGAGCTAGTTACATGAGGAAAAGTAAGCTAGGTACATGTAAAAATAAACCAAGTTGTCACATGAAAAGAATAGGGGTAGAAGTAGGCTCAGTGTTCAATAAATATTGAGTTGAACAAGTATTTATTAAGCGATTGGTACCTGTAAAGCAGTGTGCCATAAAGCAACACTAGGTGTTGCAGAACACATGAAAGACCACGTAGTCCAAGACTTTCAGGAGCTTATAATGCAATGTATGTTTTTGGGTGAAAGGAATATAAATGAGTATAAGAAAATCTAAGGAATAAAGAAGAGGCATAAGAAAGCCCTAGACATTAGAGGATGCTAGTTGTCCCCTATTTATATGTCCTGGAATTCATTGCCTCCACTGGAACTTGGAGTTTGTTCATCATTGTCTCCTGTAGTCATGGTCCTCTCAACACCTTTGGGTTGAATATAAGATTTCTGCTAAGGAACAGGTTTCACTAGATGGTCTTTGAGAACCCATTCAATTCTGAGATTTTGCAGTCTTAAAATGAAGATACTCTATTTAAGGAATAATAACAGCTGGCGTTTACATAGAGCTTCTAGTTGGTAAAAACACTTTACATACATCATCTCATTTAAGCCCTATATGGTAGGTTCTAAAGGTCTTATTCACCTCATTTTATAGATGAGTTAACTCCGAGGTAAGCGACTTGGCCAAGATTATCCACACAGCAAATAAGGGATGGATGTAGGATTTGAACTCTGTGTCTTTCTAACTCCGTGTCCAGATTTCTAACCATATGATAACTCAGTGCCTCTCACCCTGAATCACATTATCTCACACTGAATCCCACCACCCCTCCATTCATGATTTTCTTCAACTTTACCAGCTGTAATCATCTACTGCTCATGATCTTAAGAGACAACTTAGGAGGATGATTGAAAAATTTTTAAATGTTAAAATTTGATAAAGTCCTTAATTTATAAATCCAGATATGGAGGATAACTGGAGCTATCTCCTCTCCCAGTTCATCCTTTTCTTTTGATCTCAAAACGCTAACACTGAGAGGACTGACTAATGCCCATGTGCCATATGCACACTTCCACTGTGCACAAACAGAAAGGATTATAATTGAATACCTTGTTATGATGAGCTAAAAGGAAACTAGACTTATAAGTCGCAGAAGCTGATCTGAGCCTGGTTTGGCTTTTAGCCCACAGCACCTACAATTATTCTGCAATGAATTTTATTTATCTATTTAGTGCTCCCACTAGGCAGAGAGAAAATCTAGTCATAATTTAGCACTCATGGTTAGGCAGCAAGCTCTAAATTGAAAAAGTTATTCAAATGGATAATGAAATGTGGCTGAGTTCCTAATGTCCCACTCCATGGGAAAATTGCATAAATCATGGGGCTTTACAAATGGCTTACAATTTGTAAGTGATGAGATTATTCTGGATTTGGCGGAACCACGTTATAAAATGGCATTACCCCAGGAAGGGTAGTGGACCTTTACACTCACATCCCAAAGGGGAAATGTGGTTGCTGTACTTAGTCTTAAGAAGGCCAGAGTCAACTGCTAGTTAGTATGAGGAAAGTCTTTATGCACTGATGGTCATTGATGATAGGAAATGAGAGCTGTCATTAAAATCTGAAATCCTGGCTGAATGAGCTAATTGGAAGGCAGAGGAAAGGAGACAACATATCTAGGCAGTTCACTGCTAGTGTGGCATCATGCTCTAAAGCAGAAATTGACAGCCTGGGAGTCCAAGGTGGCGTGCAACTATTTGCACCTAGAAAGTAGTTAATAAATGATTTTCATTCATTCATTCATTCATTTGATTCTTAATGGTATATGAATAGGTTGCTTTGGTAAAGCAGAAAGGTGCTGGATTTACTCTCAGAGGATATGGTTTTGAGCCTGGTTCTATTACCTATGACCTTGGGCAAAATCCTTTGTCTTCTCTGAGCCTCAGTTTCCTCATCTGTAATATGAGAGGGTTGTATTAGTTAGTCTACAAGATCTATTCTAGATCTAAATATGAGATCCTTTTGTATCTTTTGAAAACTGCTAGCTGTGTGATGTCACGGAAAGTGGTACAAGGTCACCATGACTCCATTAATCTTTCATCATTCAACAACCAGTTACCATCCTCCACCTGCTAGAAACCACTCCCCCCACAAAAAAACATGCAATCAGAAATGAGTTTTACACTTTTTTGTTTCTGTTAAATTTAATGTTTTCTTTTCAATGAACAAAAATCTATTTTCTCTCTCTTCCACCTGCCTCACTCCCCACCCCCCACCTGGGTGAGAAAAAAGAAAAACAAAATTCTTGTGACAAATATAGTCAAGAAAAAATTCCCTCATTGACAGTGTCTGAAAAACATATGTCTCAGAATGTACCCTAAATCCATCACCTTTCTTCCAGAAGGTGGGTATCATTTTGGCGGCTTTTTAGAAAGGCAATGGCTCCTCCAGAAGAAGGCAGAAAGAACTTCTCAAATTGGTTCATATATAATAAATTGTCTCTTGACTATACTAAGCTGTTCCCTGAAGTGAGATCTCTTTGAAAAAGTATGTCTATATCTCTCTATTTATACATCTATATGGAGAGAAGTATATGTGTGTATGTATATGTGTGTGCATAAGCATTTTAAAATGATACCAATTTTAGCTTGCACTCAGGTTTTATCCAAGCCAGATTTAAAGGTAAAATAACTATTGTCAGGAGATTTACTCCTACATCAGCCATGTGTGGCTTCTTAAATGATTTTAGCCACGTGTTCTATATGTGTTTAACATTGAATAGTAAGAGAGAGTAACAATCTTGCAGCAATTCTTTATGGACTTTTTTGTACACTGGGGTCTCATTCTGACATTATCATCCATAATAAGGAATTTATCATAACTGTGATGAGGAAGCCTTATATCTAGAGGGAGCTGACCAAAGTTAAAACAAAAACAAAAAGCAATCATGGACTTGGACTCAAATGGTAAAGTTTCAAATCTCAGCTCTACTATTTTCTACCTAGCTGACTGTGAACAAGTCACTTTTATTCTCTAGGACTCAATTTTCTCATCTCTGCAATGGGGTGACTAGACTAAAGTCCTTTCCAACTCTAAATTTGGGATGTTTATTTTTAAGTTTTCTTAAGCCTATTTTAAAATAATATTCTAATAATTTTAACAATAGCTAGCATTTATATAGCTCTTTAAGGTTGGCAAAGCATTTTGCAAACATCTCATTTGATCCTTAGAACCAGATGAGGAAACTGAGGCAGACATTTTATTAACTTTCAGCAACTATCTAAACCTAGATTTGAATTCAAGTCTTACTGAATCCAAGACCAGCACCTTTATCTTATGTACCACCTAACTGCCTCTTCTAATTTTTCTTGCTGGAAAAAAACAGCCTTTTTTGAAGTCACAGTTGTAACTATGAAAGAAGATACAGTAGTGTAGGAGCTTCAATTCCAAGTCAAATTGGAAGGAAAAAAAAACTGCCAACAGATTTAGTGATTTTGATACCAAGACTGATAAATGATAGTCAAAGAGGCCAGGGTCTATAAGACACTTATTCCCCATGTGTGTGACCTTGGGCACTTCATCTCTGTTTGCCTCAGTTTCCTCATCTATAAAATGTAAAAAAAAACCCAAAAAACTCTTATCTCCCAGAGTTGTTGTGAATATCAAAGAAGATAATTGTAAAGAGCTTGGCATAGTGTCTTCTATATAGTAAGAACAATATAAATCTTAGCCGCTATGATGGCTATTTTATGATGGTTATTATTATGCCTTTGAAGCAATCAAATTATATGAAGAAAAGGATTGACAATAATAACAGTTAAAGATGAGTGAGAAAGGCATCAAATTATACCCGTGATTATTTCTTGTTTTCCTTGTATATCATCTTTTTAGTATTCTGTTCAGTAATATAGCTTAAAGCTGCTATATTTATATTATTTCAATAGAGTTCCATCTTTCATTATCAGAAAACATGTATTTTGTAGAAATTTCCTAGTCCTGATGTTGATTTCAGATTAAATATATGCCTTGCCATTTAAAACCTTAAGATCATAAACAAGACACCACTGCTCATATATGGTCACCATACCTGGATTGTATGTCAAGTACCTAAGAGGAAGGTTAAGTGTTAAACTTGCAAGCCTAACCTAAACCTAAATCCTAAGACAAACATTAGTCTTAAATACAGGATTAGTTATAGTGAAAGACCTCATTATTCCATTGTCTTACTCATAAAATTAAGCTTGACAGAAATAGAGCATTCTGGTAGCTAATCATAATTTTACCTTTACTGGAACTAAGACACAAAACAAATTTCAAATGGCATAGCAGGTAAAACTAGGGATAAACCTAGACTTGCATCTCAGCTTCATATCTAATTCACAGGACTTGTAAGGATCAAGTGAGACAATATATTAATAGCTCTTTACAAACTTTAAAGCTCTATGCAAAATTATTACTATTGCTACTTTTGAAATTTTTTATTTACTTTTAATTTATGGAATAAAATATAACTTAGTATAAAAAAGATGATTCCACATGAAACTGCAAATTTATTATTTCCTCATAAATATATAAGTTATCATGTAAATTTCTTTTGTTTCTTCCCCCCCACCCTAGAGATGATTACCATTACACACAAATATGTGTGTATGTGTGTATATGCATATATGCATGCATATGTATATACATTATATATATGTAAAATCATTCTATCCACACTTCTATACATCAGTTCTTTCTCTGAATGCAGATAGCATCTTCCTGCATATGTCCTTTGTAGTTAATTTGCTATTATCATTATCATATCATAATTATTGCTATCATTATTAATAAACCAGTTACCAAGCGACATTATTCCTCCTATGTTTCTTTATGGGAAATTTTGAGATTTCAACAATATCTTTCAAACAGTTGAAAAACCCAGAAATCCTTATTAGATTTCATGTTATTAGATTCAACCCATAGTTTTAGCCTGTTTCATGTCTTTTTGGACCCTGCTTCTGTCACACAGTGTGTTAGCTATCCATACCAGCATTGTGTTATCTAACTCTTGGATAAATATGGCATAAATCATTTTATTCCAAGTCACTGATAAAGACATTAGGATACATAGGTCTAAAGACATATCTCTGGGGCACTTCACTAAAAACTTTCCTTCAGGCTGATACCAACTTATTAATTGGGTCTAGTCATTTGATCAGGTCTGAATCAAATTAATTCTACTATTATCTAGTCCATCTCCCTCCGTCTTGTACATGATGGTATTGATCAAATGTCTTTGCTGAAATCTAGGTGGCACTATGGTGAAAAAAGTGTTGGACCCGGAACCAAGAGGAAACTTGGTTTGAATTCCTTCTTCAATACTTGTGACCTGGAGCAGCTTACTTAACTTGTCTGAACTTCAATTTCTTCATTTGTAAAATGGAAATAATAATACCTAGAATATTTATTTCACAGAGTTGTGGAAGAATCAAACAAGATCATGTATGTGAAGCATTTTTGCAAATCAAAGCACAATATAAATGTCAGTTATTATGATAATGCCAATGTGGTCCATAGCATGCCTCTGACCAATCTAGCTACACCTTCAAACGTGGCAACGAGATATGGGAAATGACCATTAGGTGCAGCAATTGAGTGGCTCTTAGATTGTGGCTGCTTGCCAGTTTTGTAACCTACACCTATAGTTCTTCACATATACTGTGGCCTAATATCCTGAATTCTGGGCTTATCTGGACCTAGTTCACGCCCCGCCCTCCTCTCCCCAAATCATACCTCTTTGGCCTTCTCTGCCCTGGGAACCTCAGAATAAAGCTAGAGTCTAGGGCTTCACTAATGTACATACAAGGAGTCGTAGCTCCTATACAAGTACTCAAGGTAACTGTGTATATTGGACATAGGGTAGCTTTTATTGAATCCCACAGAAAGAATACAGAAATCACAAAGGACTCAATACTCCATAAACAGTCAATATAATTCTCCCCCCATATCTGAAATGCTCTCTCTCCTCACCTTTACTGCTTGGAATTGGAAGTTTCTTTCAAAATTCAGATCAAATACCATGTTCTACATGAAGCTTTTCCTGACTCACCTTGTTGTTAGTGCTTCCCCATTGCCATTATCCTGTAGTTTAATATTAGTCAATTAGCACTTATTAAGTGCCTATCACATGCCAGGTATTGTGCTAATCACTGGGGATACAAAGACAAAAGATAGTCCCTGCTCTCAAGAAGCTAACAATCTAATGGATTCGTATAGGTTTTACATACCTCAATATCTGTCTCTCTTGTCTGAATGTAAACCCCTCAAGAGTGAAACGGTTCAACTCTTTCCTTTATATATTCAGTGCCTAGCATGGTACCTAACATATTGCAGGAATCTGACAAATACTCATTTAGCGACTGATAATCCTATGATTCTATCCTCTGAATCCTTTGAAATCAGATCTCCCAAATTCCATTTTACATCTCAGTTTTTCTTTTTAACCCTCTCTATCTTGAATTCTAAGAGAGTCACTTTTCCCACATGGTTTCTACTACTTCTCCTTCAGCAATCAGTTCCTACTTGTTGTTCACATTTACATGTAGAATTGAGTTCCCTTATCACTTCTTCAATGTTTTGGGGAGAATTAGGACAAATTTATATTTTTTTAGCTTCATGGGCTTTAGCAGAGAGCTCCATCAGATGTCTGCAAAATTAAAGTACCTTATCATTCTGATGCCAATTAAAAAATTCATTTCATGAAATGTTATGTATTTTCCGCTTCTGACTAGGTGGTCTTCAGTATACTACTGTGAGTATATATACCTCTATTGACCTTTACGCATATGGCATTCACCATGCTTTCTTCTTTTGCTTTCTAGATTTCCTCACAAAATTACGTTGTCTCCTTTTTTACATATTCTATTCCTTTTGAATAATACAAGCAGTTTATAGCTGTATTTAGTTCCTGAGTTCCATGCCACCAAGTCTCCATGACAGAAATGGAGGTTGATTAGATTTGCCTCTTTGCATTAGGGACTCTATCTAATAAGAGTTAGCATTTGCATAGCACTCTAAGATTGGAAAAGCACTTAACAAATATCTAATGTTATCCTTGCACCAACCCCAGGAGCTAGGTGCTATTATTATCCTCATTTTTACAGATGAGGAAACTGAGACAGAAGTTAAATGACTTGCCCAGGGTATCAAAGCTAATGAATATCTGAGGTTAAATGTGAACTCAGGTCTTTATAATGCCAGGTCTAGTAGTCTACCCACTGCACCACGTAGCTGCCTGCTTAGTCACTTACGTATACTTTGTACATTTGTGTGTAAACATCTGAGGCCAGGAGTTTAATTATTGGCTTGTAAATTACTTAGCATGTCCATTTCCTTTTCCGTAGCTGCTACTCTCTATATCAGATGCGACTGATAGAGGTTTACATTTTTCTAGCTCCTCTTCCCTTAACACTTTAAGTCTTCTTGATCCAATTAGCAAGATTCCAGACAGCTATATTTTATAAACTCTCACTAGGAACACTCCTGTCTTTGGCTAAGATCTCATCATTCCTAAATTTTAAGCCTTGATCCAGAAATTAAATCCAGTTTTCAGACACTAACTTTTCAACCAGCCATTTACTTTCCCAAAATATCCCTTTTTAAAACCATACCTTAATATGGCAACAGAAAAAATAAAGAAGATCAGGACCTAAAAAAATCTTAATTTTTTTTGACTAGGGAGGCAAAGCCAATGTGGCAGAGAAAAGGCGGAAACTCACCTGAACTCTCCCCAATTGTGCTCCAAACCACTCTAAAATAATGTCTCAAATCTAATTCTGGAGTTGCAGAACCAACAAAGGATGGGATGAAACAATTTTCCAGTGGAAAATGACTTAGGAGGTCAGCAGGTAAGGCCCATCTCATCAATTTGGTGGTAGGAGGACAGCGTAGCACAAGCCACACCCTGGTAAACCAGCAGCAGGCTTTGCAGGTACAGCAAATGAGTCACACAAATGGCCAGAAAGAGATTAAGAGGGGACCGTGTGCTGACACTGAGTTCAGGACCCTCTTGCATTGTCTACACAGAGTTCTGGGTCACAGTCCCATGGCAAAGAGGAGCATTAGTGCATTAGCACTTGTGGCTACAGGGGAGCAAAAGTCCTGGTCACAGTGCCAGGTTGGAAAAGAAGGCTTGATCACAGGGAAGAAAGGATCCTGGTCTCAAGTCTAAGGCAGAAAGGAGCACTGGTGTTTGCAGCCACAGGAGAGCAGAGGCTCTGTTTATAGGACAAAGAAGAGTGCTTGTGATCACTCACAAATCAGAGCACAGGCCAGGAGACCAGTGACCTTATGTTTTATGTCATTCCATGTTGGAAGAACTGAAAACTTATAGACATTCCTCCCCCTTTCCCCATCCTTGCCAGACCTAGCTCTGAAAATAGCAGCACAAAAAAACCTGAAACTTGGGACAATGCTCCTTCCACCCAGGGAGCAGAGCACAACTTTAGCATAAAGTTATAAATGAACAAACAAAATGAGTAATGGAAAAATGAGCAAACAACAACAACAAAAAAGAATCTGACCATAGAAAGTTACTATGGTGACAGGGAAGATCAAGATACAAATTGAGGAAAAGGTAACAAAGTCAAAACAACTACAAAAAACCTCAAAAAATATGCATTGGACACAAACCTCAACACAATTCCTAGAAGAGCTCAAATTTTTTTTAAATCAAAAAATAAAGGTAGAAGAAAAATTGGGAAAAAAATGATAGTGATGCAAGAAAATTATAAAAAGACATCAACAGTTCAGCAAAAGAGGTACAAAAAATACTGAAGAAAATAACACCTTATGAAATAGAATTGACCAAATAGTAAGAGACACAAAAATCCACTGACTGGAAAAACAGTAATTACTCATGGGGAGGCTGAGCCAATATAATAAAAATGACAATTCTACCTAAATCAATTTACTTAGTAAAATAGCAATCAAACTACCAAGAACTTATTTTATAGAGCTAGAAAAAAATAATGACAAAATTCATCTGGAAGAACAAAAGGGAATTAATGAAAAAAATATGCAAATGAAGGTGACCTAGCAGTACCAGATCTCAAATTGTATTAAAAAGTGGTAATCATAAAAATGATTTGGTACTGGCTAACAAATAGAGTGGTAGATCAGTGGAATAGATTAGGTACATCATACACAGTAGCAAATGACCATAGTAATCTAGTATTTGATAAATGCAAAGATCCAAGTTTTGGGACAAGAAATCACTATTTGACAAGATTGCTGGGAAAACCAGAAAGTAGTTTGGCATAAATTTGGTATAGACCAACGTCTCACTCTATATAGCAAGATAAAGTCAAAATTAGTACATAATTTAGATATAATAGGTGATACCGTAAGTAAATCAGGGGACTATAGAATAGTTTACCTGTAAGATCTATGGATAAGGGAAGAATTTATGATCAAATGAGAGAGATCATTACAGAATTTAAAATGGATGATTTTGATTACACTAAATTAAAAAGGTTTTGCACAAACAAAACCAATGTAGTCAACATTAGAAGGAAAAGAGAAATAATAACAAAATTCATCTGGAAGAACAAGAAGTCTAGAATATCTAGGGTATTAATGAAAAGAAATGCTATAGAAGGTGTTATTGATATTAAACTGTACTATAGAGCAGTAGTCATCAAAACTACCTGGTACTGGCTAAGAAACAGAGTTGTGGATCAGTGGAATAGGATAGATACACAAGATGGAGAAGTCAACGACTATAGCAATCTACTCTCTGATAAACTCAAAGAGTCCAGCTTCTGGGCTAAGAATTCACTATTTCACAAAAACTGCTGGGAAAATTAGAAAATGGTAGGGCAGAAACTAGGCATAGACCAATATCTTACACCATATACCAAAAGAAAGTCAGAATGGGTTCATGATTTAGGAATAAAGGCTGATACTATAAGCAATTTGGGAGAGTAAAGAATAGTTTACTTATCAGATTTATGGAAAAGAAAAGAATTCATGATCCAACAAGAGATAGAGAACATTACAAAATGCAAAACGGATAATTTTGATTATGTTAAATTTAAATGTTTTCATACAAAAAAGTCAATACAACAAAGATTAGGAGGAAAGCAGAAAATTGGGAGAAAATCTTTATAACTAGTGTCTCTGATACCACATTTCTAAAATATACAGGGAATTGAACCAAATTTATACAAATACAAGTCATTCCACAATTGAGAAATGGTCAAAGGATATGAATAGGTAGTTTTCAGAGGAAGAAATTAAAGATATCTATAGGCATATGAAGAAATGCTCCAAATCACTACTGATTAAAGAAACGCAAATCAAAACAACTCTTATGAATCACATCTCTCCTGTCAGATTGGCTAAAATGACAAAACAGGAAAATGATAAATGCTGGAGAGGATATGGGAAAATTGGATCATTGTTACATTGCTGGTGGAGTTGTGAATGATCCAGCCATTCTGGAGAGCAATTTGGAACTATGCCCAAAGGGCTATAAAAATATCACCTCGAGGGTTGTATCCCAAAGAGATCACACAAATGGGAAAAGGACCCATATGTACAATATGTACAAAAATATTTATAGTGGCTCTTTTTGTGGCAGTTAAGAATTGGAAGTCAAAGGGATGCCCACCAATTGGGAAATGGCTGAACAAGCTGTGGTATATGAAGGTAACGAAATACTATTGTGCTATAAGAAATGGGGATGATATGGACTTCATAACAACGTGGAAAAACCTAAATGACATAATGCTGAGTGAGTAGAGCAGAGCCAGGAGAACATTATACACAACCACAGATATATGGATTTTGTGAGGACTAACCCTGACAGACTTTGCTCTTCTCAGCAACACAAGGTACAAAGACAACTCCAAAGGAGTCACAATGGAGAATACTATCTACATCCTGAGAAAGAACTGTGAAGTATGAAGGCAGATTGAGGCATATTTTATGTTCGTCTTTTTTTCCCCTTTTTTTCCTCTCTTTTGTTTTTGTTTTTGGAGTTTTTTGGTTCTGTTTCTTCTTTCTCATGATTCGTTCCATTGGTCATAATTCTTCTCCATAACTTGACTAGCGTGTAAATTAATTCAATTAAAAGTTATACATGGAAGCTATATGGGATTCCATGCCATCTTGGGGAGGGAGAGGTGGAGGGAGGGAAGAAAATCTGGAACTCAAAATTATGTAGAACCGAGTCTTGTAAATGAAAAATGAAAAAAAAAACCAGAAAAAAAGAAGGAAAATAGAAAATGGGGGAAACTTTTTACAGTAAGTTTCTCTGATAAAGGGCTCATTTTTCATATGTATATATATGCATATATGTATATGCATATATATATACAGAGAAAGAGAGAGAGAGAGAGAGAGAGAGAGAGAGAGAGAGAGAGAGAGAGCAACTGAGTTAAATTTGTAAGACTACAAGCCATTTTCCAACTGATAAATGGTTAAAGGGTATAAACAGGCAGTTTTTAGAAGAAGAAAATCAAAGCTATTTATAGTTACATAAAATGCTCTAAATCACTATTGATTAGAGAAATGCAAATTAAAACAACTATGAGATAGCACCTTACACTATTGGCTAATATGACAGAAATGGAAAATGACAAATGTTGTAAAGAATGTGGGAAAAATTACGACACTATTGCACTACTGGTTAAGTTGTGAACTGATCCAAACATTCTGGAAAACAATTTGGAAATATGCCCAAAGGACAATCAAACTGTGCCTTTGATCCAGCAATACCACTACTAGATCTGTATCCCAAAGAGATACAAAAGTGGAGGGAGGACCAATCTGTACAAAAATATTTGTAACAATTCTTTCTGTGGTGGCAAGAATTAGAAATTGAAGAGATGCCTACCAATTGGGGAATGGCTGAACAAGTTGTGGTATAGGATTGTTATGGAATACAATTGTGCTATAAGAAATGATGAAAAGGGTGCTTTCATAAAAAACTTGAGAAGACTTATATGAACTGATGCAAAATGAAGAAGTAAGCAGTACCAGAAGAACATTGTATACAGTAACAGCAATATCATATAATTAAACATGCTATACACCTCCAGAGAAAGAACTGATGGAGTCTGAATGCAGATAACAGCATACTACTTAAATTTTCCTTATTTTTCTTGTTTTAGTTGCCTGTTTTCTTTTTTCACATGGATAATATGTAAATAAGTTTTGCATCACCACACATGTATAATCTATAGCAAATTGCTTGCCTTCTCAAGGAGCGGGGAGGAGAGGGAGAAAATTTGGAACTCAAAATTTTTTAAAAAGAATGTTAAAATTGTTTTTACATGTAACTGAGAAAATAAATAAATACATTTATTGGCCAGGAATTAATTATGAAGGTCCCATATGCTGGTATTATTTATTCCCAAATGTGTCACCAGAAATGCATAATGGTCATATGTTTAACATGTCTTGGGAAAATTTAATACGTCTTAGATTCCTGCTTCAGGAACATAAAAGACCTTCTTATTTATTGCTAATGTTTCTTTAATACATAGCTACCTTAGTTATTTCAAGAGGTGAAGGAGATAAATGCTCAAGTTCAAACTCAGATATTGATGGATCATAGCATTTCAGAGCCAGAAGCAACTTCTAGGATCATCTCATGTGACACCTTCATTTTATAAGGAAATTGATACATAAAGAGATGGTATATCCTATTATTCCATTCTCTACTTTTCCTTTGGGAGATTTTTCTGCAAATAACTTTTTCTCTCTTTTTCTCTTTCTCTTTCATATTCAATCTCTTCTTTTCCATTAGCTTTTCCCTACTTATTACAGGTATCTCCAGTTTTAAAAGAATTTCTCAACCTTTGAAGCTCTCACTGTACATATTTCTTTCTTTTCACATGTATGTAGAATAGCCTAGACTTGTAGCTTTTACTACTTTACCATATGCTGATTTCTTAAGCTTTTGCCATCTGTTTCCGATTTTACTACCCTTCTAAAACATTTTTCCAAGATCACTAACAACTACTCAATTGATAAATCCAATCATCTTTTCTTTATCCTCATTCGTGGTAGTTCTGCAGCATTTGACATTGTTTTCTACACAATTTTCTAGGCTTTCCCTTTCCTGGGATCCTGTGATATTGCTACTACTCTTTTATATACACAACTGCTCTTTTAAAATATTATTTAGAAAGACATTTGGAAACAAGCAATGCAAAGGAAATAAATGGAGGAAAATAAAAGTCTAACAATCCTAACTTTAAATGCAAGTGGATTAAACAATCTAATAAAATGAAAAACAGTGACAGAATGGATAAGAAATCAAAAACCAACATTTTGTTGTATAAAAGAAATAAAGGTAAAAAGTAAAGACATTTACAGGATGAAATTGAGAAAGAAATAAAATTTACTATGCATTAGGTAAATTTTAAAAAAGCATTTCAATGATGCTATCCGATAAAGCAAAAATAAAAATTTATAATATCAAGAGAGACAAGGAAGGAAATTATATTGTGCTTAAAAGAAACATGGAAAAATGAACTAATATAAATATTTAACTTGTATATAGAAACTGACACAACATCTAAATTCACAAGGAAACATTAATTGAATTGCAAAAAGAGACATAGAAAATTACACAATAGTTATACAAACATTTAGCGATCTTTCCTCAAAGCTAGACAAATCTTAAGGCAGAAAAATTAGAAAGAAAATGTTGAACTGAAAAAACTGTTAGAAAATTTAAAGCTGTTTAAAGCTAGATGGTGCAAAGAGCAATGAGCCCTTTATCAGAGAAACTTACTGTAAAAAAGTTTCACCCATTTTCTATTTTCCTTTTTTTCCAGTTTTTTTTTTCGCTTTTTCATTTAGAACATTCGGTTCTACATAATTGTGAGTTCCAGTAGAGCACCAGCCCTGAAGTCAGGAGGACCTGAGTTCAAATCTGGCCTCAGACACTTGACACACTTACTAGCTGTGTGACCTTGGGCAAGTCACTTAACCCCAATTGCCCTGCCTTCCCCCCTCCAAAAAAAAAAAAGAAAATTTAAAGCTGAAAGGCATATGACATCTTCTTAATTGGACCACCAAAGAATATGCACATTATTAGTACCACATGATACATTTATAAAAATTAGACTGTGGCCTAATGAACAGAGAAATTATAAATAAGTATAAAAAAACTGAAAGACTAAACACATCTTTTACAGATGACAATGCAATTAAAATCATAATGAAAATAGTGAAGATAAGACAGAGACTTAGCTGGAGAAATAATCACATCCTGAATAATGAATGGGTCAAAGACCGAACTATAGAAACCATAACTGTGAAACAAAATGATAACAATGAAATAATAAAATACAGAAGAAATTATATGTGGAAATTAAATGCATGCGTATATACACACTTATGCATGTAGATATCTATACATTATACATATATATACATGTATTTACGTACACACATATGTACATTCAAAATCTAGGAACAAATAATAAGAAGGGAAATCTACTCAAAGTAAGTACAAAATAAATACAAATACCTGGGAGTCCATCTACCAAGGAACACACAAAACCTACATAGACACAATTAATAACTATTTAAAGGAATATTGTTGTAGTTCCATTGTTTCAGTCATGTGTGACTCTTTGTGTTCCCATTTGGCGTTTTCTTGGCAAAAATACTGGAGTGCTTTGCCTTTTCTTTCTCCAGCTCATTTTACACATAAGGAACTGTGGCAAATAGGTAAGTGACTTGTCCAGGGTCACAGAGCTAGTAAGGGGCTGAGGTCAGATTTGAACTCAGGAAGATGAGTCTTTCTGACTTCAGCCCTAGCTATCTATCCACTGTGTAACCTAGTTACCCTTAAAAATGTACAAAATGGTTTAAATAATTGGAGACATATACATTGTTCACAATTGACCCATAGCAATATAATAAACTTGATGATACTACCTAAATTTATACATATCTAGGTCTATACCAATCAAATTACCAAAGAGATACTTTAGAGTTATACACAAAAGAATAACAAAATTCATTTGGAGAAGCAAAAGTTCTTGAATCTGAAAAAAAATATTTTTATAAATGAAGGGGAAATAGTACTTTAAGACTTTAAATTATCCTATAAAGGTGGGGCAGCTACAGAACTACAGCTGCAGTTGCTTCTGGCCCCAGGCCCACCTGGTGGGAGGAATTAAGTGGCTGATCAGAGCAGAAGTGAAGAGCCTGCTGAAGATTTAAGTCCAGTCCAGGTTGGGGGTTCTTGGAGAAGGAGGAGTGCTGGTGTGCAGCACATCCCCCCAACCTTGGAACATAGAACTCTCTACTCTACAAGCAGTCATACCCCACTGAAAAATTCAAGGGTCAAGTAAGTTGGCTGGGAACATGACTAGGCAGCGAAAACATATCCAGATTCAGTCTCAGACTCTGGAATCTTTCTTTGGTGACAAAGAAGACCAAAACATACAGACAGAAGAAGTCAACAAAGTCAAAGAGCCTACAACAAAAGCCTCCAAGAAAATTATGAACTGGTCTCAGGCCATGGAAGAGCTCAAAAAGGATTTGGAAAAGCAAGTTAGAGAAGTAGAGGAAAAATTGGGAAGCGAAATGAGAAGGATGAGAGAAAACCATGAAAAACAAGTCAATGACTTGCTAAAGGAGACCCAAAAATATACTGAAAAATATACTGAAGAAAATAACACC
>CM053624.1:112051717-112070507 GCA_028646595.1 Phalanger gymnotis
TGAATATTGTGGAAACACAATCAGAATAACCCAAGATCTAGCAGCTTCTACATTAAGGGATCAAAGGGCTTGGAATATGATATTCTGGAGGTCAAAGGAGCTAGGATTAAAACCAAGAATCAGCTACCCAGCAAAACTGAGTATCATACTCCAAGGCAAAATATGGACTTTCAATAAAAGAGAGGACTTTCAAGCTTTCTTGACAATAACAAGACCAGAGCTGAATAGAAAATTTGACTTTCAAATACAAGAATCAAGAGAAGCATGAAAAGGTAAATGAGAAAGAGAATTCATAAGGGGCTTACTAAAGTTGAACTGTTTTGTTTACATTCCTACATGGAAAGATGAAGTGTGTAATTCATGAGACCCTTCTCAGTATTAGGGTAGTGGAAGGAAATATATATATAGATATATATATAGATATATATACATATATATCTATATCTATATATCTATATATCTATATATATATATAGATATATATATATATATATAGACAGAGGGCGCAGAGTGAGTTGAATATGAAGGGATGATATCTAAAAAATAAAATAAATTTAAGGGGTGAGAGAGGAATATATTGATATAGTGAGAGAGGGAGAAAGATAGAGATAGAATGGGGTAAATTATCTCACATAAAAGATGCAAGAAAAAGGAGTTCTTTGGGAAGGGAAGAAGAGGCAGGTGAGGGGGGATGAGTGAATCTTGCTCTCATCAGATTTGACCTGAAGATGGAATAACATACACATTCAATTGATTATCTTACTCCACAGGAAAGTAAGGGGAAGTGGATAAAAAAGGGGGGATGATAGAAGGGAGAGCAGACAGGGGGAGAAGGTAATCAAAAGCAAACACTTTTGAAAAGTGACAGGGTCAAGGGAGAAAATTTAATAAAGGGGAACAGGATAGGATAGAAGGAAATATAGTTAGTCTTTCACAACATGAGTATTGTGGAAGTGTTTCACATAATGATGCATGTGTGACCTATGTTGAATTGCTCACCTTCCTAGGGAGGGTGAGCGGGAAGGGAAGAGGGGAGAGAATTCAGAACACAAAGTTTTAAAAGCAGATGCTCAAAAAAAAGTTGTTTTCTTATGCAGCTGGGAAACAGGATATATACAGAATGGGGCGTAGAAATCTATCATGCCCTACAAGTAAGTAAGGGGATGGGAGGGGGAATGGAATGACAGAGGGGAGTGCTGACTGGCGAATGGGGCAATCAGAATATATGCCATCTTGGAGTGGGGGGGGATAGAAATGGGGAGAAAATTTGTAACTCAAAATCTTGTGGAAATCAATGTTGAAAATTAAAACATTAAATAAAAGTGATAAAATTTAAAAAAAGGCAAAAAATAAATTAAAAAAGAACAATCAGAAGTATGGTTTCATTTTATATAAAACAACAACCTTGGGATAACATGGGGGAAATCACCCAATTCATGACAACTGGTGGTGTCAGAGAAGGGGTTGGGAAGACATGGTCAGTACCCTCTCATAGTAAGCAAATGGGTTATGTAGCCTTGAATTCCATTTAACAAACATTTACTAAGACACATACCATTTAGGTTATACAAAGTAATAAGAATACAAAAGTGATGAAAAACTACACATTCCCCACAAACTCCCTGTCCCCGGCAGCTTTTCCCACTAACCTTCTCTGTTGTCTTTAGTGTTTGTGGGTTGAGAAGTCTGGTAACTGCTGCAGCTCACTGATTCAGGGCGCTAGGGCTTGTTCTGCCCGGCTCCTGGTCTGGTTGGTCCGCGCCACCCACGCTGGGCTCTGCTCCACTCCACTCCCAGCTCCATGGAGGATAGACCTTACCCAGAGACCATCCAGGCTGTCCTGCCCTGGAGCCCCTCTTCCCTCTGCTATTTTGTGTGTCCTGCAGCTCTAGAATTGGTTCAGAGCCATTTTTATAGGTTTTTGGAGGGACTTGGTGGGCAGCTCATGCCAGTCCCTGCTTTCCAGCCACCATCTTGGCCAGGAAAAGCTTCTCTTAAGAAGTCCACCTGAACTGAAGCCTTGAAGGGAGGTAGGGGCTGCATTCCAGGCATTGGGACAGGTGGTGGAATGCTGAATTCAGGAATAGCTTGGTGTGGTTGGTTGACTAGAATGTGGAGTGTGAGAAGGAGACTACTGTGAAATAAGGCTGGAAAAGTAGGTTAAAGGCAGATTTTGGAGGGCTTTAAATGCTAGACTGAGGCATTTGGACTTTAACCAAGAGGCAATGGAGAGATTTTAGAACAGGAGTCAGATTGCCTTAGGAAGATTATTTTGTCAGCTATGTAGAGGATGGATTGGAGATCAAAGAGACTAGAAGCAGGGAGACCAATTAAGAGGTTCCTCCAACAGCCTAGATGAGAGGTGATGAGGGCTTGAACCAGGTTAGTGGTTATGTGAATAGAGACAGGGACTGATATGAAAGATGTCGAGGGACTAGAACCATTAAGATTGATTCAATATGGAAGATTAAGAGATAAAGAAAAAGCTGAAGGTGACTCTTGGGTTGTGAACCTGGATGACTCATAGAATGGTGGTATTTTTAGTAGAAATGGTGATATAAGGTGAAGGAATATAATAAAGGCAGCAATACTATGAGTTCTGTTTTGGATATATTATCAACTTGAGATAATGCTGGGACACCTAGGTGAAGATATCTAGCAGTGAATTGATATAAGGAGAGAGATTAAGCCTACCAGTTGTAAATCTGATCTAACTACATATAACTATAACTATATGCATATAGGTAGGTAGATAGGTAGTTTGGGATTCATCTCCATCAGATGTTCCTAAAGCTTCTCAGTTTATCATGTCCTTGGCGTCACTAATTGTTTTCACGGTGCCTCTATGACAAAAGAAATACCTAACAGTTTCATTTATTGAGTAGTTAATCCAAACAATTTAATAAGTACTTATATCTTAATAACTTGGTAGCCCTTTGGAGAAAAAAATCACAAATTAAAGAAAAAATAATATTTAATTTCCTTCTTAAATAATTACCACTGGGATTATGGGCCTGCCAGGCACTACACAACTTCTCAAACCTTAAAACCTTGGAATCAGATGGATCTCATCCCTCTCCTTTCCCCATTCTACATTGACTTATGCGTAATATTTGTTTCTTGGGACAACTGCCAAAAAATTCAGCTTTGTAAAGATATGACATAGCAAACAAGAAAATTTGAGAAGTTACTGGCATAACCCCAAATGCCAGCAAGCAAGAGCAGATCTCCAAAATTTGAGAACTTCATTGAAAGGAATGCCATTGTGTGACCTTGGGCAAGTCACTTAACCCCAATCACCCTGCCTTCTCCCCTCCAAAAAAGAAAAAAAAATGCCATGCCCTCTAATGTTGAAATTGTGAACAGTCTTGTTAGAAATTCTCTTGGTGTCCAACATAAGATGAGTATTGCTGTGTTTTTCTAGAAAATTTAAAATATACTACATTAGCCCTGTGAGTTCATTGCAGTTCCCTAGTGTACCATGGTGCACATTTTGGGAATCAGGTCTACAAAGAGGTAACAGAACCCATGGGAACTGATGACATCTGAGAGAGTTAAGAGAGATAAGAGGACTCTAGACATAGCCTTGGCAATGAAGAAATCAATTATACCATAAGCTCATTGAGGGCAGGAATCATACCACATACCTATTTTTTTATATCACCCATGTCACTTAGCATAGAATTCACACAATAGTCAGTAAACATAGTTGAGTGAATTAATTACTGAAGCGGCAGAAAACTAATGTCAAAGGTAGACAGAGAGCCAGGAAAGCATGCCTGCTTGAGATGGAAGAAAGCAACAAAGAATCATAGGATTATAGAGTCAGTGGGGACATTAAAGATTACTTAGTCTGACCCCCTCATTTTGCAGATGAGGAAATTATCCACAGCTGATTAGAAATGTCCATTTCAGTGTAGAACAATATTACTATTATAACTAATTTAGAGGAGATTGATCTCATGTAGACATGATGATAACATGCGGGTATCTACCAATAGCTGAACACCAAATATTGTGAATTCTAATATGTAAATCTGTCATCCCACTCAGGCTTTTCCTACCCCTCTCTTTTAGAAGGTTTCAACCTGACCTCATAGTAGATCCCATTCCTGGACCTTATGGCAGGATGGGACTGCGAGTGACAATACGGAAATTGTGGTTCAAAGATGCCTACTTCATATTGTGTCGGCCAGCCCTACTTCCCAATTTGAGTTGGGATGCACCATTGGATGTGGATATCTGAATTTTCTACCTCTACATCACCTGTCCT
Organism: Phalanger gymnotis; assembly: GCA_028646595.1. Taxonomy (NCBI): domain Eukaryota; kingdom Metazoa; phylum Chordata; class Mammalia; order Diprotodontia; family Phalangeridae; genus Phalanger; species Phalanger gymnotis. Next base: position 112,055,991 of record CM053624.1, read on the forward strand.
TTCTCATCTGTTCCTCTCATCCATTCCACCCCTACCCACATTCCTTCCTCTTTCCCCTCAAGGAGGAACCCAGATATGATATTGGCTTGCCTTGGCTGAGTGGCTCAAGGCTTGAAATCTGAATTCCCTTAAAGCAGCCATATTTGCTGGTCCTGTGCATAGACTTTATTATCTCTTATTTTCCTATGTTACTTAAAGTTGCATTTTCTGTTTTAATGAATGTCCAGTTTCCACAGCCTTCTAAATATTAATGTAGCATACCCTCTCCCACCTGAACTTGCAACAATTTTCTTTAGGGAGTAAAGAGTAAAAACCATCACTTATTCTATATTCTCTGTCTGTCTCTCTGTCTCTGTCTCTATGTCTCTCTCTCTCTCTCTCTCTCTCTCTCTCTCTCTGTCTTTCTCTATCTGTCTGTCTATCTCCCCCCGGCATGGGTCTCTCTATGTTTCTATATCTATCTGTCCAAGTAAGTGACAAAAAGTTTGTGCATTTGCAAGGGTTCTGTGGAATGAATAATAAAATCACTTGGTTAACACTAACCTAAGTTGCTTCTTTGAGTAACATGACCAACCCCTAAATTTTTTCACAGAATAGTCTCATCCTTTGGGGGTCATCTCAGCATTACTATAGGTAGTCCTGCCTTTGGGTAATTTTCCTCTGGCTTCATTCCCTGGTCCTTTCACTTGGTTAAGCAGGTCAGTATTATTGAATTGAGAGCGAATTAAAGATATGAATGAAAGGAAGATTTCTCACTTTTTCAACCTTTAAAATATTATTTTTGTTCATTTTTGTTTTTACATTATCTTCATTTCTGAGTGTATGCCCTACCAAGATATCACTTCTTTAAAAATAAAAAAGCTAAAAAGAAGAAAGGGAAAAAGAATATTTCAGCAAAACCAACTAAGACATGATCCTTTTCTGAGAGTGTATACCATGCAATCTATATCTCTTAAACTGTTCTCTACCCACATAGGCTAAAAATCATAGAAATCTATTCTGATCAAAGCTATATGGGGAAAATTTGACCAGTAGGAACTTGGAAATAATTATCAGGCCTATAAAAATGTAGGGGAAACAGATCATGCTCAATCCTTCTTTCCACCAGTATAACAAGCTAGATGAGGTGTCAATCTGCATCAGGTTGGAGGGCCTTGGTTTTAAATTGGTTATTGGCAATTCCGTGGGTGGGTTTGATGGTGATTAACAACTCGATCACCCAGCTTCAGGACGATAACTCATTGTTTTCCCGTCACCAATTCAAAAAGAGCCAAAGATCCTGGGCGGTAGTCTAAAAAGGAAAAATATCTTTTGCTGTTCAAGAAAACACTGAATCACTTGCAGATGCTATAGAATCCCAGACTACTGATTAACTTCCCCCTCACTGTCTAAAAATTAATCAGAAGGGATCATTTCCAAAAGAGATATGGGTATCCCCTGGTGGATCACTTCTGACTGTAACTTTTAATTGATCTGTGGTTTAGTTATTTGGTACTGTAATTAGCTTTTTTGCAGATAGATTCTAGTTGATTGATCCAACTTAAAGGTATCCCCTGGCTCATTCTGAACACATTATCTGCTCCTTTTCCCCAAGTTGAAGGCATAGCTTTGATCCATTTATGATTTGAATTGTGGTAGAGGTGAAAGGTCTGTGCTTTTCAATTTCTAGCAATCTAAAAAAAAAGTCAGTGATTACCTCTCATTTTTGAGGGATTTCCCAGCATAGTCTGTTGTCGTTCGATTAATTTTTATGCAGAGCAGACACACACATGTCGCCTTTGACAGCTATCATAAAAAGTCAGTAAGTAAGCCTTTTAAAAATCCCACGATGCCCACATCTTTGGCTCTCCTTCCTATTTGCCAGACAGGTCGTTAAGCAATCCCTACAGATCTGATCGAATGCTTTTCTATCATTTATTTTTCTTCCCCATTGTAATGTCACTGGGAAGCCTAATGTTGTTTCATTACAATCCTTTCTGTCATTTATACAAATACGTGCACACCCTAGAGTCAGTAGTCAACAACTCTTTATACGGAACTCATTAATACAGCAACTACTTGACAGTATGAAAAAGTTTCATTATTTAAGCAGTGTTCTCTAAGACCAGGCACAAAATAAAGCATTTAACAAAATGTCCCTTGAGAACACTGGACTGTCAGAGAGTTTATTTCAACTCCTTCAGTAATAACATGTGCAACCCTTGTGTCAGAGGCACTAGTGCTGGAGAGGGATGGCATGCTTCTCTTGGCTTGAGTCTCCCTCCATCCAGAAGCCTGGGAGAATATTTCCATCAGACATCCCAGTTGCTGGCACCACATCCCCACATTTGAACAGCTCAAGCAGTGTGTGTCCTTTCACTAATTTTCTTTTTATGAAAATAAAAATCTCATAAACATCTGTGGGCAACATAGTGTAGTGATAGAAAACGAGATTTGGAGTCATATGGGTCTGGATCCAAATGCTACCTCAGACGCTTAACCAGATGGATGAATCTAGGTAAGTCACTACTGCTCATCTGTAAAATAAAGCGGTTGGACTCAACCTCTAATGTTCCTTCTAACGTTAAATAAATCTGATCTATTCTGCAATGAGTATATTTCAGTTACCCAAAGGTCCCATAGGTATTTTTCAATAGCACAGTCCTAGAAAAGGGGCAGCTAGGTGGCACGGTGGATAGGATGGTGGGCCTGCAGTCAGGAAGACCAAAGTTCAAATCTGGCCTCAGACCCTACCTATGCAATCCTGGTAAATTGCTCAACCCTATTTGTCTCAGTTTGCTCATCTGCAAAATGAGCTGGAGGAGGCAAGCCACTCCAGTATCTTTGCCAGAGTCAGACATGACTAAAATGACTGAACAACAACAAACAATCCTATGATAGAAACTTTTTCAAACCAGGATCCTTTGCAGGACACTACTCCAGGAAGCCCTTGCACTGATCCAGGAAGTCTTTCATGGAGTATCCTTCTCTGTACCCTTCTGAGGGCAACTGATATCTTCCCTTTCTAGCTAGTGTGTTGTTCTTTCAGCCATTTAAGGTAAATACAAATTGGTTTCGATGGTAAAGGGAAGACTAAGTCCATTTGCTTATCTTACACAGTGGAGCCATTTTTCTTCCTCAGTCCTCATTGATATAGCAATTTTGGATGAAGAAGGGGACTAGACTGAAAGTCAGGACACTCGGATTCTAGTCCTAGGTCTGCCAAGTACTACTAGCTTTATGACCCTGGGAAAATCATTCAGAGGCTCAGAGGAGCTTCATTTTCCTCATTTGTAAAATGAAGTGATTGCACAAGATATCTCTTAAGGTCCTTTCCAGATCAGACTCTAGGATCCTATGGCCTCTCGGGTCTTTACTTACTTCATCTGAAGAATAAGAGCTCTTTTTTATCCTTAAAAGGGAGGTCTTCTCAAGTCTTCCCTGGAGGGAGTTCTTCTCAAACTATAACATTTTGTGATTCTATGGATTTTTCCTTAACAAAGATTATCCTTCTATTTTATGAGTATTCCTCTGGTAAAGTTGAACAGCCAGGAGTTATGAAACACTAGAGGATCTATGCACCATGAGCAGGAGGAGGTTACCACATGTTACAAACAAGGAGTTATGACGAAGTGGTTTAGGGGATGTCATCAAAGAACATAAGATTGAAAGAGAAAATAGAGCCGAGCTGGGCATATGGAGAGAGCAAGGAATAATTGATTGAAAATCTATGTGGTCCATTCGTATTCCCATGGCATCATGAAACCTTGAGGGAGGGTCCCCAGCAGGAAGGGTGGGCTCTCTGAGGTGAAATAATGGGGAGACATGAATATATGTCACACAGGATGGGCTGGTATGGACAAGTTGAGAGCTATATTTTGGGGGAGGAAATGCTGATATAGGTGAAATGAAAGACCCATTGAAATGTCGAGGACATGGAGCCTCTGCTTGTCCACATAGAATAAGGACCCTCTCTCCTTTGGAACCTAGACTGTGTTGTAGTTGATAAGAGAGAGAGAAGCAATGATTCTATTCTTAGGAAAGGTGGCTGAAAACTCAACCCTAAACTGTCCTTTCCATAGCTGGACATTGGGGCTGGGCATCCTTTTCTCAAAAGAAGTTATGAGTCCAAGGGCTAAGAAGGCACTACAACTATATTATTATGTTCTAGGCACCGTGCTGAGCATTAGGAATACAAATAAAGGAGAAAAAAAACCTCTGTTCTCAAAGAGCTCTCATGTTCTAGCTGGGAAGATAACATGCAAATAAACGTGCATCAACAAGATGAATAGTAGATAATTGATGGGGGGCACTAGCATTAAGGGGGATCAGGAAAGGCTTTCTGAAGAACGTAGGATTTTGGGTGGGACTTGAAGGAGGCCAGGGAAACCAGGAGGTAAAAATGAGGAAGGAGAGAATTCTTGGCATGGGGGATAGCTAGTGAAAATGCACAGAGTCAAGAGATGGAGTGTCTTATCCAAGGAACAAGTCTATTTGACTGAATAGTATGTAGAGTACAGGAGGGGAGTGAGGTACAAGAAGATTGGAAAGGTAGTAGGAGAATAGCTTATGAAGAGCTTTGAATGCTACACACAGGATTTTATATTTGATCTCAGAAGCAATAAGAATTTCTTGGAGTTTATTAAATGGAGGGGATGGGGAAGGAGTTAACAGACCTTCATTTTAGGAAGCTATGTGGAGTATGGACTGGTATGGAGAGTTGAGGCAGGGAAAATAACCAGTAGACTATTACAAGAATGCAGACATGAGGCAATGAGGGGGAGCCATGGAAGGTTGGAGGCAGTTTGAAAAGGTTTAGGAAAGCCACTGGTGAGTGGGATAGCAAGTGAATTAGGGAGCTGTAAAAGGGTTGCCTTGCCTTAGTGACAGCCCAGTTGAGATTTGTGGTAGACTCAGTGAGCATGATTTCATGATTTTCTTTAGCTCTCTTCAACAGCAGGTGAGTAAGAGCAAAGGCAGAGAATTGTGGGAGGACTGAGGTTTGGCAGGGCAAAATCAGTGATAGGATAGGGGCTAGGGGACTCAGCGAAAAAGGACAATGTAGAATAAAACTGGTTCACTAAAGGGTTAAGATGGGGAAGGAAGAAGAAGGTGGCCAGTGCAGGGGTGATGGCCTCAGAAAGAACTGAAGGGTAGAGGGACAGAAGGTTGTGGTGATAACAAAGAACAGGATCTGGGTTTGAAAGGCAGAGGGAGAGCTGGAATAACAACAGATTGTAATCAGATAAGGGAATTTCAGAATTCATCAGGATGAAAGTGGAATGCTTGTAGGTGATAAGATCAAAGGTATGCCCATTTTTGTGTGTAGCTGATGTGGAGTGAAGGAATAGGACTTGGAATATGAGTATGTTAGGAAACTGGGAGGTTAGTGTGTTAGAGGGGGTATCAATATGTGTGTTGAAGTCCCTCCTATAAGAACAGGAATTTGGGAGGAAAGAAAGACTGTGAGCCAGGCTCTGAACTCATTGAAGATAAAAGGGGAATGTCTGGTAGGTTGATAGACAACTACCAGAATTTTAATTGAGTGGAAGATATGAACTGAGGAACTTCAAAGGAGAAATTATTGAGTAATGGTGGTAGAGGAAGAGCCTGGAAGTAGAATTTGAGCAAGGAGTATTCAAACTTCCTTACTTTGTCCAGTGAGTTAAGGGGTACCAATGAAAGTGCAATTAGTTCTAGAAAGGATATGTCATGGAAGCTGTACTCCAGGAGGGAGTCAGATCTCAGTGAGAGCCAGAAGATGAAAGGAGTAGGACAAGAACAAAATTTAAATGAAAGCAAGTTTGTTATCTGAGGAGCAGGCATTTCAAGTTGAACAGTGGAAGGGGTGGGTAGCTTTAGAGTAGGATGTTGCAAGGGTGGGGACTGGTTTGGTTTGAGGGGAAAAGGAGGAAGGTATCAGATAAATGGGGAGAGAGAACAGCTGTGGGTTGGGAACCACTTAGATAGGGAGGTTATATGAAGATGGAGTTTGTTAATCACTGAAGAATGAGTTCTTGTTGGTTACCGTCATCTCTAGGGGTTCGGCATCAGGGTGGAATCCTATCAGGGCATTAGGCAGCAACGTATAGCTGGAAAGGGAGGGAGATACCCATGTGGGGGCAGATTTAGGCAGGTTACCCACAGAGGGCACCCCTTCCCTAGTGAACAAGCCATACCCAAAAACTCGTACTTTTTTAGGACCACCCTTTGAAACCCCCTTTTAGTTGAATAAGATATATTTGGATTAGTAAGAATCTGGTTTCTTAGCCTAACTCTCTTCTCTCAATATGGATGGAAATCTTAGGACTGAGAGGTACCTCAAAGAAGATATTCCATCAAACTTTGTAAAAGGCACATATGGTTGGTTGGCAGAGTTCTCAGGTAGTTGCTTTATTTTTCCAGAGAGCTTTGTATGCTTGCTAAAGGGTATCGGAGTGGGAAGGAGTTGGCACGTTGCTAAGAATTCCACTTCTACTTATTTTGCTCTGAGAAGGGGCATTAAATCATCTGGTTGGCCGTGGAAACAGGCAAGTGAGGTGGGTAGTATCTAGTGGGTGTGTTTCTGTAACTAGAAAGGACCAAAGTCCATTTTGTATGTAGAAGGACCCTTTGCTGCTACATTCACCAGGAAAGAACACAGCTTCCTGATTTTCCCACTTCAAGGGAATAGGTGACTCTTGCTGCAGGGAGAAGTCCCGGCAGGGTCAATATGATCTTACAGTATCTCAGAATAGTACTCCCAGTTTTGTTTTTAGGTGTCTTATTATATTTCTTATTATGAGCATTTGTAAAGCACCCAATGTATGCAGAGTTGTGCATTGAACTCTGTTGTAGCTTTAAATAAACTCATTTTTACTAATATAGAATTGCTAACTTTTGGATCTATTCAACCAAATTGGCATCTTCCTCTATCAATCCCTCAGATTCAAGATTCTGTGCTCCTAAGATTAGTTTATTTAAAGCAAAGGATTTTTGCCACTCTTTTAATTGTGCCTAGCATATTGCTCTGAATAAAAAGAACATTCTTGCTGAGATACACATATAATAAAGAGTGAAATTTTATTTGTGAGACAAAGCCTCAAGCAGTTCTAGCATGCCCTGAATTTTCCTACCTCTGTGCCTTTTGGGGGCCTGTTGTCCATATCTGCAATACTATCTTTCCCTCTCTATTATGTTGATTCACCCCTTTCCTCCTTTAAAGCCCAATTCATGGAATCTCAAGAGTTGGAATGGACTCAGAAGCCATCTACTTTAAACCCATACCTGGATAACATACTCAACAAAGGGTCATCTTTGTTTGAATACCTCCAAGAAAGAGGAACTCAGCATATCTTGTTTGTTCATAGTTGTTTGTATGTTGCCTCCCCAATAAGAATATGAGCTTCTTGAGGACAGGGACTGTCTTTTGCTTTTCTTTGAATCCCCAGGGGTTACCATAATGTCTGACACTTAGTAGGCACTTATGCTTTTTGACTTGACTCCTTCAGATATCAAATTCACCCTTGCTATAGCTCCATTTCTTAGGCAATTTTCCTTTAAAACATACATTTTCCACTTTTCAACATCCATTCATTGACCTTAGCTCTGCTTCTGGGGTCAAGCAGAACAAGTCTAGCGTCCCTTCCCCTTGGAATTAGCCCTCCAAACCCTCAAAATACTTAAAGAATGTAAGGTCCTTGAGGGCAAGGGACTCTTTTCCTTTTTATTTTTGCATCCTTAACACTTAGCACATTGTGTGACACATTGATGAAGTTCATCCTTTATTTTTCCAAGAAGACCAATGACATCATGATATGAGTGATGTCTTGGCTGGCATATGAAATGGATTTAAGTGAGGCAGTGCTTTGCAAATTCATCAGCCTCACCCTCTCTTCTAGAGTCATTGAAGTCCAATGACAAGACAAAAGTCAAGATGACTGGTGATGGCCTGGGATACACTGGATGATGTTGACATCTCTGATGTCTTTCCAAGCTCCGTGCTCCATGGTGCTTGCTTCAGCTGCCTTTGTGGTCACTGCTGCTGGAAGAAGTCTTCACAAGCTTGGGGTAGGCATCCCCCTAGCTCCTCAACAGGTTTAAAGCTGATCATCTACCCTCAATCTGGTTTAGCTGCCTGGGGTCTGGGGCGTGGCTGCTGTATATGCTACAACTTTTGGAGCCACAGGTGAAAGTTGAGTGACAGGTGGACACCCAAGGTGGATGAGCAGCCCCAAAAAGGGCTAGTCAAGTCCTCTCACTGGAGGTGCTAGTCTTCTCTGAACACCCCCCAAGCTCCCCTCTTTTCTTGTTATTTTTATATCCTTAACACCTAGTACAGTGCCGAACATACAACGGGCCCTGAAATGCTCCTTCTTGTTCCTCAGACTAAATTACAATCTTTTCCCTGTGGTCTTCTCTCATCTTCCAGTCACTATTACTCTTCTCCCATAATACTTTGATTTGTATCTCTTAATGCACCTTTTGGGGGAGGCTTGAACCTGTGCTTTCTTTGGCCAAGGGAACTCCCATTGAGGAAATTCCCTTTACCGATGCAGATGAGCGTATGTGCAGTAATTTATAGTCTTTGAGAGTTGCCTGGGACACTAAGAGATTAAATGACTTGATTAAGGTGCAATAATTAAATTTGGATCAGAGCCAGGGCTTGAACCCAGGACATCTTGAATCCAAGGCTAACTTTCTATCCACCACTTCATACTGTTTCAAGAACATGCTTATTAAACAATTTTGTATAATTGCATATTTTGGGATCATACTCTTACTACTACTAACATTTATATAGTACTTTATGATTTACAAAGCACTATACGTTATGTCATCTGACCATTATAGCTGTTTATTTTTGTCTTTATTTTATAGATGAGGAAACTGAAACTGAGAGAGGCTGGATGACATGCTTAGAGTTACATAGTAATGAAAAGGGATTCGAACCCAGGTCTTCATAACTTGAAGTCCTCCTCACTAACTATCATGGCACACTGCTTCTACAACTGAAAAGGAAGGAACTAGATCTTATCTAAATTTTCAATCGCCTCCCTCATTTTCCACCCTGACCTCCTAGTGCAAAGAATGAAAGAAGTGATATAACTACTGCTCAGAGAAGATGGGATCATGGTTTCCTGATAGAAAATGGAGGGTGGAGCTGCTAGTCTCCTTTTTGTATCCTTAACACTTAGCACATTGGTCCTTTCCTACCTTTCCAGTCTTTTGCAACCTCACTGGCCTCCACACACCCTACAATCCAGTGATATTGGCCTCCTGGCTGTCCCACAAACAAGATACTCCATTTTTCAGCCCTGGACATACTTGCTAGCTATGAAACTCTCTCTCTCTCTCTCCTCACCTTTGCCTCCTGGCTTCTCTGGTTTCTTTCAAGTCTATGCTTCTTCCTTCAAGTCCCACCTTCTACAAGAAATCACAATAAGGGTATTAGTGTTCCTTCTGAAATTATCTACAATTTATATGTATCTGGTTTGCACATACTTGTTTGCTTGTTGTCTCACCTAGTTTAATGTGAGCTCCTTGAGGGCTGGGATTGTTTCATTTCTGTGTTTGAATCCCCAGAACATAGAATTGTGTCTGGCACATGGTAGGTGCTTGGGAGTAGAGAGTTTTTCTTTTTCTTTTCTTTGCATCCTACGTGTTTCACACAGTGGCTGGCAAATAGTTTTCGTTGTTCAATCATTTTAGTCATGTCCTACTCTTTGTAACCCCATCCAGGGTTTTCTTGGCAAAGATACTAGAATGGTTTGCCATTTCCTTCTCCAGCTCATTTTACAGATAACAAACTGAGACAGGTGGAGGTTAAGTGACTTTCCCAGGGTCACACAGCTAATAAATGTCTGAGGCCAGATTTTAACTCAGGAAGATGAGTCTTCCTAACTCTAGGCCTGGCTCTCTATCCACTGTATTACCTAGCTGCCTGACAAATAGTAGGCACTTAATAAAAGCTTATTGCCTTGACTTATTGACTTGCACTGAATGATCTTGGACTAGAAACTACAGAACAAAATGGCCAAAAGGGACTTGAAACACAAGATAAGTAAGGGGTTGGTTAGAGAGGCCCAGTTGCACCTGATTGCTTTAAATCAAAAGTGCAGAAGGAATTCATCTCAAGATGCTGAAAGAACTGGTAGATGTGATATCTGAACCACTTACAGTGATAGTAAAACTAAAGAAGGGCATCTGGAAGAAACTAGGCATTGACCAACATCTCACATTATATACTAAGATAAACTCATAATAGATACATGACTTAGTCATAAAGGGTGATATCATAAGAAAATTAGGAGAGCACAGAAAAAAATTTACTTGGAAGAGCTATAGATGAGGGAAGAGTTCATGAGCAAATAAAAGAGAGAATAACAGGAAGTAAAGTGGATAATTTTGATTATATTTAATTTAATTTTTTTTGCACAGACAAAACCGATGCAGCTAAAATTAAAAGCAAAGCAGGAAATGGGGGAGGGAGTGTGGATTTACAGCAAGCTTTTCTGAAAAAGGTCTAATTTCTCAAATATATAGGGAACTGAGTCAAATTTACAAAAGTAAAGGCCATTCCCCAGCTGACAAATAAAAATGTGAATAAGCAGTTTTCAGAAGAAGAAATAAAAACTATCAATAAATCAAATCACTAAAAATTAGAGAAACGCAAATTAGAACAACTCTGAAGTACCACCTCACATACATCAGATTGGCTAAGATGACCAAAAAGGAAAATGACAAATATTAGAGGGGACATGGAAAAATAAGTACACTAATGCACTGTTAGTGGAGATGTTTATTAGTCCTATCATTCTGGAGATTAATTTGGAACTATGCTTAAAGGGCTATAAAATTGTATATCCTTTGACCCAAAAATACTGCTGATAGCTCTATATCCCAAAGAGATCAAAGAAAAGGAAAAAAGACCCATATGTCCAAAAATGTTAATAGCAGCTCTTTTTTGGTGGCAAAGAAATGCAAACTGAAGGGATGTCCATCAACTGGGGAATGGATGAATAAGTTATGATATATGAGTGTGATGGAATACTATTATGCTATAATAAATGATTAGCAAAATGTTTTTAGAAAAAGCCTAGTGAGACATATGAGATGATGCCAAGTGAAGTGAACAGAACCAGGAGAACATTAACACACTAACAGAAATATTGTAACAACAATCAACTATGAAAGACTTAGCAACTCTGGTCAGTACAACGATCCACAACATTTCCAAAGGACTCATGATGAAAAATGCTGTCTACCTCCAGTGAGAAAAAAAAATGAACTCTGAGTGCAGATCAAAGAATTTTTTCTTTTTTTATTACTTTTTTTGGCGACATGATTAATATGGAAATATTTTTCATGATTTCATATGTATAATGGGTTTCATATTTTTTTGCCTTCTCAATGGGTGGGGAGAGGCTGGAGGGAGGTAGAGGATTTGAAACTAGAAATTAAAATAAATAAAAAAATTAAAATAAAATAAAAAAACAATAAACAAAAAAATAAACAGATTTTTAAAAAATAAAAATAAATTGATTATCAATAAAGCAAAAAACAAAAAATCAATAAAACAAAAAACCCAAACTGGAAGACAAATGTTGTTTTAATCTTCTAAAAAAGGGAAGAGAAGGAAATGGTCCTATAGGACAGAGAAGATGACTGCATTCTGTTCAAAATTCTAGAACTTATCTTCAAAGGGAAGCAATGGAAGGAAAAAGTAATGATCACAAAATGTGACTTTATCAAGAAGAGCTAAGTCAACTAATCCTTTTTCTTTTCTTAATAGGATTACTAGATTGAGAGGAATATCAGAAGAATGCTGAAGATCATGAGCTACCTAGATTTCAGAAAAAAATATTTGATAGTCTCTCATACTATTCTTGTAGACATGTTGGATGGATAACTAGCACAGTTAGGTAGACTTTGAAATTTGTTTAATCGCTGGGCCCATCTCTAGTGTTGTGCCCCAGGGTTGTATGTCTTTGGCCCTATGCTGTTTAATGCTTCAATCAACTACTTATATGAAGGCTTCCCACATTTTCAGAAGACACAAAGCTGAGTGGCATAGCAAATCTTTTTGATGACAAAGCCAGGATTTTAAAGTTATCAGGCTAAAAGGTTGGGGTAAATCAAATAAGAAGAAATTTAAAAGAAGTAAGCATGAAGTCCTACACTTGGGATGTCTTGATTGACTGAGCCCATAGGGCAAGTTTAGGAGAAGTGGGTGAAAGCTGACCATAGACAAAAGTCTTGATATAGGGTGGGTCTTCTAGAGTCATAATTTATTTATTTAGAGATATTCCATGTCTTCACCCAGCTAAATTCTGAACTCAACCAGTGTTGATCTAATGTGCTCAAGCTGTGTCTTGAAGTCAGGTTCTATGGTGGTGGGGATGCTGCCTAGGCATTTTCAGCCTGAATGCCCTCTGGTGGCAAGAGAAGAAACTGCAGTCTTTTGGGATAGTATCCCAGGCATGAGTCAGAAACTGAGGTTGCTACTGTCCTAGTATGTACAGGCATACATAGTTATATTGTGCTTTGCTTTATTGCACCTTGCAGGGATTGCAGATTTTTTACAAATTGAAGGTTTGTGGCAACCCTATGTTGAACAAGTCTATTGGCGCCATTTTTCCAACAGCTTGTTGCTTACACTGTGTCTTTATGTCACATTTTGGTAATTCTCACAATATTTCAAACTTTTTCATTATTATTGTATCTGTTATAGTGATCTGTGATCAGTGATCTTTGATGTTATTCTTGTAATTGTTTTGGGGCACTGTGAGATAAACTTAATTAATAAATGTTGTATATATTCTGAATGCTCCACCAACTACTCTCTCACTCTCCTCTGGCTTCCCTATGCCTTGAGACACAACAATATTGATATTAGGTCAATTAAAACCCTACAATGGCCTCTAAGTGTTCAAGTGAAAGGAAGAGTCAATCATTGAGGCAAACTTCACTGTTGTCTTATTTTATGAAATTGCCACAAACACCCCAGCCTTCAGCAACCACCACCCTAATCAGTCAGCAGCCATCAACATCAAATCAAGACCCTCCACCAACAAAAATATTATGATTGGCTGAAGGCTCAGATGATCAATTAATGTGTTTTAGCAATAAAGTTTTTTTTTAAATTAAGATATGTATGTACATTGGGTTTTTTAGACATAATATTATTGCATATTTAATAGACTACAATATAGTGTAAACATAACTTTTTATGCACTGAGAAATGAAAAATTTTGTGTGACTTGCTGTATTGATGGGTCTGGAACTGAACCAGCAATATTTCTAAGGTATGCATGTAATTCAATGAGACCACCACCTGGTGGACAACTCGGATATCACACTCCCTCAAAGGATAATTAATATAGTGACACACTGTCATTCTCTAGGCTTAAGAGAAAAAGAGAACGGGAACTGATTTGGGCTATTGCTACTACTATAGTATCCCAAATATCACATACAGGGCAACAAGGTCTTTCACTAACACTGCTATCCTATCACCTTAGGAGGCAATAGATTCTTCCTCACTTGAGGTCTTCAGCCAAAGGCTGGGTTACTACCTATTTGTTATTCTATAAAATGGATTCTTGGTCAAGTATGGGTTTTTCTGAGGTTCCTTATAATACTAAGAGAAACGAAGAGGAAAAGATAAAAGAAGCAAGGTGTGGAATTTGTTGTAGTTTAGTTGTTTCAGTCATGTCGAACTTTTCGTGATTCCATTTTTGGCAAAGATACTGGAGTGGTTTGCCATTTCCTTCTCCAGCTCATTTCACAGATGGAGAAATTGAGGCAAACAGGGTTAAGCGACTCCCCCAGGGTCACATAACTAGTAAGTGTCTGAGGTCAAATTTGAAATGAACTCACACGTAGAATAGTTAAAGAAAATGGGGAGGTAGACATTCCAGGGGAGGAATAATAGAAAGGACCCAGATCCATTTGTCAGAGTGACTCTTAGCTGTATTCACTCCCCAGAAAGAAATTACTCCTTTTGGGTTATTCCCTTTTCTTTTTTTCTTCACAACTGCAGAATGTATTACAATAAAAATACACACAATTTAATGAAATTAAATTAAATAGACATTTATTAGGTATCTACTATGCCTGGTGTTGTGTAGGTGTTAGAAATATAAATACAAAAAATAAGAGAATCAAGTAAGGTTGGAGCTGAGAGAGACCTTAGAGAAGAAGAAAGTAGGAAGAAATGAAGAAGGTAAAAAACAGAAAAACAAACAAAAAAGCTCAGGACACGTTTATTAAGCATTTACTAAGTGTGCAGCACAGGGTCAACTATGAACACATAATAAGAGAAAGAAAGAAAATCCATGCCCTCAAGGAGTTTGCATTCTAATGGTGGAAGGCAGCACTTAAAAGGGAGTGGAAAAGAGGGAGTGTGAAGTGGGATGGTGGATACATTTTAGAGTCAGTAGCAGAGCCTGGAAGAAAGCTAAGTGGTGCAGCAGATGGGCCAAGCACTGGGCTTGGAATCAGGAAGGCTCAGTTCATCTTTATGAGTTCAAATCTGGCCTCAAATACTTACTAGCT
>CM053624.1:112071007-112089960 GCA_028646595.1 Phalanger gymnotis
GCTCCGCCCCCCTAAGTTTTATTTTTAAGGAAAAAAATATATACACAGTTAGCAAATCTAATTTTAACAAATACAGAACAAATTCAAATCCCCAAAATGAGAAATGAGAAAAGGCACATCACAACCAGGACAAAAGAAATCGAGAAAATTATCAGAGATTACTATGTGGATCTCTATGTCTGTAAATTTAAGAACATTAAACTATAATCACCAAAAAGTATGATTTAGCAACAAAAAATGAGAGATAGACTCCTAAAACCACTTGTCTCAGAAGGAAAAATCAGGCAGACTTCTAATACCTTCCCTAAAAATTAGTCCCCGGTAAGTATTTTAGGGAGTTACAAAACAAATCTCTATGTAAAATACGGGAGAGAATGACTTCACAAACAAGCAAGAAATCACAGGTTTAAGGGAGTGATAGCCTAAGTTAGATTTTAAAGGCTGGGTAGAATTTTAGAAAAGGAATAAGGTCATTCCAATCATAAAGTTCACAGCCCAGAGAGCCCAGAGAGGCAAGAGGGCACAGTGTGTGTTTGGGAACCCGAAACATTTCCAGGTTGGAGGATAGAATATGTAGAAGCTAATTATATGAGATAAGATTGGAAAAGTAGAAACCACATTAAGTTGCAAAGAACCTTGAGCATCAGAAGAGTTCAAAGTTTGACTTGGCAAGCAATAAGGGACCACTGAAGATTTTTTAGTGGAATGGTCACAAGATCAGATCTTAGTACCATAGGGCCATAAAATTCATTAGGCCAGGGAACCTACGTTTATCATATTACAATTCATGATCTATCCTCTATGCCAGATTCTCTCTTACCTGTATGAGTTCATTGGTATCTACCTGTTGACAGTTTAATAAGAAATAGTTAGCTGGGGTTTTGTGTGGTGGCTGTCCAAAGTGTTCTATTTGGAATCTATATTGGTATTTATTTTCACCACTTTTGCAGTGTTTTTGAGTGATTCTATTCTTTGTTCAAGTGTTATATTCCTTTTAATTAATATCACTATGTGAGTCATTTTCCAAGCTGTATCTCTTCAGAGTCGTCATACTTCCCTCAGTAATTTCCAAACACCTACCCACCTCTTTCATATGCTTCTCTGTTTCACATACTTTTGCAGAGAGCAAGGCCAGTCCTGAAGCCTTACTGCTCACATGCCCACCAGAGTCTTGAAATGAACCATATGAGTTTGGAGTTTATCATTTTATGGAAAAGTTCCTGGGAAGCAGATCTTCATTTTTTTCATCAACCAATTGCCTTCCTTTCTCTTAGAGAGCCAGTGATTTTTTTTTGTTTTCTTCTGGATTTGTCATTTTACTGGAGAAAATAATTCCCTACATTTAAGCCTGCACCCCAGCTGTAATTCATAGGCTTCCACATCTATTGATACAATCAGATGCTTATTACTTTTATTATTGATATAATCGATTACATTTATAGTTGTCCTTATGTTAAGCCATTCCTGCATAAGATGCTGTCTGCATCGAGAGAAAGAACTGATAAGTGTAAGCATGTATAGACTGATTTTATGTGTGTGTGTGTGTGTGTGTGTGTGTGTGTGTGTGTGTGTTTGTGTGTAATGATAGTCATCTCTAGGGCTGGGGGTGAGGGAAGAAAAAAAGGAAAAAAAAGAAAGTTACATGATAAATTTGTTATATATTTAAAAGGAATGGCAAGTTGTACATAATAGATTTGCAATTTCATGAGCAATCATCTTTTTTTCTATTCTACTATGTTGTGGAAATGCTTGTTTTCTTTCTTAAGTTCAGAATAAAATTAATTTTGAAAAATAATTTGTAGTCTTAAAGAGCTGTCTGGGACAGCTAAAGAGACTTGACTATGGTCTAACAGCTGGTGTGTATCATATACAGAATTTGAACCCAAGTCTTCATAACTTGTCACCTTCCAGTCTTTTTATACATTATCCTCCTCTGCACCTTCTTCAGTATGGCTACACTAACCTACTTGCTCTACATACGTCCCATCTCCTTATCTCTCTTCCTCTTGGCTATCCCCCATATCTGCAATCCTCTTGCTCCAAATTTTGGATTTTTAGAATCCCTGGTTTCCTTCCTCTTTCAGCTCAAAACCAGTTCTTATTAGAGGCTTTTCCTGGTTCCCTCAGTTGCTAGCTCCTTCTTTCCTAAAGTTAGCTTTTATCTACCTTAGCATCTTTTACATACATACGTGTATACATATTTACATAGACATACATTTACATGCATATATAAGATACTAAGATACATGTGTGTATATGTCTGTATCTGTCTATCATCTCTCTGTCCATCTATGGACATATGCATATATACATACACATGAAGGTACCTCTCCCCCGCACCATAAACTCTCTGAGGACAGAGACTTTTCACTTTTTCTTTGGATCCCAATGCTTTACAAATTGCCTGGCATATAGTAAGTGCTTAATAAATGTTTCAAGTCAATGCATTTATTAAGGTGTGGAGGAAAAGCAAAAATAGTCCATGTCCTCAAGGAGCTCACAGTCTAATGGAGAGAGAACATGCAAACAACTACATGAGACAACAAGGGAATAAACATTCATCTCCCAGCCACACTATTTACTGTCCTCTTTCTTAAAATGCCCCAGATATCTCTCCACCCTGGAAGCTCACTCTAGTCCTGGACCTCATGCATTAGAAGTACCCTCTGCCCTGGGCCTGTCCCTCTGTTTGGCTGCTTCCTCCCGCAACCTTTATTTTAAGGAGGATGCCCAGGCCACCTACCTCTTCTTTCCTCTCAAGGCTTTATTTCTTACTGTACTCCTTGACTTTCTGTATAATGCTGCATTCCTCGCTTTTCAACTTCCTTTTATGCATTGTCTTTGTCTACTAGAATGTAAGGTCCATGAGGACAGGGACTGTCTTTCTTTTTATTTGCATTTGTATTTCCTGCACTTAACACAATGCCTGGCACATATAAGTGCTTAGTAAATGCTTGACTTGAATTATGTACAAATACAATTTATACAGAATAAATTTATGTATTAGCAGAAAGGTTCCTTGAAGAAAGTGGGATATTATCTGAGCCCTGAAATAACAAATGCTTGTTGATTGAGTTATTTCTAACTCCATAGTCAGCCCCTCTGTCCATTCCACTGAGCTACCTCTGCAGTAGTTTGGTAATCTGTTGTATTCCACAAGTCAGGAAACAAGTTGTTCTGGGTGAATCACCCTTTATACCTTAACAGATATATTTTGTAAGGATATTTTATTTTCATACAATTTTATAAGTATAAAACTACAATAAAATGTACTTTATATTAAGAATCACTTTTTAATATAGTGTGCAGCCTTGGCTAAGTAATTTTCTCTCTCTTGGTCTCAATTTTCTCATCTGTTAGATGATCTCTAAGTAAACAAAATGAGTGGCATCAAAATGGTATAATAAATAGTATATATTATTTATAATTAAATACTCTGATCTTTAAAGTTCCTTCCAAACCTAAAACTCATCTCCCTATTGTTACATGGATCTTTCATTAATGATTCAGAAGGCACTGCAGGATCTCATAGCACCCCCAGAGTCATGTTCATAAACACTGATTAACAAAGTAAGAAAAGAAAATCTTCCATGAGTTTTCTTGTGGTTTGGACCCTGTATAAATGAGAGTTGACACCATAATGTAAGCACTTTGTAGCATGCCCAAAACAACCAAAAGTAGATGCGCTTATATGGAAGGCATCAGGGACCTGTTTCAAGAAGAAGATATGGTATATTGACCTACCACATGGGTTGGTAGCCTCGTTCCAATGACATAGAACTGGCCGTGTCTTCACGTCTACACGACTGAAGAAGATTTTCTTTCCAGTGGCTTCCAAGTGTGAAGGACTCTTTCACTCATTATAGAGGTACCATTTGGGCTGTGGAAGTGCCACCTTCCCTTCCCCCATAGTCCCCTGTGGCCCTGAGAAATAGGCTTGGAGTTTTAGCATTTTAAGTTCTATGTGGAGAGAATAGAGTCCTGACCTAGGAAATTGAGGCATGGGAACCTTGGAGCCCAGGGTTCCAGGCTTGATGTTGCTGCTAGTCCATTAGGGAAGCCCTGAGAAGCCAGGATCAAAGGAAACAAGCCCAGGAGGCACTTTGTATTTGAAGCTTGGTGGGACAAATACTATACAGGAACTGAGTTAAACTGAACATAATCCTCCCTCTCCTCCCCAGAGACTAAGGAGTACTTAGGAGACTAAGTAAGGAAATATGCCTCTGAAGTATTGGGGGAAATTACTGTATGCTTGTTCTCTTTGAAGTAATTAGTCTTCTATAAAAGTTAACTGGACTATAAGTGGTTAAATGGAACTAGAGTGTTTAGATTCCTAAAACTGGGAAATACAATCCATCCATTGAGGCAGTAGCAGACAGCCCTAACCCCTTAAGTGTACTGAAGAATGCTAGAGATGAGGTGGAAACATAACAGACGTAGCCCTCAAATGGGTGAGGACCAAAGTAATCGCTATCACATAAACATTCATCGTGTCATGTGCTTACCAACTCTATTTAATTTAAAGATGTAAAGATAACGATAAGAAAAGAACCTATTAGATTATTTTTCATAGCTTAGGCTTTGAAGCAGAAGATAGAAGTGCATTTAATTAAAAAATCAATTAGGTCAGGGGTCATAAGAATTATCTAGGTTTACTAATTTAGTGCATTAAGGAAGAAATAACATGTTTATTTTCTTTTCATTGGGATGGTATGTTAATGAGCAGGGGGAGATGCCCTGTGTTTAAAAAGATCCTGCCCACTTCATGTTCAGAATCAAATATATATATATATATATATATATATGTATATATATATACACATATATGTACATACATGCATATGTATATATGTATGTATGTGTGTATACATGTTTATATATATATATTTGTTGACTTGAATTCTTAAAGTGCTTTCTTTTCCTTACTTCCATCTCTTTGAATTCCTAGCTTGCTTCAGAGCTCATTTCTAATACTACCTCCTATGCCAGATCTTTCTTTATTCTTCTGGTTGATAGTTGCTCTCCCTATAGCCCTTTTAACATTAGTTTTTATTTACTTTGTATACATTCTATATTTACTTTTATGTGATTATGATGTTTCTTCCAGTGCAATGTAAATTTCCCAAGGGCAAGCATTGTGTCATTTTTGACTGTATCTTCAGCATCTACCAGATAATGCTTGGCACTACTAGATAATGCAATAAATTTTTATTGAATGAACAAATGAATGAGATGAAATGAGATGCCTTGGCATAGTGTATTGGAAAGAAAACTAGATTGAAAGTCAAGACATATTCTAGTCCTTGTTTTGCCATCAACCACCTGAGTAATCTTTAGTATATTATTTAATCTCTCTTAGATAGATTAATAGAGAAATTATTAAACGCTTATTATTTGCCACATCTCAGTTGCGTGCAATTCTATAATGCTGACGAATGAAAGACAGATTCATAAGACATTATGCCCTGGCTTCTAGAACATCTCCATAATTTATAATTGTGGAGATAGATAGAGAGACAGACAGACAGACAGATAGATAGCAACATGACAGGATGGAAGATTTTAGAAACTTGGAAATATGGAAGGGCCCTTAGAAGTCATCTAATCAAACCTCATTTTATAGATGTGGCATGAGTTTTAGGCAATAATTTTGTTTCCCAAGGTCATATAGGAGACGGATTTAGAACCTAGGGCCTCTACTTCCACATTTAGAATTCTTTCTACTATTCCAGAGAAACAGATCAGTTTTCAAATGTGTATGCTCAAAACTTCTTTCCTGCCTATAATATATGCCTCTGAAGTTGAAACAAGGGAGATAGATACAATAACGGTATCTAAAATGGCCTAGGTTCTCCTCATAATAGAACTACAAAAGTTACATTAATCCAGGAATAGTGAATAGTTATAAACTGGTTTGGGAAAACATCCCTGGTGATTTTTAAAAGCTATGTAATCCAATTTGTTCTTTGATGTGAACTTTGGGTGATTAAAAAAAATCCCACAGGACAATCTTGATCAAAACCATGGTGAGGGAGACAGAGGGAAAATTGATATCTCTTAAGGTATAAAATTTTGAAAGTCCGACTGGGATCCTTCCATCTGCATGGTAAGAGTTAAAATAAGTTATGTTAAATGACTGAGCAAAGTGTTCCTCCAGAGACCATCCCTACTTAAATTCATTTCTGCCAATCATAATGTCCTACTTAAGCTATCTTGCTCAGATATCATGTCTCTGTAATTCAATCTTCTACCTTCTCCTACCTGTGGTACCATCGTATTTTTATCCTTCTTTATCATATTTCCCTCTCTATCTTGTTCAACATCATATTGTCTAATTCCTTTGCTATAATAACTTATAGTAGAATATGTGTTCTTGCCACATCTCTCATCCCTCTCTATTTGGATTATAGTATTTATTTTTCAGCTTTTTTATCTAGTACTTCTGTCATTCTGCCAAGCTTCCTAAATAACTGTCAGTTTCATGAAGGAATCTTCTATTTTACTTTTCCCCCTTTTGACTGTTAACATGTTCCTTTTGTAGCCCATATAAGCTCTGAGAATCTTTATTTTTCATCCTGGCTGATTCCCACTGATCTACAGGGTCCCCAGAGCTTGGCTTGCCACTTCTCCCACTCAGGGTGATAGGAGTATTCTTTGAAGGTTTTCAGTGACTCCTTAAAGCAACAGTTCTCAAGCTTTTTGGTCCAAGGACTCTTTTACCCTCTTATTGGGACCAAAAACTTATTGAACTTTTGTTATGGGTTTTATCTATCAGTATTTATCATATTAAAGGAAACTAGATGGCTCAATGGATAGAGTGCTGGGTCTAGAGTCAGGAAGACCTGAGTTCAAATGTGGCCCCAGACACTTACCAGCTATGTGACCCTGGGCAAGTCAAGTGATCTCTGTTTACCTCTGGAAAAGGAAAGGACAAACCACTCCAGAATCCTTGCCAAGAAAATCCCATGGAAAATATTGGCATGATCTGGTCTACAGGGTCCCAAAGAATTGTACACAACTGTATGACTGAACTACGACAGCAACAAATTTATCGTATTAGAAACTAAAACATTTTAGCATTTTTATAAAGCAGTTTTTATGTCACAGACCTCCTGAAAGGGTCTCAGTGCCCCACCCCCACCCCCAGGTTCCTTGGACCATACTCTGAGAAACACTACTCTAATGTCATGAACACAGTGCTTCCCACCAAGACTATTGGTTGAGATGCCATTAGGCAGTCCAGTTTAATTAAGCAGATTTTATAAATGGGGTATTTATTAAGGTGGTGCAATAAGAAAGGCTTATCCAAAACATCTTGCACCCCTGATCATCTTTGGCATTTTCTCTCTTTAAGTACAAAGTCCAGGGGAAAATACGTTCAAGCTTGGAGAACATATGTGACAGAGTAACTCAAACCCCAGTTACTGCAAGTCTTTTTTGTCCAATTGGTGAGACGCTCAAGTTTTCTTTAAACGTGGTAAATCTGTGTCATTGGTTCTCAATGCATACACTTGTTAGTTGACCCAGGGAAACTATGAGAACAACAGTGGGAAAAAGTAATTCCAAACTATTATGGACCCTTGCAAACTAGAAGGTCCTCCTCTGATCGAAGGTGGATGGGGTGAAAGAGCTAGCCAAGGCAGAAACACAGGCCTCTCCTCATTTTCTGCATCCCACCCACTCCCACCTTCCATTCCCAGGCAGTCACTTCTCAGGAATGTACTGAAAAGCCACCTAATCCGATCACTGAAACCCCCTTCCTTCTCACTTCATTTGATGATTTATAGATGATCCCTGGAGAATGCTCAAATTTCCAAACAAACTCCTTTTCTATCATCATTTCACTTCAGTTAAAGGCTTTCTACAGCTTTTCATACTTTGTCTTAGGTAGAGGTTCTTAACTTTGGGTCCTGGAATGTGCTTTTGTTTGTTTTTGGTATTTTGATAACAGTGTAATGAGTGTTCAGCTCATGCCTAGATCACCTAGGATGGTGTCACCCATAGAGGACTGTTTTTGACTACCATTATATTTCAATATAATTGGTTTTCTTTGTAATCCTATGTATTTTATTGTATATGTTTAAAAGTATCATTCTGAGAAGGGCTTCTCAGACTTCAAAAGACTCCCAAAAGAGGTCCATGACACAAGAAAGGTTAAGAACTCTGGATCCAAGGTCTTTTGATAAATTGTTCTCATCTATTCATTAGAGCTAAAGTTGTATGGAGGGGATCCTAATTCTACTTTTATACTTCCTCATCTTCTGCCCCATTACAGCTTTTTGGGCTTGTTATTCTTTGTGTTCCAGATTTCATCTGTGTGGGAAATTTCCAGTGTAGAAATGTCCTCCACCAAAACAACTAGACAATTTATATAATTTAGGTTCTTAGAGCATTGCCTGGGAGCCGTAAAAGGTTAAAAGTCTTGCCCAGGATCACACAGTGAGTATGTGTCAGAGACAGGACTTGAACCTTGGCTTCCTGACTTGGAGGTTAATTCCTTATCCAGCGTACTTTACTGCCTTTTACCCTATTACAGTATTCCTAGTCTATCAGGGATCCCTAGAGCATGGCATTTCTTTGCTCTCATAAATCAATTTCTTTTTTTCTCCACCTACCCAGAACTGACACCCATCAATTCCATTCCATAGTCTTTCAAATTTCAGAGTTGGGAGCTATTTTCTCCTTTTTCTTCCCCTTGGTTCTTGTATAATTCAACACCTCGGAGAATAGCTGGAACCATAATATGGCAGGTTGTTAGAAAACGGACTGAACTTGGGTCCTTATACTCTTTTGCTAAAACATTCAGTGCAGAAACCATTGAATGAGGAATAAGGTATCAAGAACTGAGTAAGCATAGATGATAGTTAGACGGCATTAGAAAAGTAATAGCATAAAAGCTGTTCTATCTTCTCTTCCTTCTAGCCTGTCTATTTTTTTTCAAATGAACCCTTATACATAAAGATTATTAGACTTACATAAATGTGTCATGGCACTTTCCATTTCCTCAGACAATTTTTTCTGTTAAAGATTGTTTCTCTTTAAAAATATTTTTTATCTCTGGGTTCACAACATTACCCACACTCCATGGAAAGGAAAGCATATTAAAAGTTAAAAGGAATGTAGAAAATAGCATTTGTATTGAAGCTGATTAAAAGAATACATATGCTAAGATAATGGAGAATTCTCCCTGTGTTAGTTTAATGACTGTGTAAAAGATTTCATTTTTGTGGGCTTTTTTAATCATGCAGATTGATAGAGATTTCTTCTATGATATTATAGGGAGCATATGTCTCTTTTCGACCCTAAGAAAGCAGAAAAGAGAGTCACAAGTCTCAGATAATTAATTTCATTACCTCTGCCTATATAGCATGATGTATTGGACGGAGGGTCAGTCTTAAAGCCAGGAAGATATGGATTCAAGTCCCATCCTTAACATACAGTGACTGAGAAACTCTGGACAAGCCATTTAACTTCTTAGTGTCCTAGGCAACTTTCTGAGACCATACATTGCAGAGAAGGTTTTGACCTGAACTTCATCTGAGAGTTGCCTATATATGTAAAATGTCTGATCTAATCCCTATCTCTCACTTTGCCTACAATGTACGTTCTTTGGGGAAAAGGAAACAAAGATGAAGTCATTAGTAAATATCCTTGGATTCTTCCCTTTTCCTTCCTATTCTTGAAAACATTTTCAACTTCCTCACCATCTACCTTCACCTCCTATACTTGCGTTCTTGCCCATAACCCCTCTAGCCCACTGAAATATCACCAAGAATGTGTTAACCAACAAAATTCTTGGATTCCCTTCTATCTCTCCCTCACCTTCTAACCTACTTTCTCTGTAGTATTCTTTGGTGTTGTACAGCTCCCTATCCACCTCCATAAGTCTCTCAATATTCCTGGTTCTTCTCCAACCTCTTTAAGTAGTCATTTTATAATTCTTTAACTGAATTTTTACTTTCGTCCTAACCCCATAAGATAGATTGTCTTCAATATCTTGCCCTTGATCACTTTTTCTTCTCCTTTGGCAATCCATTACCTTCCACACCCTCAACTATCACCTCTGGGCACATGATCCACAGGTATATAACTCTAGCCCTCACTTCTCTTTTGAACGCCAGATCTACATTTTAAACTACCTACAGGACATCTCCACCAGAATGGAGATGCCCTCAAATTCAGTGACCCAAAACTTGAGCTTATTATTTCCACCCCCCCAACTTCCTAATCCTTCTGACTATATTATTTCAGTCAAAATATTTACCCATTGGGATTTCTTCTTCCATCTCTCTCACCTATCCTGGATAATTAGTTTAAAAGTCGTACCATTGCTGCCTCCAAAAACAATTCTCGTGTCTATTCCATTCCCTCTACTCCCATGCTTAATAGAGATCCCAGTACTACAATAATCTCCTAATCTATCCTGCTTTTCATTATTGGCTTAATCTTAATCTTCCACATAAATACAGTAGCTTTGATTAAATTCCTCTTCTTCTGAAATCTTTAATGACTTTTCTTGCCTAGTGAACAATATTTTTAAAATTATATATTTTAATGAAAAGAAATCAATTGTATCTCCCTCCCATCACCTGCCCTAATGCCATGGTTGGGGAGGTGGGAGGGACAGCAAAATTCTATATAGCAAATTGGCATAGCCAAGCAAGACAAACACCCTCGTTGGAGGTGTCCAAATATATATGCCTACTTCTGTACCCTGAGTCCATCAGGCTGTGGATAGGATCCTTTATCATCAATCCTCGGCAATCATGGAACAGATTTCCTGGTATTGAAGGCCTTTTATAATCTTGCCCCATCTTATCTTTCCAGCCTTATTCTTCTCCATTTGTTCTATGCTCTAACCATTGTCCCCCAAATAACTTCTACAGTATCCTGCCACTGCCTTTGCTTGTATTGTTCAATATGCCTAGAACACTCCCTGTCACCATCTTTGCATATCATTAGGGGTTCAAAGGATTAAGGGTAGCAAAGGAGTACATTCCCAGCATAGGAAAGTCTTTCATAGACTATAGCCATTCATAGAGAAGTAATACCATTGAAAGATACCAAGAATGCTTTAGCCGATATTCCTAGTCCCAGCAAACTCCAGACTTCACAGGTCTGTAACTTCTCACCAAGAGAGAAAACAGGAGGTAACTTTTCATCCCTTGATTAGATTGAGTGTGAGTAAGGGTGAGAAAAGAAGGGTGTTGTAACACCAAACCAACAAAATGTACAGTGCTGGAGGTAGCTGGCAAGTTACACTAGCATAGAAAAATGTGTCAAACACAATACACTTAAGTAATATTGAGCCCCCAGGGAGATTTCAATATCAGCATTCATTCCTGAGCATCTTTTGATCTAGCTCTCAAGCTCTAGGTTCAACTGGTACTACCAAGGCCCTGCTCTTCCAGTATGGCAATGGGGCAGGGTAGGGAAGGGTAGGCGATGGAGATATCAGAATCACCTTATTACCCAGTTCAGTCCAGATGATTTGATAAATATTCACCCTAGGCATTATATAGCTTCGAGATCCACTGTGTTTCACTTGAGTCAGTGCTATATCTTACAATAGACATGAGCGATCATGGGGTAAGAGCAATATCTACTGGAATTCCTCATTATGTGTGCTCGGCTAGTTGTTTTCCTTAAAAGGTATTGAATCTATCCTAAATACTTGGCTTAGGGGAGGAAAACCTTGTAAGTAAAAAGAAAAAGCAAGGAGGAACTCTATAGGCTCCCTGATGTTTGATCTATGGACCACTATAAGTAACTCAGGGGAAGAAGAACTATGCTCAGCTGAGTCACTATACAATGTCTTCATTTAAAATTTTTATCGATATCCTTGCCCATCTATGACTAAGTACGTCTCCTCGTGTTAACTACTATTATGGTTTATGAGCATCTCATTTCATTCTAATCTCAAACCTAAACTATCAGGGGACCAGCCTGGTTACCACTAATCCACAAACAGTGACACTTCTTAGGATACATTAAAATGTAGAGCCAGAGCAAACTTAGTCACTTGGGATTTCTTTCCTTCTCCGTAATGGATAAAGAGTAACTATTGCCCACCATGACCATAATGTGTAGCTGAATTGGTAACCCTTTGAGAGTACCATTGTTTTGGACACATTCTACATGTAGACATGAAATAGCCTAGAGCTGAATATTGAAGAAGACTGCTGGATGGATTGCTTTTTACAATCCCTTGCTATTCCCCAACCCAAAGACCCACCCTTGTAGCACCAATATTCTTCCAGTGGTTCTCTATGGCTACAAATCATAGAATGGCACGATCTCTAAAGAATCAATATTATGGATCAAGTTAAGTCAACAAGTGTTTATCGGGCATCAACTCTGTGCTAGGCACTGTACTAAGCACTAGGTCACTCAAAGGGAAACCCATAGTGGCCATAACCAGCCTGTGGCAATTAATGATCTGTGTATAACAAGTGAAAGAAAACATATCCAGGAAATATATGAAGAAAAGAAGAAGTGAGTAGGCCAGACATAGGGCAAGATAATAGACAGAAAATTCAAGTGTTACTTTATTAAAAGTCCTAGGAGAAGGCCTCTGGCATTTTAGATAAAACTTCATAAGTAAATTTATGGGAGGATATGGAATCGACAAGAATTACACAGGATGACAAAGCATGGATACGTTGTAACCTGCATCAGCGGAGGGATTATCTACACGGCAGATTAATTGAAATACAAATAAATGAATGAATCAAAAAATATTTATTAAGTTCTTATAACAAACCAAGCACCATGCTAAGTACTAGAGATACAAATGAAAAATCAATGACAGCTCCTGATTTCAAAGAACTTACCTTCTAATAGTGGGAGACAATTCATATAGAGAGTGGTGGCTGGGGGCTGGGAGTGTCTGTCAGGCATTTTGATTTGAAAAGTTATAAGCGTGGAGACTAAAGCCATAAGGAAGTATATCGGCAAACCCTTTCTAGTAGCAATGGCAGTATCACTTTGCTTGTGATTCCAGAAATGGAATACAGAAGGTTCATTGGAAGGGATGAAGGGTACTTGTATTCAGGCAGCATGGAGGCTAGTGGGAAAATGGCCAGGAAATAAAGTCAATCATGGCTTGGAGCTAGTCTAGACATTATGGGCCATAGGATATACTTATCTATCAGAACATTGAAAACCCTGCTATCCAAGCTTATCGTCATCATTATCATCATCATCACCATCATCATCATCATCACCATCATCATCATCATCATCATCATCGTCATCATCAATATTTTGATTTTATCAAAGACTTTGGATTTAATTACTATAAGAATTCCCAGTGTAATAATTTTAACCATTTGCAAGCCTCTAAAAACAAAAGGCAGCACCCTGAGCAAACATCTATGACCAAAGTCGCTGTACAACTAGGTGGCCCAGTGGACAGAGTACTGGACCTGGAATCAGGAAGATTTGAGTTCAAATCTGGCCTCAGACACTTACCAGCTGTCTTAATAGTGACTAGACAAGTCACTTGATTTGCCTCAGTTTCCTCATCCGTAAAATGGGGATAATACTATCACCCCCAAAAGGGAAAACTATTGCTAACGAAACACAGATAATGAAAGAGCAACAAAGCTAAATAATTTATTTAACTAGTAAAGTAATTTAGAGTGGCAGAGTTGCTCCATGGATAGAGAGCTGGCCTCAAAATCATGAAGACCTGGATTCACTACGTTCACATGCTGTCCCGATACATACTGGGTGTGTAACCTAGGCAACCATCCATTTAACCTCTCATTACCTTCAGGTAACTCTTTAAGAGTATAGATTGCAGGGTAAAAGATGACTTGCATTAGGTTAACAATAAACAATCCGCAAGCAGTTAGTCTACTATGTGTCAGGCTGTGCTAAGTGCTGGGAATGCAAAGAAGGGCAAAGACACAGTTCCTGGCCTCAAAGAACTCACACTCCAGTGGAGAGTTACATGGTGTGACTCTCACCCATCCAGTCATATATGCATTTGCGCATATACACATATATATGCATGCATACATAAACACATACACGCACAAATATATATATATGCAGAAATATAGGTATGTTTATAAATACACATATAGATATAGATATAAATATACATGTAGATATGCAGATGCATGGAGATATCTGTATCTATAGATGTAGTGGGCCACAGGATGTACTTATCTATCAGAACATTAAGGACCCTGATATCCAAAAGTATTATTGTCCATCATCATCATCATCATCATCATCATCATCATCATTTTTGTTTAATCAGAGACTTAGAATTTCATTAGCATGAGAATTCCCAGTGTGATAACTCTATCTCTCTCTATATATATACATACATACATACATAGCATATATGTATGTATATATTGTATGTACATACAGATACAGATACATACAAATATGCACACAGATACAGATATGTAAATAGATATACAGCTTAATATCAATATAAATATATATACAGATATAAAGATGAGTGTAAATATAGAGATATATACACATACTGATATAGATGTACGTACAGATACATAAAATATACATATAAATCTACAGATCAATGTATATAAATATACATACAGATATAGATATAAATACAAATCTATAAAATATATACAGATATACAGATTAATATATATATAAATATACATACAGATATAGGTATACAAATATAATAGATATACAGATTGATGTATATCTATATAAATATACATATACATATATAGCTATCCAATAAATATATACATATATAAACAAATAAATATATATAGCTAACTATAAATATACATACAGATATATTTATGTATTATTACCAGTAATATTAACCCTTCCTTTTCCTGCTGCTGTTTCCATTGCAAAGATATGATGATCTTGAAACTTTAGCTCATTAAGGCCCATGAAACTCTGTAGTAGTTTAAATAAAAAGAAAGGAAAAATCCCTAGAGGAAACAAAATTCATAAATCCTGAACAATGTCACTGTGGCAGAAAAGGAAGCATATTGTGCCTGCTGCCAAAAGTCATTTTACAATTCCAGCTCTGGCCACTTTCATTAATCCCTGCCATTTCCATTTAATTTGGAGGCCTGCACAGAACGTCCTAAACACAACTGTTGGCTGTGTTATTCGCCTCCGTCGTAGATCCCATTTGACTCTGACATCAGCATACATTAACAATCCCCACACTCACAAGGCTTACGCCATTTCAAATATACTTTGACTTTGAGGGAGGGGCTATTTCAGTGGTTTGTAGAGAGCTTTTAATGCTTCCATTCCTGGGATACACACCAAGAATGAGACAGTTGGGTATATATAGACAACACATGTCATTTTGGCTTATGAAGGACTTCTCATGGTTAAGATGTTTGGTTATTTTTTTCATGCACTAGAAAGGGTCATGGGAAGGCTGTCTTAGGTATCTCAGAGATGACCTCAGGCCGTAAGGAATGGCCAACGATTCAGTTACAAATGGATCAGCCCTCATAAAACATAATTCTCTAGCACTTAGGAAATGAGAAATGTATTTGCCTTTCAGGGTAGGGGATAGAAAAATTGTCTTAGAAAAGGCTAACTGAGATTAAGAAGTATACTGGTATTCAGAGCACTAGCAAAGTGTCACTGAAATTACACGAGGACTTAGTTAAGTTTACCAAAAAACTATCAAGCACATACTATGCACAAACGCTTAAGTAGGGATTTTTTACACATACAAAAGCAATTTAAAAATTAAGTTTATGAGATGAAATTAATGTAATAAAGTAAAAATGATTTTCCAAATATATATTTCAATGGAAGCATTATCTCTTTGGCATGGGTGTTTCATCTACCAGTATGACTCTGATCAATCTGTATCTTCTCATTCAACATGATTCTTTTTCATATTCTCCCATAAATTCTGCATAGAGAAATTACCCAGAATGCTGGAGGACTTCCCAATGGTCATTTTACCTTTCATGGAAATCAGTACACCATTTGGCTCATCTGTTATGTCTCATTCTTAGTACATGACTTCACATTTATGTCACTTTACAATTTACAATGTACTTTCATCGTAACAACATGGTGAGATAGGTAGTGTGATGATTGTTATAAGCCATGTTGTATAAATGGAAAAAAAAAAAAACCAAAACTTAGAGAGGTTAAGAGACTTGCCTAGAGTCACACAGTTAGTAAATTCCAAAGCCTGGATTTGAATAAATATTAACTTTCACAAGTCCAGCATTCTTTTCATCACACCATGCTGTCTTTCACATTGTAGCTATCTCCACAAAAATTCAAAATAACTAGTCCATTTGGTTGATTCAATGAAGAGATCAGGACTTCCATTTTGAAGCTGAGAGGTAAAGAGTGGAGTATAAAATAAGGCAAATAGTGGATCTAATAAAATGTTCAGTTTTCAGCTAAGCTTTAGGTATTGCAGTTGCCTGAGTGCTGGATTTGACAGCTAGGCGGTGCAGTGGATAGAGCACCATCCTCTACTGGATAGAAGAGTCTGGAAGGCATGAGTTCAAATCTCACCCCAGACATACTAGCTGTGCGACCCTGAGCAAATGACTTAATGTTTGCCTCACTTTCTTCAATTTGTCAAATGGGATTAATAATCTACCTCTCAGGGCTATTGTGAGGATCAAACGAGACATTTCTGAAGCCCTTAGCACAGTGCCTGGTACATATGGTAGGTGCTATATAAATGCTTATTTCCTCCTCCTCTTCATTTGTACAATGAAGGCCTTGACTCGAGTGTCTTTAAGGTCTCTTTCAGTTCTAAATATAAACGTATGCTCCTACATGGTGTTCATTCAAGCTGAATTCTCTCCCCCCATAAAAAATCTCACATCTTCTTTCATATCCATACCGTAAAACACTTCTCAGATTGTGGCTTGAGAAATTTTGGATAATGGTGGTAACAGAAATCATCATCATTAAAATTGGCAGTCACTCTACGTAATCTGGCCCTGACTTAACTTTCCCACGAGTCGGAAATCAGCAAGGTGGTGGCACAGTGCACAGAACACCAGGCTTGGAATCAGGAAGGTTGGAGTATAAATCCAGGCTCAGACACTTACTAGCTGTGTGACCTTGGGAAAGTCACTTTAACTTCTCTCTGCCTCAGTTTCTTTAACTATAAAACGGGAATGCCAATAGCACCTTCCTCTTCAGAGATGCGAGCATCAAATAAGAATATTTTAAAGAGCTTAGTACAGTGTCTGGTACATAGTAGACTCTTAATAACTGCTTTTTCCCTTTCTCCCCTTCTTTAGCATTAATATATATTAAATAAGAGTGTCAAATAGACTTGTAGATTTGTATTTACTGACTTAAGTCTTTGCCCATGATATCCCATATTACAGAGTAAATTCAAAATATGTTCACATCATTGGAGAGATAAATACTGGATATAGGACTGGAATCAAGTGTTTGCTAAGAGGTATCAAAAGGTTATCCACAAAGAAGATGGATAAAAAGCCATAATCTTCCCCAAACTATGCATAGCTATTTTGCAGTGTTTTATTTATGGCATGTGAAAAGGGAAAATGGAATTATGATTGGTAGTAAACCTCTCATGAGTTTGCACTTCACCAGTGATTATGTCCTGATCAGAAATGACATCGATAGGCAGTGAATGCTATAGTAAGATGCAATACAAAGAATGGTGAATTGAGAGTCGGGAGGCCTTGGTTCCACTCCCATGTGACCTTGAGCAAGACAATTAACATGAGAGAGGGAGAAGATCCATGAAATCTTTGAATTCATTGAAGTTAGAGAATGATTTTAGAAGATTAATATGGGGTCTTCTTGAAAATCTCTACACTGCACTAGCATTAACCTGGGCATACTCTGGAAACAGATCAATATACATTCTCCATCTGGCCGTTTCTAATATTTGAAGTATCACAGACTCTGCTGCTTACAACTCAAAGACTTTAGTGAGGTTAAGCCTTACCTTCAGACAACATAGGTGGGTACCTACCCTGAAAGACTCTTTTGAAAACTCTCCCGATCCCTCATCCTGACACTTCTCTTCCAGTAGCCTGCCATGGTGCCTACAATTCCACCATTGGGGCATAATTATTTTGATTTAAGGCAGGGATTCTTAACCTGAAGTTCATGAGCTTTTTCTAAAAAAAAACATTTTTATAACTATTTCAGTATAATTGGTTTCCTATTTTATTTTATGTATTTAAGAACATTATTTTGAGAGGGGGGATGTTGGCTTCACCAGACTGCCAAAGAGACCTAGATATAAAATGTGTGGAGGATCAGAAAAAGGATTCTTATAGGACATGGATGGCACATGAGCTAAGCCTTGGAGCTACAGGCTCTGAGAGGGACTGGCAGTGAGATACACTGGGGAAAGCACTTGATCTATAGATAGAGGAACTGGGTTCAAATCCTGCCCCTGATGCTTATTCCTTTTGTCACACAGGACAGGTCACTTAATTTCCCTGAACCCCAGCTTATTCACCTCGAAGAGTCTGGAATAGGTGGCCTCTGAGATTCCTTCCAGCTCTCGCTCTATGATCCTGAGTAAACAAATCAGTAAATTCAAAGTAAATATAATAAAAATGTAAATTAATAACATTGAAAAGGAAGGAGTATTAACTATTGAGGGCATGGGAGGGGAGGAGGAGGTCAGGGATCGAGAATGGTCTTATTTAGGAGGTAATACCTGAACTAATCTTTTAAGGAAGGTATCCCAAGGGGCAGAGGTAAGGAAAGACTGCCTTCCAAGCCTGGAGGATAGCCTACGTAAAGACACAGAGACTGGAGATGGAATGTTGACATTGAGACTAGCAAGTTGGTGGAAACCAAAGGAGTGAAGATGCCAATGATAATCTTCACAATTTTTCTTGGGACTAGCCCTGGATGTGGCTTTTGTTCTGGAGAGTAGCCCCAGTTTAGTGCAGACTTTTTAGTGGAGAAGTAACTGCTATGTCCCTTCCCTGTTCATC
>CM053624.1:112090460-112114038 GCA_028646595.1 Phalanger gymnotis
TGACTGCTTGTAGACTAAAGAGTTCTATGTTCCATGCTTGGGGGGATGTGCCAGCTCTGCCACACCAGCAAGAACCTTCCCTCCTTCCCCAAGAACCCCCAACCTAGACTGGACTTAGATCTTCAGCAGGCTCTTCACTCCTGCTCTGATCATCCACTTAACTCCTCCCACCAGGTGGGCCTGGGGCCAGAAGCAACTGCAGCTATAGTTCTGTAGCTGCTCCACCTCTGCTGCCCCTAGGGTGGTGGCCCAACTGCAAACTCCCTGTCCCCAGCAGCTTTTCCCACTAACCTTCTCTGTTATCTTCGGTGTTTGTGAGTTGAGAAGTCTGGTAACTGCCAGAACTCACTGATTCAGGGTGCTAGGGCACGCTCCGCCTGGCTCCTGGTCTGGTTGGTCTGCACCGCCCACACTGGGCTCTGCTCTGCTCCCCTCCACTCCCAGCTCTGTGTGGGATAGACCTTACCCAGAAACCATCTAGGCTGTCCTGGGCTGGAGCCCTGCTTCCCTCTGCTGTTTTGTGGGTTCTGCAGTTCTAGAATTGGTTCAGAGCCATTTTTATAGGTTTTTGGAGGGTCTTGGTGGGGAGCTCACAGTTGTCCCTGCTTTCTAGCTGCCATCTTGGCTCTGCCCCCCTCAGTTTCTTTATATGTAAAATGATAGGGTGGTAATAAACAAGATATCCTCTAAGGTCCTCTTCAACTCTAAATCTATGGTCTGAATGAAGTAAGGTTTATGAGTTCAAATCCATACAGACTAAGTTTGTTCTGTTGTATAGCTCTAAGCCCGGTCAGCCGTCCATCTGATACGTGCTTCTGGTCACAAAAGGGATGGATGAGGACGTGTGGATGGCTCAGCATAGAATTATCCTCACCATGGGAACATCATACCAAGCATGTGTCCTATGCTCGTAGATCAGCAGCATTATTTTGTAAATAGAGGACAGCCTGTTATCTAATTGCTTGAATAACCATTATATTAGTGGCAGCTCTCTATATGAGAGGATAGGAGCCATATTATTTTTTATTGTCCACAGGATATATGCCAATATATGCCCTTGGCAAATTCTAAGAAATACTGATAATAGTAATATCTAAATCAGATTGTTAAAAAGGCTTCAGTCATTATGATTATCAACAGATATCTACTTATTTATAGCTATTTGGAAGATGAGCATAATGATTTATATCCCTTGACTTTTACTACTTTACCCCATCACAACACACATACATACATATACAGCACCAGCTAAGAATAACTGGTCTTTAAAAAGGATTAATAATAGCACATGTGGTAGGATTGAGGTTGGTTTTCTGTTGCTAAAAGGATTGAACCTTCTGGGTTCAGAATTGATCTGTCTTCCCAATTCAATCTGCCATGGTTTCAAATGCTGGTGTGTTTTTGCCTCGAACCCTTAGTGGGAGCTGAGGAGTAGACTACAGAAGCTCTGAGTGGTTTTCCACTAAAGTGGTAGTAGTGGGAAAATACACCCTTGTTGGAAGGTACTCTCATTGCTTTCTGATCAACACAAGCAATAGCCCTAGCAGGGTGCTTGCCTGTCTCCCCCTCCCCCCAACTCTTTTTCCCTGTTTGCACCCCTGTTATTTTCTTTGATGGGTTGAATTCAGGTCTTGCTTTTTTTCCTTTGGCTCCTTGCCAGAGGCTACAACTCCATTTCTCTCTGCTTAGTTTGGAGTTGTCAGCTTGTATGACCTTGAGTCAAATAAGCTATCATAATGGGGCCTTAGGAAAGGTACTGATTTGTAATCTAATTTCATCCTATTTGCATGAATGCTTGCATGTCTGTCTCTTTAGGGCTATTGTTAAGAATTATATTCCAAATTATAGAAGTTGTTTTTGATAGATTTACACACTTGTACTAGGCTATAAATTTCCCTGAAAATCCATGTGCTTACAAGTCCTCCTTAAATACCCTCCCTGTAATAGATTGGTGGAAAATTTTGTCTGTATTATGTGAGATTCAAGTAACCCAATGATCTATTACTTATTTGTTGACAATCCCCAGAGTTGTTAGCTTGAGAAGGAAGTCAGCTAAACTTTAGGATAGTCTAAAAGTGTCTCTCCAGGTCCAGTGGAAGCTGGCTTTCTCCCTCTCATCTCTGGCCTTCTCTAGTTGAGCTTCCAAATCCCTTGAGAGTCTTCATCTCTTCTGTATGACTATTTTGCACAAGTTTCTAGGTAGTTTCTTAGAGAAGCTATGCAAATACGTCTACAAATGCAAAAGCTAGGTGAAAGTCTCTTTGATACTAGTATACTCTCAGAAATGGTATATAATTCTGATTATGGAATATTAGGACCTTAGAAAAATCCTTCACAACGTTGTCCAAAAGCTCTTCCTGCTTTCAGTCTGCTGTCTGTGTCTATGCACTTCAAGTATATGAACTTTCTCATTTCTGAGGTGTCAAATTGGCTATTTTCACTCCTGTTGCAACTGGAAAACTGTGAACTTGAATCAGTGAAAAGGAAGTCCAGGTTAGTGGGACAATGAGGCATCAGGACAAGGAGAATTCACACCTTGTCCAAAGAAATTACGTATGGGAGTCTTTACCATTCTTGATCCCTTCTATCCAACCAGTTGTGTCTCATTACTTTTACTTTCACAACATATGTCTCATCTATCTCATCTCTACTTAGAGGCTATTCCCCTAGTTCAGGTCCTCTTCACCTCTCCCCTAGAATACTGCAACTTCTGTGTAATTGGACCATGCTCCCCCCATGTTTCAATCTCTTCTCTTCTCTAATCCTTCCTTACCATAGCTTCCAAAATAATCTTCATAAAGCCTATTCAACCATATCCCCCTTCCAATCAAGAACACTTAGGTCATGTATTTAGAGGGGAAAGAATCTCTGATATCATCTAGTAAAATATTTTCATTTCATAAAAGAGGAAAATGTGGTACAAATAAACAAAGTGGTTTGTCTTAGCTTACAAAGGCAGTACAAGGCAGAGCTGAGATTCAAGTCTATATTCTCAGATGCCAAGTCCAGCATTTCCTCCCAATGTACCATATTGCCTCCTCTACTTTCTAAGGTAACATACAAACTCATCGAACTGGCATTCGAGGCATAAGGTCCTTCACAATCTGGTTCCAGCCTACCTTTCCTGGCTTGTTCCACCCTACTGTAATTAAAAAACTCAACATTTTAACAAAACTGGTCCGCTTACTATTCGCCAAACTCAGCATTACATTTTCTACTGTCAAGTGAATGCACTCCCAGCTCACTTTTACCTCTTAGAAATCTTAACTCCCTTCAATGCAAGCTTTTAAAAGCCCAGGGGCTAGTTTTCATTTTGTTTCTATGTGTGTTTCACAAGCACATAGAACAGTACCTTGTATGTAATAGATGCTTCAAAAAATATTTGTAGGAATATATTACATTTGATGGAAAATAGAAAAAGGGTCTTACCCAATTTGTCTGAGCATGTCTTCCATAAATATTTGCATCTTAAATAGATGCTTCATTGGGACCATGAGCTGCATCTAGAATTTAGTAACAGGCAATGAGACGAGAACAACTGCATAGTATGTTCAAAAATCCCAAATAGTTTGTGACTGCAAAAGCCTCTCTTTAAGACTACTATGTTCTCAGTAATGAATATGAAGTATTAGGACCTTAGAAAATTTAAATTAAAAATAACCCAAAGTTCAGTAGAAAGTCAAATCCCTTACACCATTGCAGACCAAAGAATATTCCTAAGACACCATTCTGATCACATCATTCAAAAATTTTCAATGACCCTTCATAGTCAATAAAAAGTAACTACTTCATTCTGGCATTCAAATTTCTCCATACTTTTCAACCTACCTTTCCAGCCCTATCTCATGTTATTCTTCTCCACATAATCTGTGTATCAAAAAGTGATCAACTCTCCTTCAATTTTTATCTTGCTCTCTCCTATGCCTATAATGCTGTTCCCACTATCCTTCATGCCTAGAACAGATATAGTATGCCCTTCCTTATTTCCAGCTATTGAGATGGTTCCCTTCTTTCAAGTTCTAAATGAAATGTCACGTATTCCAAGAAATCTTTCCTGACCTCATGAGATGAAAGTAGTCTCTTAATGTTTAAATGTCTCATAGAAATTTGCCTTGACCTTTCCTAGATCTTAAGAGCAGTGCAGCAAGCAGAAAGAAAGTTGGCCTCAGAGACAAGACTTGGGTCTGTGTCCTACTGCCTTTGACACATATTAATTATTTGGCTTGGGGCAAATCACTTAGGCTCTCAGTGCCCTAGAAAACTCTCTGTGACTACCAGTTCCAGAGAAGGTGTTGACCTACATTGAAATAAGG
This sequence comes from Phalanger gymnotis, assembly GCA_028646595.1. NCBI lineage: Eukaryota > Metazoa > Chordata > Mammalia > Diprotodontia > Phalangeridae > Phalanger > Phalanger gymnotis. Next base: position 112,094,774 of record CM053624.1, read on the forward strand.
AGTTTCCTGAACTGAGAGTTCTTAATGCCATTGAAATCCCAAGTACAGTCCTTATCTCTAATAATGATAACTACTAATTATGATGGTAGAAAAAACATTACGGGATAGGAAGAACACAGGATAAAATTCTAGAAATAGAGAATAATTCAACAGTAACCACAACGTGAACCCCAGAACAGAGAAAGGAAGAGTCACAAGAACCTTGGAAGGTCTGAAAAAAGAAATAAAGGAAGAAATGAAGAATGGAATAAAAATCATGGAATAAAAACTTGGAGAATTTAGTGAGGATAACTACCAGTACCACCTCAGCCCTCAAAAAAGACTGCAGCAATAAGAACTCAAATATTTAAAGATACTAGTAGGAATATTAGAACAATTTAAAAAAAACCTACAAAACTGGAACATATGCATTTTCTACTATAAAAAAAATTGACCTGGAAAAGAGGTCACTCAGGGATAATCTGAGATTCACTGAGCTTCCAGAACTATATGATAGAGCAAAAAATAAAGGCTAAACATCACATTTCAATATCATAAAATAGGCATTGTTCAAAAATTTTAGAATCCTTTGGCAAAGTGTAGATAGGTACAATTCATAGGTAATCAGAAGACCAATTAAAACATACCGAGTAATATAACCACCAAGATTCAGAGATCTCAAATGTAAAAAAAAAATTTCAAGGATCTAGGAAGAAAAACAGGTGCGCAGCAGCTCCAGTCAGAATTATAGGGATTATGCATCAACTATAAGAAAGGAAAGAAAAGATTAGAATGTGATGCTCAAAGACATAAAAAAGGCTTGCAATGAAGAATAACATCCTAAAAAACTGAGCACTCTTCTACAGGACAGAATAGAATTTTGAGCAGAATTGATGATTTCTAAGCATTCCTGTCGAAGAAACCCAAGCCAGGAAATCTTTGAAAGAAGGTAAGCCCAACAGAAAGATAAAGTTAAGGTAAGCAAATAGGTATATCTTGAAATGAATAAATTATGATCTTGTACAAATATTATGAAAGGAAAAGAGATTTATGGTTCCATAAGAGTCTCATCTTAATGCTGAGAACATGCAGGAGTTTGAAAAAAAAAGATCCAGAACTCAACATCATAGGCTTTACAAATGAAATATCTTCTCAGGAAGAGGTTGCCCTTCTCCTTACTGAGACCAGCTCCCTCTATTTGTACTCTTAATTCTGTCCATACATGGGTTCAAAGCCTACCTCTTTCATTTTTTTGGCTGTGTGAACTTGGATAAGTCTCTTTACTTCTCTGGGCCTCAGTTTTCTCCTATCCTAAAGGCAGCAATTGGATTGGATCAAGGTATCCAACATAGCATCCCCAATATTCCTGAGTATAGCACAGACCAAATTAAAAGGTAATTGGTAAATATGAAAATAAATAAAAATATAGTAAAACATAGGTAATATTACATTTTAAAACTAAACTACGTCAATATGCAGCTCACAAAGTTTCTTATGAGTGGGTTAGTGGCTCCCATTTCTGTGTATGTTTGGCATCACTGGACCAGATGACCTGTTAGCTTTCTTCTAACTTTAAATTTATGAGCCTATGATCTCTAAAGGACAGAAATGGAACGAAGCGAGAAAAACTATGGGCTTGGTTGTTCAAGAAACAAAAACAAGCCAAAAATAAATAAAAGAAACGTCCTAGGAAAATAACAGGAAATTTGTTTTTAATTTGTTAATTTGTACTTTGTTTTCAATTTTATCTTTTTTAACGTTGAGGATTTTTATTTAAGCACTTGTTTTGAGATTACTAATTTGTTTATTTTAACCAAAGTATTAAACTGATGACCAACTTTTTTAAAAGATCAATTCAGTAAGTAAACCATTATCTAACTGAGGATAGAAGAAGTTGAGAGGAATCACAATGTGAAACAACATTTTTAAAAGAAATGTGAAGAGTTTATAGTCAATGGAGAAAAAACAAAATATCCAGAAACTACTATACCCAATTTTATGTCAATAAAAAAAGTTTAAAAGAAAAGGATGAATGTTTACAAAAATAGGAAATACCCAGATTAATAAAGGAGAGAATCTGTACAATGCAATAAAAAACAGAGAAGCAAATCACATAAAAATGAACTTCTAAAGGGCAATAAAACATGAGTACAGATGCGTTTACAAGTAAATTCTATCAAACATTTAAAGAACTAATAATCCCTATGGTATATAAACTGTTAAAAGAACCTTACCGAACTCCTCATATGAAACAAATATGGGCCTGATCATCAAAGCAGGCAAAGATAAAGCAAAGAAACAAAAATACAGGCCAATATCACTAATAAGTATTGGTATGGAATATTAAATAAAATATTAGCAAACAGGTAAGGCAATATACTAAAAGGGTTTTACAATGAAATTATGGGTCCAGAATAAAAAAGGAAAAAGAAATAAAATTTTTAAAAATATAATAAGGGAAATAAAGAATTGATATAATTATTACAGCAAAGTATCAGGATAAATAATTGACTTTAAAATAATCAAACCTTCAGTATATTACTAACAAAACCCAGGTGAAAGAGATATAAAAGGAAATTCTTTATAAGTTAATTATAACATACCTAGGAGTTAACCTACTAAGACAAACTCAGTACTTATATAATTACAAATACATTCTCTTTACAGAAATAAATGGAGCCTTCAGTAGTTGGACAGATAACTATTTCCCATGGCTAGGTTTCATCAATATAATAAAAGCAGCAATACTACCTACATCGTTTGGTACTATACCAATGCACATTTGGTGTCACAGCAATGAAACTACCAGGGGCTTGTTTTAGAAAATTAGAAAAATAATAAAATAAATACCAAAGAATAAAATATTATGAATTTCAAAAAAAATAATAAAAGATGAAGGGATAAATGAGGTCCATACCTCAAGATACATTACAAAACAGTAAGCATCAACATTGTTTGGTACTAGTTTAAAAAATAGAAGAGTAAATTGATAGAACAGATGAGATAAGTAAATCCACCATGGCATCCCAATTTTTGATAAATTCAAGACCTCCAAGTAGAGGGTCAAAGACTTCTTATACAACAAGAAATACCAGGAAAAATAGAAAGAAGTTTGACAAAACATAGGTTTGGACAACCAATTATGCCACATATTATAATAAATAAATAAAATAAAACAAAAATAAAATTCAAACATAAAAGATCACATCATTTTTAAGAAAATAGAGAAGAGTAGAAGGAAGAACTTGTAGATTTATGGTTGGAAGAGAATTCATAACCAAAGAAGGGTTAAAGAAGATAGACATTTTGATCATATGAAATTCTTTAAAAAAATTACATCTGCAAAGATACAAACAATAATAACTGCCACAGACATAAGATTTCAAAGTTTCAAAGAGCTTTATAAAAATTATCTTTTGAGCACCATAAGCACCCTTGTGAGGTGGGTACTATTGGTGGTATTATATCTATTTTATAGATGGAGAAACTGAGCCTTAAAGACCCTAAGTGACTTGCCTGAGGCCACGGAGCTAGTGTCTGAAGCAGGATTTGAATACACACTTTTCTGATTGCTGGCCCAACACTGTGCCATGAACAGAATCATTGTTGCTACAATAAGAAGAGCTATCAAGTTGGGGGAAGGGGGAACTTAACGAATCTCCGATAAGTTGTGAATCCAAAGTATATAAGAAATTAGCCCAAATAGTTAAGAAAAATACAATCTCCAAGGAAAAAGGATATGAACAAATATCTTTTAAAAAGAATGCAAACTAACAAGGACCACATGAAAAAAAATACACCAAATGACTAATAAAAGGGAAGAAATTAAAATAGCTCTGAGGTTTTCACTTCACACTGTTAAAGATAATAAAAGACTGAAATAACCAATGTTGAAAGAGTACCCTAATACACTGGAACTGGAATTGGTCCAATTGCACTGGAAATTAATTTGGGATTATGAAAGAAAGGTTACTAAATTATCCATATGCTTTGACACAATCATATCCACCAATCTTTTTGGCTCCTTAAAACGTGGTACATCTGGTCCTGGTAATCAGAAAGTATCAAGTGTGACTAGATGCTCCTTTACCCTATATTTTGAATATCAAGTCTCTATTGGTCATTTTTATTCTGTATTTTCCATTTTAAAGATCATCTTTCCGACTAAGGCAAATAGGAGTAGAATATGAGTTGATGCAGCAAATGCCTCCTCTTAGATGTCTGTTATCCTTGCCCGCTCATCCCCTTAACCATGGCCCTATCCATCTCTGAGCTGCCCTTTTCCCCCAAAATAGAACTCCCTCTGTATCTCTGCCTTTGACCTTTGACTCGAGTGCCCTCCCTAATCCCTCCAGTGTTTACGGTTCTGTTTCTCCTCAAACTATTTTGCATTTTTCTGTGTACGGTATTGAATTGTTGGCTCTGTAAGGACCAACAACAACAAGAACCACGCTACAACTCTGTAATGCCTATAGAGGTATCGTTGCTTGAAGAGCTTGGCCCAGATTCTTCCTATGACACTTTGGATCATAGATTTAGAGCTAGACATGACCTGAGACACCATCTAGTTTGACTCTCTCCTTTTACAGAGGAGGGAACCAAGGCACAGGGAGGGATATGATTTGCCCAAGGTCACACAGTTAATAAGCATCAGGGTGGGATTTGAACTCAGGTCCTCTGACTCCAGAACCTTTTCCCACTGCCCCATTCTTACTAGCTGTGCTTACACACAGGTTACTTAATCTCTATTTGCCTGGGCAACTCCCTAGAATTTACTTATTCTGAAACAGACAGTTAGGATGTACAAACATGGAGGGAGTTCTCCATGCTGAAGAAATCAATCTGTCAATCAATACATACATACATACATACATCTCTATTCCTATCTATCTGTCTGTCTGTCTATCTATATCTATCTACCTACCTATATCTCCATCTCTCTATCTTTCTCTATCTCTATCTCTCCATCTATCTCTCTATCTGTCTATCTATCTATCTATCTATCTATCTATCTATCTATCTATCTGTCTGTCTCCTATTATTTGCCAGGCACTGTACTAAACCCTGAGGACACAAAGAAAGGCAAAAAACCATACCCACTATCAAGGAGTTCACAGAATAATGGGGAGACAGCATGCAAACAACTAGGTGCAAACAGGATATAGATAGGATATATTGGGATAATTAAAAAAGTGAAGGTCTTGGAATTAAAGGGGATCCAGAAAGGTTTCTTGCAGCAGGTGGGAGATAAGAAGGGAGAGTATTCCAGGTATGGGGGAGATGGCCAATAAAAATGCCTCAAGTTAGAGGCAGCACCTAGAACAGTATCTTGCACATAACTGTTTTAAAAAAAGGTTTGTTGAATTGAACTGGAAAAAAAGGTGTTATGAATAGAATTGAATGGAAATAAAGGGAATAAATTAGCTGTAGTATAGTCTTAACAATGATTTAAGTGTGGAAAATGGCCAAAAAGATACTATGAAGGACAACAATGACTAGAAAAGGAGATGGATCAGTCATGTATTGAGAATAAGAGGGTAGATGGTCAACTGAATCGGCACATGGTTACCCCTGAGAAATTAACACTAGAAGGACCAAACATGGAATTGATGTAAATTTTTTATTATTTTCTTGTTATTTACTATAATTTGTCCAATGTGTACAAATGTACTTTGAATAGAAATAATTACAAGCAGATATTATAACTTTACCTTGAAATAAAAAAAAATTCATCTTAGTACCTCTTTTTTCTTGCCTCATAGATTGATGATGATGATGACAGTGATGGTGGTGGTAAAGGGTGGTGATGATGATGATAGTGCACCATGTCAATTTTCTCAGCTTGGTCCTTTGAATCAGGAACAAGGATATATCCTCCATGTGGATAATTTGTAGGGAACATGTACGAGAACATTACAGTGTTAGGACCTGGAGAGGGGCTGACCTGTACTGAGGTCTGATAGAATTCATGTCAGAGGACCTGGTTTCACATGCTGTCTCTACTTCCTTAGTACCTGAATAACCTTAAGAAAGTCACCTCTATTCTCTCTGTCATCAGCTTCCTCTGATTTTAGCTTTGCCTTTTTTCGTTTCCTTCTGCTAGAGGGTCCCATGGATAAGGAGCCTAACAATGTCTTTCTTACAGCTCCTTATTTTAAAAAATGGATTCCTTTTTTTTGCTCATAAATACAAAGTCTCCAGCAGTCAAACATGGCTGTTTCTTCTACAGAGATTTTTTTTGTTTCGTCTTTGACAGTTGCCTCTCCTTTGACATTGACAACTTTCTTTTTTTTCCCCGTCTTTCTTTTCCCCACTGGCAATTATCTTAAGAATTTATGAGCATACTTTTTTTTTAAAAAAAAAATAGGTCAGTATTTATGAGGAAGTAGAAGGCAGAAGAAGGAATGGTCTAAATTTCCCATGACACTATATAGGTCCCATTGGGACACCTGAGACCTATGACCAGTAGCTGGGAAGTTCACTTCTACCCAGAGCTGAGCTCATTTGGTGGGTACCCCAGCCTCTACTATAGAAATACCAGACTAAGCAGCAGGACTATAGAGGAGATATTTGGTGGAGGACATTTCAGATGACCCTCGAATTAAGCCTTTCTGCCTATAAGAGAGGCTGGCTCCATACAGAGGCATTTTTTTTCTTTAACTGAAGCAAGAGACTCATTTACATTTCCAAATGGAAAGGGGGGCAAGAAGCTGAGGGAGCTGAATCTGAGTACAAGTTGGGCTTGGAAAAATGCTTCAGGCGACAGTATTTTTTTCAATTCTGTATTGGGAAAAACCTAAAATGTATTTAGCCCAACATTTTCAGCCCTAAGGCACTCACTCTCAGGGAAATGTAATCCATATGCTTCTGATTCATTTCACTTACCTCAAAGTCTTTTCGAAGTATGATTTCACTGTCAAAACTCTTAAAACTTTTCAAGTTTTATTTTTCTCCATGAGGAAGTCACCTATTGAGTCCACATCCCCAAGTTTGTGAGATAATGACAATAACCTACATATATAGGGATAGGGACTGGACATGTGAATTCACCGATAATAAGGATCTTCCAGGTGAAGAAAGTCTCTCTACCAATGCAGGTATGCATTGACTCCACAAGGTAGTTTTAGAGAGTTAACTAAAGGGTTAATCAACGTGCCCAGGCTCCAGATCAGTATGTGTCAGAGATCTGAACCCAGGTCTTCTTGGCCTCTCTTCTTAAACACATGCAGTTAGAATTTATACTTCCAAGTTTCTGCACTTAACAAATAAAAATCCTCATCTCTAAAGTCTATTATATTGAACTTAGACTCACCACATGACACCAACAAAAAGACTGCAAAAGAATAAAAATTATGTTGGGCAATTTTTTCCTCTTCTTATCTTACTTATGTCAAATGCTGAGAGGCAGTGTGTCATAATGGACAGGGAGCTAGCTAGCCATAGGCCTAGGGACAGCTGTGTGCTAGCCTGGCCTATGACACACACTGGCTATGTGACCCTAAATTCATTTAATCTCTCAGGGCTCTAGGCCATTGGCATCCAATTAAACTAGAAACAGGATGGGGATGGCACTAAACTGTATATAAGGACCCCTGTGGGCCACATATTGACTTAGAACACCATATGTTAATATTATCTATATCTTATTGTATTTTGGGGCAGCTAGGTGGCACAGTGGATAGAATGCCAGGTCTGGAGTCAGGAAGACCTGAGTTCAAATTTGTCCTCAGATACTAATTAGTTGTATGAACCTGGACAAGTCACTTAACCCTGTTTGCCTCAGTTTCCTCATCTGTAAAATGAGCTAGAGAAGGAAATGGGAAACCACTGTAGGATCTTTGCTAAGAAAACCCCAAATGGAGTCCAAAGAGTCAGACACAACTAACATAACTCAATAACACTACCAATTATATTTTTATTTATTTTGTTAATTATTTCTTAATTATATTTTATCTGGTCCAGGCAGCACTGGGGGAGTGTCATGGATCCCATAAGTTCTAGGCTTTGTGTTTAACACCTCTCTTCTCAGCAACTCTCTAAAACCATAATTTGCAGAGAATTCAGACTGACTTGTCTGTATAAAGTTTTCTTATCTAGGTGTTCCCTATGCCAATAAAATTGTAGATCCAGTCCCTATCCCCATGGCAGATGCTATCCTCTGCATTAAACTGTTTTATTTTAAACTCAAATAAATGGGAATAACTAAAGGAAAACAATATATATGATCAAGAAGATTTTCAAATCTGAGGAACCAATCATCCAGATGAGATAAAAGCATCTAGCAGATATCATAGGTCTATGTGTGTAGGTAGGTTTCAAAGTCTAAGACATCAGAGAATCAACGAGGACATGCTCTCAGACTTGCTAAAAGCCAATTCTAAGACAAGAGGCTCTTTGCTCCCTGCCCCATTTTATATTGCCTGCTGGGGGCTGGTGGGCCTGGGCTCACCGGCGTTGATTGTAGTCATAAGGAGGTCATAGACCTATAGCTGAATCTTGCCATTGAATGAAACAGAGGGCAAAAATGTTAGGAAAACTTCCTAATCTACCACATTATTCAAACATCTTACAGATCTCCTCCTGTCCCACTTACCACTGCAATAAATAGAAAAATAAATACATGCAAATAAATCATCTTCTAGAATAAACAAACAAGATTGGCTTAATATGTTTGATGAGATCGTAATGCATTTAATAAGATATCTATTTGTTATTATTGAATACAAATTAATTCATGGAAGAGACAACAGCATAGACATTTGCATATCATAAGCAATAATATTAGAAGACACTTTGCCCATTGACCACCAAGGAGGAATTATAAGACTAAGAACAGTTAGAATAAAGAATTTGTAACGATACATTGTAAGCTCAGTCAAACAAGCCCTATTTACCCAGCCTAGGCTGCCCTAAAAATTCTGTCCCCAAGGTAATGAATAGCCCTTTGGTCTTGAAGGATTACTAGACTTCTTCCTTTGGTGTAGATCCTTAGGTTCAGAGATGGAGACGTCTTCAGGCCTCTACCCAAATTAATGGGGTAGAACAGTGGCCTCCAAGAGACGCTGAGTCTCTAAGAGTATCAACTTTCTTCTTGGTTTAGTAAATCCATATCTCACATTCTTTTGGAGCTTGGGGCTGAAGTGGAAAGAAGCTTATGGCCTTCGTCTTGTCACTGAGCAGACATAAATCTACTGAAACTAATCACAGAATCATAGCATGTTAGACTGGAAGGGACTTTTAAATCATCGGCTCAACCTCCAACTTTTAAAAAATGTGTGTTAAAGTTAACAAAACAGAAACAAAATTACTGTGCTCATTTCTGTCTTCTGAACTTACTTTTGGTTTTCTTCTCTTTGTTTTTAAAATGTAAAATGTTTTATTGATATCCTTTTCTTTCTTTTTCGATATCACTTTCAGTACCCACTAACTTATCTTCTCCCCATCCCCAGAACAGGCATGTATAATAAACTAAAACAAATCAAAACACTGACCACATCTAAAAATGTCTGTCTCATCTTTTATCTCTGGCCCAAAAGTTGAGAAGCATGCTTCATTATCAGCCTTCTGAAATCATGCATTGATCAGAATTGTGAGGTTTTTCAAAGTGGTTTTCTTTTATATGATTGTGATTACCATGTAAATTGTTCTCCTGGTCTTGCTGGTTTCATCTGGAATCATTTTATATATCTATTTAATATTTTTATGAGTTTTTTCAGAGTTGTTGGAACATGAATTACTATTTGATTTGTTTGAATGAGTGAGTAAAAACATTTTTTAAAATTTATTTTTATTTTTAGTTTACAACACTCAGTTCCACAAGTTTTTGAGTTCCAAATTTTCTCCCCCTGCCCCCCAAGACAGCACGTAATCTGATATAAGCTCTACATATGCCTTCACATTAAACTTTTTTACACAATATTCAAGTTGTAAAGAAGAATTATAACCAATAGAATGAATTACAAGAAAGAAGAAACAAAACCAATAAAGAAGAAAAAACAAGAGAGAGAGCAAATAGTTTGATTCAATCTGCATTCAGACTCTGTAATTCTTTTTCTGGATGTGGATAGCTTTTTCCATCATGGGTCTTTTGGAGCTGTCTTTGAACCTTGCATTGCTGAGAAGAGCCACGTCTATGGAAGTTAGTCATCACACATACCATGTGTCTGTAATGGTGTATAATGTTCTCCTTATTCTGCTCCCCTCACTCAGCATCAGATCATGTAGGTCTTTCCAGGTTATTATGAAGTCCATATCTTCCCCATTTCTTATAGCACAATAGTATTCCATTACATTCATATAACACAACTTGTTTAGTCATTCCTCAATTGATGAGCATCCCCTTGATTTCCAATTCTTTGCCACCATAAAAAGAGCTGCTATAAATATTTTTGTACATACTGGTCCATTTCCAGCTTCTCTGATCTCTTTAGGATACAGCCCTAGAAGTGGTATTGCTGTGTCAAAGGGTATGCACATTTTCATAGCCCTTTGGGCATAGGTCCAAATTGCTCTCCAGAATGGCTAGATCAGTTCACACCTCCACCAACAATGTAACAGTGTTACAATTTTCCCACATCCTCTCCAGCATTTATGATTTTCCTGTTTTGTCATGTTAGCCAATCTGACAGGAGAGATGTGGTACAAAAAGCGTTTATTTTAAGTGCTCTCTAAGCAACCAGGGTACAAAAAGAAACAAGATCATCTTAACTCTAAAGTAATTTATATTCTAATGGGGGAAATAGCACATACTAGGGAGCCAGAGGTAGAAAATGAAGGCTTAGAGGTGGCCAGGAAGTGATCATTTGAATTTGGAAAATTCTTTCATATAGTTCTGAATAACTTGCATTTCTTCATTTGAAAACATATCTTTTGGCCACTTTTTAAATTAGGGAATAGCTTTTGTTATATCATATGAATTTCCTGTGTGTCACTTTTTTAAAAATCAAAGATTTATTGCAAATATTTTTTCTAATTAACTGCTTTTCTACTAATTCTAACTGCATTTATTTTGTTTATGGAAATTTTTTTCAATATTCCAAAACAGAAATTGAGCATTTTCTGAAGACTTCTATTCTTTGTTTACTTAAGAATTCTTCTCCAAACAATAGGCATGAAAGGTATCTTCTCTCTTTATCATTTAATTTTAGTATAATATTTTTATAATATCATATGATATAATACATACTTTTATATTATGATACTTCATATTTAGGTCATGTATCCATGTGATTTGATAAAATGTTGATCTAAACTTAATTCCTGCCAGATAGCTTTTCAGTTTTCCCAAACAAATTTTCTTGAATAGGGAGTCTTTGCTATACCACAGAACTTAATGTTCTTCAGTTTAATCAAATACTGTATAAGTATATTCCCTCACTTCAAGGTCTTATTACTTAATATGTTCCATTGATTGTCTTTAAAAATTTTTTATTTAATTTTTTCATATTATGAATTTAACAATCATCAACCAATATGGTTAAGAACAAAAGGAAAGGAATGCATATAAAATGGAAATTCTATTTTGTAGAGTTAAAAAAATTTTAAGTGTATATTAAATTTAACACTAACTCCTCGTTTTACAGGGAGTGGAAGAGAGGTCCTAAGGAATCAAGTAACTTCTCCAAGATCATATAGTTAGTTTATAGCTGAGCTGATATTAGAACTCTTATCTCATAACTTTCATATCAATGCCCTTAAATCCTTCAGTGAATATTATCCTTGTATTTACTAAGTAGACATCACTATGTCCATAGCTGGATTATTCAAGTTGGGCTGGTGCAGTGGGTAGAACTCTGGCCCCAGAGTCAGGAAACCTGAATTCAAATCTGACCTCAGATACTTATAAGCCATGTGACACTGGGCAAATAACTTAACATTTATTTGCCTCGGTTTCCTCAAATGTAAAATAGGGATCATAATAGCACCTACCTCCCAAACTTGTGATGAAGCTCAAATGAGAGAATCTTTGTAAAGCACTTAGCACAGGGCCTGGCACATAGTAGGCATCTAATGAATAATTGTGTCTTTCCTTTCTTTCCTACCCAGAGACTTGACATGCATTACTTAAAAAGCCACCCCACTCCAGTTGCTTATGGAGGTGGGAAGGGAAGGAATAATCTGTCCCTCCTCTGATAACTTTACTTCAAAAAAAATCCTTGCTTTCCATATTTTCTACCTATGAAGATAGAACTAATATATTAAGAGAGAGGGATAATACATACTAGAAGAGGGAAAAATAAAAGCTCGAGATAATCTTTAAGTCAAAACTTAAATATTGCACTGGTATAATCTGTTTCTAGATTTGAGAGATCATGGAAAAGAAATTTACAAAAGGCACAAAAGAAAAAGTGTATTCATACAGTTCACGCATACTAACCCAAATGGCGCCTTGCGCTAATGTGATGCTTCTAATGAAGTGGAACAAACAATGGTTAGGGGCATATTGTTCTCTGCATAATATCTTCATGTTCTATTGTTTGAGATATGCATATTCAGGTGGAAACAAGTTAGCTGTTCCTGGCAAGTAGGACTATTAGGCCTTTCCTGAAACAGCTTTTTATTCCATTCTGAAGGGATTTGTAATAGTCTTGAAAAATGCTGCTCTTACCAAAATATCCCATCATAGATTTAGAGTGGCAAAGGACCTTAGATGTCATCTAGTTCAATTCCCTTATTTAACAGTTAAAGAAACAGACTTGACCAAGGTCACACTTGTAGTAAGAAACACAGCTAAGATTTAAATCCATGTCTTCTGAAATCAAATATAGACTTTTCAATGCCCTCTCTTCAGGTGTTGGATTGTAACTGAATGAACTCTGGCAGCAATTAATGTCTTTACTTTATATGATGCTTTTTCATAATTTTTTTTAACTGTACGTGTTTTTTTTTGTTCCCAAATAGATTACAAACTCCACGAGGGCAGGAATCATGTCTTATACAGTGAAAAAGATATTTCAAAAAATCTCTGAAAAATATTTCAAAATATTTGCTGATGTATTCCATCCTAACATATACAAAAATTCTCCTTATTAGAAACAAGTAAAGGAGTTAATGGATTTGGTTTTATTGTACTCCTAAAGGCAACAGAAATCATCATTTCAGGGAAAATTTGTTCATCCCAATTTGAAGTGCTCATAAGCATTTGAAGAGCATTTGCAAAAAAACAAAAACAAAAAAACCAGCTTGAAGATAATGTAGTATATGTACTGTTGCAGAGGATAAGGAGGCAGAGAAATTTCCACAGAGAAATGATAAAAACCCTCCAAATTAAATGAATATATAAATCAATACTCAGGATCTTTAATGCAAGTGTTGGCATAAGGGAAGGTAAAGAAAAACACAGTGGAAAATGGCCCAGCAATAAGAAATAAGAGAGGGCAAAGGCTGTGCCTACCTATAATTGACACCGTTCTTTGAGAAGAGAATTAAGAGGCATTATATAAGGCAAGCACTATATAATTTTACCAAAACTCAAAATGATTTTATTTCATTAGATGTGGAATAACTGAGAATTTAAGATATGATTGAGTTATCTGTGTACAGTTATGCCACCAATTCTTTAGACAAAACAAAAATAAAAATCAATATTAGAGGAATAAAAATGAAGAGATATAGCATATAAATTGAAGCAACTTCAAGTTTATATATTTAAGTATTTGGGTGTCAGAAACAATTGTATGCAATTATACATGAGTGAAACAGGGAATTCCAAGGAAATTGATAAATATCTAAATAAATACAAAGCATTCAAACTAAAAAAAATGAGAAATAAGATCCCTAAAACCCAATGTAGAAAAAAGAAATTGAGCGAGCCACAAAAGAATCGCCAAAGGGGAAAAAATCCCAGGACAGATGGATTTACAAGTGAATTGTATCAAACATTTAATGAGCAATTAATATCTATACTACAAAGTTATTCTCAAAAACAGGGACAGAAGGCACTCTTCCAAACATTTTATGAGACAAATATGGTCTCTATAACCACACAAGGGAGAAATTAAGTAGAAAAGGAGAACTATACATCAATATCACTAATGAATATTAAGCCAAAAATCCTTACAACAAAACTGCAGAAATATATCCAGAAAATAATTCATTAGGAGCAAGTTGCATACATACCAGGGAAAGAAGGATGGTTGGATATTAGGAAACCAATTAAAATAATTAAACATAAAAAGAATAACAAAATTGTTATTGCAGTAGTTTCAGATAAAAAGCCAGTGATAAAATTTAGCATTCATTTATGCTAAAAACCCTAAAAAGTAAATGCACAGAAAGGCCCTTGTTTAATGTGAACTAAGGTTTTAAATCTAAAGCCACAAACTGTTCATGGTTGGGCTGTGCTGATGTAATAAAAAAGACATTATTACCTAACTTAATTTACATATCTGATGCTATACCAATCAGATCATCAATGGGATACCTTTTAGAGCTTAGCAAATAAATACAATTCATTTGGAAGAAAAAAAAATGGTCTAGAATCTTAAAGAAAATAATGAGGAAAAACATTTGAATAAAGAGGCATAGCAATACCAGACCTCAAGCTATAAGGTGGTAGTAATCAAAACTATTTGGTATTGGTTAAAAGACATAAAAGTAGTTGAGGGTAAGGGAAGGAAGGTAGGAAGCAAGTATTTATTAAGCACTTACCATTTACCAAGCATTGTGATAAACACTGGGGATACAAATACAAGGAACTGACCAAACAACCCACACGTGTATCTTGGATAAACACTACAGATCTAAAATGAAGTGGAATTGCTGAGTCAGAGAGCATGGATAATTTAGTCATTTTTCCTGCATTATTTCAAATTGAAATCCAGAATGATAGCACAATTTGCAGCATCAATGTGCCTGTCATATCTTTTTCTAAAAACAAATTGAATTTCTTTTTCCCTCAAACTATCTACAAACATTTGACCCAGTAATCTTATTACAGGGTATATATCACAAGGAAGACAAAAACAGAAATAAAAACACTTGGTGAAGAATGTCTATTATCCAGAATATGATATGAAATTGGACAATTAACAATATGTGTATCTTGGACAAACACTACAAATCTACAATGAAATGGGTCCAGAATTGAACAGAAGAAGAGGAGTAGGCTGAATAGACTTTGGGAAATTACACAATGTTTTTCAATGAGGCCCATGCTTCTTTTCTTAAACAAAGGCCAATCTCTTCACAATGAACTTTCTTTCAATGTTGCTGTATGATTGTGAGGCATGGAATATCACAGTCTAAAGTAAATCAAAGTTGGGATTCACTCAAAGGCCAATGGAGAAGCACATGGCTAGTATTGCCAAGAATCATCTATAAGAGTGGTGTAAGTGATAATGTTGGAATGATGGTCAAACCACTTAATCTCTCTCATTTTCCATTTATCCACTTGAGAAATGAAGGGATTGTATTCATTGGCTATGGAGGTTTCCTCCCTTTTCAGCTTCCTTTCATATATTATCTTCTCCCATTAGATTGTAAGCTCCTTGAGGACAGGGACTGTCTTTCCTTTTTATTATTTGTATCCCCTGTGATTGACACAGTTCCTGGAGCACAGTAGATACTTCATAAATCTGTATTGTGTTGTGTTGTGTTGCGTTATGTTATATTGTAAGATTACAGTTGGAAAATTCCAGTGCTCTAGAATGGCTGATCTTGGGATAAGGGATTTTGACCACAAAACGTAACCATTTAAAGGCAACAAATATGAATGGATCATTCTCTTCTATGTCCCAGAGAGAATTAAATAGGACAGAGAAAGAATAAAGAAAGAAACCCAAAGTTGGAGAAGCAATGGCATGTGAATGAAGTCTCATACACGGAAAATATGAAGACAACCCCACCCTGTAGATGGGGCTACCGTCTATCTCTTTTAGGTCATCATAACTGTGAAATGCTTTCTTTGCTACCTTTAATTTTGGTTAGTTTTCCATCTTTGACCCCCCCTTTTCCCTCCTAATTCTATTGTGTCATGTGGTTTTGCTATTTCATATGACAAGAAAAGATTCTAATGGAACTCTTAAGTCCTATGTATCTGGTTGATTGGCTAACTCTGCTGGCAAGGAATAAGTTATGCTTCCAGTAGTGGCCAAAATACTTTTTTTAATTCAATTTTATTTTAAGTTATGAATTCATCTAGAAAGCAAGAAAAACAAAACCCATTATAGATCTGTATATGTAAAAATAAGAAATTTCATCTCTGTATTAGTTTCAAAGACAGGCAGAGATTCCCAGCCAATACTGTCCATGTTTTACAGTTGAAGGAAAAGGCCAAAGAGTTATTTCTCCAGGTCATGGCCACAGAAGTGGGCCAACCACCTAGACTGCTCAGGCAGTCTATTTAGTCAAACCACCACCTCTGGGTCTCCCAGGGCCTTTTCTTCCTGAAGTTCACTAAACAATGAGGTTTCCTTGGAGGCTTTC
The DNA here is from genome assembly GCA_028646595.1 of Phalanger gymnotis. Classification (NCBI taxonomy): domain Eukaryota; kingdom Metazoa; phylum Chordata; class Mammalia; order Diprotodontia; family Phalangeridae; genus Phalanger; species Phalanger gymnotis. The sequence goes on from CM053624.1 coordinate 112,111,178, forward strand.
AGGACACTTTCCAGTTCCCTGCAAAGTTTTCACTAATGAAGCAAGTTTCACCCAACACAAATGTGCCTGCCCTTCCTGTCTTACCTCAAGTTTAAAATGTCAGCCAATCAAAGGCTGAAGCCAGATTGTTAAAGGCTGAAGGGGGAATGCCCTAGAGGGGGCCAGTCCTGCCAAATATCTTAAATGACCTTTCAGAAGCTGAATTTTTTACAGGGAACCAAACACAAATGAAAAGTGTGCAGCAGTCCTACAAAGAAGCCCTGAAAAAGATGATGGGCAGTCCAGTTCTGAGGAGACCTTTAGATGGCTTAAATACATTCAGCTGCTACTTTGGGGTACTTTGTGCTCCTTTCTCTCTTCATTCAGGACTCATGTCTGGAAAGCTCATCAGGAAATTCTGCTTTCGAGAGGCTACTGTGGCAATTTTGTTGGAAGGGATTTTGTCATATGCAGAAATTTCTTTTGGCTCAACACAGTGTGGTGAAAGAGCACTGACTCTGAATTCAGAAGACTTGGTTTCGAATCCCCTATGAGGCTTTCTACTTGTGTGACCTTGTGCAAGTCACTTAACTTCCTTGGGCCTCAATTTCCTCATCTGCAAAATGAGGGGGCTGAATTAGATGGCCTCTGAGATCCCTTTTAGCTCCAGATCTATGGGCTGGAGGTCCCATGGCATGACAATAATTAACTTTCTATACTTTTATATCACTATTAAATCAATAATTTCATATTTTCTAGTAAATTCTAAAAGGTTGTTAGCTCCTTGATGACAGAGAACTTGTTTTAATCATGTTTCCATCTCCCCCTAGCACCTAATATAGTGCCTTGCATACAGTAGGTGCTTAATACATGATTATTGATCATACCTCTGCATCATCCCCTTATCTCCTCCCCCTTGGACACTACTCTAGTTTAGGTTCTCACCTTCAGTAGCCAGGGCTATTATAGAAGCCTCCTAATTGCCTAAATGCCTTCAGGCTCTCTAATCCAACTTCAACAAACTACCAGTTTGATTTTCCTACAAAATTGGTTGGTCAGCATCACTCTCCTGCTCGAGGAACCTCCTCAGCTCCTTCTGACCTTTACAATAAAATATAAATTTCTCAGCTTGATATCTGAAGCCCTCCACATTCTGTCTTCAAGCCACTTTTCTACGTTTATGGCACATTTCTCCTCTTCGTACACTCTACATTCCAACCTAAACGGTCTGCTTGCTCTTTCTTATACAGAGCATTTTATCTCCCATCTTGCCTTTGCACAGGCTGACTCTCTTCTATACACTCCTTCACCTCTGCCATCTCTTGGAATCCCTTGTTTCCTTCAGAGCCGTCTCCTACATGAGATCTTTCCAGCTGCCTAACGGCTTTACAGAAAATGATAATCATTGACCGTTTGATACAATTCAAGCTAAAACACAGCCCTAATTGCCCAAGATGAGACAGCCCAATGATTTCATTCTTAATCCACCTAAGTCAAATATATGTCTGTGCTATATAGGAAACTAGTAAGAGGCAGCATGGTGTAGTGAATAGAGAACCATCAGAAAGTTACCAGTTCAAGTCACATCTCTGATATATACAGCCTGTGACCGGGGGATAACCAATTAATCATTTAACCTTTCAGTGCCCCCACAATGAATAAACTATTTATCATATACTAAGGTGGTACAGTAGAAAGAATAAAAAACCTAGAATCAAGAAGACCTGAGTTCAAATCCTCCTTCTGACATTTCCTAGCTGTGTCATTTAAATTTTCTATGCCTCAGTTTCCTTATCTGAAAAAAAATCTGTAAAACACTCCCCAGGAATTTTGTGGGAATCAAATGCGCTAACATATATAAGATGCTTTGCAAACATTAAAATGTTATATAAATGCCAACTATTGTGATTTTTACTGAGTTTATATTGTTTTAGGCATTATGGGAGAAATAGATGTCTCATTTATCATCATCTTGAGCAGCAAACTGATAAGTGACTCACGTTTATGTTTTTATTTATGCTGAAGGTTAAGCCTCAGAAGAGCTACCTTTTTAGACCATTACTGTACCTCCTGGGTCTGTGCCATTTCCCAGGGTTGGGTGTTGGTTATTTTCCATCTATCTGGGTCCCTGTTGGCATCGATGCTGCCAAGGCAAGACATTGCCACAATAAAATAACTTGACCTCAAGTAGAGAAATCACATTTGCCATTGCCTTTTGACCAATCTCTTAAGTGACAAGTAGGTGGAATAGTGGATAGAGCCCTGGACCTAGAAGAGAGAGATCTGAATTCAAATCTAACCTCAGATACTTCCTAGCTCTACGACACTGGGCAAGTCAATTAACTTATATTATCTCAGTTTCCTCATTACAAAATGGAAATGATAACAGTACCCACTTCCCAGGGTTGCTGTAGGGATTAAATGAGGTAATATTTCTAAAGCACCTGCAACTTAAAGCACTATATAAACACTTGTTGTCATTATTACTCTACTCAGGGCAGACACGTCCCTACTACCCCTCCTCCCACTTTAATCTTCATGTATTGCTTTCTTTTTTATTTTTACCTTTAAAATTAATTTGAATCAACAAAAGTTCTTCTCCTTGCCTTTTCTCCTCTCCCCTCAAGAAAGAGAGAAAAGCAAAACTCTTGTTTACAAACACATACAGTCAAACAAAACAAAGCCCTGTATTGGCCAAATCTGGATGGAGGGAAGGTTTTAATCTGCATTCCAAATCCATGACCTTTTCCTCAGGAAGTGTGCAGCATATTGAATGGAGTCCTCTGGAATGGTGGTTGGTCATTGCATTGACTGCCTTGCTTTCTAGATTTCTTTCTTTTTTTTTTTTAAATTTATTTTTGACATGTTTGGTTTTCACAGGC
>CM053624.1:112114538-112149391 GCA_028646595.1 Phalanger gymnotis
CTTTGCCCAGCTCCTGGTCTGGCTCTTCTGCACCGCCCATGCTAGGCTCTGCTGTGCTCATCTCCGCTCCCCTCTGCTCCCAGTTCCCCGTGGGATAGACCTTACCCAGAGACCATCCAGGCTGTCCTGGGCTAGAGCCCTACTTCCCTATGCTATTTTGTGGGTTCTGCAGTTCTAGAATTGGTTCAGAGCCATTTTTAGTAGGTTTTTGGAGGGACTTGGCAGGGAGCTCACACTAGTCCCTGCTTTCCAGCTGCCATCTTGGCTCTGCTCCCTAATTCACTTACTTTTAGACATAAAGATGAACCTTATGACCTTTAGGTTCTCAGCTCTCTCTAATAGCCTAAACCCTGAAGAACACTCGGGAAAGAGGGGAAGGGAACATGTCAGAGACACCAGATAAGTAGGTTGGTATCCTGGGGCTCTGGACCCATTATTAAAAGCTGGAGTAGGGAATTCATTCTCTTTTTAATTTGGCAGCATTAATTCTCAGGGTGGTGATGGGGGGGAAGTTTAAGTATCAACTCTGAGTAGAATGTTATTATTCTCTTCACTTAAACAAAAAGTACCTGGCCAGAGATGATCTTAAAAAAATTTGCCTGAGAGAAATGGGAAGGTGGGGTCTAGAATTTATCCAAGTGAAGAATAGGTACCAGTGCGGAAAGCTCACTAAGGATTTGCAGCATTGATGCCAAGTTCCATTTGTGACTTGCATACCATTCCCAATTAGTTTGGAAAGTCCCATGAGTCACATTAGGGAGCAAATTCGAATAAAAATGAACAGCCCGCTTCTTCCAGCCCCTGATAGTTGAAGCAAGGGGGTTCCTATCTGCTGTGGCCCCAAGGTGGGACACCAAAGTGGACAGTCCTGGGCAAGTAGATGTAGGGTAAAGGCTCTGAGGACCTGGGGAGGTATTAAAGTATCGAAAGAAAGTAGAGAGCATTGAAAGGGAAGGCTTGAAAACATGCTTTGACTACTTCATCATTTTTTGTCTCTTTTGCAGTTATTAATTATCCTTGTATGGGCACAAGTCCCATAGTGGAGCTATGTGCATAGTTCAAATTCACAAACTCATATATTTTAAAGATAGGAACTAATTAGAGTCTGTAACCAAAGCTCCATACCAGAAACCACCTGGGAACCAGTACAAAGGCCAACCATGTTAACATTCAAGGAACCAGCCCTCAGCCAAGGCAATAGCTATGTGTGTTCCTGGTCTTGTTCACAACGTTCTCATCATTCATGGGCCCTGATGACTAGACTGGAGGCTTGTCCTCCTGTGAGCTGGCCCATACCATTAGCACAAGCATCTGCCAACTGTCTTATCAAGCACCATCAGTTTCCATGGACCATAAGGACTTCATATTATCTAGTCAAAGCAACAAATTTGATACCTATAATGTGTCCAACACTCTATTAGTTGCTGTGGGAGATGCAGAAGCATGAAATATATTCTCTGTTCCTAAGGAGCATAGATTTTAGATAGAAGACACAAGATATATACCCCAATGTTCAGCATAGTGCCTTGTATGTAGTAAACACTTAATAAACTCTCTAATTATCCAAAGATAAATAGCAATATGAGATCATAGGTGGAAGGGATCTTAGAGGGCACTGAGTCCAACCATTTTCTCATTTTATAAATGAGGAAACTGAGGCCGGGAGAGGTTATATGACTTGCCCACCATAACATGACTGATATCTAAGGCAAGATTTGAACTCGAGTCTTCCTGATTCCAAGTCCAGAACCTGATCTATTATACTACCTAGGTGTCAGATCAAAGTATTGGCTCGGGACGACATTGGAATTGGACCAATTTTGTTGTCACTCAGTAGCTTCAGTCTTGACTGACTCTTTGTGACCCTATTTGGGGTTTTCTCGGTAAAGATTTTGGAGTGGTTTGCCATTCCCTTCTCTAGCTCATTTTATAGATGAATACAAGCACCAAAATATGGTTAAATTGCCAAATGAATAGTGAATGCTATAGAAGTTCAGAGATGGGAAGGAATACTGGATTTGAGCAGTGACAGGTTTCAAGGAGTACACGGCGGGGAAGGGATTAGAAGAAGCATTTATTAAGCTCCAATTATGTGTCCGACGCTGTGCTAGCACTTTGCAAATATTCTCATTTGATTTTCATAACAACTCTATGAGGTTGGTCCTGTTACTAACCATATTTTACAACTGAAGAAACTGAGGCAAATAAAGGTTAAGTAACTTGCCCAGGGTTACACAGCTAGTAAGTGTCTGAGGGCAGATTTGAAAGCAGGTCTTTCTAGTGCCCTATCCGCTGTACAACCTAACTGCTTCAGGTAAGAACTTGAGTCAATTCTTGAAGGATAAACAAGTGTATAAGAAAAAAATGGGAGTAGAGACCAATTAAGGGTAGGGAGGACTCTAATACAAATCATAGGCTCATATATATAAAGCTAGATGAGATTTCAGAAGTTGAACCACCCCATTTTACAGATTAGGATACTGAGGCCCCAGAGGTAGTGAACATAAGCTTAACTGTCCACTGTGTTGAACTGCCTCATCTGGGCAGAGTGCTTCCGTTCAGTGTGGAAAATGGAAGGTAGCAGATAATGCCAAGAACTGGTCACTACTGGGCTTCCAGCCTTCCAAATGCCCTTCTGAAGCCCCGTGGCCCCTTGGAAGGCACCAGAAGAAATCAGAATCATTCCAACAGAAATCACTGAGCTCCCTAAAGGCTTTGTTTCTTCTTGAAATAATGGGACAGATGTTATCAACTCAGAAAGTGTTGCAGAACAATATTGTGACAGGACGGATGGTCATGCAGACAAAAGGAAAAAATATTCATTAAAAGGCATGTTCTTCCAGCAACTGGTAGTTTTCTCTCTTCTGACGTTCATGTAGAGTGTTTTAAGACTAGTATTTAGACCATCTAATGCAAGGTGATCAATCAAATTTAATTGCTTATTGTATTTTTTTTCCTCCCTGTTTTTGTCACCAGTATTAGTCTATTTGTCTCTTCTGTTCTATTTTCAGACAAAGGGGGCTTAACGAAAAAAAAAACCCTTGTAATGCATTCATGAATATTTTAGCATTTATTTTGTGTACAAATTTAATATTCTCTTCAGGGTGCGCTGAGTGAAAAGGGAGAGAGATAAGCAAAAGAGAAAGACCAAAGCAGAATTGTTCATCCTTGTTGCCCTATGATTGAGAAGATAGGATGCAAATGGTGGTCTGGTTCTGAATTCAGGTGAATAATCACAATTCCTAACTCTAGAGGGAGCTAGGTAACTCAGTGGCTAGAGCAAGGAGCCCCGAGTCAGAGAGACCTGAGTTCAAATGCAGCCTGAAACATCAAATATCTGTATGACCCTGGGCAAGGCACCTAATATCAATTTGCCTCTGTTTCCTCATCTGTATAAAAAAGGGAGAGACTAGCACCTACCTCGTAGGGTCCTTATGAAGATCAAATGAGATAATATTTTTAAAGATCTTAGCATAGAGCCTGAATATAGTAAGTGCTACATAAATGTTTATTCCCTCTTCTTTCTACCCGTCCCCTTCCCTTCCCTTCAGGCTTGTTTGGAAAGAAGAGTGTCTAAGGGCCAGAGTCTATCCACAGGGAGGAGGAAGAGCTCCCTAAGATAATACACAAACTCATCCACAGTTAGTCACGTGGACAGCAGCAGAGATGGAGATGTAAACAATGAAAAATCCTTGCAATCAAAGATTGAATGAATCCCCCCTGGCCTGACAGTAGACAAAATAACCTAGCCAGGCATCCATGCCTCTTGTTTCTTGGGGATGAAGGTTTAGCATAGGTCCTTTCTGGACAAAGAGACTTTTGCCAGTGGGTGGAAATCATACTGTTGACACCAGTTAGCATCAATGAAACCAAGGAATCATCTCTGCCAAACTGAATGTGTCTATGCAGGCTAATGACAATGGAGTAGGAAAGAAGTTTTTGATGGGTGACTAAGGGTAAGACATATTCCGCTCGATTTCTGCAGTAACCTGGAAAGATTACATGCTAGGACAGACTAGGAAAATACCAGAGAAGGTTGGCTCTACCCCATGATGAATTTAGAAACCACTCACAGTATGAATGCAGGGGTACCCCAGAGTTCTGACAATCCCAAAGTCTCTCCCTCACCAGCCTAGCAATATTGTGACCTTTTCACTGTACTTCACCTAAAATTCTCACTGGATTAGTGAGCTAAGTCTGGAGCATTGTCCAAAGCACAGTATCCTGAAATTTCTAAAATATTAGAGCTAAAAGGATCTTTGAAAATCATTCATTCCAACCTATGAGGAAAGTGAGCCCCCGAGAGAATAAGTGGCATCCCAATGTCCTGGGTCATAGGTGAGATTTGAACACGTCTTTTGACTTACACTGCCCTTTGTCTGCAGAATGCTACTGTTCAAATGTACATGTTACATGAGAGCGTGAGAGTTAGGGTTCCACCTGAGGAGTCTGCTTCCTCTCCTGCACTCGGCTCCTATCAGTACATATAGAATGAAGAAGGTTAATCAGATATGTGTCTGTCACCGAAGACAACGGAGGGTAATAGATTCCTGGCTAGGCTGGAGCCCCAGAGGTGGCCTGTAACCATTAGTATTAACAGTTGAAGAACAGCAGCCCAAAGGGAGAGCTTGCTGGCCTATGGGAAATAATAGAAGGCAGGCTGGCCATGGCAGCCGGGGAGTGCAGTGGAAAGAGATTTATCTGAATCAAGAAGAGTGGCATAATCAGCTCCCCTATTTTGACACCTCTCAATGCCCATACTTCTGCCATTCCATTTTGAGGTAAGGAAGAGGGAGCATGATAATGACAAGCCTTAACTTGGTGGGGTTGAGAGGTGAAGATATGAAGGGAAACAGTATAGAGAATTAATATTAGAAGGTAGGTCTGAATAAGGGGCTGGGCCAGAGAGGGCAGACCATGGGCCAGTGGAAATCCTGAACAAAATTGGGAAATTAAGTTCATCTTCAGCCCTTTACCACCACTACTTTTACTGATGTTTCTCTCTGGTCTTTGGCTATCAACCCCACCCAAAGTCCTAATGCTGTCACTTGCTTCCTAAAGCTCTATATGTACCCCCAGCACCCCAGCTACCCTTTCTGTCCTTAGGCAGCAAGTTTAACAAGTGTATTTTATGTTTATAATTAGTATATTCGATAAGAGATATAGAAATCCTAAATTGAGAGCTAGAAGGTCATCAGATACAACTGCATTATATTACAGATGATTAAACTGAGGTCGTGGGGGGGGTGGTTACGGACCTGCTCCTGGGCAGCCAGGTAGTGCAGTGGATAGAGCACTGGGCCTAGAGTCAAGAAGACCTGAGTTCAAATCCAGCCTCAGACACTTACTAGTTGTGTGACCTTGGGAAAGTCACCTAAGGAAAGGAAGGAAATGGCAAACCACTCCAGCATCTCTGCCAAGAAAACCCCAAATGGAGTCATGAAGAGTTGGACATGACTGAAACAACTGAACAACAATATGGTTATTTAGGTAGCAAATGTCATAGCTAGCATATAGACCCAGTCCCTCTGACTCCAAAGCCAGTACCCTACTCACTGTATTTCATTGCTTCCATTCTAAATGATGAGATGACAGGTCCATTGGAGGATCTGAGTAAGCCAACAGTTACTTAATAGTTACTCCATAAAAAGTAGAGGGCGGCACAGTGGGTAGAGCACTGGGTCTGGAGTCCAGAAGCCCTGAGATGAAATCCACTCTGGGATAAGTACTAGTTGTGTGGTGATGGGTGAGTCACTTAATCTCTGAGATGAGGATAATATTAGAGCTGTGAAGATAAAGTAAGATAGTATTTGTAATAAAGTGCTTTGCAAACCTTAAAGCACTATAGAAATGCTAACTGTTATTAAGAAACTGTGCCAGCTGCCAGGGCTACAAAGACAAAAACGAAGCACTGAGAGAAGGGCACTACATGTACTCGTTGGTCAGTAATGTTTCTGTTGTGTCCAATTCTTCATGACCCCATTTTGAGGTTTTCTTGGCAAAGACACTATAGTAGTTTGCCATTTCCTTTTCCAGCTCATTTTACAGCTGGGAAAACTGAGGCAAGCAGGGTTAAGTGACTCGCCCAGGGTCACATAGCTAGTGTCTGAGGCCGGATTTGAACTCAGGTGGATAAGTCTTCCAGAACCAGCCTTCTATTTACTGCGCCACCTTCTTGCCCCACTACCTGTACAAAAATATGCAACTAAAAGGAAATTTGAGGAGAGAGAGAATGGTGGATTTTGGTGTGCGTGACTGGGAAAGAGTTGTATATATACACAGAGGTACATAAATTGAACATTGAAGGAGGATAAGGAATCAGAGGAAGAGCTGAGAGAGTGTATTCCAGGCATATGGACTGGCTTCTCTGAATGTATGGAAGGAGGAGATGGAAGGTCAAGTTCATTGCCTGGAATACAGATTGCATGAACAATTGAGAACATGTAATAGGGCTAGAAATGTAGGTTAAAGCCAGATCATGAAGGGCCTTAAGCATCAGGTTGAGCAATTTATATTTTAAAGGACTATAAAATGTCAGATATTGTCATCAGTATTATCAAAATGTTATTGTATTATTTACCCTAGAAGTAACAGAGAGGTAACAACTGAAGATTTTGGAGCAAGGAGATTCCAAGATCTGTCTCTTAGGAAAATTCTTTATGTATCTGTTGGGAGGAGAGATTAGATTGGAGGGTATCTTTCTAGAGAGAAGAGAGGCTATAAGCAAGAAGACATATAGAAAGCTATTACAGTAGTCCAAGCAAGAAGTAAGGAAGGACCCAATGATCATTGGAGTAGCTATATGAATAGAACAGTAGTGTTGTGAGGGATATTGTGGAGGTAAGATTGATAGGCCTTCAAACTTGATTGGATATGGGGTATGAGGGAGAGGGAAATCAAGTATGATTACTGAATTTATAAACATGGATGACTGGCAAATGGTGGTGCTCTCAAAAGAAATAGGGAAATTCAGAGGAGGGGCAGGTTTAGGGATGGGGGAAAGACGATGAATTTCACTTTGAACGTGTTGCATATAAGATGCCGATGAGACATCTCAGCAAGACGTCCATCAGGCAGTTGGTGATGTGGAATGAGTTCTGGGTGAGAGATTAGAATATATCGATTTCGGAGACTTCGATGAAGAGATGACAATTAAACCCATGGGAACGTGTGGGATCACCAAGGCAGAGAGAAGGAGGAGGGAGAGAAGGATGGGGTGAGGGCACAGAAAGGAGGGGGAAGGAAAGAGGGAGAAAAAGAAAGGAGAAGAGAGCTCAAGACAGTGATAGGGAACATTCTCATTTATGAAGGCAGGAGACGGACAATGATCCAACAAAGGAGACTGAAAAGCAATACTCACCTTGGTAGAAAGAGCTAGTACAGAGCAGAGTAAAGAAACCAAAGGAGGAGAGGATGTCCAGGAGGAGAGGAGAGTTGACAGTATTAAAAGCTTCAAAGAGTCCAAATATGATGAGAATAGGGAAAAGGCCACTGGACTTAGCACAAAATGGAGCCCTGGTGACCTCAGAGAAAATACTTTCAGTAAAATAATGGAGGTGAGAAGTGATGGAAGAAGTAAATCTCATAGAAGGAGAGTTTTTTGAGTGTTAATGGCAGAGGGATGGTCTAGATGGCAATAGGGAACCAGGAGTATTCTAGCTGCATGCATTGGTGGTCACCTGTCTCCTCCTCTAAAGGTACATTTTGATGGCCTAAGGCTGCCTCCTTTACTTTGGGTTTACTGGCTAGATTTCTTTCTCAAAAACCAAGCCTTAAACCCAACTCATTCCGGAGCTCATAGACTGGACAATAGGTCCCCGCCCTCCTAGCAGAGAGTGAATGTAAATACTAAATAGTAACTGTTTCGCTTTTGGCCAGGAATCCTGAGGGTCTTCCCTTCCCAGTTTGATTTTTTTTAAGTTTTTGATTAAAGGGACCATCCCTTGATTAACTTCTTAAAGAGGCCTATTCACCAAATGGACGTTACCTCACTTACAGGGAGCACCTGAAAAGACCTTAACCCAAAAGGCCCAGGGTGTCCCAATGCATCCTGGGCCACCCATCTTGGTGAATATCAGGCCACTGGACCCAGATGGCTCTAGAGGAGAAAGTGAGGCCAGTGACCTTTCACAGCCCTTCCTCACTCAAATCAAAGTCAAGTGCAAGTCATGTCATCATTTCCCTGATGTCATGGTCCTCTTTAGAATGAAGGACAAACACAACAACAACAACAACTGGTGGTCAGAGGTGGGGGTGAAGAGGAGTAATCACTTCAGAGCGGCTGAGATACTATTTGTACAAATTTAAGTTTCTATGAACTCAAGAAGATGGAAAGAATATAATATTCCAATTAGTGTCAAGATGTTAGTTGGTTGTAGTTTGATTTCTCAAGGGCTATTTTCTTTTCAAAAGGGGGCATTTTATTCACCCAAAGAAATGAATTTTTAATGGTGAAATTTTGGGAAAAGACCATACAGCTGAGGAAATGTTTTGCCACGATGAGTTTCCTGATAGCCCTCAAATTGTACCAAATAGGGGGTTACCTGGGCAGCTAGGTAGTACAGTGGATAGAGTGCTGGGCCTGAAGTCAGGAAAACTCCTCTTCCTGAATTCAAATCTGTCCTCAGACTCTTACTAGCCGTATAACCCTGAATAAGTCACTTAACCCTGTTTGCCTCAGTTTCCTCATCTATAAAATGATCTGGAGAAGGAAATGGCAAACCATTCCAGTATCTTTGCCAAACAAAGAAAAATTCTAAATAGGGTCATGAAGAGTCAGACAGGACTGAAAACAACTAAAGGGGTTTACCCCCTTTGCCTACTCAGCAAACTCAGAGATGACTACCAAGAACAGTCATCACAATTTTGCTGATGGCTGCTTCTGCCCATAGAAAACAATTTCAAACTTGAGCAAAGTACCTGAGATAGATAGGCTATTTTTCTAATCAGAAAGGCCCTTGAGAGAATCCTTATTTTCTCTATCCCTCTAATACCAGGAAAACAAAGAAGTCTGTGCACAGTTGGGTAAGTATCCTCGCCAGGAGATAGGCAACTATAGCATGGCTCTTAAAGCTAAAAGGGATTTTCTGGAAGCATCTAGTTTAGCCTTGTTACCCTCATTCAAGTATGGCATATAGGATGTTAAAAATGGAAGGAATCTCAGAACTTATCTAGTCCAACTCCCTCATTTTATAGAATAGGAAACATCCTAAGAGAAGGGAAGTGATTTTCTGAAAGTAACCAAACCTGAACAGAGGGGGCACTGGCACCTAGATTTCCTACCTCCTTATATGGTACCCTTTCCATTATCCTATAGCCATCTTGTATTGGAGAGACTTTTGCCCCATTGCCTTAAAACCAAAGTGTTTGGTGCAAAGGCGAAGACTTGAATGTTAGAGAAAATGATGTGAGACAGGAAGATAATGTTGGCACACAAGAAAAGGAAAATGTTGCCACCTAAAATATTTAGCCACCATCTGTTAACAACGAAGAGATGGGATCTTTGTACTTATATTTATGTTGTGCAAGGAAGCCAAAAACTACAGATAGTTACATCTATACACTTAGACCTGAAAGACACCTCAGAAGCCATCTAGTAAAATAAGGCCCCCTCATTTTACAGGTGAACAAACTGAATCCCAAAGAACTAAGTGGCTTGCCCAAGGTGTCATTAGGCAGTAAGTATCAGAGATGACATTTGAACTCAGGTCCTCTGACTCCAGGGTCAATACCCTTTACCACAGTAAAGGCACAACCCTGCCCTCTAGATGTTGATGATGGTGATGGTGATGATGGTGGTAGTGGTGGTTGTGGTGATGACGATGATGATGGTTTAGGGCTGGATCTGTGATTTCATTAGCACAGGGAATTTCCAGTGTGGAACCATGCTCTACTGATGCTAATGATGACTCCACTGACTCATTTTCAGCCTATAGTCTTAGTGAGTTATCGGGGTACATTAAGAGGTTAAAAGTGACCTAACCATGGTCACAGGGCTGGTAGATCTGTCAGACCCAGGACTTAATGTAGGCCTTTTTGACGCCAAACTCTGCCTTCTCCTCACTATGCTACATAATCTCTTAAAAGATAATACCACCTCCTAATAATGTTCCAGAGTAGGAAAAGCTGTGGAATGATAAGGGCTGGAGGAAGCAATAGAGTGTGAAAAGAGGAGGAGGAGAACAGAGAAATTGCTCTTCTTCTCTACGGAACCCTCTCCTTGTTGGAGCAGCCTCTCACATGCTCCGACATACATCTCGTATGACTTCAAGCATGACTTCAATGTCTGCCATGGCCAAATGAGCAGAGCAAGTCTTCAGCAACCTTCTTCAAACATCTTTCCAAAGCTCTGTCTCAGTAGCCAAGAGTTGCAGCCTTGTCCAAACTGTCAGAGCCATCTGCCAGCAGCCTGCCCAGCATAAAGACCATCTGTCAGCCTTTGACCCGTGCTTTCTCTGCTTCTCAGACCACTCTTGCCTATCTCTTTGCTTTCTGAGCGCTCCCAAATGTCCTTATATCCACCTCCCTCCAAAGCTGACAGACAAATATTCTACAGTTAGCAGGAGGTGCGCTTAACTATTAATCCACTGTTTCTTGATTTCTCTCAATTAGGCTATTTCCTTGAAGGGAGAAAGTGTGCCTTTAAATCTGAATGTGAAGTACAAACTTCACATTTTTCTTTTAACTAATCTTTATTAACCACCCACATCCTACTAGAGGCAGCAAAGAAGGTATGAAAAGGACATGTCATGATAATGGGACAGGGAATATTAGAATGATTTGCTATTTTAAAATATCCCCACACAGGTTAGAGCCATCTAGGAAAAAATGGTTCTGTGTTTCAGCATTGCCTGAATCCTTGAGGAATGTTCATTTGTTTCATCACTTTTAACCATTTAATCACTCTTTCCAATAAAAACAACAAATCCTAAGAAGGCTACCCCACCCCTCAATTTTTCTATGTTGGTGGAGGTGGAGAATTCCTCTTTTGAGACAATGGCTTTCTTCTTATTGCCTCATGTCCTAATGACCAGTTAGGCAGTCAACAAGCATTTCTTAAGTGCCACCTATGTGCCAGGCACTATATTAAGTACTAGAGATACAAAGAAAGAAAAAAAATGGTCCCTGGTCTCAAGAAGTTCAAATGTGAAGGAGAAGACAATACGAAAACAACTATGTACAAACTTACGTATGGTATAAACTGAAGATAATCTCAGAGGGAGGAAAATAGAATTTAGGGGAGATTATGAAAGCTTTCTTACAGAAGGTGGGATTTCAGTTGAGACTTGAAGAAAACCAGGAAAATCAAGAGGTAAAGGAAGAGGGAGAGAATTCTAGGCATGGAGGATAGAGTCAGAAGATGAAATGTCTTGTTGCATGAACAGTAAAGAGGCCAGTGTCACTAGATAATACAGTATGTGGAGGAGAGTTAAGTTGTGAGAAGACTGGAAAGGTAGTTAAGTGCTAGATTATGAAGGGCTCTGAATACCAAATGAAGATTTCATATTTGATCCTGGAGGTGATAGGGAGTCACTGAAATTTACTGAATAGGAGCAGAGACCTGGCAGGACCTTTAGGAAGATCAAATTGACAGCTGAGTGGGAGGATGGACTGGAAAAAGGGAGAGCTTGAGGCAAGGAGACCAACCAGGAGGCTTTTGCAATGCTTCAGGCATGAGGTGACCAATCAAGAAACCGTAAGATTCATTGAAGTTGCCCAAGACACAAGAACTTTTGTTTATATAATTTTTGTGGTACTTTGAGCTATCACTTCATTAGGGGAAGAACTAGAAAGACTTTCAGACCTTTTGAAAAAGCATAACATTGCTTTAGACCAGGAATACATTTTTTTCTGCTTTCATCTATCAAATTAGTTGGGTTAACATTTTGCTTGGACCTTTTCCCCCTTGATTAAAATTGTTCTATGCTTTAAAAAAATTAATGTCAAATTATCGTGCCCATTCTGACACTGAATTTTGTGTATACGCATCAAAAGCTACTCTTGGAGAGCATCCAATCGTTCCATTTTTGATTTCAGAAAACATTTATGTATATTAAGATTGTGAAAAGCCTGATGGTAATATCAATAAGGTTTATTCATGCTTTTCTGTAAATAAGCCTTGAACTAGTTCAATTCTACATCTCTTTGGGGAATTTTGGTTTTGAATTTAGCAATATACATGGCTTTACCTTTCTTTTGGGTTTGGAGAACTTTCTTACTCTTCCTTCTTTCTCTGTCTGACTGTGTGTGTGTGTGTGTGTGTGTGTGTGTGTGTGTGTGTGTTTCTCTCTCTTTCTCTCCCTCTCTCTCTCCTTTCTTCCCTCCCTCCCTTCCTTTCTTTTTTACCGTCTTCATTCTCACTAGGTTGTCTCTGGACTTTTTCATCATGCTCCAGAATGTTTTTCATCCTGGAAAATCATTTTAGCCCTGGAAATCATTCCTTGAAAGTATACTCAGCCCCTAACCATAAATGTTTGAGTGGATGGCTCCTCCTAGAACCTCCATTTAAGGAGGGTACCCCACTCAGCCATCTTGTGAGAGATGAAAAGATTGATGTCCCACCTCCAGTCTGTGTGAGGTGCAGGGTGGTATTGGTGGGAGCCAGAGAGGGGAGAGATTTGGACTTTTCGAGCTCTTGAATTTCTCCTGTGTTTGCACTGCTTTTGGCTTCCAATTTCAAGAGAAGAAATTGGACAATGCCAACCCTACTTCAGGTTGATGAAGAAAGAATAGACTCCTGGGAAGTCAATGTGAGAGGAGCTTGTAATCACTGTTATGTCACTATCCCCTATTTCCTGCACTAGAGACTTTGGGGCATTTCCCTTTGGTGAGATTTGGGCCTCTCTCTCCTTTCTCTCCTGGTTGAGCTAAGTCATTTGGCTCCCCGTGGAAGAGCCTCTTTATTTTGCATTGTCTGACGTATTCTCCCCTATGTATACTTTCTCTGAGGTAGGGCACAGTGGATAGAGTGCTGGGCCTGGAGTGAGGAAGACTCATCTTCCTGAGTTCAAATCAGGCCTCAAATGCTTATTAACTGTGTGACCTTGGGCAAATTACTTAACCCTGTTTGCCTCAGTTTCCTCATTTGTAAAATGAGCTGGAGAAGGAAACGGCAAACCACTCCAGTATCTCCGCCAAGAAAACCCCAAATGGGGTCATGAAGAGTCATACACAACTGAACACAACAAAATACTTTCCCAGATTTCTGTTTTACTATCGACTTAAATAAACGGGTTTTCTTTGCTACTTAACTATGTATGATCATTGTGGAACTTACTCTCCTTGGCGGGAAGGGAGTCAAATCCTCAATATAAAGCCAGAGTCCTTCTTTCCCCATTAATAAATAGTAATTAAAGTTTAGCTTGAACCTGAAAACTACATCCCCTAGACAAACAATATGTAAGGGAGCAGATAGATATAATCCGAGTACCATTATCTCTCTGAGTGGCCAAGCTTTTGGTCCCAACCTTCCCCTTCTGGAAGGAAATAAAATCTCCCTTGGAAAAGGGTAAGAGAAAAAGAGGTTAGAGAAGATTATTCTGCCTCCCTTTGAGCCAAACAGAGAAAACCTCAATATAAAAGCAATTCAATTGGGGGAGAGAGGATGCAGTAATTTGAAATAGAAACTAGTTTAACAGTCACAGCTACTTTATGAGAATTCTTTGTTTAAAAAAATCAGGCAAAATGGCATTAACCTTTCCAAAAGCAATTTTATTTATGTGCAATCAGACTAGGAAGTCATAGCTTCTAATGGGAGACTTGAGAGAAGACAACTCAACCCCTACCCACATATATACTTATATAGGTACTAGTTATAGTCCCTGATAGAGTGAAAGCTTCTCCAGGTCAGGTACTGTTTTGTTTATGTCTTTTGGATTCCTGGTGCCCATCACAGTGTCTGGAACAGAGTAACAATAAATGCTTGTCAATTAATTAGTAGGTAACTATATTTATATATTTTAAGTCTATCAATAATTATTACTTACATAAGCTTCATAATTCAAATATCCATTTGGCTTAGGTTTACTACATGCTGGTGTCGTTTCTTGCTTCCATGTTTAATCTTTAGTTTTCTTATGATCATGGGCGACTCAAGTCACCTCTCTTAAGTCTCAGTTGCCTTGTCTGTCAGGTGGGGATATTAATGCTTCCACTAGCTAACATAAAGATTTCTTGAGAAGCACCTTGAAGAGCTATATAAAGGTAAGTCGTTCTAAGTCCCTGAGAAATTTTACGGTCTCCAAAGAATTGGAAATGAATATCACCCAAAAGCCCATGGACAGGTAAATAAATGTGTGAACTGCCACACTTTATAGACATCAAGTATAAAAGACAACCAGATAACAAAGAGCTGTATTCATGAAAAAGAAGATGGGCTGGTCATATAGCAATATAGAGAGATACTTGGTGAACATCCTATGCATCCTGCCCTCATACATTCATAAGAAATGGCAAATGAAACCAAGAAGGGCTATAAACACAATGGGTAGACCTACCCCACCTCCTGCCCCCCAAACTTAGTGTAGGGCATAGACAAGAATCAGATATGATTTGCATCACTTGGGAGAATGCTCACATCAATCCAGTGATGAATCCACATATTGGTTGAAAAACAGAATTACTGTTGGTGTACACTGCTGATCTGTTTGACTACAATGGATTGTTTTTATGGACCTACCTATTCTTCTAGTTTTATCTTTTAAAAAGTTTTTTTCTGTTAATAAACATTTTTTCTTTCATCTTTTATTTACTCCTAGAGAAAGGTTTCATTTAAACAAGTCTACTGAAATATACATGTAGACACACACACATACACACACATATATGAAATTTGAAGATGTTTGTGTGGGTAGACACAATCTTTTTCTCTGAGTTATCCAATGCCATTAACACTATCAAAGACAGAAGAATATTTGCAAAATTATCTTTTTAAACAAGCATGACAAGTGAATTATTTCCTCTAGCCCTTGACATTTTTTTTCCCTGGAAAAATATTGCAGCAAACTTTTTGTTTTTTTCCCCTGAGAACAAAGGTTGACATTTTTGGAATCACTCTTCCACAGTGTTAGCTTCTCTAGTCTGATGGCTGATATTCAAACAGAACTCCACTTGCATTCATTTCTGTTGCAAGAAAAAATTAATGCATTAACATGAAAAATTCAATCAAATGGTAAGATAAAGATATCACATAATGAAGACCAGTCTTTGAGATGAAAAGGAATCTCCTCAAAGAGTCCCCAACTGAGAATTGATTGATGACAACTTAGGGACCTGAAAAAACAACAGAATCTATCAGGGCTTTGGTAAAAACTGCCTCTCATCCACAGAAGGCCTGTCTTCACTCTTCCAAGGAGTAGCTATGAATTGTAGAACAGTGGGTCAAAAAAAAGGAGGGGAAACTGATACTATGCATCAGAGACAAGACAACCTTAAAACTGAAGCAAAAGCTGCCTCAGGCAGGAAACATCTTATGTTCTTCTGACTGTGGCAGAAACCAATGACTGACTGGCTTCCCAAAGGCCACTACATGGCAACTCATGTCATCTGGTAAGTTTGGGTATTGGCATATACTATTTTGGGTGTGTTTGCTTTTTCAATGCATGATCAAATAATGAAACTTGATAACAATGGCTTCGGTATAAACCGGTAGTTTTTATCTTGATAATAATAAGGTCTAAAATATAAATCTTTATTGGTTTTGCTGTAATTTTTTAGCTAATGTTTGCCTCTGAGAAATAAGAGGCTATATGCTATTATGCAAGGGCTTCTAAAGCTGAAGGAAAGAACTTTGGGTTATTAAGTGACATAGACCAAAACATGTGTTGACAAGACACTTTCCATTTATGCATAACCCAGAGATCTTAATACCATCAATTACCTAACATTTTCAGGTTTGCCTGACAATTTCAAGTGCCCTCAATAAATCACCCCTTGAAAGACATTTTTCCTGGAGCTGCTATGAGGCATCCTAACAGGGTCATTTCTAGTTATATTCCATTGTTTAGCTATCTCAGGTCAGCTGAATAAGTGGACTTAAATGTGGGTTGCTATTCTGAGAAAACCAATGATATTTTCCAATAGTCCAGAGTTCTTCCTCCCTCATTCTTCCCCCCAGAAAACTTTGCTTTCTGTTACTGATATGTAACCTTGGAAAAGAGAGAGCATGGAACTTAGAATCACAGCATACTTGAACTAGACCAATTTTAGAGGCCAACTCTATATTCTACAAAAAAGGAAGTGAAATATCAGTCAGTATCCCCAGTCCTAAATTTATTTTGTGTCTACTATGTGCCAAGTACTGTGTTAAGTACAAAAACGAGGCAAAAACAGTCCCTGCCCCCAAAGAGCTTACAATCTAATGGGGGACATACAAATGAATAAATAGGAACAAACAAGCTATAAAGGAAGTAGTTAACAAAGAGGTGGCACATTAGATAGAGTGCTAGTCCTATAGTCAGGAACTCTCACCTTCATGAGTTCAAATCCAGCCTCAGACACTTGACCCTGGGCAAGTCACTTAAGCCTGTTTGCCTTGGTTTACTCAGCTGCAAAAAGAGCTGGACAAGAAAATGGCAAACCACTCCAGTATCTCTGTCCAGAAAACCCCAAATGGGGCCACCAAGAGCAAAACACTACCTAATGAAAACAAAGTTAACAGAATTGAAAGGGGACAGCAAAGACTTCTTATAGAACCAATGACTTTAGGTGGTAGTTCCTGAAAGCCAGGGAATCCAGGAGGCAGAAATGAAAAAGGTGGGCACTGTGGGCATGGAGACAGCCAGAAAAAAAATAACTGGGACTGAGAGAGGGAATGTCTTGCTGGACAAGCAGCAAGGGGGCTGATGTCATTGCCCTGAAGAGTATATGGAGGGGGTATAATGTGTAAGAAGTCTGGAAGGGTTCTGGAGGGGTTTGTGCTAAGTAATGGAGGGCTTTAAAGTGACTTAGCCAGAAGTAGCTAGGTGACACAGTACATAGCGTACTGGGCCTGCAGTCAGGAAGACTTGAGTTCAAATCTAGCCTCATATTTACTATCTGCGTGACTCCAGGCAAATCAGTAAACCTCTTTCTGCCTCAGTTTCTTCAACTGTAAAATGAGGTGACAATAATAACACCTACTTCCCAGGGCTGTTGTGAAGATTAAATAAGATAATATCTTTCAAGTACTTAGCCAGTAGTGCCTGACACATAGTAGAGTAGGTGCTTAGTAAATGCATGTTTCCATCCTTCTAAAACCATCCAGTTAATAGAAAAGGAGGGACTAGGAGCACTAGAACTCATTTTCCCCAGGGGCTACCTGATTGAAGAGGTTTTATTTCTTTTTATTTTATTTTAATTTTTTCACACAATTTTGGGTGTGGTATAATTCGGAGGGTGAAGGAGGGATTTATTTGTTCAAGGGAACGTATTCTGCATAGTTCTGTCATTGATATAAAGCAGGGGATAGAGAGTTAGATCTAGAACCAGGAATATCTGGGTTCAAATCTCACCGCAACTGTTTGCTCCCTGAGGAACCATGGACAAATCACCCAACTGAAGGATCAGTACTACTTTGTACTACTCTGAGCCTTGGTTTTCTCCCTTGTAAAAGAGAGGCAGTAAGCTTTGTAATGCCTATTTCGAAGGGATGTTGTAAGGCTCAAATTAGATAATGTAAAATAAAGTATTTTGCAAATCTCAAAGCTCTACAGAAATGTCAGTTATGCCATATTGTTCTGAAGAAAGCCAATGACAGTGAAGAAGGCTTTCGTCCAGTTGTAATATGAGGGGTCAAAATTACGTCAAAATGTGGTTAATTTGAGCCAACAGCTGGAGGGGGGAGAGCAGTATATATATATATATATATATATATATTGCCACATTTATCTGGATATTTCAGTGAATTTTCCTTAAGCCTAACTGTTAACACAGCCTTAGCTACAGGAGAATTCTCAAATTAGGCCCGAAAGAGCTGCTGTCGCATTATCTCTTTCGTATAATCACAATGGATGAGGGCCTCATTTCTGGGTGCTCCGAGCACATTAAGAGACTTTTGAGGCTGAATGTTAAATCAAGAAATTAGCGAGGATGGAAATGTTATACAATTTTTTTAAAGTAAGCTAGAATTAGTCTACCTCTAAGAAGCTTCTAAATAGACATGCTCTAAATATACTCGGTAGAAATCTTTCCACCACATTAGCAATTCCATAAATAGGCATTTCCACAGGTAAAATAATAGCATTTATTGTGACTTGCACTACCAGAGGGATTGATTACCTGTATGGACAAAATCACAGATCTATGTAAGTATTGAAATATATGAATCGATCAATCAACAACCATGAATTAAGTTCCTACTATGCGTCCCTGAGCCTGGAGATAAAAAAAAAAATCAAGCAGTCCCTGCCCTTGGGGAAGCTCGGTGATACCATGGATAGAGTGTGAACCTTGGAGTCAGAAAGAGTCATCTTCATGAGTTCAAATCTGACCTCAGACACATTTAGCCATGTGACCATGGGCAGGTCACTCTACCCTCTTTGCCTCAATTTCCTCATCTGTGAAATGAGCTGGAGAAGGAAATGGCAAATCACTCCAATATCTTTGCCAAGAAAATCCCAAATGGGGTCATGAAGAGTCGGCCCCTGAAAAATGACTGAACAGCAACAACAAAATCCCTTTCTTTAGGAAGTTTTCATCCTATCAGATATGTGTGTATATAGATGTATTATGTGTATATACGTATGTATGTACATACATACACACATGCATATATTAATGCATGAATATCATTTTATATTTAGAAGGTAATTTGGAAACTATTGAATGCAATCTTCTTTTTTTATAAATAAGAAAACCAAGAAACAGAGAGGTGAGGTGATTAAATAGCTAGCCTTGATACAGCTCTTTAAGATTTGCAAACCATTTTACATACGGTATCTTATTTGTCCTTGACAGCAACTCTATTCAGGTAGGTTTTACTATTATGGATATTTTTCAGATAAAAAAAAAAGCTGAGAGAGGTTAAATAATCTGCCTGAGGTCACACAGCTAGTAAGTACCTGAGTCAGAAATTGATTGAATTCAGGCCTTCCTGACAGGATCTGGTATTCTTTTCATTACATAACTTAGCTGTCTCTGAGCTAGTTAGTGGCAAAACTGAGGCTGGCTCTCTCTGGATTCCCGGGCCCAGGGCTCTGCAGAATGCCATGATGTTACTTCCACAAAAAGCTTTTGTAATAAAAAGTTTTCTTAGAACGACTTCTCTTTTTTCCTGGTAAAAATGATCTTTCATAAAGACAAAATTGCAGGTCTCCCTCACCTCTATTTCAAGGTATAGGTACTGAATTCCTAGGGAAAACAATACTTTGGCCACTTATCAATTTAATTAATAAAGATGGCTTCTAAACAGTGAAGATATTTATACACATGAGCTATGTTGGCTTATGAATATGTGGAGAGCTTGCAGAGGGAGGGAGAGGAAACAGCCAATGGAGAAAATAAAAGTTTAAACCATAGGCGCTTGAGATTTTGCTGTCATACTTTGTGTAGGAGTTGTGAAGTGACCTCTGCTCAGAGAGGAGCAAATTTTTCTACATTCTGTTTTCAGAGGATGAGTCCATCAAGGGTTGCCCATCTGTTCCATCCACCATGCCAGGGAGTCATCAGATTGTACCTTCAGGAGACATGGAGAAGCACAAGAGTTTGCTTCTACTACCACATACAGCACTTTGCAAAGTGAGAGGGCCCTAGAAGCAGCATTCAGCGCAGGAGTGAAATGGGATTCCACACCAGTAACTCAGTAATGATAGATGCAGGAGAAGGCTTTAAATTGGGCATTATGAACAATTTTCATGGGTGAAGAAGAAAAAAAAAACAATAAACCTACTTCTGATCAGCTTGCTTCAGGAAAATTCTGCTTTGCTCTATATTTCTTAGGCTAATTCAAATCATCAATGATGACACATACCAAATGCCTTAAACAACTGACTATTGTCATCCATGAAGTAAGTTTGGTTGGGGATTGGGGTGGGGGAAAAGGTGGGAAGAGGAGAAAATTAATTGATTTAAGCAGATGGTGACAACTGTAGGTACCCTAGGAAAAACAGATTACTTGGAAATTTATGATATGGTAACTCTGTTCCTTACTCATAACAATGAATCTGTGTGTATGTGTGTGTGCATCTTTTAAGATACAATGAATCTATGAAGTCGCATGATCAAAATACAAAAAAACTAGGAGATTCAATATGTGCGAAGCAAGAGGCTTAAAATGGCCTAGATGATTTAGGATCCCAAGGTTCAAAATGTGCTGTCATTTTTCAAAAAGATAATTTATTATTATCTCTAGCCTGAATTTTTATCTATATTTAAATGTTGTCAATTAGAATAAACCTTTCTGGAAACAGCTGTAATAAATTGAAGCAATATCCAAATGGATTTCAATGAATCAATGAAACAAGAATGAAAGAATGGAGTAGGTTAAATGATTGGCATTTTGCTCCTACCATATTTTCCCCCATTATACCTTATGTTCAAAATTCAAAGTCTCTACTAGTCTCTCAGAAAGTAACAGAGTTTCCTCTCAGGAATGCCGCCAGGGCCCTGGCCTGCCGGTCTGGGGCACAGTTGGGGCAGGTGGCTGGAGCAGGTGGCAGTCAAAGTCAGGCAGTGGTGGCAGGTGGCTGGACCAGGAATTAGTCAAGGTTAGGCAGGACATGGATTGGTGCTGATATCAAGGGTAATTGAAGAATGGAGGGTGAGGGATCCGTGTGGGAAGTGGTACTGGGTGAACCTCTGGTCCTCTAGGCCCTGTAGAAGGAGCTCCAGCTGGAGAGGATAAGATGGCGGAATAGAAAGACTAGTGGACCTAGAGTCAGATGTATTGATTTCAGGTTCTGTGAAACCTTAGGCAAATCTTCACTGTAAAATAAGGATAATGCGATTGGCCCTACTGACCTTACAAAGTTGTCATGAGGACTGTTTTTGAAAAATTTCTATAGAAATGCAAACTGGTATTTATTATTAATTACTATTACTGCTCTGGAAGAAAAGTTGCCTTAGCTGTATCTGAAGCATAAGATGTTTTATCCCCAAAGGCTTATTGTGTTGGCTCTCTCCTCTCTCTGAAACACTTTGATTTTAAAAGGGGTCACACCTCTTTTGTTTCTAACCTTGCTTCCTTTAGACCCAGGGAGTGGTTCTCATATTCTCAAGAGTTTTCATAACTAAATAATTAAGGGTTTGAAAAGAGAGTCAAGTTCTTGACTCAACAATTCCTGGCTTAGATAAAGGACTTTGTTCAGCTCAGTCCCTAAAGGAAAGGAAGTTGGGTTGAGAAACTATGGTCTATTTCATTCTTTCCGAAGTATTTGATTTCAAAGGTAGACAGACACCTATAGATATATAGATAGATGTACATATATGCGTACATATGTGTACATATAGACATACATATATATAGGTGTATGTGTGTGTATTTATATGTGTGTGTATATATCTGTATCTATATCTATCTATCTATCTATCTATCTATCTATCTATCTATCTATCTGTATATATAAATAGGCAGATATATTGGACAGTGGATAGAGCACTAGGCCTGGAGCCAGGAAAACTCATCTTCCTGAGTTGAAATCTAGCCTCGGACACTTACTAGCTGTACGACCCTGTGCAAGTCACTTAACCTTGTTTACCTCAGTTTCCTCATCTGTGAAATGAGTTGGAGAAGGAAGTAGCAAACTACTCTACTATCTTTGCCAAGAAGACCCAAATGGGGTTGTGAATAGTCAGACACATTTGAAAAATGTCTCAACAACATGTATGTACATATGTATGCACACATATACAATAGTGTACATACTCAAGTATGTTACATGCATGTATATGCCTATATTTGCATATATGCACATATTTATATATCTGAGCACACATCTATATTTATGTAGAGAGAACGTATTACAAAAGTCTTACTCTTTGGGATCATAGGTCATTGTACAATGACTACTCTACTGGTCTCATACAAAATGGCATTAGTCCCACTACCAGGAAGATAGATACTCTTTGTAGCGGTAGGGACAGATAGGAGAGTAGGATTAGGCCCAAAACCAAAACCATCACCAGTAATAGAGAGATAAAAAAAAGATAACGAACTCACATCTACATAACATTTTACAGTGTTTTCCTTACAACAGCACTGTGAAATTGGAAGTATACTTATTTTATCCCAATTTTGCAGGTAAGAAAACTGAGGCTTAAATGACTTCATCATACACTTAAGGAGTCTTAGAATCATGATTTGAATCTATACATCATGATTTCTGACTTCAGATCCAGTGTTCTTTCCCTTATACTGTGCCTCAAAGAGCTTATAATTAGAGGAGGCTGAATTGGGAATTGATGAGGGGAAAGGAGGAATAAGGATAATAAGAAATTTAGAGATTCATTAACTAATTCTCAAAACACTCAGACTGAGATAAGAATGTGTCTAATGTAGACTTGTATCTGTTGTAAAATGAATTAAAAGAGGATGAATGAAGAGAGAGGAGGATGAATGAATAATAATGATTATGCTGCTGATAATAATAAAAATAAAAATTACCAGCAGTTATATTATGCTGTAAGGTTTGCAAAGCACTTCACTATTATTTTCTTATTTTTTTTCCTTATGGCAACCCTAGTAGGTAGATGCTATTATCCTTATTTTACAGATGAGGAAACAAGAGCTGAGAGTGGTTAAGTGACTTTCCCAGGGTCACAGAGTTAGCAAGCATCTGAGATTGGATTTGAACTCAGGTCTTCCTGATTCTAGTTTCAATGTTCTATTCACTACCCTATTCCATAGACTATACTAGATATAGTCAGTCACTGTATGACTTAACTGCTTCTCTAAGGGGCATCTATGATACAGTGCAAAGAATCTTGTCTCTGAAGTCAGAGGCTTATGTTGAAATCCTGCTTAATACCTGTGTGACCTTCACCAAGAAAGTTACTTGACTTCCTTGGCCTCACTTTCCTCATCCTTAAAATGAGGAGATTAGACCAGACTGAGGTCCTTTCCAGCTCTCGAGCTATGATCCTATAAAAATGAAGTTTCCCTACCAGACGACACAAAATCTTTAATAACTTAAGAGTTGCAGTTCAGTCAATCAATTTAGATCTATCATTCCCGGTTGGTTGTACTTCTCAGCTTGCTTCTTCTATGATTTCTCTTTTACTTTAAATTAGGGATATGTATTTGCACACACACACATATACATATATGTATATATGCATATTTATATATAGATATGTGTATATGTGTACATATACATATGTATATGTATGTGTGTGTGTATTTTTCCCTCTGTTCTTCCTACGTAAGATTATGAGATTTAGCCTTGGAAACGACTTTAGAAATCATTTAGTCCAACCCCTTCGTTTTACAGATGAGGAAGAATGAGGCTCAGAGACATGAGATGACTTTCCCAAGGTCACACAGACAATAGTTGATACAGCTTGGATTTGGACCCAGGTCATGTGCAATCACATCTAACACTCCTTCCACTCTCCTGTGCCGTTTTCTGCCCCTTTCACTTGTTACATAATATATTACGCTCTTTGACATGCCATTCCATAGAGCAATAAAGACAGAAAAGAATTCTGAGCCCTGTGTGGTTGGCTGATTAACTCTGCAAACAATCATAAATGTTAAATTAGCTGTCACCAATGTTTGAGTGAAAGCTAGTTTAAAAAGTCCTAGTGGGTTGATCTTTAAAAACAAATGTACTAAATCATCTGGGTATGTTGGTGCCTGCTTAGCTCAGCTGGTTATTTCATTATACTAAAAAGATGAAAGTCATGGATGTGATTCGTTTGCGGGCCAGTTAGTCAGCCTCATTATATTACATGGAGCCATGTTGGACCCTTAAAACCCTATTTTTTCTTTTCAAAGAGCACATAGTAAGCACCTACTGTGTGCCAGGCACTAGGCTAGGTATCAGAGATATAAAGATAAAAATGGAAAAATTTTTTTAAAGAAATAGAACATTCCTCGTCCTGATGGGACTTATATCCTATGTCTCACAAAGTGAATGTGCTTGTTTCGTGGTCATGATGGGGATTCGGATGTCCATGATATTCTCCATTAATAGCTGTTGCTCATTAAGCTGAGTGGGGTGGTAGCTCATAAGAACCATGATTATAGGCAGCACTTGAAGGTATCAAATCATAGCTGACTAAACTCAGAAATCTCTGAATTTTGATCTTTTTCTACATATCTTTGGTATTTGGACTAATGTTTAGCCTAAGTCTCTCTTAGAGTGTATTTTCTGATTTGTAAATGGACTTTGCTGGGTTAAGGGATAAACATTTTTCTTCTGAAGACACTGGTTTATCTTTGTCATTTTTGATCATAGGTTCAGGGATCTACTGGCCTTCCCTCACCCCTCTGATATTATTGACAGGTTCTTGACCCTCCTCTCATACACCCTTTGCCTGCTCTAGTTTCCCTCCAGGGAGGTGTCCAAGAGGAAAAGAGAACATGGAAAGATAAATGAACAAAGACATCCCCATGACTGGAAGATCTAAGACCTAATTTCCTGTCAATAGTGAAAAAGTAGCGTTGTCTTTGTGTGTGAAGGGCAACACTTTATTATTAAAGGATATCTAAGAAAAATAGATATGTTTGTCTATCAAAACAACTTTCTTTTTTTGTTATTTACTTTTTCTTTAGAGAAGAATGCTTGCCAGAGCTAAGCTTTAATTAAAGGTGTGCATTACATCGATTTTCTTCTTTTTTAATGGAAATTCAATAATCCAAGAAGCAAATTATTGACTGAAGCCTTAAGTTCTACCCTTCTGACAAAAATAAATAAATCTCTCTTAGATCCTGTTTCAAGATCCCAACATTGATGAATTGACATATTTTGACAGTAGTTCAATATTATTCTTTGTTTCAGTGAAAAGCTGAGGGCAAGAGCTTCCCTTGGTCCTTGTACTACTCCCTTGGTATCCAAATGATGTCAAGAGAACTAAAGGAAGGCTCCCAACACACTGGGCAGACCTCTTGTGGAGGGTACACAGGCAAATATGGCTGAGAGCTGCATAAGAGCAGAGGTATGGATTGGTGGTGATAGGAATCACTGGAGAGGGTTCTCACATCCACCAAAGTATTAAGCCCCTTTTTAACGCTACCTGGTGGCAATATAGGAATGACAGAATTGTTGAGGGGCTGTGGGGCAGGGCTATGGGAAGGGATAAAGAGAACCATCTAAGGAATTTTGCTCTCATATTTCAGTAGCTTTTACAACTATTCACCGCTTTAAACGAAATACATTTCAGGAAGACTATGACAAGAAATTTTCTCTTTGATAGGCTGAATTAAGCACTGGAAAAAAAATACTAGGATAGCATGAATGAAATTCATTCACTTGTCTCTCCCATTAGAATGTAAGCTCTTTGAAGGCAGGGGATCTTTTTGCTTTTTCTTTGTATCATCCCTTCTCACCATATTATCTGGAACATAAAATATGCGTAATATATGCTTGCCAATTGATTAAAAACATTCCAATCGTTGATTTTCATGATACCTAAAAAGTCAATCATGTCCTAGAAGTAGAAGAACAATTAGATGCAAAGCCTTATGGGGGAATGTTCTTTGCTGACACCTCATTGAACGGGGCTCTCTGAAGTGAATGTGCAATTCAAACAATGGCATTTGACTGACCCCTGAAGAGATGGATGACAGTTATATTGTCAGTCTAGGATCAGAACTCACTTCCAACAATTGATTCCTCCCTAGTTAGGCATAGTCACTTTCCCTTTTGTACCTCCCACTGGAGTCAGGATCTCTACTCAGCTCATGGGAGCTGATGAGGTCCCCAAATGAAAGTACAGAAAAAGATGAAAAAAGGCTTCAGCCCAGAACCCTTTGGTGTACCATGCATAGGGAGTGGAACATGGATGATAGACCTTGAGAATAACTCAAGAAGGATAAGTCAGACAGGAAACGCTAGAACTATAGCATGGCAACATGATGAGAAACCAGTAAGTGGGAGAGGATGACCAGCAGCATTCAATGCCGCAGAAAAGTCAAGAAATGTTGAGGGCTAAGAAAACACCATTGGATTTAGCAATAAAGAAATGGCTGGTAATCTTGGAAGAAGCAGACTCAGTCAAGAGGTGAGGTCAAAATCTAGGCTGTAAAGGTTCAAGACGTTACTGGGAATCAAGAAAGTGGAGACTAAGAGTATAAACAGCATGTGTGTGTGTGTGTGTGTGTGTGTGTGTGTGTGTGTGTGTATGTAAAGGGAGGAGAGACATGGCAAAATAGCTTGAGGATACAGTAGATTCAAGAGAAGGGTTTTTTTAAGGATGAAGTGAGACTTGGGCTTGCTTGAAGGCAGCAGGGAAGGAGACAGTGAATGATGAAAGGCTGAAAATGAGGGAGAGAGAGATGCGATGGGCAAGCTCCAGGAAGTGTTGGGAATGAATGAGATCAAGGGCACACACTTGGCATCAGCAAGGAGAAGGGCCACTTCATTCTTCAAGAACTGGGCAAAGAAGAAGCTAAAAGGGGGATGACAAAAAAGAAGCCAAATTCTGAGTCACTGAAAAACCAGTGATGGCCCCAGAAATCACTTAATGAACCCTTCCCTTGTGACAGAGAGGTAGGGAACGACCAGGCCAGATTGCTGTGTATATAGTCAGACACAGTTGCCATTTCAGGTGTTTTACCTTAAGGGCTTTTCTCTGTTACAAGGGAGAGTTTGATAGGCATTTGTGTATAGGGCTCTTTTCTAGAATTAACTATGATGTAAAGACAAAGAAGCATCGATAGAATGTATTTTTAAGAGACCCTTAAGTACTCTACAAACACAAATTTTTATTATTGTGGCAAGTTTAATGGTGGGTTAAGCTGGATTTTACAGAATTTTTAAAAATTAATATATCAGTTTAAAAACCACATTATTCTCTGGCTTCTCTAAGCCTGAAAATGACCGTGACACGAGCTGGGACCAGCTGATATTAACGCGTTATATAAATATCGGTTGTTAGAGGAGGCAGCCAACTAACTGGGCAGGTAACCAAGTAGTCAAGACAAGGGTTAAGAAGTGGGCAGTTAATAGAGATCAGAGGGATGTGAATCTAAGGAAGGGTCTCCCAGGGGTGGAGAACCTGCAGCCTCGAGGCCACAAGTGATCCTCTAGGTCCTCAGGTGCAGCCCTTCGACTGAATCCAAACTTCACAGAACACATCTCCTTAATAAAAGGATTTGTTCCGTAAAACTTGGACTCAGTCAAAAGGCCACACCAAGGACCAAGAAGGCCACATGTGGCCTCAAGGCCACAGGTTCCCCACCTCTGGAACTTTCACTAATCCTTTGGATCTGCCAGAAGATTAATCAATGAAGTTTCTCCCATCCCCAGCACAAGAAGAGCATGTAGCAAAAGTATGAGGTAAGCACACTTGATAAGGAGTATTAATGTCACCAAAAAGGGTGTGGACATCTTCAACCTTGAGGAAGACATGCAGCCATATGCATTATATGCAATTGACAGTTCAAATCAGCATTTACTAAGAGGAAGAAATAGTATCAGGGAAGAGGCTAGTTGTTATTAAAAAAGCATGGCTCAGCAGGCCCTTATGTCCTCAGGTGTTCTGTAAACATCAGGTGTAATTCACTGAATTGAGTAGGACTTCTCAACACATTTCCACTTGATTTAAAAGGGCACTATCTCTGGCCATTTGGCTCCTAGGAAAACCTCAGGATATTTGCTGGGGAAAAGCAGTCAGAATGAAACCAGTTCATGGGAGTGAAAGGAAGAAAATGGAAGAGAAAAACCCAACTTAATGTCCCCAGACCAGGAGCAGCAGCAGGCACTGAGCAGTGAGCAGCCCAGCCCAGGTGGCTGAGGCCCTAGGCCCTCCAAGGCAGACCTGCTCCTAACGTGGAAAGCCAGAGACCTGAAGTCCCTTCCGCTGTGTGACCCTAGGCAGATTACAAAAGTCTCTGAGCATGTTTTCTCACTAGAAAGGCAACATCATACCCGTACATCGTTTCTCATAGGACGAAAAGCGTTTTGGAAACCATGAAGCTATATTAATGTGCCTTATAATGGTTGTTATTATCAGTCTCTGTCATCACTGTCATCAGAGCATTGTTTTGTCTGTTTAAATAGAGAATGATTTTTGGTGACCCTCAGCTGCCACCAGGGACCTGAGCAAAATGGCAAAGTAAGAGTCTTCTCTTTCCTTTTTGTTCTGCTCATTTCTTGTTTTCTTCTAACCTTAGTCCTTATTAACCAAATAAGCATCCAAGAAAAACAAGTAACATAAAAATAATTAGGCAGAAACATGTAAGCACCAATCACGTTTTTGTTTTCAAAATGTGGATGTTAACCTAACAAAGAAAAAATAATTATCCAACTTGCAAAAGAAAAGAAAAACCCAACTCGAGAAGCTGTGTCACTCAATCAGTTTCTGACTCACTAAGCGAGCTTACCTTCACCTGACTTTTCTCTGAATTAGCTCTACCCATCAGCACTTTAGAAGGGGAAAGAGATAGTTCCTGAGGAATGGACCAGTGGATCACAAAGAATCTGGGAAAAAAGGATTTGATTTTATGAGAAATTATTTTTAAAGCAAAGAAGTTCAATTCAGGAAGGAAGTTTGAGTTGACAGGCATGAAAGTTCTGGAGGTTACAGACGGGGAGTTTCAAGTGATAGACTCTACGTTTGCAAATACTATTTACACAAAACACAACCTAGTGATTCCTAGTTTCCAGCTAGAAAATGAGCTACATTAAGCAGAGTTGGGAGTTAGGCTGAAAAAGATGGGAATCAGGTAGGAAAACATAAATTATAGCTACAATTTAGGCAGCTAGGTGGCCTGGTGGACAGAGGGCTGGTATTGGGAGTCAGAAAGATGAGTTTAGATCCCACCTCAGACACTTACTGCAGTTACTGGGCAAACCACTTAGCCATTCCTAGTTTCAGTCTTCTCAACTGTAAAACTGGGAATGATAATATGACTTATCTCACAGGGTTATCGTGAGGTTCAAATGAGGTGCTATACATAAAGCACTTTGCAAAACTTAAAATGTTATGTAAATACTACTTGTCATCCTTATCATCGTCCTCCTCTTCCACAGAACCTCTGGGGATGCTAACTGCTACCTCAACAGCTTGCTCTCCCACAATAATAACTCACATTTCCTAGTGCTGCAAAATTCATAAAAGCATTTTTCTTACAATAATCTGGTAAAGGAGCATTATTATTATCCCCATTTTGCAGATGGGGAAACTGAGTCTCAGCGAGTGACATTCACCATTATTTAACCGCTCAAGGAGTGTTAGTGTCAGAGCTGGGGCACTTCTATACCGGCTCCTACCCACTTTCTCCGTTCCTGTTCTATTTAGCTTATCTGGCTTCGAGCGTCTTTCTGATGAACAGTTTCTGCTCTGTCCCATAGCTACTGCTGAAAGTTTGGCTCAGGAGGCTTTGCTTCCTGCTTTGTCAGGGAATCCTGTCTGTATACTTTAGATAGGCATGTTGCTTGCCCTTTGCTGTTTAAAATAAGAAGGGGGCATCTGCCTGGAAGTCTGCTGACAGAATATCTGCTCCCTTCTACCCCAACCCTTAGCCAGGTTGTTGGCTATCTATGTTCCCTTGCTCTGTCATTCTTGAGAGGTATCTAGAGTGTCTAGAGGTAGCTTTGGCTTCAGTAGAGGGGAAAGAAGGACGCAGATAAGGAAATACAAAGAAAAAGTAGGACACATTGAAAAATGGAACAAATGTTCTTTCCACATCATCTCAAATCAGCCTCTAAGGGAGAGTGTGGAAAAATTCCAGTAGTGGGTAATTCATCCTCCAAACAGAAAGAGCAATTTTATCAATAAATATTGTACAGGAGCCCAAATGTGTATTTAAAAGTATAGTGATACCAGTGGAGTCAGAATCCAAGGAAGGGTCCTGGGTCTTTTTACTAAGTGCTTGGCCCTTCTGAAGATTCACTAACATTTCTGTCTACAACTGGGATATGCAAATCTTTTGTTGGGAGAAAGTATTTTTATTTCTCTGAAGTTGAGAGGTCGTCAGGATGGTGAAGTCCTTGAGTAGGGGTCAAAGAATTGCTGACATGCCACACAGTGTTCTGGCAGTAGCTTCTAGTTACATCTCCTTCCTGCTAGAATTGTACTCCGTACAGAAGAGGACTTGATGACAATTGCCATTCTTGAGTCAATTTCATGGGACTTTATAATTAAAGTGTACATTGCAATTGACAAGCTGGAAATTGGTCTATTTTATACCAAAGTACTTTCTTATCCACAAATAAATCCTCTTGACCCTACCCGCCTTCCAATCTAACTCATCTCCTTTACTCATTCTAGATGCCAAGGACTTGGCTAACACATTTAGAAGCGCTCTGGGAAAGCATTAAGTTCATAAATTAAATTTAAGGCTTGAGTTTGGGGGTAGGTGAAGAAGAGGGGGTGGAGTATCTCTTAGATAGCATCCACCATTTGAGTTGAGCCCCGGCAAGCCAACACATGCCTGGAACAGCAGGCTCATCACGCTGGAAACTGGTGGTTTTGTTTTGGGCCAACTTTATCAGTACTGTGGGAGACCAGATATAGGATATTTTTTTCCCATGGTGCATTTTTAGCCTTGGCTTCCTTGTTTTGTTCAAGGTTCAGTACAGAGCAAGAAAGAAAGGGTAGAGACAAGGCACACAATAAAAAAACTAATGTACCTTTTTATCAGGGTTGGAAGAAGGGAAGAATGGGGGTGGGGTAGGGTTAACATACGTTTTGGAGCCAATTTAGCCAATCCTGCATTCTTGGCTCTCTCTTTAGTCATTTCCCCTCTAAGACGTCTCACAAGCTAGCTTGCATTGAAGTACTTTTCAGTATGAGGAACTAGAGACTTGGTACATACCTCATTTGAAAACTGTTTTCAATGTCTTCTTGGGGATCCAAAAGAGAACAATAAAGATAACACTCTTGAGTGTCTTAAAGTCGATCCAATAATATGGTAATACAGGAAGTGCTATAGCCTCCTAGGCAGCCAAGAATCAATGGTTCCTATTTAAAAAAAGGGGGGGGGACACCATTAACTTAATAAAAAAGACAACTAACCGTTTATTGTTGTTCACTCATTTTCGGTTGCATCTGACTCTTCTGGACCCCATTTGGGATTTTCTTGGCAAAGATACTAGAGTGCTTTGCCATTTCCTTCTCCAGGTTGTTTTGTAAATGAGGAAACTGAGGTAAATGGAGTGAAGTGGTTTGCCCAGGGTCACAGAGCTAGCAAATGCCTGAGGTCAAATTTGAATTCAAGAAGATGCGTTAGCTAACCATAGTTAACTAAATAACGAGCTATAGGAATTCCAAATGTTGAATTTCCCAGAAATGTAATCTTCTTTCCTGAATATATCACAGAAAAACCATTCTGAATACAGTATCTGGGAAGATATTAAGTGCCAAAATATTTAGTCAAAAGGTCATTTATGTCTTTGAAATAATAGACAGGTTCTTTAATTTCAGGCTGTGGTCACTTGGGCAAGGTAAAAGTGATCAGTAGCAGCTGTATTACATCACTTTAAATTTATCATTCAAATCAGAACAAATTAAATTGGAGGTAAATAGCTGAGGATTATCTACAACCTTCCTGGAAACATATGAGAAATGCAGAAATGAGAGGAAAAGGCTGCCCATATTTTGGATGTTTGAAATAGATCACGTAAATATTATTTTTCACTTTATTTGATCTTGCCATCTTACATGAGTAAGAAAACAAATGAATATTTTATGAATTTCACTTTCATCATAAATAATTTTGTATATGACATTTAAACATTTCCTTAATTATTTATGATCCTTTTCGTTGATTTCTTAGCATTTTAAAAAAGAGAGACTTCTTTTTTGTTTTATTTTGCAAAAAGCCACAGTAGCTAGAATACACTTTCAGCTTTTCCATACAGTAGCTCATTTCAAGGAGATCTCTGAATGGGGAAGCAAATTCTCCATTTTCTCTGTGCTGCAATTTAATGAAACCCCAGCATTTTTCTTGCTCCCAAAATGCCAAATATAGTTAAGAATGCCTTGATAATATGCTTTTGCTAAAAACTATTTATATTCATAGATTCCTGACAGTTTACTGATTTCTGACATGGGTGTCTCTCTTGGCAAAGCATTCTGTTTATGTTCATTTATATTACATGTACTTTTATATTTGTTTAAATATATAAATGTACATATATGTGAATATACATATACATATTTATGTCATTTTTGATCTCTGATTCTAGTGAATCAGGTCTATATTTTGAGAAATAAGAACATGTGAATATATTTATCAGGATACTGTCCTATATATATACCTATAAATCATCTTTAAGTGGCTATGAATATTTTAGAACTAGAAATAATATATAGGAAACCAGAATGCCCTAAATTTCAACAAATTTCAGTTTCACACTTTACTGCTTCTAATAGTTTGAAATAGCTTATTATCTTGAAGTATGAAATTAGAAGACAGGCTATTTGCCTCTGTACAGCCAATGATTAACAGGTTTAAAAAAAATTTAACTCAAAGGAAAGATATCATGAGAGCTGTAAGTGTTTAACAGGGAAGAGAGATAACCAGATTCTGCTTTGGGAAATAAAAAGCAGCATCTTTTACATAAAACACTCATGAGCTTCATTAAAAAGAAGAGCTTTATATTAAAAAAAAATTACTATTGTGTGGATGGAGAGATGGGGAGTACATAGCATTATTGCAGAAAGGTAAAGAAGCCATGTATGTAGCTAGCTTTAACAACAATGTTGCTTGCAGCTTCTGTGGAGGTGTAAGACTAACAATGCCAGCACACAGGAGGCCTGATAGCACAGGTTCTTTGATCTACTTTTCTAAGGAAAGCAACTTTAAGGGGTTTACAATCTCACTTCAATTAAACATACATATATCATTCACTTAGTTCAGGGGAAAAAGTCAGCACCCTGAACTGCAGAGAGAACACAAACAGAAATTACATGCAGAAATTATATAAACAGAACAAATAACACAAATCAGCAGACAGGGCTTCTAACCATCTGTAGTTACCAGAGAGAGAAAAACAAGTATCTGGGTTTTCAAAGCTGGGGCAGGGGGGCTCCTTAATGGTTACCCAGAGTCTTGTCGGGCCAGATCACATGAACAGGCTTCCAGTGAGTGAGCTCCCGAAGCAAAATGCTAACCTCTGAATATATATATGCTTCTTCAGGGTCAGAGGGCATCACAACCATGTGACTCAAACTCATGTTACTTAGGCTTTCTTGTGACTTAAGCAGGTCATCAAAGACTCTTGATTCAATCAAGGACTCTTGATTGAAACAAAGGCAAGACTCAGTCAAAGGTATTTGGATCTCCCCAGTGCTGAGAAGCATTCCAAAAGAAAAAAAAAACAGTAAAAAAAACCAGTAAAAAGTCACACTCTGCTTTCCACCACAGTAGCCCAATGAAATTCCAGGTAGGAAAGCAAACAAGTCATATTGTTATCTAAAATTTAGCTACATAAAAAAGTACCAGAGTGCAGGTCGTTTTGGGGGGCTTTGTTTTCTATTTCTTTCACACCCTTACCAGAACAGTATATGGTAAAGTTGGCTCCCCCATCAAAAGGAGAGTAACTCTGGAGAAATACAGATGGTTTTTGTGTTGCACTTATCCTTGACATTACCATTACAGACTCCCATAGCTAAGTTTTGACCTGGAATTATACTGAAGGCTCAACCTTGTTTGGGACAACTCTCCTCCCCCTGCCTTTTTTTTGTAAATTCTAACACTATTCAAATCTTGGCTCATTCTTGCAGCAGCAAGTAGATGAACCATCTTAAAATATGAGAATGAATTAAAATGCTGTTAATTATGCTTGAGGCTATTACATTCCTTCGTAAGTAATTATGAGAGGAAGAAACGTCCCCAGTGTTTCTGGTGTCTAATAGTTTACACAGAAAGTGGGAAATAGATATCATTTTTATCATATTAAGCCACCTGTCATATCGAGCCCTTATGCAGCCTGTAGTCTATGAAATCATACAGCATCTGGATTGCTTTCCCCATCTCTTCGGTCCCATAAAACGGAATCAAATTTGAATAGAAGTTAAGCCACGAGAGGGAGCAGGCTCCAGAGGTAACTTCATTGTCACCTCCTGTCTACTCTTTGGAAAAGAATAAAATATTTTAGAGCTCATAGAGGAATTGCTGACACATCACCTAGTTTACCGAAGTCATTTTATAGATGGGGAGACCAAGATTGAGAGAGAGGAAGCAACTAAGCCTACCAGACTACCAAAGACTGAATCACTGCCTGCAGGGTTAAAATTTATGCTAACAGATTTATCGGATTAGCAAATCAGTGCTAAAGGATCACCTCATTAAGTCTTGTTTGCTGAAGGAACTGGGGTGGCTAGGTGGCTCATTGGATAGACGCTGGGCCTGGTGTCAGGGAAAATCTGAATTCTATTCTAGCCTCAGACTCTTACTACCTGTGTGGCCCGAGTAAGTCACTTCACCCCATTTGCCTCAGTTTCCTCATCTGTAAAATGAGCTGGAGAAGAAAATGGCAAACCACTTCAGTATCTCTGCCAAGAAAACCCCCAAAACAGGTCATGAAGACTCAGACATGACTAAAAAACTGACTGAACAACAGCAAGCTAAAGGTAATAATGCCTTAACTCAAAAAAAAAAACTGATTGGAATGCCCTTCTGGAGGATAAAGATTGGGCTTTCCTACTTGTGGTTGCCAGTGAGGATCATCTTTGAAGGTAGTGCAGGTCTGTTGGCATTCCTCAAATCCTAGCATCAAATGTAAACTCCTCTGTTAGCTATTTTAAGCATTTTGTAATGTGGCCCTTTC
>CM053624.1:112149891-112175895 GCA_028646595.1 Phalanger gymnotis
TATCTTCACTTCCCTCTCTAAATCCGTCCATTTTGCTGACTTGCCTCTCATGGCCTTCTTCTGCCATGGCGTTTTCAGTAGGGTTTCTTCTTTTCATAGCCAGTCTCTGATTGTTTTCTCAGTTGGAGGAGGACCAAACTTACATTCAGCAGCACAATCTTCATTCATTTTTGCAAACTGGATCACTTTTAACTTGAATTCAGCACTGTACGAAAGTCTTTTCTGAGCCATTTTTGGATAGATCGTGGCAAAACGTAACATAATATACCGGTGACATATGCGAAACAACAAGCGCAAAGACAACAAGTGTGAAAAAACGGGAAAGGCAAGTAAAAAATCTACAACCACTGTATAAGACGCACCCAGTTTTTAGACCCCAAATTTTTCGGAAAAGGGTGCATCTTATACATGGGGAAATATGGTTCATGAAACACAAAGATACATAGAGTGGTATATGATGGGATGACCTCTAAGGTTTCTTCCAGCTGAAAGATTTGCTTGTTTCTACAGCTCTATGAAATGCTGAAAAAGTGTGATATAGAGCAGTGGAAGTTCACAGATAGGAGCTAGCTATGGGCTAGAGGACACATGGCTGGGGATGAGCTTAAGCTAGGCCTGAAAGGATGGATAGATTTTGAATAGGTAAAGAAAAGGGAAGAAGTCATCTCAGGCTGGGGAAATGGGGACGGTTTAATGCAGGGGTGGCCTCGAGGCCACATTTGGATTCAACCAAGCCGCCACACTTGAGGACCTAGAGAGCCACATGTGGCCTGGAAGCCGCAGGTTCCCCACCCCTGCTTTAATCCTTTGACTTACACTCTATAACTAAACAGCAGGGCCTTTGGAACCCTAAGCTTCCAATTGTTTAAAACTCACGGCTAATTATGAATGAATGTGTAAGGAAAGCAAGATGTGATATGCTCTACTCCCCTAACTCAGTTGATAGAGAAATAGGATTTAGTCCAGTTAGTCACCAATATGTTGAAAATGAATGATATTATTCTTTTTACTTATTTTACTTATTACTCTTTACTGAAAGGGGAAGAAAAAAAAGGAACGTGTATGTGAGAAACACAGACAAAGACAACTTAAGGAGAAACATACAAAGTTCAGAGAGGACCTGAAAACAGCCTTCTCAGAAGCAAACTACTGACTGATGTCTTCAGTGTATTGTTTCCCAGCTGCTAATTTACATATGATTGTTTCTAGAACTTGGAAGTTTAATGCTGGGAAACTGAATCAAAGAACTGTTTGGGGACTACAGGACAATTGTACATTGACTATTATGGATTTGGGAGTTCTCAACCTAAGACATATGTGGATCACTACCTATGAGAAAGCTCCACTCTGAGGCAAGAATGACATGAGAAATTGGGGAACTGGAAAGTAGAAGTCAGGCAAAGCCCTTGCTTTCAGAAGATGGGAGAGAAGCCAGATGATAGATCAGATGAGGCAGAAGCTAATGGAGCTGAGAACCCTCTGTTGGGTGAAGAGATGACTGGGGAAAAGAAGCCTTGCTCTCTAGTGCCGTCTACAGTTTGAGAGAAGGGAAAGCCCTCAGAGGCTTATCTCCAGTGTCCTTAATTGTCCTTTATGGCTTGGGAGGAAAACATCCCTCAAAGCCAGAGAACGCTCTGAATGGCTTTGACGATCCCAGGCTTAAGGGAACTGTTTTTCACTGATAGAATATAATGATGCCTCAGCAACTAGGGAACCAACCTGGGAACCTCATCAGATACTAGACTTAAGACTGCTGTTTGCTGAAAGAGTTTAATATTGCATCAAAAGTCTAAGACCTGCAGAAAAGAGACTTTTTCCAGCTGGGGAGCAGAGATGCCCAAAGGGAACTGTCTTGCCCAACAAGTAACAGTGAAGATTGCTCCCTAAAAAGACATAATAATCATAATCAAAATAATAATTATCATCATAACAAGAATTTATATCACATTTTAAGATTTAAAAATACTTTACATGTATTCCCCTTGAATTGTCTTAGGGAGATTGTGAAGATCACCTGGCAAGATGAGGTACAGGACACTGAGGTCCTCTCTTGAGCCAAACTGCCAAGCATTCAGACTCTACTGTAGAGAGTGCAATTCTGGGATGGCCACATAGCCAAAAATAGTTTAAAAGGCTATTTTACAGAGAGCTCGCACAAGGCAAGCCCTCACTCACATGGTGGTCAAAAGTGGTACAAGGACACTCTGAAGGTCTCTCTGTAGAACTTTAGTGTCAGTTGTGACACATGGGAGACACTGGCACAGGACCACCATGCTACATGAGCAAAGCAGATCTGCAGTAGCACAATGGAAATCCAGAGAACACATCCGTCCCAAATGTTCTAATGGACAACTTGTGCCTGACTTGTGGTAGAGTCTTCCAAACTGGTATTGGACTGACCAGCCACAGCTGAACACACAGTCCCCTGTCCCTAATATCCTGGTGGCATCGGTCCTCTTCAAAAACAAAAGATGAACAACATATATTAAGATATTGGATCTTCAAAAAATGTCAAGGTTTGTCACCTAGAATTACAGGTTGCCCTGAGGAGATTGGTTTCTCTGCTTATGTTTCTCACTGTTGGGTTTCCATTTTTGTGCCCCCTACCTCACACTGATACTGTGTACACTGGTGGGAGAATGTGAACTAGGTTTATGGGTGGACTATTTAATGTTTATTCATGATAATTTTACCTATGTCAACATCACAGGACCTTGGGGTCCTAGGGCTCAAAAAGAATCACTGGGCTACTACTGCCCTCCAGGTTCTATGCATAACCCTAATGTGGAAGAATTTGTACATTTACTATCACTAGCTACTGAGCCACAACCAGCATGCATCCTTTTTAAGGACATTAAGGACCCTGAGGGCAGTGGAAGACAAATGATCAGCTCTCTGGTGAACCATCTAACCTGTCAAGCCAATATGGATTCTAGGGGAGTAAATGAGCCTGCCCTGTCTCAGGAAGACAGAAAGCCTGAATAATGTTGGGGGTTGGTGCTATGACCACCCAATATATATACGCATATATGTATGTATATTATTCACACACACATAAAGATAAATATGTGAATGTATATGCATACATATGTATATATAAAAATACATACATATGTGTAGGTACATACATATTGTGTGTATGTGTATGTCTGTATCCCTCATTGTCTGGGGGATACAGCTATTCCTGGGAGCAATGTTCTGGCCTACCTCTGTCATAGTCCAAGGGAAAATGGTAGTTGAAGTGGGGTGGTAGTGGTTGTCTGACCTCCCTTGCACTACCTCCTTTCTCTCTCCACAGTACATTGCTACTTTGGTTAGGCTGACTTGCCTGCCCCTTGGTGACACCCTTTGGTTATTGTTAGTGGTGGTGGTGGTGGCAAGGATGGTGAAGGGTCACTCCCCTGTGCAATGGCTCTAGGGCCAGACTGGAAGTGGGGAGAGGGAGGGAATGCCTGCCATTACTAGGTCTCTTGGGTTTGCCAATTATAAAGAGGTTTATTATAAAAGAAGGAAAAAACAACTCAAACACCCATGATAGGATCCTGAAAACTTGACTGTGCTGGGTTTCTTAAATTATTACTATTCTCATAGTGAACATTGACAAGTTCTCAGTGGCTGAGTTTTCCCTAATCCTTCAGTAATTATTAGAGATGTCTGGGGGGGAAATTCTTTTGATGAAGACAATGATTGTTTGGTATTCCTGTTTATTTATTCACTTGTAATGAGTAAGTTCTCTGGTGAACCTGATCTGCTACTCTTTTGGATTTCTTTGCACATAAATAATTTGAGGGTAAGATTTATGCTCAAAGAATAATGAGGTAAACAGTAGCAAAGGGAATAATTTAAAAGCACTTCATAGTAGGTGAATCAGATGTGTACAGGAAGCCTCATCTTGCAACACAGAGATCTTTGTATTGATTCTGAGCTTCATTTGAAGACAGACCAAAGGAAGATTAAGTCTTGCAGACCTTTCCTCCAAAGAGATCTCAAAGCACTTTATCAAACTATAAATAAGTTATGGCTTTAGACTCCAATCCTGAAAGAAGAATAATTATCCAGTTCATTAATTTTGTTTCCATTGTTACTTTTACTTCCCAAGCTTTCTTGGTAATCTCATCAGCTGCCATGGGGTCCATTTATACCCCTATGTGGATTATACAGGCAACCCTAGCAACTCTTTTGAGCTCTGATTGCCTGTTGGACATCTCCACATTGGGGTATCTCATATTCAACATGTCCTAAATGAAACTCATTCTCTAAATTTTTTCCCTCTAAATCCACCTTTTCTATTTAGGGAGAGAAAAAAAATTGAACCCAGACCTCTTGGTGGCCTGTCCAATGTCTTCCTCAATATACCATGCTGCTTCCAAACATGCTAATTTCTGTTGAGAACCCCCTCTC
This sequence comes from Phalanger gymnotis, assembly GCA_028646595.1. Classification (NCBI taxonomy): domain Eukaryota; kingdom Metazoa; phylum Chordata; class Mammalia; order Diprotodontia; family Phalangeridae; genus Phalanger; species Phalanger gymnotis. The sequence continues at coordinate 112,154,293 of CM053624.1, forward strand.
TTTCTAGTCACCATGGTGCACAATCTGAGTCACCCTTGACCCTTCTTAACCAGCACCCTTCATATCCATTCAATTGCTAAGAATTGTTGATTTTACCCTTACAATATCTTTCACATCTATCAATCAATTCCTCTTCATTCACATGGCCATTACTCTTTTTTTTTAGGCCCTCATCATTTCTCACCTGGACAATTTAAAACCAGCTCCTTAAGCAGAATCCTAACTTCTAGCCTTTCCCCTTCTTGAGCTATTTTTTTTATTCAGCTTCCAAAATAATCTCCCTAAAGCAGCATTCTGCTCAAGAATCACACTTCTCCTCAAAAATTTTCAATGGCTCCCTATTACCTGTAGGACAAAATGCAAACTTGGCATTTAAAGCCTTACCCAGTTAATTCTCATATATCTTTCCAGGTTTCCCTAATGACTCTCGTTTACACAGGCAGATGGTTTAGTCTGTACCGTTTTCTTTGTATTATGCATTTTTTAAAAAATTTTTCTACGCTGAGTAACTGATGCATACTGTACCTAAGCCTATTTGTATCCTTCTATGGTATGTTGACTCTATTATGCTATAGTCACATGACTAGGGTCAGTGAAATCACAGAAAGGAAGAAAGGAAGGAAAAAAGCATTTATTAAACATCTGCTATTTTGGTCCATGGGCACTATAGCTGGGCGGAGATTGAGTGACATTCACAGTTAGTGTGTATCTTAGGCCACATTTAACCTTGGTTCTTTCTTACTCCATGTCCAGCACTCCAACCACTGTGTCATCTAGCTGTCTCTGAGAAGTATCATGAGACAGTTGAAAGATCACTGGCTTTAGAGATGGAGGACCTATGTTCATATGCAGCCTCTGCCATTACCTGTTTGGGCAAGTTGTTTTGCTGGGGTCAGCTTCCTTATCTTAAAAACAATCAGGTTGGATTCAATGACCTCTCTGTTTCCTTCCATCTCTAACTCTATCCCATCATCCTAAGTCTATCTAATTCAAAGAAGAAGGCAAAGTTTGACCAGAGGGTACTGAGAATTATTCTCATGGGCTAAATCTACAAATTCACATCCATCATTAGATAATGACCTGGTCTTTCATCCTGTGAGAATCATAAGGGGTTTGGGGCTTCTTTAATACTTCTTCTGTGTGTGCTGGCTTACCTCTTAGGGGGGACATTTTAAGTCAGAATCCCCCAAATAGTTCTTATTAGGGTTTTTAGTTCCTAAGAAGTGATCAGTCGGTTTAATTTAATTTTCTGAAACACAGCATTTCCCCCTAATCCTTTCCCCCCACCCACCCCTGCCCTGACCCAGTGGGACCACATGAGAAGTCATCCAATGTAACAGAGAAAAAAACATGAACTTTGTCTAAATCACTAAAGAGGGCCGATAAGGAGAATTTTTATGTGCTTCCTGAATTCTTTTTTTAAATTCTTTAGCTCACACAATCCACTGTTCCTTCCACAGACACCTACTCACTTCAGACAAGAAGAATTAAAATGTTTTCTTACAATTGTTTCAAGAGTACATGTCGTACACCTTAAAAGAAAGGGGTGGGGAGGCAGTTGTACCTATATTCCGCCAACATTTAGAAATATTTTTGCGATTTCTCCCTTCTCCTAATTATTGCTGACACCAGGCTCTTTACCTCCCATTGTTAAGGATCATCATTGTGACTCATAGTTGTATGGCACTTCAGGGTTTATATAGTTTCTTTGATTACCCTCTGTCCCTCTCCCTAAGTTGCATACATCAGTACTGGCCAGCATTGGAGGCATTCAGGGTACATCATAGAACAAGGAGGAGGAAGAATGATTCTCTGCAGACGCTAACACATTCCCAGAATTGAGTTTTGCACGAAGTTCCTTTCACAATAACATGCACCATTTGGGGAAATAGCACCCACCTACAGTGAGCTCTTCTTTCTTGGAACTCCTATCATCTGTATGTGATAGGGAGGTACCATTCTAGTAGAGAATACCTTGAGTTATGTCAGTAAGGAAGACCTGAACTGTAGTCTTTAAAGGAATTATAGCCAGAAGGAGCCTCAAGACATCACGAATCACAGTTTAAGAAGTGCTAAAGTGGTCAGGAGTGGAAAAAGTTTAAGAAGCCCTGAACTCCTCCATTTTGTAGATGAGGAAACTATGGGCCAAAGGAGGGGAAGGGAAAGGAAGGGAAGAAACATTTATATAACACCTACTATGTGCCAGACACTGTGCTGAGCACTTTACAAATATTACATCATTTGATGAAAGAAATTAAGTAACTTACCCAAAGACCATCGTAAATAACAACATTAGGGTATGAACTCACACCCTTTGACTCTAAGTTCAGTGGCAAAGTCAAGCACTTTCCTAATAAATGGCAAATCACTTGATCTTTCCGGACCTCTGAGCCCTTCTTTGTAGAGTGGGCACAATAACATAAAACCTGTTCTTATACTTCCACATAGGTGTTGCATAGCTCAGAAGAGCTGGAAGGACTTTGAAGTACAAAGAACCCATGTGGATGTAATGTATCAGGTCTCTAGTGATCTCCTACGTATGGTTTTATTCTCTAATTGCTTGATATTAACCAAGTATCAGCTCAGCTATTGAAGGCTAACTTTGGCTGGGCCCTCACTGCTGCTCGACAATCCCTTCATTTCTCATTGGATCTCTGTCAAATCCACCATCATGATCCCAAATTTTTCTACTCTCATAAAGCCTCTGCTGCCCTGCATTCTAGTACACCAGTCATACCATCGCTGTATTACTGTGTCTTACACATAGATTTATTAATGTCACTGCTCAAAACACTTTGATAGCCGATTAAAGTTACTGATGCTTGAACTCCTTAGTCTAGCATTCAAGAACATAACAATCTGGAGTCACTATACTGTTCCAGATTTATTTTCCAACTATGTTCTCTATACTCTAGTCAAACTGGACTAATCAGTCAGTTAGTTAACTTATTAAGTTAGTCAGTCAATTTATTAAGCAATCACTATGTTCTAGGTACTTCTTCACATTTCCATGTATTACCACTTCCTTACCTTTCTCATATTCTTCAATATAATAATATAACTTGTTTCTCACTCCCCTCCAGGCTACATTCCCAATTTTCTCTGTATCGTGTGCCTGCTCTTCATCCTGAATTTGTACTCCAGCCTTGGAATTCACACATTGAGACTACCTCCCCCTCCTTTAGCCTCCCCTTCTGATTGAGACGGCTCCTCCCGCAGCTTCTATTGAAGGAGAACACTGTGGCCACCATGTCTCGTTCCTCTTCAGGCTACACCTTGGAGTCTCTCTAACATGCCCCACACTGGATACCTTCATCCTTCCCCTCCACTTTCAGCTTTCTTTGATGTATTATCTTCCTCAATTAGAACACAAGCTTCTTGAGGGTAAGAATTATCTTTCTGCTTGTATTTGTGTTCTCAGAGCTTATTGCAGTACTTGGGACATAGTAAGTGCTTAACAAATGCTTATTGACTGGCTCACTGACCGATGTTTGGAAAGTGCTCTAAGGTTTAAAAAGAGCTTTCCGTATATAATTTCCCTTTATCTTCACAATAACTCAGTGAGGCAGGCACTAGATAGTACTATCTTTATTTTACAGATGAAGAAACTGGAGCTCAGAGAGGTTGGGTGAGGTGCCCAGTATCACATGGCTAAAAAATGGTCGACATGTGATTCGAACCTCAGGTTTCTCCTGAGTCCAAGTCAATGCTAATTCCACTCTATCTTTTTGCTTAGCTTCTGCTTCTCACTCCAACTCTATGACTAATGAATTCCTATTCTGCCTTTGAATCCCAAATCAAGTACCAGGTCCTTCATGAAACCTCCTCCCATCTCCATCCAATAACAACTTTTTTTCAACTCTTGAAACTCATACTGCATATCATTTGCATCTTTTTCATACTAAAAAATATAAAAATACATCATCATCATCATAATTTGTATGCATACTAAACTGGAAACTTCAAGAAGACAGGAACTATGTCTATCTAAACTTTGTACCTATTCTGGTATCTACACTCACGTTCTGTCCATAGTAAGAGCTTTGTAGATGTTTGTTGAATTTCTGTTTGCCTTCCTACTCAAAGCTTCTCTGTATCTTCATTTTCTTTTCCCTTTTTCCTGTCTGCTTCAGAGGAGTGTCATTCCTCATTTCTCTAGTATCTCTGATCCCTTCTCCTAGATCCAGTTCCATTAATCATCCTTTATTATATCTTTAATGAGCCCTCCCCACTGTCTCTTTTCCCTCTGCCTATACATATGCGAATTTCTCCTATACTAAAGTGAAAAACCAAAATAACATCCTTTCTTTGCTCTCCAGTCCTCTCTGACATTCGCCCTCCCTCTCCTTTTGTTGCTGATATTTGAAGAAGTGGTCTCCAGCTCATTTCCTCACCACTCATTCACTTCTTACCCACTTGCATTGTGGCTTCTACCAAGAGGAGGTGAGAACAAGGTGAAAAACAATGAGAAGTGAGATTACACCAGGAGCTGGTAACCCTTTCCCCCCAAACCTTCCCATCTTCCCAGTTTCCCTGTTACCAATGCCTGAGTACCATCATCATCCTCAGTATTATCCCTGACTCCTCAGTCTTTCCCATTCCTCCCTATATTCAATCTCTAACCAAGTCTTTAGTTTTAGTCTCTCGTATGAATTCACTTCTCTTCATTCACATAGCCACCACTCTGGTGCAGACCCTTATGAAATTTCTGGACTCTTGCCATAACCATCTGGTTGGTCTCCCTGCCTCAAGTTTCTCCTTATTCTAACCCATTCTCCACTCAGCTGCCAAGGTGATATTCCTAAAGCCAAGTGTGAATGGCATACCCTTCCCCACTCAGTAAACTCCAGTGGCTATTTATTACCTCCAGGATCAAACACAAAATCTTCTGTTTGACTTTTAGAGTTCTTTACCTCTTGGTATCTTCCTACTTTCCTAATCTTATTTCACCTTATTCCATTCCACCTATTACCCAATGACACTGTCCTACTTTCTATTCTTTGAACATGACATTCCATTTTTCAACTCCATGTTTTTTCACTGGTTTTCTCCCATGCCTGGAATGCTCTTCCTTCTGCCTCACCCCATTGCTAACTAACATCTTCCCTCTAAGATTATTTCCCACTTATACTATACATATTTCAGTGTTCATAATTTGTTGCTGTTCTGCCCATTAGAACACAAGCTCTTGAAGGCAAGGGCCATGTTTTTGCATTTCTTTGTTTCTTCAGCACTTAGCAAAGTGCCTGGAATATAGTAAGATCTTTATAAATAGTTCTTCACTTGACTCGACTCTTTTGAAACTTCTCTCCCTAAAGTCATCACTTACTTTTCAAATCATCCAATCCAATGCCCTTTGCTCAATTCCCCTCAACTGCCCATTTGATACTATGGATGGTTCCCTCCTGTTGGACACATTCTTATTCTGTGGTTTCCTTGACACCAGTTCTTTGGTTGACAACTCTTTATTTGTTTCTTCTTTTATAAGCATTTGCCACACACATATGCACACCCTGCCACAAATACACTTCTTTCTCTAACCATTTTCCCTTAATAACTCTCCCACAAATACCCAGATCTATGTCCAAAGATCCCTCAAATGTTATCTTAAGCTCTAAGTCCAAACGTTCCAAGTCTGCTATATATATCCATCTATATATTCTATCTGCATCTCAAACCCAATGTGTCCAAACTAGAGTTCACCATATTCCTTGCCTATCTCTCTAGATCCCCCTATTTCAGTGAATAAAACCACCATTCTCCAAAACACTCAGACTCAAAATCTTAGAATCATTTTTTATTTCTTCCTCTTCCAAATCCTATACATTAAATCAGTCCCTAAATATGGTGATTACCTCTTCTACTGACCTACCTACCATATATGATTCCAATAGAGTTGACTTATTATGGAGGCAATTAATAAATCCTTGTAGATACTAAAAAGAAGTAATCATCAAAATTATTTGGTACTAGTTAGAAAAATAGAAAATTATGCGATGGAATATTATTTCACTCTAAAACACTTAGAATATAATGAATACAGAGAAGTATATGAATATTTATGTGATCAGATACAGACTGAAGTAAGCAGAGACCAGAAAACAATATACATGATGACTAAAATAATGTAAACAAAAAGACCAACGACAAAACAATCAAAATTGAATGTAGCAAAATTACAAAGAATAAGCATGGGTCAAATGAAGTGATACGAAAAGTAACTGTCACCTCACTCTTTTGTAGAGGTGGGAGGTCTGTGGGTATGAAAATTTGAACATATTTTCAGACTTTTTGATGTATTGGTCAATTTTGCTGTTTTTCTCTTCTGTTTTCTTTTTTTCATTAAAATATTTTTGTTATGTGGGATAACTTTCTGAGAGAAGAGAGGAGAAAGAATCCGGAGAGAAATTTTAGTGATGGGAAAAGGATAGCAATATATTCTAAAAATAAAGAAAAATAGAAAATCAATAACAAAACATTGATTAAGTACCACTATGTGCCGGGTACTGCAGACCAAACAAGGAAAAATCAGAAACAAATGAATGTAACAACTGAGTGTCCAATAAACCACAAATCATAAATTATATAGGGAAGCTCATTATTTGACAAAAATTGTTTAGAAATCTTGAAAAGTGGAAATTAAGTTTATACCAACATCTTATACAATATACCACAATAAAATCAAACTGGATACATGACCTGAATATTAGAGAACATATGAAAAATTACAAGGGGACCTCTCATAGATGTGATTAAGTGGTGAATTCTTAACGAAATGAAGGATAGAGGCAATCACAAAAGATAAGATAAGCTTTGATTATATGAGAGTGAACAATTTTTGCATGAACAAAATTAATTCAATATGGGTAAGAAAGGAATAAGTCAATTAAGGAAAACGATATTGGAATCAATTATTTCTGACACAGGCCTGATATGCTTCTCTCTAATAGAAAAGTGGTCAAAAGATATGAACAAAGATTCCACAAAAGACAATTGGCAACTCAATGAAATATTACTTCAAAAGAACTAATAATAAAAGAAATATAAATCAAAGCAACTCTGATCCCTCACCTTACATACAGCGAATTGGGCAAAAGTAACAAGAAATAGAAATAATTAATGCTGGAGGAGCTGTGAAAAATCAGATATACTAATACAGTGTTGGTGGAACTGTCTATTGGTTCCACCATTATGAAAAACAATTTGGAATTATTCTAAGAAAACAACTAAAATGTTCATGCTCTTTGAACAATAGATCAAACTCCTAGGCAAATATTCTGAAGGGGTCAATAATAAAAAAGAAAAAGAAAAAAGAAGAACCCCATAGAAATTCAAATATTTGCAGCAGTCCTTTTTTTTAGTTATAAAGAACTAGAAACAAAGCAGATGGCCTATTGCGGCACACAAATGTGATATGCTTTAAGAAGCAATAAAATATGAGGAATACAAAAGAAGCATGGAAAGACTTATATGAACTGATGTCAAGTGAAGTGAGCATAACTAGGAAAATAATATATTGCATGACTACAATAATGTGAATGGAAAGAGCAAAAAAAAACAAACAACAAAACAACCAAAGAACAACAAAAAAGAACAACAATCCTAACTGAATGCTGTAAAACTATAATGACTAGGTTTGTCACCAAAGAAGAGATAGGGAATGGTACCTCCTCTATCCAGGTCTTTGCAGACTATGGAGGTGGACTACATTAGACTTTTATTGGTTAGTTTTGCTGAACTATTTTGTTTCCTTTTTTTCTCTGCCATAAAGCATGGCTCTCTGGATGCGTAGAGGGGAAGCGATATTTTGGAAAATGTAAATGTATAGTAGTTAAAGTATTGTATTTGGAGTCAGGTGACTCAAAGTACAAATCTCACCTCAGATACACTAGCTGTGTGACTGTGGGCAAGTCACAACCTCTTAGCCTTGTTCACTTCATTTCTAAAAATTGGGGTAGTGAAAATATCTATCTTACTAGATTGTTGTGAGGATCAAATGATATAGCATTTTGCAATCCTTAAATTGCTACAAAACTGCTAGCTATTATATTATATAAAACAAAAGGTATAAATAACAATTTATTTTTAAAATAAAATACTATCAATTTAAGTCCGTAATGACTTCACCAGCTTCATGGGATCAATGGTCATCTTTACATATGTAACTCCCCAAAGTATATAGTTAACCTTAATCTCTTACTGAAGCTCTAGTCTCTCATTTTTCTATTGCCTTCTGGATATCTCCACTTGGAAGTCTTGTAGGCATCTCAAAATCAACATAACCATCTCACCTCCTAATTGCAACCCTCTTTCAAATGTCTCTAGTTTTGTTGAGAGCACCATCATCCTCCTGGTCACTCAGGGCGATAACCTTGGAGTCACCCTTGGCTCTTCCTCACCTTCATATTTAACAAATTGCCAAATACTTTCGACTTTCCCTTTATAATGTTTCTTACATAAATTTCATTCTCTACCATTTCCAAGGTCACTAGCCTAGTCTGGATCATCATTGTGGCTCACCTGAACTATTGTAATAAACTCCCAGTTGGCCTCTCTACTTCTAGCCTCTTCCTTTCAATACACTATCTAAATACTTAGGCAAATAATCTTAATAACCTTCCAAAGGAAGAAATGGCACTTCTCATTTCCCAAGTTATTATTTGTCATACTCAAATATCTTCAGTGGCTTCCTGTTGCTTCTAGGATTCAAGATGGTCTACTCATCTTGTCATTGAAGGCCCTGAAAAGTCTGGCTCCAAGCTTCCTTTCCAACTTTATTTCCTATTACTCCTCTTCTTGCATTCAAAATTCCAGCCAAATTGGACTGCTGGCTATTGTACAAACTCAATATTACATTTTCTGGCACCAGTAGTCACAGGAGCCATCTCTATCTTCTTTTCATTTTTGCCTTTCAGAACCTCCAGTGCTATCATGGCTTATCTCTAGTGCCATGTCCTTCATGAAACCTTCCCTAATACCATGAATGTCTAGTACTCTTCCTTTTTCAAGTTATGTTATATTTACTTATCTTGAAACATATTCTAACCTCCAATCAAATTTAAGCTTCTTGAAGGCAATGACTGTTTTATTTTTGTCTTTGTAACTCCAATGCCTTGCATAGAATGTATTTTAAATAAATGCTTATTGAATTATCAAATGTTAAATGGCTCACAGCCAAGCATAAATACCTGTAACACCCCCCCGAAACTTCCTTCAAAGTGGATATTAAATAATTAATAACTATTTTTTTTAAAATTTAGGTCCAGTCATTCAACTAGCCTACCCAGCTGTCATATGTCTTCCTCCACATTTCTCTGTTTTGTCTACAAGAATAGCCTGAGGGACTTTTTCAAATGTTTTGATAAAATTAGGTAATACTTTGTTGATAGCAAACCCTTGCTCTAGTGATCTTTTCAAAAAAGGAAATATAATTGTAGAAACAATCTTACTAGTTCCTTGTGATTCCCACTTCCTTTCTGAAATATTCACTGGTCGTTTTAATAATATGGTCTAGAAATTTATTAGGAATTGAAATCAGACAATAAATATTGATTAAGAGCCAGGCACTGTGCTAAGTGCTGGAGATACAAAGAAAGGTAAAAGACAGTTCCTGCCCTCAAGGAGCTTTTAATCCAAAGATGAAGACTTTTTGCAAATAACTATGTACAAACAAACTATATGCAGTATAAATTGGAAATAATCAACTGAGGGAATTAAGAATTACTAGAATTGAGGAATCAGGAAAAACTTCTTATAGAAGAATGGATTTTAGCTGGGACTTCAAAGAAGCCAGGGAAGCCAGGAGGTTGAAATGAGCAGGAAGTAATACAAGCAGTAACAAGGAGGCTGATGTCACCAGCTTGAAGGGTACATGGGGAGGGGGAGGAGCAAGGTATAAAAAGACAGGAAAGGTGAGGGAGGCAGGTTGTAAGGGGGTATGAACACCAAACGCAGGATGTTATATTTGATCCTGGGGGTGATAGGGAAACACTGGAGTTTATTGAGTAAGGAGGACAGGGATAGTCAAACCTGTGTTTTAGGAAAAGCATTTTGTCACCTGAGTGGAAGATGGGCTGGATCAGGGGGAGACTTGGGGCAGGTTCCCTGGCCTACAGAAACAAATTCTATTGTCTTCCTTAATTTTTCTTTCAAAAAACAGGACATTTGCCTTTGTCCAGTTCTGTGGCACCTCGCCCATCTATGGCTTTGCTCTTTCTGTTTTCTCTACCTGAAATGCCCTCCCTCATCTCACCCCATTGAAATCCTATCCATCCGGCACTTCCCTGCTCAAATTCCCTGAACCTCTCCCTGATGCTCCCAGCCAGGAGTGATTTCTTCCCTTCTCTGAACATCAATAGCACTGTGTCGGAATGTCTCTTGTAGTACATATCATGTTCTGCCTGAATCATAGTCATCTGTGTCTATGTGTCATCTTCCCTATTAGACTGGAATCTCTTTGAGGAGAGAGCTACAGTTTTGTATACCTTTGTACATAGGCACCACAGTACCTAGCATGAAAAATATATTACTACTTATGCTGTAAATATTTGCTGAATGAATGAATAATGATTTACTGGATGAATGAACGCTTATTATATAGTGAGGACATTGGTAGGAATAGAGAAGGAAAAAAACTTCTCGTCTCCATAGGTCCATTATGTGCTTCTCAAGCGCTGAGACCGAACCACAAACTTCTTTTTATATCTCTTCTGACACCTTTTCTACTACTGGGGCCATAGTAGGTACTTAAGAAAATATTGATATATTGACTGATTGACTCAGAAATAATTTATTCAAGAAATAAAACACAAACTTTGGCTTGTCAAACAAGTCTAACCAAGTCTAAAGCTTGTGGCTAACCATTTTTTTTAAACAGCACAAACATGATGTGTTCTCTCTCTCTCTCTCACCTACACACACACACACACACACACAGTATAGTATTGCATGACTATTTCTCAGCTACTAGCAAACATAATGAAAGAGCAATGTACTCTGGGTCAGAAGGTATCAGGCAGTAGCCATCAGCAAAGGCCTGAAATAATTCAACTGTTAATCCCAAAGAATTCTGCTGTAGAGGTCAATTGATGCCCGAAGATGAAATGACAAACCAGAAATGCTCATTGCTTTTCATGGGAGGTTTAGCCCAATCCTCCTCTTGGCTATAGATGCCAAAAAGCATAATTACAGCTTTTACCCTGCTCCAGTGTTCATATTTAGAGTCAGGAACTGAGGCTAAATGATCATCTTTAAAGTTGCAGATCATTAAAACGATGATTCTGTCCAATTGGACAAAGTACAAATAAAACAACAATCATAAAAAATAAATTTGGACCAAGGTGCTGGGGATAATACAGATTAATCCATACGCCAAGAATGACAAATATGAAAGTGACCTTCAGATCTGAATGTTGCAGGAGACTGTGAAGGCAATAGACCAGCATACTGTAAAAGTGGTCCTAAATCTGTCCACACAAAAACAACGGTCAGTTTCTCAGAGGGCCAGAACATGTGAGAGAAACAGCTGCCAAACTGCCTATTCTGGAAAGCCTTCATTTGTCCACATCACTGCCAGATTAACCTTCCTAATTCCAGATTTGATCCTGTCACTCCTCCTCTTAAAATCCTTTCCTACCTACCTCTTATCAGCTGAATCAAATCCAAATTCTTTTGTCCAAAACTCAAAGCCTTTGTCTCTTTTTAGGGAAGATGAAGCCTTGTTGTAAGAGGGAAGGAGGAGCTCTTAGCCCAACCTGTGATGTGGGGAAATAATGGCAGATATTCATCCTATCACAACAGGTATTATTAACCCCATTTTACTGAAAAGGAAACTAAAGCTAAAGGAAGTTGAGTGATTTGGCCAAGGGACAGAGTTGGGATTCAAACCAGAAACTTCCTGACTCCATGTCCAACACTCTTTCTACTAGACCTTGTTGCCTTGCAAATAAATTTTTTATATACAGCTATTTTGTTTATATTTTGTATAAATAAATATGTATATTATATATGTGTGTGTGTACATGTGTGTGTTTGTATGTGTGTGCGTGTGTATGTATGTGATGTCCTTCCCAATAGTTTGTAAGTTCCTTGAGGTCAGGCACTGTTTCATTTTTGTCTCTGGGTCCCCAGTGCCTAGCATAATTCCTGGTTAATAAATGCTTGTTGATTGATCCTTACCCACATAGGCTCACCATTTAGAATTGGAAGGGACCTGAGAGGTCTTCTAGTCCAACCCTCCTTCATTTTATAGATGAACAAACTGAGGCATAAGAGGCTTAAGTGATGCGCCCTAGCTCACAGGGGTAGTAAATATCAGAGGTGACATTTGAACCCAGGTCCTTTGACTACAGAGCCAATGCTCCTCCCACCATAGCATGCTGCTCCTTGAAAGAGTCATGAGCAGTCACTCCTTGTATCAATAAGGCAAGATTCATGACCTCAAAGATGACCACAAACATGCCTATGTAGTTCAGAATCACAAAGTATAAGAGATTCTCTAGGTAGAGGCAGAGGAAGTATACATTTATTTAGACATCAGAGGAGCAGATCCCAAAATCAATAATTCCAATTTGACATACTAGTAATTGTATTGCAAAACCAGTAAGCCCATCTCAATGTAACAACAAGGAAATTGTAACACAGTGTTACAGCAAGGAACCAAGTCATCCTGTAGCCTTCTCCCCTGCTGGGGCCTTCCCGTAAACACTCATGAATCCCAACTGTCTGCTTGCCTATGTTCTCTCTCCCCTCAGTTCTCTGGTCTCTGAAGCTCCCTGGTTTCCACTATCCACTCTCCAGTCTCTTTATAGCTCTCTGAATTCTGTAGCTCACTAGTCTGCAGATCCTCAGCTCTGTCATCTCAGAGTTCTTCTTCTCCTTGGGCTGAAATTCTAACCTTAATGGCTCCCTTCTGGGTATATATACTCTTCTTAGGGCCCAAGGGCCTCATGCTCAGTCAGCTTATGGATATAGGCTGGGGGCTTAGCACTTAGTAAGTAAAGGGTATAGGCCTGCCTCTAATCAAGCCTCTCTTAACTGGCTCCACCTGAGGCCTATTCAATGGGGGGAGGGGGGATAGGGAAGATCTTTAATCACTGATTGGCATAATACTCTTTTAATCATCTAGAGGATAGTGTCTAGGTAAAAATAAAGACATTGAGGCCCTGGATGTTTACTGTAAGATGTCACCGTGAGGAAGGCATCTTTGGCTTGCCACTGGGATTATGCCACTCAGTAAAAGTGGCATCTTTCATGAAAGCATTGAATTCATGGCTATGCCCAAGGCCACCCTTTTTTTTCATAAAGGTCAGGCCTTTATCTAAGCACTTAAAGACAATCATTTTGGCAATAGTGTGGAGGATGGATTGGAGTGGGAAGAAGCTTGGACTACCCAGACACCAATTAGGAAGCCTTTGCAATAATCTAGATGAGGAATAATGATGGCCTAAACTCAGGGGGTGGCAGTCTAAGTAGAGAATAATGGATGTATGCAAGAGACGTCATAGAAATAGAAAAGGCAAGATTTGGCAGCTTATTGGATATGTAGGTTGAGGTAGAAAAGAGCTGAGGTTATTACTGAGATTATAAACCTGGAAGAGTAGGAAAATGGTGGGACCTTCAAAAAGGTAAGGAAGTTTGGAAAAGAGATGGGGCTTGGGGAGAAATGGGTAATTAGGTGCTACAGTGGATAGAACGCCAGTCCTGAAGTCAGGAAAACTTGTCTTCCTGAGTTCAAACCTGGTCTCAGACTCTTACTAGCTGTGTGACTCTGAGCAAGTCACTTAAGCCTGTTTGCTTACATTTCCTCATCTATAAAATGAGCTGGAGAAGGAAATGACAAACCATTCCAATATCTTTGTCAAGGAAACCCCAAATGGGATCATAAAGAGTCAACCACTACTGAAAAATGACTCCACAACAACAGTTGATGGGAGGAAGATAGTGAGATAATAATGATGTCTACACTGCCCCCCCAATCTATCACAGTGTTTTAAGTATAAATTTGCTTAATCAGATGCTTTTCATCATGATATCCTGGAATGAGGAGAATAAGAATTTTGATGAGATAGAATGCCATAGTGAGAAGCCAGAGACAAGTATGAAGTTAAGTCAAAGTGGCAAGGTAATAATGCACCAGGAAATGGGAGAAAGTAACACTTTGGCTTAGGAAGGTGGTTCATATATTGGTCTGATATTAATATAATACTATACATGAAGCAGTTTATAAATGTGTATATATACATATATATGTATCAAGCATTAACACCTTCCCCTTACAATCCCCAATCTGTTTCAGTTTTATCTTGCAATACTTAGCTATATATGAATCCTCAACTCAAAGGAGCGTCACTATTTCACAAACATGTTTTCTATTCTTTCATATTCTTCTGTGCATAGCATTCTTTCCTTCTATACATCCTCTTATACACATCTAAAATTGTATCCCCTTTCTCTTCAAAATCTGACTGTTCCTATCTGTAAGCCAACTATGGATTCCAAGCCATTGATTTCTTGTCATTTATAATATACTGCTTGCTATTATGTATCTTTTCATGCATATTTCCTATCTATCCAACTAAATGTTAAGATTCTGGAGAGCTGTGTTTTATATTTCCTATTTTGTCACAGCTTGTTTGTCAATAAATATTTCTTAATTGCTATTGATTATGACTTTGAGACTACCTTAATTACTACTCAGAGGACAATTATAAGATATTCAGGACTCAAGAGGTTTCTCCCCAACAACCTGGATAGACCTACATGATGTGATGCTGAGTGAGCGGAGCAGAACCAGGAGAACATTGTACACAGTCACAGATATATTGACTCTGTGATGACTAAGTTTGATAGACTTGGCTCTTCTCAGCAATACAAGGTTCAAAGACAACTCCAAAGGATTCATGATGGAAAGAGCTATCTACATCCAGAGAAAGACCTATAGAGTCTGAATGCAAATTGAGGCAAACTATTTGCTCTCTCTTTTTTTTTGGTTTCATTTCTTCTTTCTCATGATTCAGTCCATTGGTCATAATTCTTTACAACTTGACTATTGTGTAAATAAGTTTAATGCAAAGGTATATGTAGAACATATATCGGGTTCCATGCCATCTTGGGGGTGAGGCAGAGGGGAAGGAAGGGGAAGAAAATCTGGAACTCAAAATCATGCAGAACTGAGTGTTGTAAACAAAAAATAAAAAAATCTTAATTTAAAATAAAATAAAAGTTTTTTTCTGGTTTTTCCCCCTTTTTCTTTACTTTAAACATCCAGTGTCTTAGGAATCATATTTATATTTTCTTTCTCCACAAGTACCCCACAATAAAGACTCAAAACTTGTGGGCACTATGCCTTTCTGGAGAACATAGGGGAACTCTCTTTCTGTGGACCAGATGGAGAAATGGATTGGGTGACAGAACAGTAAGGTCAGTTAGGATCTAGTTGGTTAAATAAGTTCTAAATGTATTGATTAACAAATTGCTGTTAACCTAGAAAGAATACTTTATTAGAGGGCAATAGAGTTCTTCCCTTGGCCTTATTCTGCTGAACATTTTTATCAATGGCTTGAGTAAATGTATAGATGTCATGCTTAACAAATTTGTAGATAATACAAAGCTGGGAAGGATAGCTAACGTATTAGATGACAACTGGTATTCAAAACGATCGAGACAGACCAATGCAAAAGGTAGAAAGGTGAAATTTAATAACAATATAAATACATCTTGTACTTGTGTTCAAAATAATTTTTTGGGAAGGATGAGAAATATATGACTAGAAAGCAGTTCATTAAGAAAAGACCTAGAGCTCTAAGTAGGTTATAAACTCAGCCTAAATCAGCAGTGTGATGTGATGGTCAAAAAGTATACATTTATTTAGACAACTCTAGGCTGAACTGATAAGAGGAGGAAAGAACACTGTAGTCCCACTACACATTTCCATGGTCAGACAATCCTTTGAATATTGTACCCTATTCTGGAAGTCATATTTTAAAAGAGATAATGAACTTTTAATGACTGTTATCACTTCATAAAACAAAGAGAACCATCAGGGTTTAAAAAAGTTAAAAGAAAACTTGGCAAGAGACCCAATTCAGCAAAAGCATCTAAAGGCATTTAGGAAAGAAAGTTGAAGAAAGACAACAAAAAGAAGAAAAATGGAAAAGATCTTCAATTATTTTTATATCAAACTTTTTTCTGCTTTCGAGGACAGTAGAGTCAGCATACTTGTACTCCAATAGCACCATATGTTTCAGGAGGAGATAATGATGACACTAAAAATAACAAAATTTAGTAAAACAGCTGGATTAGAACAAATATTCATGGAGAAGTTCCATGCTGGAAGTGATGCAATTCTGTCACAAAGATCTGACAAAATGAAAGATAATAAAGGTGTCAGTGAGGAAAAAAAAACCTTGTGCTTTTATTAATGCTGCAAAGTAGTGACTAAAAATCAGTGAATGATCTGTATGCTTACTTTTCCATATATACAGATTTTTATGATAATTTATATATGTATTGAGGACATCCTTATGAGGCTATTCATAGAGAAAAAATAGGGTTCTGCAAAAAAGTATTCCACAAGAACAATTTGGAGCTATGCCCAAAGGCCAATAAAACTGCACATACTGTTTGATCCAGTAATACCACTACTAGGTCTGTATCCCAAAGAGAGCATAAAAAAGGGAAAAGGATCCATGTGTACAAAAATATTTATAGCAGCTCTTTTTGTGGTAGCAAAGAATCAGAAATTGAAGGGATGCCCATCAGCTGGGGAATGTCTGAACAAGTTGTGTTATGTGAATGTAGTAAAATACTATTGTTCCATAAGAAATGGTGAGCCGGTGAACTTCAGAAAAACCTAGAAAGACATATGATCTGATGCTGAGTGAAGTGAGCAGAACCAGGAGAACACCGTACACAGTAACAGCAATATTGTGGGATTATCAATTTTGTTAGACTTAGTAGACTTAGCTCTTCCGAGCAATGCAATGATCTAAGACAATTCCAAAAGACTAAAGATGGAAAATGCTATCCACAACCAGAGAAAGAACTATGGAGTCTGAATTCAGATCGAATCATACTATTTTCTCTTTTGTTTGTTTTTTCTTTCTCATAGTTTTTTTTTCCCCTTTTTGTTCTGATTCTTCTTTCACCACGTGACTAATGTGAAAATATGTTTAATATGATCATACATGTATAGCCTGTATCAGATTGCATGCCATCTTGGGAAGGAGGGATGGAGGGAAGGAGAAAAAATTTAGAACTCAAAATCTTATAAAAGCGAATGTTGAAAACTAAGAATAAATAAATAAAAAAAATTTAAAAGTTTTCTTCAGTAGACTGCATCTTTACCATTATACAGTTGAAGATACTTACTCTCATAGAGCAAAACATTACCCAAAAGATTCTATTTTAACAAAGTATCTCCCGTCTATTCCTCCAAATTCTTCAATATTCATGAAAAGATATGACATTAGAGGTAAACTTCTAATCATTAATTTCAGGTGAGGCATAAAATGGGGAGATGTGTTCTTAGCAAAGTACTTGCCTTGTCATCATAAGAGCTAACATTTTAAAAGTTGAAAAAGTACTTCTCATATATTATCTCATTTGATGCTCACAACAGCCCTGTGAGGCACATGTTATTTTCCCCATTTCAAAGATCAGAAAACTGAGACTGGGAAAACTTGATTGACTTGTTTAGGGTTCACCAGATAAGCTGGTAAGTTTCTGAAGGAGTCCAGGTCTCCCACACAATTAAAGACATATGTCATTCGGGGGCAATGACAAAGACCAAAGTGGGTGTTATCAGGCTGCAACACATAATTAATAAAGAACTCTCAAGAAGAACTGAGCAAGAGATACTATTAAAGAAATGTACAATCTCAAAAGAAGAGTGGCTGGTCACATAGTGAGTGTGAGGGAAACCAGTGCGCAGATCATGTGCTCCATTGATTTCCTTATAATGTCACCAGAAAATGAGGAAGTCTCCCAAAATATTTGGCTGAAAAGTCTCACTGGATGGGCAGGTCTGGACTTAGATGAAGGGATGGTCAGGAGTCTCACTGGATGGGCACTTGTGGATTGAATATGAACTGCATCACCAGAGGCAGCATTCAAATTGATAGGATCCCAGGTCCTCTTGGGCTTTTAAGTAGTGGTGAATTGGAATGTACAAAGAAGGGGGTGACAAGAATGGTGAGAAGACTTAGACATCATGCTTTTTGAAAGATTAGTTGAAGGAATTAGAGATGTTTTGCTTTGAGAAGAGAAAACTTAGATGATAACAGTCTTCAAATATCTAAAGGATTAGACTTGTTTTACTTGGTGCCAGAAGGCAGAATTAGGATCAATGGATGGAAATAAGAGGGAGGCTACCTCCTGCCCAATATCAGGAAAAACCTTACTAATTAGAACTAATTAGAACTGTCAAGAAGCACAAAAGGCCATCTTAGGAATGAGTGAGTTCCTTATCACTGCAGATCAACAAGTGGAAACTGTATGACTAGTAGTTGGTGATATTGTAGAAATCATTGGTGCATTGGCTGAAAGTTTTTTCCCATCATGAATGAGCCCCTTTGACAGTCTGGTGAAGCCTAAGTCTTCTTTTTCAGAAAAAAAAATATTTTGTTGCCCATTTTCATAATTGAAGAAAATTTCAAATTCCAGTTAAAGATTAATGAAAATTATATTTATCAGTTATACATTATATTTTTCCCACCCAAAGTCACAAACCTCCTGATAGCTCTCCATGGACTATAGATTAAGAACCCTTAGACTTGATGATCCCAGTCCTTTTCATCTCTACAATTCAGTGACTCTGTAACTCTTCTGCAGTAGAGAAGCTATCTCTAGCTTTAGCTGTCACTGAGTTCAGTCCCAGTACAACACCTTATATAGCAGAATGGAATGATAGCACTTTTTTTACCTGCAAAACATGATTTCCCCAGAGGGTACTGGCCATTCAATCCAGCTGTGCTGTTGTCATATACATGTGGCCAACTTTTCTTTTCAGGCATTTAAGGAAGCTTTAAAGTAGAGGAGTGTTTCCCAAAATGGCAAAGGAGGGACTCCAGAGAATACTCAGTCATCCATTTGGGAAGACTAAGGGCCAGAAAATGGAGCTAGAGGCCAGTAGCAGAGATAAAACAGAAATGTGAGGAAATAGAAAAGAAATTAACACTTTATTTTTCAGGATTCCCAGAGATTAAAGAGACAGAACAGGAAAAGAAAAACAAACAAACATTTACTTACAAATACAAAAATGTTTTTAAATAGTCAACAAAATGATGAAGTTTTTCAATTTTTCTCAGTTCTTCTGGGTATCTCTCTAATATCAGAGACTCCAGCAACTCAAAGCATGAACCTGTAAATAGATGATTCAGGGGCCCATCCCAGAAGCAACCACAGTGTAGGTTACTCTAGCCCTGATTGAGCTGCTGCTTATTAAAGAGAGGAATTAGGAAAGGACTTTTCAATTTCCTCCTTTCAGATTTTGGAACTTGAAGTTGGAATACTAGAGACTAGATCTGTGTAATCGTTTAAATAGGGGACGGGTAGGTGAGGAAATCTCTTCCACCAATGAAGGTCAGTAGCTTCTATGCATCTTATAGTCTCAGAAAGTTGCCCAGAGTGATGAGAAGTTGTGTGATTTGCCCAAGGTCACACAGTTAATAAATGTCAGAAGCAGGATTTGAACCCAGGACTTCTCCCTCTACTATACCGAGCTACCTTTCTTGTTAAACTTTAAAAATATATTGTTAATATTTTAAAACATGTGCTGTCTTCCACCCTTACTTATCTTCCTTTTCTTTTATCATTCAGACCTGACGAACGCTCCAACATGATTCGCCAACTTTTTCCTTCTCTGCTCCTATTCCCAAGTGGTCGAATACTCTTGGAAGTAATCCTGCAAATTTTCCAGCTATGTTCACTATAAATTAGTATTACTGAATCCTAGCTGGACTCTTATTTTTGCATAGCAATGCTTTTATTATTCCCTGGTTAATTCTGTATTATGCTTCCCATAGCAGCTATTCCAATGATGCTTCTTTTTCCTCAGACCCCTAAAATCTCCCCAAGCTCCTGTTATTCAGTAGATGACCTCAGTGCCTACTTTGATCATAAAATAGAGGACATCATCTATGCATGCTATCTCTTAAAGACTTTATTTTATTAATAGTTACTAATAGCAATAAGAGCTAACATCTAGATGCTTAGAGTTAGTGTTAACTTACTTTATAGGCAGGTGGCCTTGAAGCCCAAAAGATCTGGATACAATACCAGCAACTGACACATACAGACTATGTGACCCTGGGAAAAATCATTTACTCTCTCAATGCTCTAAACAGCTCTGAAAAACCTGCATTGGAAGAGGAAGTGTCCTTATCTGGGAGTTTCCTATACCAATTAAATCACAAATCCAGTCTCTATCTTCCTATTTCTTAGTATTTCTATAGTACTTTACGATTTGCAAAGCAATAAATAGATTGAGACTAGGACTGGGATTGGAATCAGATATATAGATTTGGGACACATTTCCCCAGAGATTATAAATTTATGCATAGGAAGTGATGAAGTCATGAAAACATCAAATATGAAAGTATATAGAGAGAAGATATTAAGATGCAGGACAGGTACTTCTGGTACATACACAGTTAGGAAATATGTGATAGAGAGGAAAAGCCTGCAGAGAGGACGGAGAAGTAATAAGACAGGAGGAGAAACAGGAGACAAAAGTGTGAAAACCCCAAAAAAACAGAGCATCCTAAAGTAGAGGGGTGGGAGAAAGAACAAGGAGGCAGAGGGTTTGAGAGTAAGGGACAGTTAGGAGTAGAACTGGTTAGCTATAGAGAAGAAGGAGAAGAAAACGAATTCGAATCAGACGCAATGGACTGAGAAAGTATAAAGGGAGAGATAGAATAGAAGGCATGATGGAGACAAAGAATAAAGAAGGGTAAGGTGCAAGGAGAGACAGAATAGTAAGACGTTGTCTGTCATTAGAGGAATGTCAAAGTGTTTGATCATGGAAAAGGAGGGTTTGTTGGGGTTGGAGAAATCCAAGGTGTGATCATCTCTATAGGGTGACGGAGGTGGAGTGGAAGATCATACAATCTGAAGAGCTTCCTAACCTCAACATCAAGCTTGACTTCACCACATATCCAACTAATTGCGAAGTCCCGTCATTTCTACCTCCACCACCCCTCTGACAAACCTCACCTTCACTTCATTTATAACATCACTACCCCCATTCATTACCTTATTACCTCTCATCTACACTATTAAAATTCTAACTGGTCTTCCTATTTCCAGTCTATTTTCTCTCCAATCCATCCTCCACATAGTTTTCTAAAGGCATAGGTCTGTCTTTGCTCAAAAAACTCACTGTTGGTGAATTCTCTAACTGCTCTGGTAGTCCAATAATTTTTAAATTATCTCTCCTGGATCTATTTTCCAGGTCAGTGGTTTTTCCAATGAGATATTTCACATTGTCTTCCATTTTTTCATTCCTTTGGTTCTGTTTGATAATATCTTGATTTCTCATCAAGTCACTAGCTTCCACTTGCTCCAATCTAATTTTTAAGCTAGTATTTTCTTCAGTGGTCTTTT
>CM053624.1:112176395-112206265 GCA_028646595.1 Phalanger gymnotis
TCTGGTGGATGCCACAGCTCAGTAATTCAGGATGCCAGGGCACTCTCCGCTCATCTCCTGGTCTGGTAGGTCCACGTCTGGTCGCCCCGCTCCCCTCAGCTGGGAGCTGGGAGCTCCGTGCCAGACAGACCTTAGCCAGAGACCATCCAGGCTGTCCTGGGCTGGAGTCCTGCTTCCCTCTGACACTTTGTGGGTTCTGCTGCTCTAGAATTGGTTCGGAGCCATTTTTTTATAGGTTTTTGGAGGGACTTGGTGGGGAGCTCATGCCAGTCATTGCTTCCCAGCCGCCATCTTCTCTCTAACTGCTCTGGAAGGCAATTTGGAAAGGACTAAAACATCTACACCAGGGGTGGGGAACCTGTGGCCTGAGGCATTTTCCATTGTGAGTCATTTGTGAGTCTTGGATCATCCTGTTACTGAGAAAAGTTGGTCATTCAAAGCTGATCATCACATAATGTAGCTGATACTGTATACAATGTTTTCCTGATTCTGATTGTTTCACTTTGCATGGGTTCATACAAGTCTTTCTAGGTTTTTCTGAAATCTGCCTGTTCATCATTTCTTATTGCACAATGCTATTCCATTACATTCACATACCACAGCTTATTCATCCATTACCCAAATGATGGCATCTCCTCACAATGCTTTTTTAATTGTAGATAATTTATAAATATTTTTTAAATTATCACTTGGATCAAAATGTTATTAATAAAAGTCTGACATCGGCTTTCACCCTCTCTTTCCTTACTGCTTCTTTTCACTGCAAAAATAGGGCAGGAAGGACGAATTCACTATTTGTGGGCTAAACTGTGCATAACTTTCACTTAGCCAGAAGCATTCAATTCAATTCAATTCACCAAACATGTTCTAAGGGCCTCCTTTGTGCACTGAGCAGCAACAACAGGGGTTCTTAACTTTTTTGGCTTCATGGACCCTTTTGGCTGTCCAGTGACATCTATGGATCCCTTCTCAGGATAATGTTTTTAAATGCATAAAATAAAATATAAAGAATTATAGGGGAAACCAATTATACTGAAATACAATTATCAAAAATAATTTTTAAACAAATTCATGGACCCCCAGGTTGAGAACTCCTGCCATAGTAGACAAAAGACCAGTCCTGGATCATAGTACTTGCTGTTTTTCAGATGTGTCAGACTCTTCGTGACTCCATTTGTCATGTCTTCCTCCATCTTATTTTACAGATGAAGTAATTGAGACAAACGAGGTTAAGTGACCTGCCCAGGGTCACATAGCTAGTAAGTGCCTGAGGCCAGATTCGAACTCAGGAAAATAAGTCTTCCTGACTCCGAGAGTGGCACTCTATCCACTGCACCACCTGGTTTGCAGGTGGTCATTTTACCATAAGATCCACTGTATCACATTATCTGTAGGTGGTTACAAAGCTAGTAGGACTCAAAAGTAGTAGTTGAATCTACTCTACTATAATCTGGGCTGTCCAGATTATGGCAGAGATTCAAATACTACCTTTGGCTCCTACTAGCTTTGTGACCACCCGCACATCATCTAACTTCTTGCTGTAGGCAATTTTCTAACACTAAATCATAGATGAGTTGCTCATTTTTATTAACAGATTGAATTTCCATATCACCCTTGAAATATCCTGGCAGTGGAGAAGGGGTAGCTTGGTCATCCTCTGAAAGATGCTTAAGAAAAGATTCCAGACAACTCAGCTGAAGTCAGTGTAGTAGCCCTCATTAAGATTCTTGGAAAGGAGGGATGATTATGAGGTAGGTCTCCATCAACAGAGAAAATCATATTCTAGCCAAGAGAAGGCAATGGTATTCATCCACTTCAGCATTCAATTTCTTGCTTCAAAATAAAGTTCTTCCATATCAGAGTGGAATTATACCTATAGGAATTTGAAAGCCCAGTAAGAGTTGAAAGCAAACTTCCTTTATACTCAGCCTAATTTGTAAAAGTTGGTAGAAACAAAATATAGAAGGACAAAGCTAGGATGAAAAATCAGGATGCATACAATTTCCAAGAACCATGAGTAAGCAAATAATTTCACTTCTTAAATACAACTGGATGCATGTTTATTTAAAATATATGCAGAGGATATTAATACTATCCTTTTGTTTACTTTAACAACAAAGCCTGTGTGAAAATCACTTTCACAGCCAAGGAAAGTGACAAAATGACAGTTCCAAGAAGCATGAACCACTTTGCAAGTTGAGCTTACATTTTCCATGTGATATCCATAAAAATCAAAAAGGGAGAGCCACTGGTCAGCCAGTACAATTCTTTACTCCTACCCTTGCCCTGCTCCCACCCCAGTCATAGGCCTGCTATGAAAGATGCCAACCCTTGGTTGGAAGAATTTCCCTTGTACTCTGAATTCATCCAGACTTCCAGTTATTATACAACAGACTTGGGTAAATTTCATCCCCAAGACCAGATTCACTAATTCCTGCTCTGCAATGATGCTAAAATTTTCAGATCCTATGAGAAAATGCTTGCTAAACTGAAAATAGGCAGTGTTCTGAGCACCAGAGAAAGCGACAGTCTTGACAGATTATTAATATTCTTCTATATGAACTTGGGAAGCTCACTTTTTTTGTTTTTGCTTCCTTGATTGTGACGAGCTGGTTTTTCACTCTAGCCAATGTGCAGTTGACATATTCAGGAAGGCAAGCTATGAAATTACTAAGAGCTAACATTTATATTGTACCTACTATGTGCCAGACACTGTAATAACTGTTTTACAAATATAATTTGATTTGATCCCCACAACAACTCATTTCACCACTGCTTTTGTTTAGTATTAACTGCCAACAATAAATTAGACATTAGAAAAAAGATGCCACTGATGTTCTAATTATATTTATATAGAGTAAGTCACAATGCTTTAAGATTTGTATCATTTTACAAACATCTTGTTATTGGGGCTTCCTGAGAATCCTCTAGGGTAGATGCTACTGTCTGATTTTATAGATCAGAAAACCGAGGGTCAGAGAGATTAGGTACTTGCCCAGGATCACATAGCTAGAAGGTTTTTGAGGTAGGTTTCAAACCCAAGAATTCCTGATCCTAAATCCAACATTCTATGTACTATGTAACACAGCATCTCTTTATACATGAAATTCAGTCAAAATACAGTTTTGTCATGCAAAGCATTGTGGTACCAGAGAAACATATGATATAGTCTCTTTCTTCAAAGAGTTTATAGTCTACTTGTGGCCTCTAAGAATTGGGGAACATGAGTGGTAACATGGCAAGGACACCAAGAAAAGTGAGAAGAATCTAGTTTGCGTACTTATTAGCCATTGCGATGGGTGCATCACATGTCCAGACTTCAGTTCCCTCAGCATATAATGGTGAAATTACTACGTGGTTTACCTGCCTCATAGGGCTGTTATCAGTTAATCACTTATTGAGTTGTTATCATTGAGGAGATAAAGCACAAACACGAGGGGAATTAAGTAACATAATAAAGATTTAAATCAGAGTTTAAAACAATAATAGAAGGTAGTCTCACTAGGCACTCCATTATTAGTGGCCAAATAAATTATATAGATAGTAAGTCCATTAGGAATTCTAGGTCAGAGAAAAGTGTTGTTGGAGATGGGGTTGGTTAAGGAAGGTGGCTGGGTTTGTGGAAAGATGAATAAGATTTAGAAGTAGTAGTCATCCTCGGCCTTTGAGGCCTGGCAAAAATTTACTTCTTACATATGAGGTAAGAGGTAGAGTGGGAGCCACACTGAGGAAACAACAATCAACAAAGTCAACTGAGCTGCACCCCCTTTCCCTCTGTTTATTGGGGTACTTCAGCATGTTAGGAAGTAGCAGGTAAAGGGGAGGCACATTCCGTCATGTAACCAGATACCTCTTAAAGGCAACCACTGTACAAAAATAGACACTTACAGACTAAAATCTAACCAGTTCACTTCTGGGTCTTAAAGCCATGGCCACTGTCCAGGAAGAAACATGGTGGAGAGGAGAAAAAAACGGTATTGGCTTTAGAAGCTGTGGTTTTCTCTGTCTCTGCATTCTGGAAGAACCGGATAGGACCTGCTTCCTCTTGTCTGCTTGTTTCAAATAAAAATAACTCCATGAATGTTTTGAAATGGTCACCAACTATTTCAATGATTGTTGGATTCTATGCAGAGTCCACCTCCTCTTCCTCACCTGCCAGAGGTCAATAGTCTACCATGCATTTCATCACTCAGTGACAGCTGCTCTCACATGTTAGTCTTTTTTTTCATGTGTACAAATCTGTTCAAATTAAATAATAAACCTGCAGGGACAGGATAAGATTATACTGTGTAATAATACAAAGCAAATGATAGATTAATATTTCCCAAATTAAAACACCGAAGACATAAGTGAATTACAGCCATGGTCCTCCATGTTTTCACTTTTTAAAAAGAGGTCTTTCTACTTAAAGGATTTTACATATTGGCTCTTTTGGAGTGTGGAGAATGCCATGATCCCCCGCACCAAGGGGCATGCCATTTTCCCTCAGTTATCTTCCTCACTTGGAAGTTTGTTTCATGTTAATTTGACTCAGAATTATAGAATGAACCTTAGGGGTTTTCTAGTCTATCAGTTCTTAATGTGTGGTGTAGGCCTGTGCAAGCCTATGCAGCCCTGAGATCTTTTCAGGCTGTTTTCAAGATCAAAACTATTTTAATAATAATCCTAGGATCTTCTGGTTTCAAATATGGTAAATTTCAAAAGATATAAACAAACATTCAGGGATCGGGAGTGGAGGAGTGGTCCTCAACGATTTTGTTAAAGCATTAAAGGGTCCTGAGACCAAAAAACTTTGAGAACCACTGATCTAGGACAAAGCCAGTAGAATGTGAACTCCCTGAGGGCAGGAGCTCTTTGCCATTTTTGTCTTTGTTTCTCCAGTGTTTGATATATCACAGGCATTTAATAAATATTTATTAACATTTATTAATTAATATTTATTAATTAATATTAATTGCATCCCAATACATAGATAATGAAAGTGGGGCCTAGAGAGGTAAAACAACTTATTTAAGGTTACACAACTTAGGACCCAGATTTCCCTTCTCCCAGCCTGGCATCCTTTTCATCAGATCATGTAGCCCTTTCATCACAAAATAGACCAAGAGAGCCTAAGAATCCAGGCTCTCTGGGACTGTGGAGTTCACTAGGATTTATAATTGGCAGAATTTAGGTTACCTCACATGCCAGCAAGTGCTATTGTTTATCTCAAAGCTGGGATCACATCTGTGCCGATTGGCAGTTCGGGAGGGCCATCTGTCACTTGGGGGTATCCTAATGGGATCTGGCACTGAGGGATGAGGCATTGTCAACTTGGTAGAATCAGGATGCTGATAGTAGCCTCCAGGCTTCAATTACCAAGACCTTCACCTTGTGCTGCCTTTAGCCATCTATTCCTAGGCGCCATATGAGGGGCTCTTCATTACTGCTGGTGCCTCACATTTGCAATTATTACAAAGAGATGAGTTCTTTCACCAGCCTTGGGACTCAGGAGAAAGAGAATAGCAAAGTCCCAAATGAGTGTTACTTCCATTTTTCTACCCAGAAAATACAAGATGCCATCCTATAAGTCTGTAGCATGTGCCTCCCCCACCCAACCTTTTCAAATAAACTTCCTTTATTCCAGGATAACTGGTGCACCTTGGTGGTTTTGGCGAAATTTATTTTCTTCTTCCTGTCCATCAAGTTTATTTACTGACTCTGACGTTGCCCTTCAGGTAACAGCTAGACCTAATGAAACTGAAATTGTGAATAAAATAATGCAGTGTTAGAGGTCATGACAGCACCATGCTGGATCATTACCTAGGGGCCATGAGGTCGAAGACGTATTTTACCCTGAAGAGAAAGGTAACTAGAGAAATTATAAGTAACACTTCTTCTCAGAACACTGGAGACACTAAGAAGAAAAAAAGTGCCTTGAAATAGAGCATAACAGGATGTATAAAAAACTTTAGGTTAAAAATTAAAATACCATGCACAGGCATGAGTTCTCCACCTTCTCTGCCCACCCAACCCATTCCACTTTTCCACATACAGGTGATTATATACTTCTTGAGGGCAGGAACTGTTTTGTTTTTTCCACTTTGTGTTCATATCCTCAGCACCTGTCATAGTGCCCTGAAAATAACAGATGCTTAAGCAATCAATCAACATATATTTATTAAGCACTTACTACAGTAACAGGCAAAATACTCAGTCTTGTCCTTAAGGAGCTTACATTCTATTGGGAAAGACAACATGCAATCCATATCTATTTGCAAACTATATTAATGAAATATGTTGATAAATGAACATTGGATTAGATTGGATTTGAATCCACTTTTTGTTCTATCTACTTTGTAATCATTAAATAGATAACAAAATAGGAAATATACAACATTCTCCTTCCTTTCCATTTTACAGAAGGATAAATTGGGGCTGGTGGGAGGTTGTGTGTGTGTGTGTGTGTGTGTGTGTGTGTGTGTGTGTGTGTGTGTGACAAAGACAGAAAGAGAGAGAAAGAGAGAGAGAGAGAGAGAGAGAGAGAGATCCCCAATGACCTCAAAAGGATGCTGTCCAGGATGCATAGCAAGCCAACAAGAAAGCCAATAGTAAAACTCAGAAAAACTTAGATCTTGCTGCCCTTTTCCAACTATTAGACTTCACTGTCTTTGAATGCAAATGATTAGAGAGTCTTAAGATAAATCAACAAGATGACATTTTTAGTATGCTGGTATGTGATCAAATGAAATCATAACAAAACACAGCTTGACTGATCCCTCAGAGGAAAACAAACAAGTAACATAATTCATTTCCATTCTTGACTTGATGGAGGCAATTCTATGGCATTTCCAGATGTTCTTTGCAATGACTGGAACCTTAGATCAGGAAAGGAAGTGAAGAGAAGGAAAGGAAAGGAGAGGAGAAGGGAGGAATTGCTTGGACACTAGAAAACTGCTATGGAAGGAAACCCTCTGTTTCCTATAAGGAAAATCATGTCTCTGATACCTCTGTGTGCCTCTGAGTCCCATAAACAAACTATGGCATATAATTTTAGACTTGGAAGTGTGTTACATATCGTAGCTCACTTTTAGGAAGATTGAGGAGAGTCTCCTTGAAAAGGTCTAGTTGGCAACAGATCCTGCAATTAAATTCCACCGATAAGCACATGGTGGTGATGAAAAAAGAAATGAAGATCGTAGATTCAGTAAATATGTTTCAAACCATGCAATAGGTACAAAGCACTGTGCTCATCAATTGATGGACATTGATTTATTAAGCATCTACAATGTGCCCAGTCTTGTGTTTAATATTTTGGAAGGTGCGAGGAAATTAAAAAAAAAAAAATACATCACTTCTCTCCTCCAAAGAAACCTGCAATCTAGTTAGGGAAATGCAAACAGTTGATTTATTTATTTATTCTTGAATTAATGAAAATGCAAAAAGTTATAAGTAAAAAGAGCAGCTCAATATAACAACAAAAGAAATGTTCTAAGACAATCCATGATACATGACCAAGTAAGAGGCACAGGCAAAAGCTAATATAGGAGTTGAGGAAAGAGAGGTCACATTGGCTGGAACTGTCTAAGAAAACTTTCTTGGAAAGGAATGATTTCAAATAGATTTTGAAGGATCGGTTATATTCAGACTAGTAGCAAGAAAAGGACCTAAACCCAGGCAAAAGGAATGGCTTGCATGAGAGCACATTGGTGGGAAAACCAAGACCTGTTTGTAAGACAGTGCATGGGGCAGTTTAACTGATGTAAAGGGTTTGGGAAGGTGAGACATTGGAGACAGACAAGTTGACAAATGTTAGATTATAGATAGGTTATAAAGGGCCTTGCATGTCAGGCTAAGTAATTTGATTTTATCCTGTAGACAATGGTGAGCCATTGAAGGTTTGTGTGAAAGAACATGATATAACCAGAGTAATTTGTAAATATATGGCACATACATAGCCTGAAGGTAGAGAGATCAGTTAGATGGCTACTAAAACTTTCCAGGGGCAGCTAGGTAGATACGGTGGATAGGCACAGTGGATAGAGGCCTGGCATCAGAAAGATCTGAGTTCAAATATGACCTTGGACTCTTACTAGCTGTGTGACCCTGGACATCTTATTTAACCCTGTTTGCCTCAGTTCTTCATCTGTAAAATGAGCTGGAGAAGGCAATGGCAAACCACTCTAGTATCTTTGCCAAGAAAACCCCAAAAGAGGGTTACAAAGAATTGGACATGACAGAAATGATTAAACAACAACATCAACCAAAAACTTTTTCGGGAAAGAAAGTGTATTGTGGCTATAATTCAAAGGTCAATGGATCTCTCTGTTAGTTGAATTTGAAAGGTACATTGGTACTATGCAATGCACTTTCAAGTTGGAGTCAGAAGATCCAGTTTCAAATTCCTGCTGTCTTTGTTAACCGTCTGTGTGATATTGAGGCAAATTGTTTAACTTCTCTGGGCCTCCCTTTTCTTATCTATAATATGAAGGAGTACTGGATGGTCTTTAAGGCCTCCTCTAGTTTTAATTCTGTGATTTTGTGAATTAGGATGGTAGCAATGGGAATAAAAATGGAAGGAAAGATAAAAGAAACACATCAGAGGAAGAAATGACAGGAAGAATCAGTAACGTACTAGGAAGGAGAATTTAATTAGCATTGCAAGAGAAAGTATTCATAGTCTGTTAGATTTTCTATATCTTAAGGAATCACAAATACTAAATTTAAGAGAAAAAGAATTTAATAAAAGTTGAGGAATTGAAGAACAAAGACCTGGGATAAGAAGACTCAGGAACCATAGGATAGCTGTCTTCAAGTATTTGAAGATATGTCACCTGAAAGAGAGGTCAGACCTGTTCTGCTTGGCCCCAGAAGGTAGGACTGGGAGCTACCAAGATACAAATCTGGGCTAGAAATAAGAAAAAAAAAAAACTTCCTAACAACCAGAGCTATCAAAAAGTGGGATGGGCTGCCTCAGGCAGTAATGGATTCCCCTTGACTTGATGTCTTTAAATAATGGCTAGATGACCACTTGTCAGGTTTCTGGTAAAGGTGATTCTTATTCAGGTATGGGTTGAAAAAGATGGTCTCTGAGATCTCTTCTAACTGCAAGATTCTGAGACATAACTGAAAAGCCAAAGACAGGCAAAATGAGAACTTAATTTATATTAGAATGCAATATCTGTTAAGGCTTTTGTCTCAAAGGAAAATCCATTTAGGATTAACTTTCAATGTTCAAATAAGGAGATCTGTTTAAAAATAATAACATAATGGCATTTGAAGTAAATATACCCTTTGTTCCAAAAGACCACAGACCAAGTTTTATATCTGAATCTTCTGCAGTACCTTGTACTGGTTCAATAAAGGTTTAAAGAATAGTTGAATGAAGTTGCTTCTCATTTCTACAAGTAGGCTTATCAAATCTATAATGAGCTCTTTCTGAATGACAGGGTTTCTGTTTTTTGTTTTTGTTAAACTTCACAGAAAAGTTCTGAATAAAGTCCCAACTCTGTCCTCTCTATCAATGTGTCATGGTACATGCGAAAATTTAAACCTTCATCTTATTAATATTTCCATAGCAATGGAAGCCATGCTTCATCAGGTAACGCTTCTTGGTATAAACCATCATTTGGGTTCTACTATGGGGGAAGATATACGAGGGCAGGAATTAATGTCATCTAAACTTTAAATCACCGACAGTATCTACTTTAGGCCTCTTCGTGTATATGAGGTATTTAATAAACAGATAAGTAGAATGGTAAGAGACAAAATATGAAGTTGAGTAAGACACAGACAAATTAAGAGGATAGTTAATAGGCTAATTGGGATGGTCCTGAGGATAAGTGGGTGAGATAATTATTTGGATCTTTAGACATTCCTTGGAAACAATACAGCAGTTTTCTGAACACTACTGAAAAATTTAAAGGAGCTCCTTTGAAGAAATACATTCCACCATTCAATTCAATAAACATCTATGTGGCACCTAATATGTGCAAAGTGTGCGTGCTAGGCAATACAAAGACTAAAGAAAAGGTTCTTGGCCTCATAGGGCTGATATTTAGTTTCATAAACCCTATTTTGATTTCCTACAGTAGTAAGAGAAACTTAGACAATCTGCTTAGATGTTTTATTCATCTTATGGTTCCCAAGAAAGGGGAAACATGCCAGAATGACATACCTGGTCACCTGGAGGGATCTTCTCGTAACAAATGAAAGAGCAGAGAACCTATAATTTTCCCTTTCTGAGAGACCATGTAAAGTAGCAGAAAGAGAGGTGTCCTCAAAGCAAGGAGCACTTAGATTCAAGGTTCAAGGCCCATTTCCATCGCATATTGGCTTTGTGACCCTTGGCAAGTCAATTAACCTTTAGTGCTCTAGGCAATTCTATAAATTGCAGAGAAGGTGCTGACTTTAATTGGTAGATGGAGTCTCCTCACCTGGTATTCACCCCTACCAATGAAATCATAGATCTCATCTCTATCCCTAAAAATACTCTTCGGAAGGGTTTTCTGAGGACAAACATCATACAAGACTCAAGACACAGACATCTCTTCCTTTCCTTTTGTTTCCCTCTCTCGACAGCACTGAGGTTCTCCTTTTCATTTTGGTGGCAGTGTTGAATAGCCGACAGATGTCTCTTTTTCAGACAAGTGATGTTATGTATCCACGCTAAGGGAACGAAGGCCTGAGCCCCCACGAGAATTCTTAGGAGCCAGAGGGTTGCTGCTTTGAGGGTAGTTCATCTTCTGACCCTTAAGCCTTGTGGGACACAATCAGGCAGCATCGACAGATCACCGCATTGCAGAGAAACAGACAGTGAATATACAGAGAGAGAAGTTTACATCTCAGTGCGGTAGCTCTATTTGGCTCTTTTCATGACAGGCAAATTTTGCTTGCTTCCTCTGGTTTCTATTGGAGTAAGAGGACGTAGGTCCAAATCCTGGCTCTGACCCAAGGTCCCTTACTTCCTACTTAAGTGACCTTGAGTGAGTGATTTTATGTCTCAAGAACTCAGTTTTCACATCTGTTAAAAAAAAAAAGGGCTGGAGTTGGACTTAGATAAGATCTCATTCTGCTCTAAATTTTCTGATCAAGTGACTTTAATTCTTTCAACTTGGTGGGAATTTGGATTGGATTAAATAAGAAAGAGGGAATAAGAGCCCTGTATCCCACTTTCAAGGATTCGTTTTCTTATTTGAATTTTCTATTTATCAATCTGGCCCCAAAAAAGGCCATTGTTTGTGAAATTTCATGCTCTTCACTTGGTTCTGTTTTTTGAAGTAAATCCTAACAGACTCAGTGCAGCATTTTAAAGAACTGCCACCCGCCAATCTCAGGAATTGGGTGTTTCTAACCTTGCTTTTAAGTGCTCGCATGACTAATAAAGTGTGACATTGCTGAGACTCGCTAGCTAGCATTCTTTTCAGTAACATAAGTTCTAGCTGACAAAATATGGCTAAATTTAGCTACCTGCAGAAAACAAGAACCTTCAAAACAAAAGGAGACTTAAAGATTAAAATGAGCTGTGACATGTTTATGTCCCAACATGCATTTGCGCCAACCCCGAGTCTGCTACCCACCGGCTGGTGGAAAAAAAAAAAAAGGAAAAGAAAAGAAAAATGAAAGAAAGGAGAAAAAAAAAACCTGGGCTTAGTTGGTAGTACTGAAAATGGCCACACCACTACCACAGAGCTAAGGGCTTCCTATCTCATCCTCCCTACTTCAAAAGAGGTTGGAGGAGGGGAGGCCAAAGAAAGTCAGTTTGGCTTGTACTGCCTCCCTCCAAGGACACATGAGGGAACCCTGGTAGGACATATGGGTTGCACTTTATGGAGAAGAATCATATGTTACGGAGGCATTTTGAGAGCTAAAACTGTCTCCTTTCCAGTCCACAGTTTGTATAATTGGATCCAAAACATTGTGAGTGCATTTGGTGTGGATCAAAATGAAGAAACCGACAAGCCTGTGTTAGGCGGAGTATCATCCGGTGCGAGGCAAGCCCTTCTCAGTGCTTTGCCAAAACACCACATGCCGCCAGGGAGGAACCACCTACTGCCATCCTTCTCCAGCCTGGGTTTCTTTTGGATGGAGGATACAAGGAAATATTCCCAGTCACATGATGGTTTTCTAACATGTTAGAACATAAATGATGGGGGATGGGGGAGGGGAGGTTTAAACCATTCAACTTATTACCACAGAACCATGATGCTAATGAGCTAATACTTGCTCACTGACAGTCATACATCAAGATCTCAGTATAATGCTAGTTCCTTAAGGTCAAGGACTGTTTCGTTCTTGTGTCTATATCTCCCATGCCTTAAACACTGCCTGGCAAATGGTAGGTCCTCATTAAATGCTTGTTGGTTGAGTAATTGAACAATAGGCAAAGGGCTTCGCTTAAAAAGGCCATATTGAAGAATGTCAGCACAAGCTGATGTTTTAAGAGGAGAAAGAAAAAAAATTGAGGGAACCAAAGGCAGGAGCCATGAGGAATCAAGGGGCCACTAATGGGGCATGAAAAGGGGACTTTTATGAAACTGGAGGAAAGCCAAGATAGAGGCTGATGGATGCTAAGGAAGAAAGGAGTCA
This sequence comes from Phalanger gymnotis, assembly GCA_028646595.1. Classification (NCBI taxonomy): domain Eukaryota; kingdom Metazoa; phylum Chordata; class Mammalia; order Diprotodontia; family Phalangeridae; genus Phalanger; species Phalanger gymnotis. The sequence goes on from CM053624.1 coordinate 112,188,963, forward strand.
TTTGCTGGATAATTTTCATCAGACAGGTCAAGAGGGAGGAGAACGTCAAAGATAAGAAAGTGAAGGGAAATGTCAGAAAGGTCAGTGGAGTGGGTTTCGAATGTTCGCTTCAAGGACACAAGAAGAGAATTTAAGTTTAAAAAAAAGAGCTGGAGAACATAATTATGCTTGATGGGACTTAAAGAGGGATGAGGAAGCAAATGACAGACAAATGATGGTAATAAAGGCTTGTTTTTTAAAGGAAGGAAGATTTAATAGAAGACAGAAAAGGTAAGAAGGAAAAGAGGATTAAAAAGAGGTACAGGCAGCTGGGCTTATTGAAGAGAGAACCAGGGAGGCCTGGGTTTAGAGACTGCCTCAGACACTAGTTAGGCATCCAAGGGCAAGTCACTTAAGCTTTCTCAGCCACAGTTTATTTATCTGTCAAATGGGGATAATATCACCCATGGTCGATCATTGTCCATTCTTTTTTTCTTTTTTTAATTTTTTTTTATTTTAGCAGAACACAAATACAGAATAGAGAAAAGAAACAAAAACATATCATAAATGTAAATATTGAAACTTAAATACAAAGTAAGAAAGAAAAGAAAGCATGTCATGTGCATCTTCATTCTTGAAGAAGACCAAAATGACATCGCTATGTTGGGGGTCAAGGTACAATGGATCTGATGCTGATCAGACCAATAGGAGCTTGGAAAGCTCTACCACAGGTCAGGCATAAATAGTCCATGTGAACATTTGGAGTGGAGATGTCTAAATTTGCACATCTCATGTTTCTTTGGAGCTATTATAATTCTGCTTTGCTGTTAGGGCACAGCACCTTCTTTGATGTGGGCATGCCATGGTGGGTGGTCCTATGCCAGTGTCTTCCATCTCTCACAACTGATTCTGAAATTCTTCAGAATCCTTGTGAGTGTCCTGATGATGCTTCTTCTGACCTCCATCACACATACCATCACCCATACCATCATCCATAGTACTTCTTATGTGAAGACTGGATAAGACAACATTTGCAAAGTGTTTAGCAAACCTGAAGGTGTTATATAGCCATTGGTTATAATCAGAAGGTAAAATGTGAAAGGTAAAGAATGAGGACAAAATTTTAAGAAACATGCAATAGAGAATTCATTTTAACAATCACTCATTAAGGATTTTGGGGGGGGCATTCTAGGTGCTAAGGCTATAGAGGGGGAGAAAGGCAAAATCTCTGCTCTCAAGTTTGTTTTCTACTGGAGATAGAACGTGTACTCAAGAAAGTATAGAACAAGGAAAATTGAGGAAGCAAAGAGTATTAGTAATTGGGAGATGAGAACATGCTTCAATAAGGAGGTGATCCCTGAAATGAGGCTCAAAAGAATGTATAAGACAGGGAAGAGGAGGGAGTGTGTTCTAGGCATGGAGCAAATACAAAAATATTGTTTGGCATTCAAAGCCTTTCATAACCTAGCCCCCTCCTATCTTACTAGTTTTCTTATGCCTTACTCCCTAACATGTACTATTTGAGCCAGCAACACTGGCCTGATGGTTGCTCAATGAACAAGAAACCCCATCTCTTTGCTCTGGGCATTTTCTCTGATTGTCCTCCATCCCTGGAATGCTTTCCCTCCTACCCTCTGACTGCTGACCTCCCTGGCTTTCTTTTAAGATCCACATAAAATCCCAACATCTACAGGAAACCTTCCCCAACGCTTCAATTCCAGTGCCTTCCGTCTTTTAATTATTTACTATTTATCCTATATATAGCTTGCTTTCTATATATTTGTTTGTGGGTTTTCTCTCCATTAGACTGTAAGTTCCTTGAGGACAGGGACTGTCTTTTGCCTCTTTTTTGCATCCCCAGCACTTAGCACAGTGTCTGGCACATAGTAGGTACTTAATAAATGTTTATTGATTGATTGAATATTACCAAGAAGATTCCCTCCCCTTGCTGCTTCCTTCATAAGTACAAGATAGTACTTTTAGTACATTTAGTACAAGATAATCTAGAAGCAGTCTGGGGGCTATCATTCCTCTGATTATTAGTAACTTCCATTTGGCAAAGCCAACACCTAGAAAATATTCCCAATGTGTTTGTATCTATGTCGTAGTGCCAATTCTCACTTCCCATAGTTTTTTGAAAAGGACTTTCTGCTCCATCCACGACCTGAAATCACAGAATCACAGAAATTCAGAGCTGGAAGGGACTAGACCTTAACAACCAACATCCCCTTCATTCTGCACAATGAAGCAGACAGAAGCTCATAAAGGTCAAGTTCCTTGCTGAAGGTTACAGTCTACTTAGTGGCAGAGAAAGGACCAGAAGAACTCTGGCTCTTCTGTTTCCTATCTAAAGAACATAAAGCTCCCTCTAGCAGACACTACACAATCTAATGAACAGAGAATCACTTGAAGTACCAATTTCATCTTGCCGTGTAACAGCCTTTTAATTATGGCCGCAAAGGAAAAAACATTGCAGATTGCCTCTGTACTGCCAAGTTGCTCTAACCACAAACAGTAACATCCATCCATGTACATAAATAGCAGGCAATTAATTGTGAAATTTAAAGAGCTTGGGTGGGGCTGGGAACTGTTTGAAGACACACACATTTATATATACAGAAGGCAGAATTATGTTGCATGCAACCCCTTTTCCCCACTTTCTACCTTCTTACTTTTTAGGTTTTGTCTTGTTAAACTGTAAGCTCTTGAGGGCAGGAATTATTTTTCTTTTTGCTTATATTTATGTCCCCAGAACTTAGCACATACCTGGCACATAGGAAAGGTTTATACAAATATAAATAAATATTTGTTGCCTTGACATTAAAATAGGTAAGATAAATAACTGAATGTCACAATATATTTATGGAACTATCTTTTTCTTTACATTGAGGATGCCCCAAAAGCCTTAATGTAGTTTTAAGCTTTAATAACCTCATAAATATAAATTCTACAAACTAATAAAATTGTCATTTTAAAGTTTAATTTTTATATTTTACTTATACTTATTTCATTTCAGTGAATTTTTATAATATATTTTAATTTTACTAATACAGGGCACCCTATCATTAAGTATTGTACGTCAGACAGTTTCTGGATGATACTTTCTCAGACCTGTGTACAATAAGAGGATGACCTCTTACTTGGTCACCTTGATCACCTGATCTATTCTATTAGACTTTTTTTGTTTAATGGAGACATTAAAACTGTCATGTAAATATCCAAACCTTCTTCTTTAGCTAAGGTTACAAATGCATTCCTTTTAGTCACTGAGCAATGGTTGATAAAAGTTTTTACAAAGTTTGAGAATCTACTAGAGTGATATACAGCAGAAGATGGTGGCTATGTTGACTTTTGATAAGAAATATCAGTATTTTAAAATCAAAATTATTAATCTTTAAAATGTTATTTTGGGGGTAAATTTGTAGCATTTATACTCCTGAAATAAACAAAGCTTAAAAATACTATGATTTTGGGGATGCCTTGCCTAATATTGCTATTCTAGTAGGAAGCCTAGAACCTGAAGGGTTTAACAAACCTTTAAGGAGCATTTAACAGCATTCATCTCATATCTCACTGGATTTGGAGCTGGGATAGACCCTTAAATATCCCCTTACCCAATTTCCTCATCTTATTGATATGGAAAGAGTCCTAGAGAGATAAAAGGATTTGTCCAAAGTCATGTGACAGGTAAACAGTAGAATAAGGATCAAAATTCAGGTCCTGCGACCAAATTTAGTGTTTCTATAATAAAAGCAAATTCAGTCTATCAGTCGTCTATCCATCCATCCCTCCATCTGTCTGTCTGTCTTTCCATCTATCCAATCTATCATCTATCTTCTATCCTTTCTCTCAAACAAAAAAGCATAATAACAAAAAAAGTATTAATCTAGGATATCTTAAACTGGGTTTGAGTCATCACTGAACCCCTACTTTTTGGTAAGACATACAACATAAAATCTGAGAATTGAAAGTGACCTCAGAGATAATCCAAACTCAAACGAGAATCTCCTTTATGACATATGACATATGACATCCAATTACAACAAATATTTACTAAGCTTATGTTGTGTACAAGGTCCTATGCTAGACCTTTGAGTGCTGGATCACCCAGAGGAAATTTTGGGCTCTGTCCTCCATGCAGGACAGCAGTATAAGAGATTTTCCAAAGGGGCCAGGATCATAAATGAAGATCTCAGATATCTTAGGCCAACAATATAAGACTGCCTAGAGCAGATTATGGAAGAAGGAGTAATTTTCATTACAACATAATGTTAAGAATGCCTAAGACACAACCCCAGAAAAGAAAAATTCCAAAACACCTATAAGCAAACCCCAAAGAATATCACAGATCAATTAAAATTCCTAGAAGAAATGATGCAATAATTTTAAAATATTATACATGAAGTGAGAGTAAAAGAAAAAAGAGTTGGAAAGGAAATGAGAACTATGAAAGAGAGTTTTGGAAAGAGGATTAACAGCTTAGCACAAGAAGTATAAAATCTTTCCCAAATAAGACTCCCTGGAAATTTGAAAGAACTAAATAGAAGTTAATAATACCATAAAATAACAAGACATACTAAAACAAAGTCAAAATATTTTTTAAAAAAGGAAATAATGTAAGTTATCTCATATAAAAATAACTGACCTGGAAAATATATCAAGGACAAATAATTTTAAGAATTATTGTACTACCTGAAAGCCATGACTATAAAAGGAACCTGTTATCCTATTTCAAGAAACCATAAAAAAAAACTGTCCAGATCTCTTAGCACCAGATGGCCAAGTGAAAATAGAAAGACTCCAACAAGTCATCTCCTTAAAGAAAGCTCCATATAAAAACTCCTAGGAATGTCACAGCCAAAATCCAGAACTCTAAGACAAAGAAAAAATATAGTAAGCACCCAGAAAGGTCAAATATCAAGGAAACACTATCAAGACAATACTAGATTTAGCTTACTTATTTGTTTAATGGAGACATTAAAACTATAGTATACTACTATAGAGGAGAAGAAAGGATGGGATAGCCTATTTCAAAGTGCAAACCATATTGGCTTACAACCAAGAACAATTTACTTAGGAAAAGGGAGAATAATTCCATAAAACAGATATCTTGGAAATGAGAAAAAAAATGACTTTTAATGAATCAGAGAAATTCCAAGCATTCCTGATGAAAAGACTACCCTGAATAGAAACTTTGAAATGAAAATTTGGAAATAAAGTGAAACAAACAAAAAAGTACATATAAGTGAGCAATAGGAAAAGAATTTATAAAGATGAAATGTTTGCATTTTAATAGTGAGGAGGGAACTGATACGAGCATCCCCTAAGAATCATATTGTTATCAGGGGTCACAGAAAGAGTCAAATAAAGAACCTGAGGGTGATTTTTATTGTGTTTTGACATCTTTAAAAGAAGATAAAAAGGCAGGGGGAAAGGGATACCCTAAGAAAAGGGTAAGAATAGTATGAGGAATTTATCATTTCACATCATTGGGGAAGGTGCAAAAGAAGTCTTTGTAAATGAGAACAGATTGTAGGACGAGATATAGTTTCAACCTCACTTTCATTAGATTATGAGTTCCTCAAGGGCAGGGACAGTCCTTGCTTCTCTATATTTTCTGTGCTTAGCACAGTATTTGGCACTTAACTTTCATTAAGAACCTAATGAAAGCTTACTGGCTGAATGAAAAAGAAAAGGAAAATAGATGAGACACACAAACACAAAGAAAGAGTTTGGTGTAGAAATACATTCAACTCAGTTAAGAAAACAGAAAGAGGGGGCAGCTAGGTGGCACAGTGAGTAGAGCACTGGCCCTGTAGTCAGGAAGACCTGAGTTCAAATCCGGCCTCAGACACTTGACACACTTACTAGCAGTGTGACATTGGGCAAGTCACTTAACCCCAATTGCCCCGCCTTCCCCACTCCAAAAAATTTTTAAAAAACATCAAAAAAAAAAAAAGAAAACAGGAAGAAACAAATGATTAGAGACGAATGATAAGAAACAAACAAAAGAAAACAAATAACAAGAGAAGGGATAAATCTAGGGCAGCTAGGTGGCACAGTAGATAGAGTGCCAAGACTAGAGTCAGAAAGACTTCAGGCACTTACTAGTTGTGTGACCCTGGGCAAGTCACTTAACCCTGTTTCCCTCAATTTCCTTATCTGTAAAATGAGCTGGCAAAGGAAATGGCAAACCACTCCAGTGTCTTTGCCAAGAAAATCACAAGTGGGATAACAAAGAGTCAGAGTCGACTGAAATGAATAAACAACAAATCCCTGTCCAAGGAGGGGAGGAGGAAAAACCTGTGCTTCAGCTTCCCCATGTTTTGGGTGGAGGGGTAGGAAGGTTATGGAAATCAATATAAATCCCTCTGTTTGGTATTTAAAGTTCTTCAAAATCTGGCCACATCCTATCCTTCCAGCCTTATTACACATTACCCTCCTCCAAGCACTATCCATCCAGTGAAACTAGCCTTTATGTTGTTACTCACACATGATACACCATCTTGTCTTCCATGCCGGGAATGTATTCTTTCCTTCCCTCTACCTCTTAAATGACTGAACAAGAAGAACAGCAGAAAAATATAGGGAGGTATTCATCCTGAGCAGAACAAACCCTAAATTTAGAATGGGGATCATGTAGAGGGGTCTAAGGGAAAGGAAGAAAAGATAAGAACCTGTGATTTGGAGACTGGCTGAGAACAAGAGGATAGGGGCAGGGAAGTATATGGTGTATCAATCAAGTATTGGTGCTGAGATCACTCCTGATCTATTCTCTTATCCTATATAAAGAGGAGGCAGGATGCAAAGACAGGGGAAATGTGTAAGAGAATAGGATACAGGAAATGCATAAAATTAAAAAGACTGCACAAACAAACCTAATGTAGCTAAGATTAGAAGGGAAACAGTTCATTAGTAGCAAGTTTCTCTGATATATAAAGATATGTAAACAACTGATGCAAATTTATAAGAATCAGAGCCATCATTGTCCAACTGATGAATGGTCGAAAGATAGGAATAAGCAGTTTACAAGGGAAGAAATCCAAGCTATCTGCATCCATATGGGGGGGAAAAAACTCCAAATCACTAATAATCAGAGAAATGCACATTAATGACCTCACACCCACCATATTGGTAAAGTTGGCAAAATTTTTAAAATGACAAATATAGGAGGGGTTGAGGGTAAACAAACATATTAATGCTGTGGAGCTGTGAATTGGTCCAATCATTCTGGAAAGCAATTTGGAACCAAAGTCCCAAAAGTTACTGAACTGTACATACCCTTTGACTCAACAAAGCCAGTACCTGATTTATACCCCAAGGAGATCAAAGAAAGAGGACAAAATCTTATATGTACAAAAAATATTTATGATACTTCTTTTTGAGGTGGCAAAGAACTGAGAACTAAGAAGTTCCCCAATCATAGGAGAAATTATTAAATAATTTATAACACAAGAATATGATAGAATATTACTGTGTTATGTAAATAAAGAGACTGTTTCAAGAAACCTAGGAAGAAGTCTATGGAATAAGTAAGATGGAAGTCAGAAGAACAAATGGTTACAAATTGGGCAGGGGTGGGTAGCCCTGCAATTTTGATACCACATGTGGCTCTCTAGATCCTAAAGGGCAGCCCTTTAACTGAATCCAAAATCAGATCGCAGGTTTGTCACTCCTGGGTTATAACACCAACATTGTAAAAATGAACCATTCTGAAATTCTTAGCCACACTGATTCACACCCTGATCAATTACAATTCCAGACAGCTGATGATGAACCTTCTGACAGACATGATGGAAGATGAGACATATTTGGGGGCATGAGAAATATTTGACTAAGGTTTGACTAAGGTTTATTTGTTACAAAGGCTTTGTTTTTTATTTTTCCAATTGGGTGGAGGGGTATGAGAAGGAGAAGAACAATTTATAATTGAAAACAATTAATTTAAAAAATAAATACTTATTGTTGCACAAGAAAAGATGGAGAGGAGGAAAAATGATATGGGAGTTTTAAGCAAAACAAACTCTGGCATCAGAGAATAGGGCATGAAAGTGGAGGGATGTTCAAAGAAAAGAAAGAGCAAAAACTTGTTAGTAGAGGTGGGGCAAGGGGAAAAGAACAAGCCAAAAGAGTAGAAAGAGATTGCTTCAATTATAGATCATTAGTCTTAAGCAAATACTTTCTTTTTTCTTCTTTATAAAAAGGGGTGTTGACAAAAAGAGTAAAAATCAAAAGTGGACAGGCAAAAAGGGAAATATACAATTACGAACCATAACAATGAATGTGAAGGGGGTGAACTACCTATAAAACTGAAAAGCATAGCAGAATAGATGAGCAAGCAAAATCTAATGATGTGATGATTACAAGAAATATACTTGAAATATAAAGATTCACACAGAGTCAAATAAGTGATCTGGTTATGCTTCAGTTAAATTTTTAAAAGTAGGATAAAATAGCAATCATGATTTCAGACAGAGGATAGTAAGAATATAGACAATAAAAAAGATAAGCTTGGGAACAATATTTTGGTTAAAGGCACTACAGATAGGAAATCCTAACGCCAATGCCTAATACATGTGCATTGAATGGCATAGCATTAAATACTAAAAGAAAAATTAAGTTGAAGATGGAAAAAATAGAGAAAAGGGTATTTCAATATGCTCCTCTTAGACCTAGATAAAGCTAACAAAAATTAAATGAAAAAGAAGTTAATATAGTTTTAGAAAGTTAGAAGTGAAGATGTTTCATAATTACTTAATAGGAAGAGTTGACCTATTTCTCAGCTATACATGGCACCATCACAAAAAATGATTTGCTATTGAAATATAAGAAAGCACAAACAAATACAGAAAAGAAGACATAATAAATACACTATTTATTGACCACAATGAAATGAAATTAAATTATATTCAGCACAAAGACTTTGACAAAAGGATAAAAATTATTTGAGGACTAAATAATTTAATCTTAAAGAATTGGTGAGTTGAAGAACAAAGTAAAGAAATAAAGTAAATATAAAATAAAATTACACTAAAAAAACTTGTAGAATGTAGCTAAAGAAGTTATTATGGGAAAATATATATCTCTAAAAAGTTTCATTAACTAGACAGTTCTAGAAAACAGATGCACAAAACTGGGCTTGCAATTTTTATAAATCTAATAAAGCAACTAATCAAAATATTGTGTTAACACTACAGTTGAAATTCTGAAAAAATTTTTAAAAGATTAACCAAAGTTTAAAGTAAAAATCCCATTGCATTGATAAACAAAATTAGTAACTATTATTTGAATTTTAAAAACTAATAAAATAAAGAGCTAATTTGATTTTTAAGAAATAAAGGAAATCAGATTATTGCAAACATTAAAATGAACATCCACAACATCCATCCAAAGATGAAATAAAGGAAACTACAGGAAACTATTTTGTCCAATTATATGCCAATAAAATTGGTAGCTTAGATTAAATCGAATGAATATTTACAAAAATATTAAGGTGTCCAGATTAACAGAAGAAGAAACAGATTGTTTAAATAAACCAGTATTTTTTTGTAAAAAAAAGAGGGAAATTAAACAAGCCAAAAATGAAATCCCCCTCAAAAATAATTTCAAAAGACCAGCTGGATTTATAAGTGGACTATTTAAGCATTTTGATAATAAGTAATTCCAATATTATATATTGTTTACAAACACAGGAAAAGAGAGTATTGTAAACTCTATTACAGAAATGTGATATTGCCATATAAAACAGAGAGAATTCAGAGAAATCAAACTACATACCAATTATCCTTACCGAACAACACATATATACTGTATTTAATAAAATATTAGTAATAAAGCTATAATAACATATTAAACAGATTATACATTATTACCACATTGGATTTTATATCAGGAATTCAGGGTTGCTTCAATATAAGGGAAACAATAAGCATAATAGATTATATTAAAGCCAGAAATAATTTTTAAAAATACACAGCTGGATCAACAGCCGCTGGAAAAGCTTTTAAAAAAAAAACAACACATAGTAAGGTTAAAAAAAAGTATAGGAATAAATTGAGTTTTTCTTAATGTAATAATTAGCATTTCTCTACAACCAAGAGCCAATGACTATATTGGAAAAAGGCTAAAGACCTTTTGAATAACATCAGAAGAAAAGTAAGGATATTCACGATCATGCTATTATTTAACAGTGTTAGAAATACTAGCTATAATAATAAAATAAGAAAAAAGAAATTGCTGAAATAAGAATAGGAGAACAGGAAACAAAACTATTCCTTTTTGCAGATGAATATTCTATTTAGAGAACACAAAAGAAAGAAGCAGAAATTAATTGAAAAACTGAATAATTTCATGAAAGTTACCGGATATTAAATGAACCCACACAAATCATCATTTGTTGGTAATATACAGAAGGTTCTGTATATTACCAGAAAAAAAAAAACCTCAAAAGAACGATACAGAAAGAGAAATTTCATCCAAAGTAGCTACAAAATGTATATACGTTTGGGGGTCTATCTACCATGACACAAACAGAAACCATATGAATACAACTATAAAATACTCCTTATGGAAATAAAGTCAAGGCTAAATAATTGTAGAAATAGTAGTTGCTCAAGGGTAAATGGTGAAAAATGACAATATTACCTTTATGAAATTACATATTGATTGCTATAATAATCAAGCTACCAAAATCACATTACGGAGCTGGAAACAATAATATTCATTTAAAGAACAAAATTCAAGGATTTCAAGGAAAGTAATGAAAAAAGTCAAGAGGAAAGGGGTCTAGCAGTACCAGGCCACAAACTAAATGCTACAGAACAATAACCCTAAAAACTATTTGCCACTGGTTTAAAAAAAAAACAAACAAATAGATGTCAATTGGTGGATCAGATTAACAATACAACATTCAGAAGCAAATGAACTTAGTAGACTTTATTGAATAAAGTCAAATATCCCAGTTACTTACTGAGATAAAGACTCATTATTCTACAAAAATAGGTAGGAAAATTGGAAATCAGACTGGCAGAAATTAGGAATAGAATAGCCTGCCTCCTACCATGCACCACAATTAACTTCAAAGAGATAGTGACCTAGAAAAGAATTTAGAAAAAAAAATTAGAGGATCAATAAAGAAAAGATATTACATAGCTATAGAAAAGAGGAGATAATGACTAAGCAAGGCATGGAGAAGATCATAGAAGATAAAATGGAAAATTTTGATTGCAAAAAAATTAAAACATTTTGCACAAACAAAACCAATGCAATTAAAATCAGCAGGGAAAATTATCTGGGAAAAGTTGCTGCAAATTTGTCTGATAAAGGTTTCTTGTGCAAGATATATAAAGAAATCATTTAAATTTATAACAAAAAGCTATAGTTTTCAAAAGATAAAATCTATCAACAACCATATGAAGAAATTCTCCAAAATACTAATAATCAAAGCAATGTAGATTAAAGCAACTCCAAGGTTGTACCTCATTGCCCATCAGATGGTAAAGATAACAAAAAGAGGGAAATGATAGTTGTTGAAGGGGTCGAGGGAAAATAGGCTCATTGACACACTATTAGTTTAGCTGTGAAGTACTAGTCTAGCCATTTTCAGACGTAGTTTGAATTTGTGCCCAGAAGCCCACTAAACTATGAATTTCCCTGTAATAAATAGGTACCATTATGATATCTATAACCCAAAGAGATCAAAGAAAAAAGAAAAGGACTTATAGGTGCAAAAAAAAAATGTTTACAATGCTTTTTTTTGCAGTGGCAAAGAATTAGAAGTTAAAGGTTAGCTCATTAATTAATTGGGGAGAAGCTAAGCAAATTGTGGTACATAATGGAATATAATAAGAATGACAAAAAAGACTTTCAGAGAAACCAAAAAGATTTGTGTTGATTTATACAGAGTGTAGTAAGCAAATCCAGGAGAATAATTCGTACACTAATAAACAACTTTGACACACTTAAGAACTCTAAACAAAATGCCCAACTATGATTTCAGAAAACCAGTAATGAAGTATGCTCTTTACCTTTTGACAAAAAAATGATGAACTCAAGATAATGATGAAGAAGGAAGAGGAGGACAAAAAGGAGCAAGAGAAAGAGAAGGAGAAGAAAGAGATGAAGGACAAGAAGAAAAGAGATATTGAATCATTTCTTAAAATTAACAATAAAGAACATAAGAAAATCCAGAAAGAATCACAAACATGCAGGTCAGCTTTAATTCACTGTATACAAATTAATTTACTTTATTCGTATATTTAAAAAGAAAATAAGCTGAATATATAAGAAACGGGTGGTTTCACATAAAATGCTTTTTCTGTTCTCTCTATGGAAATGTCTATACACATGTACGTGTGTTTGGAAAAGAGAGAAAGTAAGAAATGCTCCTGAGTCATTCTTATTTATGATATCCAAAGATAGTGTTAAAAAAGAGAGGGACTAATAACAAAAGAAAAATTAAGGACTCTGGGAATGAGCTGGGCAGCTGAAAAGTTGTACTATCTATGAAGAAGAGTGAACCTATACTGCTTTAATCAAAACAAGTTGCAAGGATCTAGTGTTAATTTTCTTAAAGTGATATAACAAAAAATTTCAGGATGGAACCTTAGTTAGTTAATGATTAAACTCCTCTATAAAAATGGAAGACTGACAAAATGGATTAGAAAACAGAAATCAATGACTTGCTGCACACAAGAAACACATATAAAACACACAGAGAGAAACAGGCACAAAGACACATCTAGAGTTAAACTACAGTCCTAGAGTAAACTATGATATGATTCATGTAAATTTAAAACACCAATCTTGAAATCTAGATTTAAAATATCAGTAAAAAAAATAGATACTGACAAGAGACAAAGAAGGAAACTACTTTATGCCCAAACATTCTAAAGATAATGAAACAAAATAAAGGTAAAATACATACACAAAAATATCATAATATCTACTTAAAGGAAAAGCTAACAAACACGAAAAGATGTGATGGCAAGATAATAATTCTAAATGACTTTAATGTTTTAAGGATAAATTCTAGATCTAAGCAGAATAATGAAAAATTCTATTTGATAGACATCTAAATTACTGAATGGATTCTGAATGATTGTACTTATTTTTCAGCAGAACACAGTACCTTTATAAAAATCAATCACGTGATATGGTGTGAAAACTCATAGGTAAATGAAGAAAACCAGAAGCATTAAGAATTGTAGATAATAATGCAAATTTGTAGATAGTAATGCAAACAATAATAATCAACAAAAGAAATAGGAACAAAAGATGTAAATCTCTAGCATGGATCACATCTTTGGAAATTAATATAAATAATGAATGAGTTGAAGAGTAAAATATTGAAACATTAATAAATATATAATGAAACTGAGTGGGAGGCAGAATGCCCAAATTTTTGAAAAGTAGTTAAAACAATCTAAAACTAGAAGACTAATTTTGGGGTAACTAAACCTCCTTGGGCCCCAGTTTCCACTTCTATAAAATGAGGAGAGTGGCACAATATATTGTTCCCATGATCCCTTCCATGTCTAAACCTATCATACTATGTACAATAAAGCCCAAGTTAGTCAGTATTTGGAATTGTCAAGCAATCAACCCATTGTCAAGGAGGAATTCACCAGGGAGATCTTATGCCCAGAAGATATTCAATCAAATACTGCCTGTCAGAAACTTTCAGACAAAGGAAAATAAGCTTCATAAGTTATTCAGAAAGATTCAATTCCAACTACCAAAACCTTTGAATCAGTAAAAAGGAAGCCAATGAGGATCACCTATGTGGTATGATTTGGTGGGATACCAGCAACACCCCCCCCCCAACCCCTGTACCTAAAATACCTCCTTTACTTTCCTGTCACAATGTCTGAAAACCCACCTAAAGAGCTTCTTTTCATTCTTTAAAGCATCACTGCCTCAAGGCATTCTCTTTCAAAAATGCAAATATTCTCATGAAAGCAAGCTATTATAAATTCACCTACAATCCACCTAGCTTTGGATAAGAGGAAAGTGGCCCTGGTTACAAACAGAAATTAGCAAGAACTTCTGGGACTATCCCTTTTAGCAGAGTTCAGACTGGTTTTATGCTTGGATTAATTTGAAGGTAACCAGGAAGGATAACCTTATTTACAACATTTAGAACCTGATCTAGATCCTGGTTTTCCCTTTGTTTCCTTTATTAAATGTAATCTAAAGAGCAACCTAGCTAATTTATAGGCCCTTGGAGGTTCAAGAATTAGCCACGATCTTTTATCAACTTAAAGTGGAAAGTTTGTCCACTTAATAAAGTGCAATAGAGATTCTTGCTTGCTACTTCTAAAGGCTTCTATTTTTCCATTTCATGACAAATCATATTGTTCACCCCCTACTCCATGCTGCCCACTGTCCATGGTACTTCTTCCTAACATCTAACTCTCCAATGCCAAATTCTCAATGCCAAGATATTTTTTAAGGCACATCTTCAGACTTGTACTCTCTGAAGATATTAAGACTTTGAAAGTGTAAGTCATTCAGAAGGTTCTACTCAGTAAGAATTTCCATTATGTTTCTCCATTTATTTTCATCTTTTTTCCTTTCCTTTAATTCTTGTGTGTATCCACCTTTATCAGAATAGATAATAAAACACAGTCAGAGATAGAGGACTACTTGGCAGAATGCTAACTGGTGTCAGGTGTGGTATCTGTATCAGTGATTTTGTGTGATTCTTCATTATAAGGGAGGGCTTCCACAGGTAGTGGTGTGAAGCAAGTTGCTGAGAAGAGCCAGAAATAAGTTTTTTAATCATTAAAAAAATTAATGCTTAGAACAAAACAATAAAAATGCAAAAGGGGACATAAAAGGGCAATCTTGCTGCAGTGTTATTAAGTTTAACATATACTTAAAAAACAAACTCTACATAACAGAAGTTCACAGTTTCTTGTACAATCTTTTCGTTCTTCTGTGCATGTTGAAAATTTGCATTTTTATAGTTAAATCCATAATAAAATAAAATTTATTTCAAAGAAAATTACTTTGGATCTCAGTTTCCTTGTCTGTAAAAAGAGGGCTGGGTTAGGTTCAATGATCTCTAAGGTCCCTGTCAGCTGTGAAACTTCTGTGACTCCAAGGAGGTTTGGTATAGCTCAACCCCTTAGAGGGAGTTTCACAACTCACTTTAAGGATTTGAGTATCTTTTTCTTTTGGGATTCTTTTGTTCTTTGAGGAGTTGTTCCCTGGAATGAAGAAGGCAAGGGTCATTTGCTTGCTCCAGCCAGCTACTTTTTTTAACTGTCAAGTGGAAATGAGATTCTAACCTCCAATTAGACTTCTAGAATATCCTTCCTCATGTATCTAAAAATTAATATTCATTCTACTTACCCAGCCTGGCCTTTGGGGAGACAAACATCTGCTACTATGTCAATTTCCCTCCAAATTCCTCTCTAATGTTGGAGAGCCAGGTGGGCCCACAGGATCACCTAGAGTGGCTGAGGCTGCTCATTGCCTATTCTAAGACAGAGATTCTTTTATAAGCTCTTTGCTTAATCTTAATTTTATGTGTGTGTCTGTGTGTGTTTTAAACACACTGCCCCTGCCCCCCCACACACACACACTTATTAGCTGCCTCAATGGAAATTCTCTGTTGGCAATGTGGGATAATGGATTTCATAAATTGTCTAATTGAAAGCAGCAACGAACCATTGTTCTTAGAGATTGTCCACATGTTTCCTTTTCAAGAAAGAGGGGAAAGAGATTTGGGAACAAATAAAATGGTTTTTGTAAAAAGCAAAAATTACTATGAGCTCTAGAGAATGGCCAGAGCTATTTCAGTTGATTGAATAAATTCAGGAAGACTTAGGCTATTTTCCACTCAAGAGACCTACTGGACTAGAATCTCTTGAACTTTAGTGGTTTCCAATTGCCTCTAGGATAAAATATAAAATCATCTGTCTGACATTTATTAAAACCCTCCACAACATGGCCCCAACATATCTTTCCAGGCTGATTACATATAACTACTCCTCATGCATTCTATATTCCAGGCAAACTGGCCTTGTTTCCTTTACTTGGCACCCCATCTCCCACTTCCATATCTTTGCACAGTCTGATTCCCTCATGTCTGAAATGCTTTCCATACTCACCTTCACCTACTGGAATGCCTGATTACCTTCAATGGACAGCCCAGGTATCACCTCCTGTGACAGGCCTTTTCTCTTCCCTTTACTTTTTAGTGATCTCCCACTGATTAGTTGATATTTACTACATACATAATTTCTATAATTGTGTATATGAGCATATACTTATGTGATATTTCCCTCCAATAGACCATAACCTTCTCCTTGACATCAAAAATGGCTTCATTTGTATCTTTATGTCTCTAGTGCCTGATATATAGTAGGTGCTCAATAAAATGCTTGTTGAATTGAACTTCTTTTAATCAAACCTCCCTATCTTAGTTGGTTTGATTGTCACTTTTGTTGGATGACAACGTTTGGAGTTGGCAAAGAAACTGTGAATGAAAAATATTAAAGTCTTTTGGATTTCATTATTCTCCTTAAAAATCTATTTGCTTATGCATACTTGAAGATGTGTCATGAACTCACAAAGAAAAAGGACATCAATAGTCTATAGAAAAAATAAGTAGTATTTCTGCTGTAGTCGTAGGAGAGCTAGGAGAGACCTTGAAGCACACATTGTCTTATGGAAAATAAGTGAACAGAGGCCCAGAAAGAAGTGATTTGTTCTGGTACTTATTAGCTGTCTGACTTTGGGTGAGAACTTTCATCTGGGTCTTTTTCCTATCCCAATTCCTTTTGCCTTACGCTACTGCAATGAAATAAAACAGTCTCTAATTTCAACAATGGTGACTAGCATCGAGAAATGATGGTGTACATGTATATTGGATTACCAACATGAGAGAACTGCCTATAATTCAATTTAGTAAAACAAATACTTATTTGTAACTACACACTAAGCATTGTTCTTCATGGTGCAAGATATGCAAAAGACAATAATCTTGACACCACCACCACCCCACCACCCTCACCCTCCATAAGCTTAAAACCCAAACAGAGATGAATTATACACATAGATCAGTTTGGTGATTGCTTCTCAGTGTATTTGAGCTAAAAATCAAGATGAGTCAGTAATAAATAAGCAAAATAACATATGTTAAGTAATTACTATGTGCCTAACACTTGTTAAGTGCTAGGGTTAACAAATTCTAAGGTAAAAACAGCCCCTGGCCTCACAGAGTTTGCATTCCAACCAGAAAGACAATACATACGAGGTAGTGGCCAGAGAGGTGTATTTTGTTTTTGTTTTTGTTTCTTACAATTAAGATTTTT
>CM053624.1:112206765-112233657 GCA_028646595.1 Phalanger gymnotis
ATCCTTTGACCATTTCTCAACTGGGGAATGACTTGTATTCCTATAAATTTGGCTCAGCTCCCTGTATATTTTAGAGATGAGGCCTTTATCAGAGATACTAGTTGTCAAGATTTTCTCCCAGTTTTCTGCTTCCCTCCTAATCTGTGTTCCATTGGCTTTTTTATACAAAAACACTTCAGTTTAACATAATCAGAATTATCCAGTTTGTATTTTGTAATGCTCTCTGTCTCTTGTTGTATCATGAATTCTTTGCTTTCCCATAAATCTGATAGGTAAACTATTCCTTGCTTTCCCAAATTGCTTATAGTATCAGCTTTTATTCCTAAATCATGAACCCATTTTGACTTTATTTTGGTATATGGTATAAGACATTGGTCTATGCCCAGTTTCTGCCCTACCATTTTCCAATTTTCCCAGCAGTTTTTGTGAAATAGTAACTTCTTAGCTCAGAAGCTGTATTCTTTGGGTTTATCAAGGAGTAGATCGTTATAGTTGTCTTGTGTATCTATCCTATTCCACTGATCCACAACTCTGTTTCTTAGCCAGTACCAGGTAGTTTTGATGACTGCTGCTCTATAGTGCAGTTTAATATCTGGTATGGCTAGGGCACCTTCCCTAGCATTTCTTTTCATTAATTCTCTAGATATTCTAGACCTCAGAGAGGTGTATTTTGGCTTAGAAAGTTACAAGGATGATGAGTAAAGCCCTAGGTGAGTGGATTGACATGTATTTTTCAGTAGCAAAGGCAGGATTGATTTGATTATGGTTCCTGAACTAGAGAGTGGGGGAAAGGGAGGGCTACAGAAACATACAGCAACAAGACAGCCTGCAAAAAGGTGTCAGAGGAATAAAGAGAAACATGGCTAGAATGAGACTAGATATAGCTGGCCACATGAGGCACTCACAAAATAGAACTAATACAACTTCAAAAATTATTCCCCAGTTGATGTTACTACAATATCACTCATAGTTACATTATAATTTCTCTTACAGTCTGCTCTGCATTCATCTGTACTCCAACCATTCTAGTTGAAAAATACTGAAGGCTCCTAACTGCCATTAGACAAAACAATCTGATAGGGAGCTTTTATCACTGTCCCCATAATACTGCACTAATTTATAATAAGGGCACTAGGTCCCAGGACATACTCACTGACTTCTTAACTAACTGGCCGCACAACCTCTTCTAGTCACACTAATCCTCCATCTTCTCATGTTCCCTAAATCAAATTTCACTCTACGGGCAAAACCAATCCTTGGGATCTCACACCTAAGTGACCCACAAACTGCTAGGATTTGTACTTAATGACACCCATAAACCCTTGATCCTGACTCACTTTCTCATCTTCCATGAAGACAGGTCACTCTCAAATCACATACTCTCTTTTATAAGATCACAGATCCAGACTTGGAAAGGGTTCCAAGAATCATCAAGTCCAAATGTTTATTTTACAGATGAGGAAAATGAGTCTGCAAAGGTTTAAGTGACTTTCCCAACATCATACATATACATGAGGATTCAAAGCAGGATTCAAACCCACATGTTTGTGACAGAAATGTCAACACTGTGTCCACTACCCTACATTGCCTCTTATACTAGGATCCCTTCTCCCTACCAGTAGATGTCTTCTCTTGGGCACTAGTAGACTTCACAACTCTTCCATGATCCAACTTGGTACATCTGGGAGAGTGTTTCCTAGTTCTATTATTAATTACTAGCCTCAGTAGAAGAGATTGATGGTACGGAGTAATTGCCACTTCTGGTCAGCTGTAAGCGCCCTTTTTCTTTCTACACATAGTTTTTAGTCTGAAGCTTCTGAGGTCTTTTCTCTATGAAGTCATTTCACAAGCCTTGGTCTCTGAAACCTGATAGCAATATGTAGGGCAAAAAGCGGTCATCATATTATCTTGGTACAATTTTAGAACCTATAAATAGGAATAACTGATTACGAATTATTTTGCATACTTTCCAGCTAAATCAACAATCTTGCTATTCCCTATACTGATATTCTGTCTCCTGCCTCCATGATTTTGCCCAGACTCTCCCCTATCTTCTGCATGTATTTCGCCTTTACCTCTGTCTCTTAAAAACACTAGTTTTCTCTATGGTTTAGTTCAAACTTCTACTCTCTGTAAGAGGCCTTTCCTGATCTTGCCAGGTGCTAGAGGCTCTTCCTACTTCTGACTAAATTACCCAGTATTTTTTTTACATATACGTGTATATGCACAGATTGTCTTCCTCTGTAGAAAGTAAACTTCTGAGAACAGAGACTCATTCACCTTTATGTCTGCATTGCTCAGCCTGCAGCAGTGATTGGCCCATAGCGGTGATTAAAAAGTTTTTGATTGGTTGTTAGGGAGAGCACTATGCCTATGATTTCACCGGTGTCATGAACTCTAGGTGGCAGAAACTCCTGCCAAAGACCAGCATATTCTCAGCAACTCCTAGCCTTAGATAATTGCCTAAAGTCCTGATTGGTTAAATGATTTGCCCAATGTCCCTTAGCCAGGATATAAAAGAGCCAGCACTTAAACACAGGTCCCTCCTAATTCTGAGCTACCTCTCCATCCACTATATTATTCTTTCTTTCTCAGCTATAGGAAGTACAGTGGGAAAATGGAAACATATATCCATTTTAAAAGTATAGGAAAATCAAGTTCTGAATATGTATATTAGAAGGTGGGGGGAGGGCACCACATTTAAATCATCTCTAGGAGCTGCAGAAAATTTGAAGAAAATGTATCAAAATCAAAAGTAACCATGTACTTCTAATAACAGCCTGTTAGTCTTGGTTAATGCAGCAACTAGTTGTGTGACCTTAATCAAGTCATTTAACTTCTGATCTGTATAACAGAAAGGATAACAGAGGCTTTCACAAAGCAGTTTCCCACTTCTTGTCTTGGTTGTTAGTAGATACAACAGCTTCTGGAAACAGGTAAAGCAAGTCAAATGAGAGAAGAGGCAGAGAGGCTATGACTTTCCCTGTAGCCATAGAACTTGTTAATGGCAGAGCCGGAAATAGAAACTTGTTCACTTTCTTTCCAAGGGAGCATTCTGCTACTTTACTGAGTTCCCCCTGGGCATAGGGCTGAATCAAGTGATTTTTAAAATGGTGAGTTTTCCAAATTACCAGGAGAAAAGTTGCCTCTAAGAAGTTTGTAATCTGAAGAAAAAGGATGAGAAACAAGGGCACTCTGCTGTAAAGAGCTCTGAATTTGTATTTCCTCACTAGCTGTGTGACCATGGAAGCCTGTTTTTTCCTCTATAAAATGGAGCATAGTAATACTTAAACTCTCCATCTTGCATTTCAGTTATGCAGGTAAAAACAAAGTAGGTAAAACACTTCTAGTGTTGCCAATTTTTTTTTAAATCTGGCTTGTGATTTATACACAGGCAACTCCCCTCTATTGATGCCACATGTTGGTAATTCTCTATATCATAGAGTATGAGAGAGTACACATGGAAACTTTAAGTGAATTGTCCATAATCAAACAACTAAAATGTGCCATAAATACGGCCAGAACCTAGATCATCCTGCCTCCAAGGCTGATGCTGGATGATGCCTTGCATAACTGCAGAAATATCAGCTTTTCTTATTTAAGTCCATGCTTGCCCACACGTTAGCAAACCAAATCATCCAATCTCCCTGAGCCTCAATTTATTCATCCATAATAATGAGCATGACAATACAGGGATTATATTTACCTTCTCAGGTTATGAAGATTGTGTGATAATGCATAAATAATGTGAATTGTGCTCCTATCATTATTAATAAAGTGTCAGGCTGAGTAACAAGCTGAAATTGCCTTTGTAAACAAGAGCATGATGGAGACAGCACAGCATATTGGGAAGAGCAGTGGTTCTGAAGCCAGAGCTTGGATTCTGGATTCAAGTCCCTTCTATGCCACTGAGTCCTATGTAACCTTTGTCAAGTCACTCATTCCATGAGAGATTTGGACTAGATGGTCCTCCTCACAGCTCCCTTCTAGTTCTAGACCTATGATTCTATCTCCCTTCTCTTCAAGCAAACTCCTAAAAGAGGAGGCACTCTTTGAGCAAGTACCTTGGACAGGGGAAATACATAGTGAAGGGAACCAAAACACCTGGTTAGTTGACCCAGCATTTGAGAGAGTTGTGATATCGGCAATGATTTATAGACAGACAGACAAACTTCTTACATTTGTAAAGTCACACTGAAAGTGGTAACTCAAAAACTCTTCCCTTTTTTCCCTAAGACATATGAAAGAAATATTTTACAACTTGGAGCATGTTTTCCCAAAGGGGCCCATTTCATCATTTCATCTGATTATCCATGAGGTTTTTAAGCACGATGATTTAAAGGTTTTTCACTAGAATATATTTTGCAGCAAATGGCTATGTAGTCCCAATGGGCCCCCAATGTTTTACTTCAACAGCAGGCCATGGGAGACTGGAATTAAAATGGTACTGGGGAGATAATCTATGCAAAGATAAAGCAGACTGGCAAAGGTAAAAATAAATGAGACAAATCAGCTGTAGAGGTTTCTGACGGTAGAAAAAAATCACAGCTGCAGGAAAATATCAATTAAAATTATTAGCTGGAAATATCTCCCAAGAAACAAGGACTACAAAATCCTCCCTGCATTCCCACTGTGACTTTTTTTCAATATCTGCCTATGGGTTTAATTCATACCAAATCTATTTTTAATAATAATAACTCCATTTATGTATTATATATTACACCCTAAGGTTTACAAAGTGCTTTCTTTCCAATAACCTTGTGAGGCAGCGAAGCATAATTTTTATCATCCCTATTTTCCAGATGAAGAAATAGACTCAGAGAGGTCAAGAAATTTGCCCAAAGTCACACAATTCTGAAGTGGGAAGTGCCATGATTTGAACAAAGGTATTTGGACTACAAATTCATTATTCCTTTTATTTACCTAAAGCTGCTTCCTTAAATTTTTATCTTTATAACTTTGGTTATTCATTATTTCTGGGTCTATGGGTAAGGCTACTTTTTGGTCACAATAAGAGCTAGACTTTACAAGTGGCCACTCATCTGATTGAGCCAATTTGAACAGAATAACAGAATTATTCTCGTTTCTTTCTCACTTTAAGATCTACACTGGTTGGGGCAGCTAGATGGTGCAATGAATAGAGCACCAGCCCTACACTCAGGAGGACCTGAGTTCAAATCTGGCGTCAGACACTTGACACTTACTATCTGTGTGACCTTGGGCAAGTCACTTAACCCCAATTGCCTTGCCTTCCCCCCTCAAAAATAAAAAAAAAGGTCTACAATGGTCATTGGGCTAACTAACCAGAGTTAAATTATGCCGGCGGACATCACTAAAGACAGAATCAACTCTACCACCCAAGTAATGGAGGGGATCCAAGAAACAAACTCCTTTACAAAACAAAACAAGAATAATAACAACCATGAAGCAAGAGAAATAGGATAACTAGGGCCTTGAAAAAGGCTGCAAAGCGCCTCTGTGGTCAAGCTGGATTAGAGACTTGAAGATCAATTTCCTGGAGCTCGAGGGATTGCAGAGATCACTGAATTTGTCAATTTTGTGATTAGGAGGCTGGTATACCTCAATGCAAAGGAATTTATATCAAGTCACACTACTAGTTCACAAATAAACTAGGACTAGAACCCAGATCTCCCAACAAGTTTATGCATTTTGATCAGAATGGGGAGCATGGTTCAGTGGAAAGAACACTACATTTGGAGTCAGAGAACCCTGATTCAAATCTCGAGCAAGTAAATAAACTTCTCTGTGCCTCCATTTCTTCATGTGTAAAATGAAAGGATGGAATTAGATGCTATCTGGAGTCCCTTGTGGCTCTAAATCTATGATGCTGGGCCTTGTGATTTCATTTCTTTTTTAAGATCACAGAGAGAAACTTCATTTACCAACTCATCAACCCCTATGTGACTTATAGTTTTAGAGAGTTGTCTAGGGGCACTTGGAGGTTAAGTGACTTGACCAGTTATAAGGCCAATATGCATCAGAGGCAAGGCTTGAACTCAGGTCTTCCCGAGTTTATAGAGAACTCTATATCCATGATGGCATGCTCCCTCTCCATCCTGTGCATTATTTCCTTTATTTGTTCCTCTCCAATGTTCCTAGAGCTCTGCTCTTCTTTAGTATCAGATTATGAAGTTCAACTGAATAGTAAACTCCTTAAGAATAAAGTCCATGTTTTAAACTTTAATCTCTCATGGTGCCTAGCATAGTGTTGTACATATGGCAGTCACCCAACAAATATTTGAATAATAAGGAGACACTGTTGTGACTAATCATCTCGTAGACACAAGGATCCTCCAGTGCAAGATAGCATTTGTTCTGTCTAGAAAACTATCCAGGGCCACACTCTGCTCGTCCAACCCTTCTTCGCCTCCATTTTTTCTGTGTCAATGGTATGTACCCCAACAACACACATCCTGAGTGACAGGCGGCATAGTAAGAATGGTGGGCTGGCTGCTCCTCAGAGGGCAAAGCCCATGAAGCAAGTATTATAGGGGTTCAGAACAACTGGCTAAACCACTTCCTCCTAGTCCATAAACTGAGAAAACAATTGCTTTAAAATAGCAAATATCATGGACCATGAAGTAAAAATGCATAACTAAAAAGGTGGGTGGACTTTTTCAACCTGTGGGTAGGACTGGTGGACAGATAACCTCCCAAGTGACAACAAACAGGACACTGACTACCAAAGGGGAAAAGGGATCACTAGAGCATGACACATGTTTCCCTTAGAATGCCACATGGCTTTTTCTTACAGAAACACCTTGGCAAGAGGCAACTCCAGCCCAAGAATATCTGGAAGAAGGAGAATAACGTTGAAAGATTTATTAACCATCCATCACCATGGGCTAGCCTGATACTGGAAAAGACAAGAGGTGCAGGCATGCAGTTTGCCTTATGATTTATCTTATTTTCTTGGATAAGATGAGCTTTTGGCTCGCCATGATGCAATTCACCTCTAAGTCTGTTACTGGGGCTTCATTTGGGACTAATTACTTTGTCTTACCTTTTCAGACCTTGAAAAACTCTGCGTATTGAATTTGCTAAAGCCCCTTTGCCCTCGGAGAGCTACAAGCTTTTTTCTTCTTATTATTTTGGCAACCATGAGGAGGATGACACAGACAGGAAGGCAACAAGACGACATTATCAAATAACTCAACCGTCGGTTATAGAAGACCGATACTCTTCTCCCTTCTCCAAAAGCAGTAGCAGAGGGAATTTAAGTGGGGAGGCTAAAATTATACAAGAGGAAATCTGGCTTGGGAGAGGGTAATTCCACTCCCAACATTCCAGGAAAATGAAAGTGGATTTTGTAGGCCAAATTTAAAATAGAGGCTAGCTAGAGATTAGTTAATTCCCAAATGTCTGAGTAATTGATCCAAAGGCGTTTATGTCTTCTGTTCTGGACAACCCAGTGGAATGGCACATTCCAAAATATTCCAGGAGCTTCTTCATCTACAACATTATTCTATATAATTTCACTGGAATTCCAATCTTTGTTTAAAGGATTTCAGCCCCCATTGGAAGAATTTATAAGGTTTTGCTGATGATGGTAGTGTTTTTTAAGACAAAGAAAACAGACTGAAAAAAATTAGCTAATCTCAGAACTGACACTTTAAGAAGGCATGGAAGGAAAAAACAACCACCACTAAATCTGGAATTAGAAGCCCTGGATTCAAATCTCTTCTCTGTGATTTACTAGCTGTGAAACCTTGGGCAAGTCACTTAACCCTGTTTGCCATGGTTTCCTCACCTGTAAAATTAGGTGGAGAAGAAAATGGCAAGCAATTCCAGTATTTACCATGAAAACCCCAAACATGGCCATGAATAGTCAGACACGACTGAAAAACAGCTGAACACCAACAACCATGGACAAATTATTTAACCTCTGTCTGCCTCAATTTCCTCATCTGTAAATGGGGGAAAGTGGGAGATTGGATGGCCTGTATGTTCCTTTCCAATTTTAGATCCATGACTCTATCACCCTACATATCTTAGGTAAATCATTTGCCTTCCCTGGATCTCGGTCCCCTTACGTATAAAATGAGGGAATTGAACAGGACCATCTCTCAGCTCCCTTTAACTCTAAAATCCTACACAAATTCGATTCATTTTGACCCCATATTATAAGGTTCTAAAGCTGTCCTGATAGTCACTTACTGCCTGTATATCACCTGGCTTCTCTGAGCCACAATATAATCTATAAATCTATAAAATCTTTAAATCTAAAAAATGAGAGGGATGAATGAGATAAATTCTAAGGTTCCTTCCAGCACTGATGCATCTATAATGCTATGACCAGATGCTCCTTGAGGCCAATAAATAGTAAGTGCATTATAGTTCCATCCTAAGACAAGGATCTGTAAGTAGAATTGCTGGAGACAGGCTAGGACCTGTCAGAATAATTGATGTTGGCCTTTCTGGGTTCTTTGCCTCCTTATGAGAGAGGTAGCTTGCCATAGTGGATATATCATTGGACTTGAAGTCAGGAAGACCTGGGTTTGAATCCTGACTCAGACACTTACTAGCTGTGTGATGCTGGACATTTGACCTTTCTAAGCTTCCCTTTACCCATCTGTAAAATGGGAATAAGTAATAGCACCTACCTCACAGGGTGGCCATGGGGATCAAGTGAGATAACATATGTTAAATATTTAGTAAGTTGTAAAGTACAACAAAAAATGTGGGATATTATTACCAAGGTGCTCTTTGCCATTTGTAATGTTTCTCAGGGACAGGGGATCGATGTGGGCAGGAAGAATTGCCCACTGTCCATATAGGTCACAGGAGGTACAATGGTACATGGTTTAGAGAAAAAAAAAGAGGAGGAAGAAGAAAATAAAGAAAAGGAGGAAGGAAAGGAAGAGGAAGTGGCCTTAGACTTCATATAGTCCAAATGTTTCATTAAAAATATTTTATTAGTATCTTTTGTTTTTACACACCTACATTTCCTAAAATATCTCTTTCCTCTCTCCCTAGCAGAGCCATTCCTTATAATAAAGAATAAATGAGGAGGAGACAGTTTAGCAAAATCAATTAACACTTAGAAAAAGTCTGATATCCATACCCATATCTCCCCAATCTGAAAAAAAAGAGGAAGACACTTTCTCCCATCTCTTGTTTAGAGCCAAGTTTGCTCATCATGGATTCACAATATTCAGTTTTGACTTTTATTTTTACACTGACCTTATTTTACAGATGAGGAAGTTGAGACACAAAGAAGTTGAATGGCTTCCCTAAAATCACCGCAGTTGTAAATGACAGAGCTGGGATTCCTACTTGGATCTTTGGACTCCAGAATCTGTTTTCTTCCCATTGCACCATTCTGGGTCACAGTGGCCTCTCTATGTATCTATCAGAAGTCCTTGCTCTTCACATCTGATTCCTTGTGCTCCTCATTTTCACTTATCTGTGCAACAGATGAGACTGTGTTCCAGCTAACAATAGCTTCTCTCTTACTATATCTGGTCTGACCCTTCTTTCCTTTAATGATGGTACTGCTCTTGGTCAAAGGACACCTTATTCATGAAAAGAATAGCTCAGTTTACATTTGCTTTTGAAATAAGTGTTCAAGTTACATTTCTTCTCCTAAAGAAATGCAGCTGCCTGTGAAATCCCACAATTTGCCATTTTCAGTATTCCCAGCTTAGGCTAATAAGGCACTATTTTAGCAAGTGTAGCATTCAGAGTCTTTGTGGATGTCCTGTCTTCTTTTCATAATCACTACCAATCCCCCATTCTTTAATTCTCTATTCCATAACTGTTATTTTTAGTGTTTGCATTTTTCCTTTGTGTCTATGTCTTTCTTAAGTAAAAGCTAAGTAGTATGGCAATCAGCCAGGAATGGGTTTCGCTCTCTACATACAGAATTTCTCTCTCTCTCTCTCTCTCTCTCTCTCTCTCTCTCTCTCTCTCTCTCTCTCTCTCTCATTTTCTCTCAGTATACTAAAGACTTCCTTACCTTCTTTGTAGTACCCCTCTTAGATACAGCCTGCTGTTTTGGGGTGATAACTTTTCAAACTTTGGCCTAAACTCCCCAGTGAGAGTGTCCGTCTATTGCTAGGAATATCAAAGACACAAATCCAACAAAAAAAAAACATTTAGTTAAAATATGAAGCAATTCAAATAACAAGGAAGAGAATGAAATAGGAAAAGATTCTTGGCACCTATATATAAAGGGGTGAAAACCTCTTATACCTCCAAGGGAGTTATAATCTAATCTCCTATTGATCCCTCTAACTACTAAACATAGTGGGAGAGAAAAGTTGCTTAAATTATAGCCCTAGGAGTGGCTACTTGGTTTGTACTGGAGCACTCTTTGAAGTTTTCTCTCTAGCAAGCTGGTGATGTAATTATATTGTTAGCTTACATATAGCCTTCAGAAAAAGCATTTCCCCCAATAAATGAGATTCTCTTAGTCCCACACATTATGGGAAATGGAGTTTGGACCTATCACAGACATCTTTCAAGTACAAGGAAAGGTCCTCTTTCCTTAGATTCTCTCTAAGGATGGCAAAATATGAAACAAAAAAAGTCCAATTAATTTACTTATTGTTACAAAGGCCCATTCCCAATCTCTAAATTGTCTAAGACTGGAAGGTTGATTGAGCTCATCTTCCCCAGGCCCTTCTCTTGTCTGTACAGAGTGAGGCAGAACAGGTGTAATGACACACCCAAATACTAGATAGAACCTTTTTGAATGTATGTCACTAAGCAAGCTAATAATAGACTCTGGGCCAGCCTTACATGCAAGGGGCCTCTTATTTTAAAAAAATCCAAAAGACATTTCTCTCCAAACCCCTTCCACTTGCCCGCTATGCTATACTACCTCTAGCCGTTTACCTACCAAGGCGAATGAAGTTCCCACCATTAGAACCATCGTTTGTATAGAAAGTTCTGGCTAAAACGCAAATGTTTCTTGGAAGTGGCTGTGGTGGTATAACATTAGCACATTTACAACCATTTCCATGTTACGCTGCTTTAACTAGCATAAAGATCTGGGGAGATTAGAGCAATGGACAGGTAGGATTCAATTGAAAGAGAAGAGGAAAATAATTCAACTAAGAGGAGGGTCTCATACATTAATAGGAAGCCCTTGGCAATATCCTAATACTGGGGAGTGGAAAGAGGAAAGGAGGGCTTGGAAAGCAGAAGTGGAAGGACTCCAAATCCAAACATGATCTACTGAACAATTCTGAACACTTCAAGAAATGACAGCTTAATAAGGCAAATTAATGCATGTTCTGATGCTACTCAAAAGAAATTTGGCCTAAATCAAAATGAAAAATAATTTTTGTTAGGATTAAAAACTGAAATTGGGCAACTAGGTGGCACAATAGACAGAGTTCTGGGCCTGGAATCAGAAAGACTCATCTTCCTGCGTTCAAATCTTGCCTCAAACACTAATTGTGTGACCCTGAGTAAGTCGCTTAGCCCTATTTGCCTCAGTTTCCTGATCTGTAAAATGAGCTAGAGAAGGAAAGGCTAAACCACTGCAGTATCTTTGTCAAGAAAACCCCAAATGGGCTCATGAAGAGTCAGATACAACTGAAAAACAACAACAAAAAAACTAAAAAAAAATGAGTGACTGGTTAGTAAATTAATCCAAAGAACAAAACAGCCAAACCCTTATTTGCACTTCTAGCATCCTCCTAACCCCGTCTAGTATCTCTGGAGAACAGAGTATGTAGAGGTGTGCAAAGTATAAAAAGATTAGAAAGGCAAGAAGGGGCCAGATTGAGAAAAACTTTAGATATGCCCAAGAGAGGACTTTATTTTTCATCCTGGCATATGAGAGTGAACCATTGGAATTAATGAGTAGAGAAGGTTGACATGGTCAGACCTATACTTTGGGAAAAAAATCACTTTGGCTGATGAGTGGAGGAGAGATTGGAGTGTGGAGGGGCAGGGAAGTATGAGGCAGAGAAATCATTTAGAAATGTACTGCAATAGTCCAGGTAAAAGATGGTGAGGAGCTGAACTAGGATGGTGGCTATGCAAGTGTTGATAAGTGTGTGAATACAAGAAGCATTAGTAAGATAGAAATTACAAGATTTGGCAAGGGAGTGGATAGGTGAAGTGAAGGAGCAGGGAGATTTGAGGATGACACCAAGGTTATGAGCCTGGGTGATTGGAAGGGTGTCGTTGCCCTAGACAGTAAGAGGAAAGTTAGACAGAGGAAAGGACTTGGGGTGGGGGGAAAAGAGAGATAATGAATTCTATTTTGGACAAGCTGGGCTTGAGCTACCTACAAGATATCCTGTTGAAAAGTCCAAAAGACACTGGTGAGGTGAGTCTGGAGAGTCAGGAGAGAAACTAAGTCTAGATCTCTAAATCTTGGTACCGTTGGCAAAGAGAGGATAACCGAACCTATGTGAGCTAATGAGATCACCAAATAACAAAGCATAAAGGGAAAAGAGAATAGAGGCTGGGACAGAGGGTGGGGGAAGGGACAACAATAATTAGTGAAAAGAACGTGAAGATCCAACAGATGAATTCTTTTTAAAAGAGTGATGTGTCTGCTATACACACACGATATATTACACATTAAAAACTATCATTTTGATGCAAGTTCTTAGTCTAAAAGTCATAGGGCAACTCTAAAGCAAAAACATTTTTCCAGATTTTCAAGGTAAAGAAAAATCAGTATTCCTAAGGTAACAAAAGGACATGTCCTTTCACTTAGAATATAATAATTGACCATGTAATTGGATACAGCTCTGTATTTTATCTTCAAAAGATTAAACAAGAAACAATTACTAATGATGATATAGTAACCCAGTATAATCCCAATCTCAAAGGTCAAGAATGTTTCCCAAACGTGGTACTTTCAAAGTCATACAAATTTCACCATCCATGTAGAGGTGTGCAAAGTACATAATAAAGTAATAAATATAATAAAATATATTTAAACCTTTTTTATGCTAGTTGTCCTTTCTTCCCACATCATTTCTGGGTATTAGGGTTCTTTTGATGTTAACATACCTTTGTTAACAAGGAAGATTCAAAAAATGTTGCCAAGGACACATAGCTTTCCCTGACCTTATGATATGGATTCATTACCTCCCAACTTTTCCATGTTCTCTATGCCAAAGACCTCAGGTATCTTGTAATATAGTGCAACACAAAGCTTACCCAAAGGACATGATAGAAAGAGAAGAAATAAGAAGGAAATGTGTATTCATTTAATACCTACTATGTTCCAGGCACTGTTCTAAGCCTTTACAGACATTCCAAATATTTACATTTTTTTTATTTGATCTTCATAACTACCCTGGGAGACAAGTGCTATTATTATCCCCATTTTACAATTGAAGAAACTGAGGCATAAAGGGGTTAAATGACTTGCCCAGGGTCACACAGCTACTATGTTTCTGAGGCAGGATTTGAACTTAGGTTTTCCTGACTTCAGGCCCACTACTCTATTTACTGTGTCAGCTAGCTGCCAAAAAAACAGACACAAAAACAAAATCATTTAGGAATATATATTGTAAGCTACATTACCCTCACCATCTCCCACACCTCAAAGATCAGCTCTGTGATAGAAAATGAATAGGCTAGCCTTCTAAACACCAGTCCAGAAGTTCTTTCTACTCTGATAAACATACCTTTGCCTTTAGGCATATCTGAGAGTGGGAGAATTAGTTCAGGCCTCAAGACTATTGCCTTCAACTGCTGCTTTGCCACCTTCATAGCTCAGCTACCCTAGAGTCCTTAATGTGGCAAAATGAGGTAATGTGTTCCTTAGGTTGAATCTCCATCCTAATTGTACCCTATTGTGAAGTAGCAGCTTCTTTTATGTGCCCTCAGCTCATCTCCTTCAAATCTCAAGGTATGCCTCTTAGTTGTGGTATCTGGGATTCAGAGAACGAATCTTGTTCACCCCATCCAGGCTTCTTTTGGGGAGACAATGGGGTATAGGGATGAAAAAAATGAATACATGGCAGGACCCCTTGGTTTCCAATCAAGGCTCTAATGCTTACAACCTGTATGATTTGGGGCAAATCACTTAACCTTCCTGGATCTCGGTTTTCCGCATTTTAAAAATGAGAGTATTGGTTTATATGCCCTCTGAGGTCCCTTCTGGCTCTGGATGTATTTGTTTAATTTTTGTCTTTGTAACTCCAGCACCTAGTATGGTGCCTGTCACAAATTAAGTATGGAGAGGGATTGGACCAGTGTCATCGACATAAGGAACCCTTGAATGAGGAAGCACTCTCTACCATGCATGTTGGTAACTTCTCTGAAATTCAATCATCTTGGAGGACAGAAAAGGTCAATTACTTTCCCAGGATCACACAGCCAGGATTATTTCAGAGGTTATCATTGATCCCAGGTCTTCCTAAACTCAAAGTCACATCTCTATCCACTATACTATACTGCCTCTCCCTCAAAGAAGATGAGCCCTGAGAGCCCTTCCATCCCTATTTATCCATCTCCTTTAAATCTCGACCCTCTCATCCTTAATATTTCCAAGTTTGTTGTTTAGTTGTTTTCAGTTGTGTTCGACTCTTCGTGACCCCATTTGGGATTTTCTTAGCAAAGATACTGGGGTAGTTTGCCACTTCCTTCTCCAGCTCATTTTACAGATGAGGAACTGAGGCAAACAGGGGTAAGTGACTTGCCCAAGATCACATAGCTAGTAAATGTCTGAGGCCAAAATTTAAACTCAAATCTTCCTGACTCCAGGCCCAGCACTCTGTCTGTTGTGTCACCTAACTGTCCCATTTCCAAGCTAAAAAGTCCTAAAAATTTTCACTCAGACCTTGGATCATTTTAGGAAGTCTTCTCCAGTTTTGTCTCATCTTTCATTAATTCAATACACATTTGTTAAGTACCTACTGTATCTAGAGCATTTTGTTAGGACTTAAAAAAAACATAAAATGTTTATAAGATATAGTTCTTCTTGGGTTGTACTCACCAAACTATGAGCAAAAAATTCAGACTCCGTAGTTACCTAAGCAACCCACTTTTGGATACAGTGCTAGAAGATCATATATTTAGATTCAGAAAGGACTAAGAGGCCATAAAATACAACCCCTTCATTTTAAAGATAAGGAAACCAAGGCCTAGGGAAATTAAATGACTTGCCCAAGTTCGCACAGCTAGTAGATAGCAGAGCTGGGATTTGAACTCAGGTCCTATGATAACAAGTTCAGCACTCTTTTATCACACTCCCTCAGCCCATGGTATTATGTATGTTATATGAAACCCTTCTCGGTCAAGTAAGCAACAAGCGCTTAGACACATCCTCACTAAGGCACTGATTTCCTTAAATAGGACAAGTGGTAAATCCTAATATCAGAGAGCTACATGAGATTTTTTTTTCCATCCATTTTTTATTTAATAAAAATGGAAGCTACAGGGCTGTATCTAGATAATTTCTTCTACATTGAAAAAAACCACATACATCACACCTAAAGTACAAAAATATGAAAATCTTTCACCTTGAAAGAGCTCATTATGAACCAAGTTGATGGATGTCCTGTCTTGAAGAAAGAGGAGGCCTTCTTTGATTTCATTTTCCTTGGTCCCCTATCTATCCAAACAGTGCTTATGAAGGAAAGTTTTGTGGAAATAAAGGAACCAGAACAGAATCGTTGACATCCTCAAAAGAACAGAGTAACATTTTTAGCACAAATAAAAGTCACACGCACATTTTCTACTGCCTCGGAAAAGTGACATCTACTGTACTAAAATGACACCTGCCATCTATTCTTAAATATATCACAAAATAGAGTGACTTTATACATAAATCATTAACAGGGAAGGAACAATGAGCATCGAGCCTGGAGTTCCCTTTGTACCCAGTTAGAGGTGGCGTTTTCACCAGCACAGAAGGAGAGCGGTCTTCCAGTTATCACTGTCTTTGCCACAATCAAGGGTGAGAGAACGGCAAACCCATTCCTGCGCTCGGCCAACCCCATCGCTTTTAAAATGTTATTTTCCCCCTCATTTCAGAATTATCTGAAGACCAATTGGTTCCAGGCAGCTCTTTTTGTATATTAATTTTTAATTGAAGAAATAGCAATTAGATGGCAGCATTGATTGCTGGTTCCCATAATCTTTTTTAATTTGAGATAACAATCTATCCAAAAAATGAGCTTGTCCCTAAAATATCTTTTCCTAATGGCAATAATACTGAAGTCATATACCAAAGCAGCAACAGCCCACTGTGAAGGGGTCTAAATTATACATAGTGTATTCTGCACCTGGTATATCAATTATGATTTTAAAAAAATACCAACCTACTGCAACCCAGCAAAATGATCAATTTTTTCAAGTTTCCTTTTCTCCTTTCTCCTTCAGTATAATGCCTCTTTACTAAAAAAAAACAAACAAACAAAGACAACCCTAGAAATTCTAACTGTCCAAAAAGTATAATGAGTTGTCTTGTGACATAGCTGGTCACTTTTCACTAGGGGTCTTTTTTCCAGATGTTGGGTGATCACCAGTTTGGAATGCTATAGAAGGAATTTCTGGTTCAATATGAATCTGACTGAATGTTTCATAGGTTCACAGAACTAGAGCTGGAAGAGGGAGGCCTTCAAGGTCATCCAGCCCAATTCCTTCTTTTATGTATTTGAGGAAAGTGAATTATCCTAACTTAGCTGAGCCTGTGAATTCCTTCAGTGGATCTTTATCTGCTTCGGATCATAATGATTGAATGGGTCTGCAGTCTGGGCAAAAACAATTAACTGAAAGTTATATGTGTGGCTTCATTTTCAAGAATCAGATCCATTCTGAGACCCAAGTGTGACTGAGGCAAAAGACCACCCACTCTCTATGTACCTTTTTGAATGAGTCAGAGTTTCTCCAGTGGTTTTTCTGATATGAATAAATCCTTTCATTAGATTACTGCTTAGTGTGACTATGTTTCTGTTCATTGAGATCCAGAACACGACTAATGCACCAGGCTAAAAAAGTCTGCTTATGTTAACACAGCTTAATTATCTGGTTAATAGAACCTGTGTGCTGGCAGCAAAAATACATGAAGTAGACAAAGCTTAATTTTGGCGGTCTTATAAGCAAGGCCAGAGAGAGAATTTTTGTTTTTTAACCAATTAGGCCCCAGAAACAGGTACATAGAAAGAAGAATAATACTGAATTGTATTTTGCAGCTAGGACCTATGTCTTCAAATTAGCCAGTGCCCTAAGTCTGGTTAGAACTTGGTCTGGCCCTCCCTGTAAACCACACTTTTCACACACAATCCTAATTGCAACATTTTTTTTGGTTGTCCTATGGGGACTCCCTGTTGCCAAATGTTCTCCATTCCCCTGTCCTGCTTTCCCCTATCAATATTCCATCTTATAACCATATCCCACCACACTCGAGATGGACTTTAAGGTATCTGATAGGGGAAGGTATGCCTTCTGATTTCTAAGATAATAGCTAGGTGAAGTCTTCGCAGTGGGGAGGGGGGAACTAGCTACCCTTGGTAACAATTATATTTTAGAAGAGGCCTCCTGAGAGAATTGCCTGAACTCAGAGGACTAATGGTAGGATTTTCAAATCCATACAACAAGCATTCTGTTTACATATTTATAAATGTGTAGATTATGACACTGTACTGGTCATTGTTTTTCAATCTCTAAGTCCTATTGGATGTCTTCCAAAGGACTTGCCTTTTACATGCAAGTCTTTTTTATAACCATTCATCTCTCATCATTTCCATACATTGTCAGTTAAAAAAAACCTCCTTATTCAAGGGAAATACTTTATATAAACCCAAGACTAAGGAAAATATCCTAAAATCCTATATTGAAGATAAAGCATTTATATACATTGTCACTTGACAACAAGATGGTGGACCAGAGGTTCGGAACCAGATGTGCATTCTGAGACATGGCCTATGTGTTGAATTTGTTTTGCCTGATCATACATATTTGTTAAAAGGGAACAATTATAATTGGGAGGTAGAGGAAAGATGGGTTTCTGGGTGGTAATTGACATGGAAATAAAGAAAAAAAATTGATATTTTATTCATTGAAATCAAACTGTAAATGGCAACTAACCAAGTTTAGATGGTTGCTCGATGTTCAGTAGTAAGCTTTTAAAAATATTTAATTATGAAAAAATCTTTCTGAATTTATTACACATTTAAAGACTTGTACATATTTTGGGAGGTCAAAGAGTATGAGGGTTTTAGTTGCTCTTCTCATAAAGTTTTAGAATGCTTTTCACAATACGTGGACCAGTGTATAACCCCACTAATAGAGCGTCAGTGTACCTGTCTTCTTATAGCCCTGACAACATCGACTGTTTCCACTTTGGAGCATCTTGGATAGTTTGTTAGAGGAGAGGTGAAACCTCAGAGTTCAATCAATTAGAATTTCTCTTATTATTGCTGATTTAAAATACATTTTCATATGTCCAATGATAGAAATTCTTCTTTTGCAAACTATTCATATCACTTGACCATTCTTCTACTGACAAATGGATCTTGGCATATATAGCTACCTAGGTCATCAATTCCTTATACATCTTTAATATTAGACTTTTTAGTACTGATTTTTGAGACAAAGATGTTTTCTGATGGCATTGAGAATGCCACTCTCACATTGCTCTCATTCCTCACACTGCTCTCACATTCTATTATATATTATGCATTATTATATATTACATATCATATTATGTATTATATTATATTATTCTAAAGTTTTTATGATTATTGCTTTATAATACAGTTCAAGCTGTGGAAATGCTAACCCCTTTGTATTCATATATTTTTTCCCCTTTGAGCTCCTTGAGACAGTTTGTCCCTCTAAATGAATGCATTATTTATAGATTTTGGCTAGTTAGGTTCATAGGATGTAAGATCCAGAGTTAAAGTGGACCTCAGAGGCTATTTGGGCCAAAGTGCATCCTTGTAAGTTTAGTATAGCATTTAAACTGTAAATTCATTATTTTTCTTATCTTGGCATGACCCAACC
The DNA here is from genome assembly GCA_028646595.1 of Phalanger gymnotis. Lineage (NCBI taxonomy): Eukaryota > Metazoa > Chordata > Mammalia > Diprotodontia > Phalangeridae > Phalanger > Phalanger gymnotis. The sequence goes on from CM053624.1 coordinate 112,225,717, forward strand.
ATGAGCACCAGATATTTCTGCAATTATTTGTTTTTATTCATTTATGTAAGAATATTTTGTTGTTTAATTTACATACATTCTTAATGCTTTGGGGGTAGATTTTTATTTTTGCTGTAGTTGTTTTAATGGAATTTCTTTTATTTCTTTATTTTCTATTCCTACTGTATAGAAATGAGGATGATTTTGTGGAATTATTTTGTGTCCTGATAGATTCTTAAAGCTACTTATTTATTAGTTCTTTTCTCCTGATTCTCAGGATTTCTAAGCACACAATGTCATTTCCTCATTGCAGTATTTCTGCATTTAATTTCACCACTATATCACAATGCCATTGCTAGAATTTCTAAAATTGTGACAAATAATAGTGGAGAGAGGAGAAATTTTTGCTTTACACTGCATCGGGAAAGTTTTTTTTTTCTCAATTGCTCTACCCCCAACCTTATATGCCCTCTTAATGTTGGCAAATTTAATTTGTAATGCCTCTTTCTGAGAAATGTTTTAATTCCATCCCCCTTATTTTTTATTCCTTCCCCATTCTAGGATACTCTAGAAAGTAATTATTCCTTCATGGGCTATGCATCTACACATTGTTTTATTGTTCTCTCTGTGGTCCTTATTTCAGTTCAGGCTTCTGGAACAAATATGATTTGTCCTCACTTCTAATCTGTCAGTGTTTATCGTGATACCATGATACTGCCAAGATGTTCTCCCTTCTGTTGGTGTGACCCAACTCTCACTTTCCCCTCTGAGATCTGATATCCCTTGTTCTCCCATTTCTCAGAAGGCTAAGGAAGAAACTAAGAACCTCTTATTCCCTCCTCCTACAATCTCCTCTAATTCTAACTGGTCTTCTCCTGTTACCTGATATTTCACTATTCTCTTAACTCTGACCAAGAAGAATGTCTCTGTATTGTGCTACCACCACCAAAAATGTTGATTTACTAATGAAAGAATATGATTATTTTTCTTCTGATTTGTTTTGCTCCTGATTTTTTATCTTCTTTTATTTTTGCCACTTATATTCTTTTCCCATAGATACTCTTCCATTGTTTTCAAAATCCTTCAGATGTGAAGATTTTTTTAAGAGAAAAAGGAAAAGAGTTCCATCTGTTAAGCCTTATCTCACTCCACCTTAGATGAAAGAAAATAGTAATTTGACTTCAATTATTTAGCTAAATCATTCTCTTTATCTCCCTTTTGTTTGGTGAGTTTGTATGTTAAATATTCTGGGTTGTTTTTTTTTTTGAAGGAATGACTCAAATTTTCTTTTTTTGGTCCAATATCTGGTTTAATTCATTGATGAATAAACAAAGCTTAGCAGGAAATATAATTTTGGGGTGGAGAGCTATCCTTTTTGTTTTCCAGAATAATTTAAGTTTCCTTCAATTTCTCATAAATAAAGAATAGTCATAAACTATTCTGATTGTTTTTCCTTCTGCTAGAAAAGCTCCCCCTCCCCTTTTCTTGCTACAATATTTGTTGTTTAATGATGCAATTCTGAAGTCTGACAATAAAATCTCATTTGATTTAAATTTGTGGTTTCTCTCTGCTTGTATTCTGTTGCTGCTGTTCAATCATTTTTCAGTTACGTGTAACTTTTCATCACCTCATTTGGGGTTTTCTTGGCAAAAATTTTGAAGCGGTTTGAAATTTCCTCCTCCAGCTCATTTTGCAGATGAGGAAACTGAGGCAAACAGGGTTAAGTGATTTGCCCAGGGTCACTAATTAATAAGTGTCTGAGGCCAGATTTTAACTCAGGAAGATGAGTCTTCCTGACTGCAGGCTCAGCACTGCCTACTGTGCCACCTAACTGCCTCAATTCCATTATGTAGATTCTATTAATTCTACTTTCCTACTTACTTTCTAAGTTTCTGGAATTTTCCTTTGGATTTCCGGAACAATAGAATTCTATTTTTTCCTGTGAAGTTTTTTTTCTTCTAATAACGTTTAGATAATTTTCTTCCCATCACATATTCAAGTTCAGTTTTTTTGAAGAGCATTTTTTTCATGCTTTCATGTGTACTTTTAATTTTGCTCAACTAGTTTTCCTTCTGCCTTCAAATTTTTCTTTGTCAATTTTGTCATTCTTTTTTCAGAGTCTACATTGTTTTGAAGAGTATTTCTTGTTCCTTTAAAATTCTTTATTCTCAGACATTCTTTTATTTCTGGAGGGTTCTAATTTGTGGTTTTTTATAATCTCTTATTTTAATTCTTTTATTGCTTTTGTAAACTATTCTATAACTTCTTGGAGCTTTTCAGTGGTCATTTCTGAGATCCTTGCATAATTTTTCTTAATTCTAGAATGCTTGGAGGTTTGCATTCAGTTCTGTTCACTATGAATTATTTGTTCATTGTATTGTATTGGCCCCTTTCCTAGATTGCTTGCTCCATTTTCTTTCCTTTCTCTGCCTTTATCAATCTTTATCAGTCGCTCTCCTCCTTTTTTTTTTTAAAGGGTTTCCTTGTAATTGAGTTTACCACTTGTTATTTCCTTTTGAACAAGATAGTCTTGGAAAAAAGGAGCAGGGCTCTTTTTCTCCTTTCCCAATCTAAATTGTGTGCTCTACTTTCCCTCTGATGAGGAAGTAAGGGTGAGATCTGTGGCCCTCAAGGTTTAGGGATGACCAACCAGGTTACTAATGCAGAGAGAATGAAAAACCAATACTACACCTGGGTTTATTTTTTCTTCCCCTTCTTTGGGTATGACTTTTCTCAGGAGTCAATTTGCTTTAGACCCTAAACTGAAACTTCCCAATCTCCAGCGTTTGGTTTACCACACCAAATGTTTAAAGGTATAGGGTAAGGGCACCCAGGAACTCTGCGGACAGGATGTTCTGAGAATCTAGCTGTAATATGCCTAGTCCTTCTAGGCCCCTTCATCTTCCATGGCTTCTAACTTTTTTTCCCAGATTTATGGGTCCTAAACCACTGCGAGATTGAGAGGATCCAGTCAGGACACTAATGGGGCAAAATTCTGAGAAGCCGCTATGGCTGGGCCTCTCATCCACCTGTTATTCATCTTCCTCTACAAACATTACCTTTCTTCATCCCTCCAGAGCCCCAAGACCGATCTGAATCAGGGACTTCAACTTGCTTAGAGCAAGATTTGTCCTGAGCACTACTGAAGGGTTAATTTGGAAAGCAAAACTGATACCTAAGACAAGCATCTCTGAGGAAGGAAGAAGTGTAACAGCCTTGCTGTGGGCCATACAAACTGTGTGTAGGGAGTGCTAGGAACAACAGGCCAGTACAATGGTCAGGATTTTTTTCTGGTGTAAAAGTTAACCCTTTAGCGGTTTGTTTCATTTCTTTTTTTCTCGTGGTTGCTACTTTTGTTGCAACGTCAGCAACTTCCTTCTTGATTTAGGGCCCTTAATGGAGGGGTCCAAAACAAGCTTACCTCTCATTTCCCCAACTTGAGCTCCTCCTTCATATTTTTTTTTCAGAAATGTCACTGTAGTTTGGCTACTCTTATGAAATGTTATGTGCATTTCTGGTCACAGCGACAAAAAAAACCTCAGAGAGCCGATAAATGTCCAGAGAAGGGCAACTAAAATGGTCAAGGGCATAGACATTAGGGGAAAAGACTCTTATATGAAAACAGACTGAAAAGATTAGGACTCCCGTATGGAGAGACAAAGATGGAAGAGGGAACATGATCAAAGGGTCTAAGATAAGGTAAGGTATGGACAGGGGGAACACACATGTGATCGACACATCCAAGAATACTGGAACTAGGGGGCACCCCCTGCAGCTTGAAAGATGAATACAAGCAAGTACAACTTCACACTGAGGGTAGTCAACTTATAGGCCTCATTACCCTCAGGAGGTGGTGCAGGAAGAAATATAAATAGCTTCAAAAGTGGTTTAGATAAGCTCACAGATGACAGAATCCTAACTAGATACTAAAGGAAACTGGGATGTTTGGGGGGTACGCCCTTCGCCTTTGAAATGAACGTGAAGTAGGACAAGCATGTCCTTCTAAGTGTCCCCTGGCACTGCTAAGGCAGAGCACTGGGCGGGATTGAATCGTGAATCTGAACCAATGAAACAATTCACTTCTTGGCTGAAGTTTCAAATCTCGGAACCTTCCAACTTCCAAGAAAAGGCAAGGAACCAAAGACAGATTGGCTGATTTATAGAAAGTGATAATGGGAGTCCTCCTTGCAGCCATCATTTCAGTCTGCAATAAAAATGACTGGTCTGACACCCTCCACTTCCTGAATATCCAAAAGGCCTCAACTGCCCAGACTCTGCAGACATAAACTTCGCAGTTAATGGACCTGTCAATTTCATAAAGTGAACAGTTTTTTTCATAACACTTAGGGAAACCGTAAAAAGAATTAAAAAGCCCTGTATTTAACGTGAACATAAATGTTTCACTTATTAGGCATTGGTTGGAATCTGTAGCAATGGAAGCTGATGAGGACCTGTAGCAATGGTGAGGGATGTAAGGAATACATGAAATGGGACTAGTTTACTGAAGGAATTAAGGCCTTTAATTTTAGCAACTTGAAAAATATACATTCATTAAGTATGAAACTTATAAAAAGCCGAGTCTTAACTTTCCCTAAATAACCATACAATGTCTTTATTATGACAAATTTATGACAAATTAGTTTCAATTTACGTCCTTAAAAATCAGATTAATATCTCATAAAACATGCAGACAAATATTATTGCACAAATATGTAATAATAGGTAACATAAATATCTATGGCCCTATTAAATTTTCAGTTATAACTAGGATCTTTATACAAATATGTTTCCTTTTTTGAGACACCCTAATTCAAGAAAATTATTTGTGTGTCTTCAAATGCTAAAGAGAAATCTGGATTTACTATATTACTCAAATATTTATTACCTCCCACCAAAATGAAATCTGAATTTCATAAGAATGGAATGCATCCAGTGATCAACACATAATTAGAAGGGACCATTCCAGAGCTGCAACCATTAATGACAGCTGTGCAGAACATGTCTGTGAGTTTTCTGATGCTTTAATTAATCTTCTTTGCTCTACTGAAGAGGCAGCTGATTCATGGGACTAAGATATATTTCTTCCATTGGTCTGTTATCATGTGCCTTAAGTTTATATAATTTAGCGGTTACATTTAACTTTAAAGGAAAAATTTAGTATGCGCAGATATTCCTAACATGAGAAAGAATTTGGATAACCATCACTTGTGAGAAGAGCGTCTTATTAAGCAGGATGAAGAGTACCTAGGGTATTGACAGCAAATACAGCTAGATGGTTCCAAAGTATAAAAAGGTACCAATAACAGGATCTTAACGGTAGAAGAGATTTGATGTGACCCTCCAAGAAGCATGAAAAATCACCCAGATTAAGTGAAGATATTTACTTTCTGCTTGGGCAACGGATCAACCTCCAATAGAGTGATTCCAAAACAAGAAAGCAAATTTTACTAAACAGAAACTGCAGCTTTCAAAAGTTTCAATTACAGAACTTGTAAACCTGGGGGCTGCCTATGTTTCCTCCCCTCTCTAGAAGGAATTTTGGTTCGGTTCACTTTTAAAGGCTAATAGCTTCTAAATACTAGGAAATACCATGGCCTGAGGGACGCAGGGAGGAGCAAGCTAGACTGGTGGAGGAAAGGCTTGGTAGGAGTTGAATAACTAGAGGTGAAGAAGGCTTGATAGGAGTTGAATAATTTTTTGATACTTTTGCATTTTTACCTGACTCCCACATCCAGACAAGACAGCTTTTCACACTGTCCTCCACACACAGTTTATGCTTTCCCATTCATATCCTTTTGCTCAGAATCACAGTTAGAGATCATCCAAACCATTCGTTTTAAAGATGAGGAGACTGAGATCCACAAAGATCACAGAATAATGCTAACTAACATTGACACAGTGCTTTAAAAGTTTGTTAAAATCTGCGAATAGAAGTTATTCTTTTTGGGGGGGAGGTGGATCATAGACTAAAAGCTAGGTCATGTAGTTTAGCTCCTTCTTTTCATGTATGACAGAAATGAGACCCAGAGTGGTAAAATCGATTTGTCTAAGACCACCTAGGTTTTAAGTCAAAATTGGGGTTCAAACCTGGATCCCATGACTCCAGAAACTGAACCATCTACAGTTATTTTAAATGGAATTTCTCTTTCTATATCTTCTTCTGGGTTTTGTTGGTAATGTCTGCTAATATGGGTCTGTTTATATCCTGCATCTTTGCTAAGGTTGTTAACTATTTCAACTAGATTTTTAGTTGATTCTCCAGGGTTCTCTAAGCATACCATCCTATCACCTACAAAGAGTGATCACTCTGTTTTCTCATTGCCTATTTTTATTCCTTTGATTTCTTTTTCTCATTGATAGACCTAAGCATTTCTAATGCAGTAATGAATAATAGTGTTGATAAGAGACATTTTTGCTCACACTTGATCTTATTCAGAAGACTTCTACATTATCCCCATTGTAGATAATCCTTGTTCTTGGTTTTAGATAAATATTACTTAACATTTTAAGAAAGGCTCCATTGATTCCTATGCTTTTTACTGTTTTTAATAGGAATGGGTATTGTGTTTTGTCAAAAGCTTTTTCAGCTTCTATTGATAGAATTGTTTGACTTTGTTGTTTTTGTTATTAATGTAGTCAATTATGCTTATAGTTTTCCTAATATTGAACCATCCCTGCATTCCTGGTATAAATCCTACCTGGTATGGTCCTTGTAACATTCTGCTGTAATCTCCTTAATAGTATTTTATTTAAATTTTTTGCACCAATATTTACTAGGGAAATTGGCCTATAGTTTTCTTTGTGTTTTTGCTCTTTCTGTTTAGATACCAAAGCCATTTTGTGTCATAAAAGGAATTTTTTCAAATGGTCCATATGGTATTGGGATTAATTGTCCCTTAAATGTTTGGTAGAGTTCACTTATAAATCCATCTGGTCCTGGGGATTTTTTCTTAGGCAACTCATTTATAGCTTGTTCAATTTCTTTTTTTTCTAAAATAGATTTATTTAAGTCTTCTATTTTTTCCTTCTGTTAATCTGGGCAGTTTTTATTTTTGTAAATATTTACTTCACTTAGATCATCAGTTTTACTGGCATATAATTGGGCAAAATAACTCCTAACAATTGCTTTAATTTCATCTTCATTGGTAGTACATTCAACTTTTTCATTTTTGATACTGGTAATTTGGCTTTCGTCTTTCTTTTTTTAAAATCAAATTTACCACTGGTTTATCTGTCGTCGTTTCCCCCCCCACCACCACCGCCATAAAGCCAGTTCCTAGTTCTATTTATTAGGTCAATTTGTTTCTTTTACTTTCAATTTTATTAATCTCTCCTTTGATTTTTCAAGATTTCTATTTTGGGGTTTAGTTGGAGATTTTTAATTTATTCTTTTTCTAGTTTTTTTAAGTTGCATACCCAGTTCATTGACCTGTTTTTTCCTCTCTTTTATTGATGTTTGTATTTAGAGATATAAATTATCTCTTAAGTATTGCTTTCGCTTCATTCCATAAATTTTGGTATGTTTTCTCATTATTTCATTATTCATTCTCTCTCTCTCTCTCTCTCTCTCTCTCTCTCTCTCTCTCTCTCTCCAATTTTAAATAGATTTTATTCTCCAGGACAAGAATTGCATATCCACTTGTTTACAGTACTGATAAAGGGCAATGTGGTTCACATCTCTCCCTCTGCACACATTCAAGTATTCAGAATGCCCACATTTACACAATAGCTTACATGTTACTTTTTTGTTGTTGTTGTTTTTTCTTTTTTTTTAATTTATTTTTGACATGTTTGGTTTTCAGCATTGATTTTCACAGGCGTTTGAATTACAAATTTTCTCCCCATTTCCTCCCCCCCCCAACTCCAAGATGGCGTACATTCTGGTTGCCCTGTTCTCCAGTCTGCCCTCCCCTCCGTGGCCCCATTCCCCTCCCATCCCCCTTTCCCTTCCTCTCTCCCTTC
>CM053624.1:112234157-112251739 GCA_028646595.1 Phalanger gymnotis
CGCGCCGTGCGCGCTGGTCTCAGCTCCGCTCCCCTCGGCTGGGGGCTGGGAGGTCCGTGTGGGACAGACCTTACCCAGAGACCATCCAGGCTGTCCTGGGGTGGGGCCCTGCTTCCCTCTGCCACTTTGTGGGTTCTGCAGCTCTAGAATTGGTTCAGAGCCATTGTTTTATAGGTTTTTGGAGGAACTTGGTGGGGAGTTCACGCCAGTCACTGCTTCCCAGCCACCATCTTGGCTCCACACCCTGCTATTGTTTCTTTTAAGAAAATCTAACATTGTCTTCTTCAATGTTTCAGGACTCCCTCAAGTCATTACTGATTAAGCTCTAGTTTTATTTCGGTTGGCAGGAGACTTCGGTGAAAGGACAGATGTATATACACCTTCATTCAAACATTTGCTCTTTTTTGAGAGAAGACAATGAACAAGGAAGTAGGCTTTTGAGAATGCCTAGAAAAATAAATTTCTGGAAAAGGGGATGACCAAAAATCTATGTTTATTGGAGATTTGGAAGAAATAAAAAGAGAAAGTATTATTTTCTTGCTAAAAATTATTTAAGTCCCCAAAATCACTGTGGTACAGCAGAGTTCCAGACGGAATCAGAATGGACATGGATAGAATTAACTCTCCTGAAAACTCTGGAAAAAACTGGCTTCTGGCCTTATCATTTAACCATAACTGCTCTCCAAAGTTACCAATGTCTTGCCACTGGACTTCAATGGCTCTAGAGAAAAAAGTGAGGCTAATGACTTTGTGCAGCTCTGTCTCACTCAAATCCAATTCATGTACGAGTCAAGACATCTGCCTCATGATGTCATTGGTCACTTTCAAGAATGAAGGACGAACAACAACCATTGCCAGAGCTAATCACCTATACAACCTTTGACACTTTGACTTCTTTCCTCATGGAGATTCCTTTCCTTTTTCTGGATTTTCATGATGCTGCTCTTGCTTGTTTCTCCTCCTACTTTTCTAATCAATCCTTCTCAGGATCACTGTTTATGTCATGCCTCATAAGTTGGATATATCCTTGTCTCTTTTCCCTCTTCATTTTCTCACTCAGTGACCTTATCAACCATGGATTCAATGATTATGTTTGACTCCCAGATTTATATATCCTGCTAATTCTCTCTCCTGAGCTCTAGACCATCACCATCAACTCTCTACTGGACATTTCAAAGTAGATGTCCTGTAGGCAGTAAATATGCAGTATATCCAATACCAAGCTCATTATATTTTCTCCCTGAATACAGTCCTCTTTCAACCTTCCTAATTTCTGTTGGAGGTATGGCTATCCTTCTATTCACCTAGGTTTGAAACTTCAATGTCATTCCTAACCCTTCATTCTCATTCTCCTCATATACACAATTGATTGCCACATTTTGTCATTTCAGTCTCTACATCTCGTACTTTCTCTCCACTTAGATAGCCACCACTCTAATTTAGGACTTCATGGCCTTTTATCTGGAGTATTTCAATAATCTCTTCACCTCAAATCTCTCCCCACTCCAACCCATCCTTCACACAGCTGTCAAAGTGGTTTTCCTAAAGCACTAAACTCACCATATCCTCCCCTACTCAGTGAACTCCAGCCACTCTCTATAATATTCAGGATGAAATAAGGACTCTTCTGTTAAATCTCTTTTTCCTCTGTATCCATCCTATTTTTTCCAGTTTTATCAATTACTCACTATGGGCCATAGAGTCCAATTAGCCTCCTTGATTTTCTTCATCGATGATCATCCAGCTTGTTTCCTATGCCTGGAACACTCTTCCTCCTCCATTTTGCCTCTTGGAAGTCCCTGTTTCCTTCAAGATTCAGCTCAACCACAACCCTCTGACTAAGATGTTTTCTGGCACCCTCATTTCTACTACTGCCTACTGCCTGGAGTCTAATTGCACCCACCTTTTGTGTGTTTTATTTCTCCATACATATGTGCATGTTGTCTCTCCATATAGAAGGAAGATCCTTAAGACCATGGACACTTCCACTTTTGTCTTCATATTCCCATGGCTTAGTGCAGCACCTGGAACCTAGAAAATGTTTAATAAATGTTATTGATTGACTGAGTGGCTGACCATGGAAAGATCACGTGACTCTGGTGGCTTTAGTTTCTTTCTTTGATTAAGATGATAATCTTTGCAGTATTTAGTTGATAGAGTTGAGAGGATCAAAGAAGAGAATATAAGTATTATTACAAAAAAGTTAGAGGCAGTGTAGCATCCTAGTTAGAAGACTACCCCCTGACAAGTCAGGAGAATCCCACCCCTGACATATATTACTTATGGAACTAAGGGTAAATCACTTTACTTTTCATTGTCTCAGATAATTTTCTACAAGTATTAGTAACACACAAGTTGTCAAAATCATCAGTGAAGAGCGTTTCCACGTGGGGAGGTCTCTAAACCAATGAAATCATTGATTCAGACCCTTTCAATAAAAAAGAAAAGATACATTAGTCTGCTATCATTATGTCTGCTCTACAAAAAAAAAGACACATTTAAAGACTTGTTGAAGATTACATACCTAATCCATGTGATTTAGGACTAGAACCAAAGTTTCCTGACATAATTCAATAATCCACCATGACCAAGTCTGTGGAAAAAAATGGTCTGACCCCCTCACTTGAAAGCTATATTATTACTTCCACAATAGTTGACAAGGGTGAACATATGGAAGCACTCTTCTCTCAAAGCACACACAGAAAGAGCAAATTAAAAGAACAAAAAACACAATTTTATTGATAAAGCAGAGAGACAAGTAGCCCTTCTGTGGAAAGCAGAGGATTGGTGCTTATATATACCACTTACGCAAAAATCCTGTCTCCGTTGATCATGCAAATCGAGCATCATTACTTTTTTTCCCCCAAGAAGAAGAGGTAGAGAGAATCCTTGGATCCTTTTCACAGGAAGCAATGCAGTATAGTAGAAAGAAATGTGGCTCTGCCATTCTGGAGAGCCATTTGGAACTATGCCCAAAAGGCTATAAAAATGTGCATACCCTTTGACCCAGCAATACCATTTCTAGGCCTGTATCCCAAAGAGATCATACAAATGGGAAATGGACCCATATGTACAAAAATATTTATAGAAGGTCTTTTTATGGTGGCAAAGAATTGGAAATCAAGGAGATGCCTATCAATTGGGGAATGGCTAAACAAGTTGTGGTACATGAATGTAATGGAATACTATTGTGCTATAAGAAATGAGGAGCAGATGGACTTCATAATAACCTGGAAAGACTTACATGATCTGATGCTGAGTGAGGGGAGTGGAAGCAAGAGAATATTATACATGATTACAGACACATGGTATCTGTGATGACTAACGTTGATATACTTGGCTCTTCTCAGCAGTACAAGGTTCTAAGATAGCTCCAAAAGATACATGATGGAAAAAGCTATCCACATCCAGAGAAAGAAGTATAGAGTCTGAATGCAGATTGAGGCAAACTATTTGCTCTCTTTTTTTCCTTTTTTGTTTTTGTGTCTTTTTTCTCACGGTTCATTCCATTGGTTATGATTCTTCTTTACAGCTTGACTATTGTGTAAACAAGTTTAATGTGAAAGTATATGTTAAACCTATGTCAGATTATATGCCATCTTGGCGGGAGGAGGAGAGGGAGGGAGAGAAAATTTGGAACTCAAAAACTCGTGGAACCGAGTGTTGTAAACTAAAAATAAAAAAGAAATTAAAAAAAGAAATGTGGCTCTGGATTTTTGTTGCTGTTTAGTTGTTTTAGTTGGAGCTGATCATTTGTGACCCTATTTGGGGTTTTCCTGACAAAGATACTGGAAGGGTTTGCCACTTCCTTCTCTAACTTATTTTACAGATGAGGAAACTGAGGAAAATAGGGTGAAGTGACTTGCCCAGGGTCATACAACTGGTAAGTGCCAAATTTGAACCCAGGAAGATGAGACTTCCTGACTCCAGGCCTACTCTCTCCACTGTGCCATGTAGTTGCCCCTAGATTCAAATGTCATCTTTGTCACTTGCTAGGCAGCTCATTTATCCTTCCTGGTCCTCAGTCTCTTCATCTGTGAAATAAAAGGGATGGTCTAGATAACCTCTGAGGTTCATTTCAGCTCTATATCTATGATTCTGTTCCTATTCATCCCTTTTGTAGCCTCTCTGAAGCTGTCGCTCCAGCTACTTGGAAATCTTTTGGGGCACATCAATAAACCATAAATAAACACACTTAGAATGAAGAAAAGGCTGAGGAGACAAGGTCAGAGACCGCTTCATCTGTCAGCCTTCCCTCCTGCTCTGGACAACAGGAGGCAAAGTGGGAATCACTGGGGGGTGGAAGTGAAGAGAGAAATGAAGATGTGAGGTCAACTTGTTCAATTTCTTTGATCTGCTGGTAATTTCCATTTCAGGAACTAATGGCAACTACAATAACAGTGCCATTCATAAAAGCCAAAAGTCTGGGCTTATTCCTTTGGTGTGAACTGCCGAGATGCTCTTGCCACCTGCCAAGGGCCAGCTGCCAACTCATTTGGGTAGGATTACTTGGTTTCAAGGCTTGGGTTGGAGGGAAAATGGAGCAACTTTTGTACCTTTCCTTCAGAAGGACATTTCATTTCACTGGCTATCACTGTGCAAGAAGGTGGTATAAAAATGGATCTGTATTTCTCCAGCAGAAAAGCAAAGATTTCTAGATTCTTCCCAGAGTTGGGCCACTTTGTTTTTAATCCTACGTAACAAACAAAATGCTGAATGGGGAGTCCATCGGTCATTGCCGAAAACCTTCAGTTCAAGTGTGCACACTCCGTACCTGGCAAAGTGAGAAGTGAGTCAGGCAGGGTCCCCATCTCAAGAAATGGTGGTCAATGAAGTAAGACTATTCTCTCCCTTGGAGCTGGGTCGTCCTTAACATGTGACATACTTCACTAGCAGAGTCAACCTACGATCTTTCATGCCATCATCTCATGTTTTGTTTTGATTTTTACTCCTATGATTTCTTGGAGAAGCAACATGAGGTAGAGGATAGCGTGCTGGACTTTGAGTCAGCAAGATGTGGATTCAAATGATGCCTCTTAAACTTACTATCAGTGACCAAGGTCAAGTTTCTAGCCTCTCTCAACGTTATGCAAATCTCTTAAGGTTTATTGAACTAGTTACTAGAGGAAATGGGAGTTTCTACATCAACAATGATTAAATCACAGATCCTCGTCTTGACTTGGTCACTGATGATCCTTTAACACCCACTTCAGGCCACAGTAATTTTACTCCCTCCAGTGAGCTCCAACAATCAGTAGTCTTGAACACCCATGGAGAGTGGAGAGGTTGATGTGGCTTAACAAAAAGAGGGCTGGACTTGGTAGTTAGGAAGAAATGGATTCAGAGCTCACCTCTGATATTGACATGTGACCATAATCAAGGCATGTAATGTGTCTAAACCTCAGTTTCCTCATATGCAAGATAATGATATAATTATGCCTATAATAACATAATAATAAATACCTATAATACCTATGATAATATAATAACATATACCTATGTATATACCTATAATAATATATTAATATATACCTATATACACCCATAATAGCAGATATAATAATATGATAATAATATATAACTACATATACCTATATAAATACATATACCTACATATACAATAATACATATAACATATACCTATAATATAATAATATATACACATGTATATACCTATAATAATACCTACAATATAATAACATATACCTCTAATAATGTAATAACATATACCTATATACCTATAATAATATAATAATACCTGTAGTTCCCTATAACATAGAGTTGTTTTAAGGATAAGATTTCATAATTAATTAAAGCTCTTTGAATGCCTTGAATTGTTACATAAATGGTCAGTTACTATCAGTTGGTCATGTACTTTAAAGGCAAAAATTATACATCCTCCACAAGTGGTCATAATTTAATATCTTAGCTGAGGCAGCTTGGTGACTAAATGGATGGAGTTCTGGACCTGGACTCAGGAAGACCCAAGTTCAAATATTGCCTCAGACCCTTACTACATGTGTGACTCTGAGCAAGTCACATCATCCCTGTTTGACTCAGTTTCCTCAACTGTAAAATGAGGGTAGTAAAATCACTCATTTCTCAGGGTTGTGAGGATGAAATGAAGTAATATGTGTAAAGTGCTTAGCTCACACAGTAGGCACTTAATAAATGCTTGTTTTCTCTCTCTCTTCCTTCATAGCTTCCCCTCTATTCCAATCATGTCAGTCTGTTTAGAGTGTGTTTGTTGTTCCTACCTCCCTGCCTTTCTTTGAACCACTCTCCTCCATCAGCAGGAATAAAACTGGTTAGGCTCCTCTGAATGACCTTTGGTTTACCAGTGTCCCTCTTAAAATACATCACTCCACATTTACTTTGGCAGATATTATAAACATACCAATCTATAATATGAAACCATTGTGTCCTTTTCATCTACACTGTACTTTTATTGATACAAATTGAGATTGCTAGATTTAAATATATCACTATATGTATATATATATACACACACACAAATATATATACACACATTCATGTTATTTTTTCAATCATTAAATATATCACTATATGTATATATATACACACACACACAAATATATATACACACATTCATGTTATTTTTTCAATCAATCAATGAACATTTAAGTGCCTATTATACTCAGGGCAGTGTGTTGGTACCAAGGATACAGAGATTAAAAGTGAAACACTTCTCTTAGAAGCTTACATTCTGCTAAGGGGTTCAGTGTGTTCAGAGGTATGTAAATACAGGTTACATGCAAAATAAATATACAGGAATTTGGGGCAAGGAATTATTCTGTAAAGTGTCATCTTACTGATGGTCTTGTTTAGATCTTTACTAACTTTGGTTCTGTCTTTCAATTTCTTAGCTTTGTATTTACTACCAATCTGATAAGCAGGCCTTTCTATAAGTCATTGATAAAAAATATTGAATACCAGAGGGATAAGAATAACAGTTGTCAGATACTGTGAAAGCCCCTTTTCCATGCTGATCTATTCATCAGCATTCTTTGTGCTATGTTTATTCTATTGATAACAAATGCACTGTACTGCCATCCGGACCATTTTTTTCTTGTCTTCTCCACAAAACTATCATAGGAAACTCTGTCAAATGCATTAGTGAACTTCCTGACTGCTCCAGCCCTCAACGATCTTCCCCATCTCTCAACTCCTGCAGTATAGATTGTCTTTATAACTCATTTGACACTTGGCCTTCATTGTCTTGTTCTTATTCCAAGTCAAGACATGTTTCGAATGGCTGTAGACTTTTCATAGCTAATAAGCCAACCACTAAACTCACAGACTTTAAAAGATATGTGACATCTTTATGATGTGTAATCCAATCTCCTCATCTTACAGATAACTCGTAGAGGTCAAGTGACTTACCCAAGGTCATACAAGTAGAACTTGGAATCCAACTAGAATTTAACAAAGATAAATATAAAATCTCTGGTTCTTAGAATTATATCAAAGTCAAATGGGCTGCCTTGGAAGGTAGGACAGAAGTTGGACTAGTTATGGAACAGACTTGGTGCAGCTTGAGTTTAATAAATCATTCCTCCAAGGCAGATGACCTGAGGCATGATGTGACCTTCTAGAAGAAGACTCATCCAGTAAGGAGGGGCTCCCAGAATCCTGCCTGGTCATGCTAATTGCCTCATTTCTTGCAGTCATGTGATGTGGATGGTAACAATATAAAGTGATAATAAATACTATTTTTAGAGTGTTATCATGAGGCTCAAATTAGATAATGATCATAAAAGCATTTTGAAACATACTATGAGAGATATATTGTATAGGCTACTAGATTTGGAGTCCATACCTGGGAACCAATCCTGGCTCAGACTTTTACTAGCCATGTGACCCATGTAAGTCTCTTAACTTCTATGGGCCTCAGTTTCTTTATCTGTAAAAATGTGGAGGTCAATTCAATGACCTCTAATACACACTACAGCTCTAAATTGAGGATCCCATGAAAAGTGTTATATGTATATAAATTTATTATGACTATGCTTCTAGCCCTCCGTTTCACTCCTGTGGAGTCAGGTTACTAGGATTTCAACTTTGCAAACCTTAGTCACAGATCCATTTCAGGGCCTAGAGTGGTTCCAGGCCTGAGGCTGTATACTGGGCAAAGATTAGGAACAGGAGTGAGTAGCAGCACCGTGACTGACCTTGGAGCAAGATCCTCAAGGTTTCCAAGCCTGCTCCAAGACCCATAGCTGAGAAACCAGGGCAGGGAGCTAAGACCAAGGGAAAGCCCATAGTTTTACTACTCTGAGCCCATATAATTTTTAAAATAGCTAACAGGGAACTGGGGCCAGTAGCAGTCTACTAGAGCTTCAACAAAGGGTAAACTTACCCCAGTGTTGTACAGACTAAAAGTACAGTGCATCAGACTTTGGTCTAGATCAGACTACCTTGATTGCACTGACAGTTTGCAGGTCCCCAGATTGAGCTACCCCCTGAGATTCTTGCAGAATACATATCTCAATACCTGGAGAAAGCAGCAGGAACAAGACCCCAAAGAATACAAATCAGTACCAAAAATTACCCAGACATCCTCTGCAGAACATAAAGTCTCATTTTTGGAAATAAGCCTGGAAGAATGAGTAAACAAATAAATAAAAAGATTCTCACCATAAATAGGTGTTATTGTGTGAGGGATTACTGAAGCAAACTCAGGAGAGGAAAAGGACCCTAAGATCTACAAGCAAAGCCTAATATCACTAAAAAGAATAAAATTTAAATGTTCCAAAGAATCACAAAATTCTAGAGCCAGAAGAATATCTAGTCTAATTCCTTAATTTCACTAATAAGAAAAGTTAAGGTTTAGAGGGGTTCAGTAATTTTCCCGAGGTCTTACCTCCAGATGTCAACAAAGTTGAGGTTAGAATTCAGTTCTAATTTCTATTTTGTAGCTAACCTGTAAAGCACAATAATTTTTTAAACAAAATTAGATATTTTCTTAGACACACTGAATCTAAGTGGAAAATATAACAGAAAATATAATAGATGACAATAAACATGGGCAAAAGACAATATAGTACATGTAAATACACTAGAAATACGTCCAGTTTTACTTTGGGGGAAAAAAAATTCCAGCAGAAAAATTCTAACTAGAAAACATGACATACTAATTTCCAATGTCAAAACATGACATTTCCATAGAAATAAAATGTAGGTTTGAGTTTTGTGGCCTGGCTCCAGTATTCTTTGGGGGCCTGCCTCTGCTTTTATTTATTTAATATTCGAATTTTATACTCATGACCTGTTTTGTTGTCCGAAGGACAGTCATGAGAATGACGCCATATTCCAATTTGATCGAAAGCTAACTGATAATATAGCACTAATAAAAACTAAAGTTTCCCCAAAGACTTAGAAAAGTCCCTCCTGGTGCTTTTGCCCCAAATGCATTCTATGTCCTAGATGCAAGTTCCTGGAGGGGCGTGGGAGAGCCAGCAACTGAATATGCTGACACTGCATTATCCATGGCAGGCACCACAGTAATAACACCTTTTGATAACACTGAAAATGATTGTGTTCTAAGGGTGGTGTTATAATGAGAGTGGAGGGTATTAGAGCTGCAGGTGGCATTGTTTCCAATCTAACAACACGACTGGAGGTAGACACAGCTGTGTGCTTGGTTTTCTAAATAATAAATGTCATTATATTTCACTGCAAGTTTTTGAGAAGGGGATGAGGTAGAAAGAGGGACAGCCAGTATTGTTAGATTTCTGTTTACTCTGCAGAGGTGGGAGCATAAAAACAGTCTGGCCAGCATAAATGTCACTATTACTTTTTGGTTATTGATTCATTTTCCCCTGTGAGTTTATGGACAATCCATTTCCGGAAAGTTTGGAGAAGGAAGAGAAAAGGAGCAGAGATGGAGGGGAGGAGGAGGAGGAGAACAAGGACAACAAAGGGTGGGGGAAACAACCCCTCAGAAGGACAATGACTTAAAGCCTTCCATCCTCTCTGGGAAGAAAGAAAGACAACATGTTCAACCCATTTTGTAGAGCTTGCTCACGGCCAATGATGTAGCTCGCGCTGCACAGAAGACATGACAACGACGACATGTGGCTGATTTGTCAGAAATCCAGCTACATTTCTTCACCTGGTGCTTTTAATGAATGTCAGGTTTTAAAATCAACGATACTGACATTTTTCAAGGAAGTGAAGACTGATGGTTTATCTTAGAAATTCCCCCAACTTGTATGTATATTAACAAAGAAAGAAGATGAAATTCTTTTGGGTTGATTTTCAAGCAAGGCATGTAATCTCTTCAAATCAAATTATCTGCTTTTAGTGAATCAGACTGTTGTTGTTGTGTGTGTGTTTTTTTCTTTTTTAAATTATTCACTAAGCGGCTGGGAAAGTCTAAGTTTAAACCTAACTTTTGGGGTGAAGTCACGTGAAAATGAATGTTACTGCTAACAGAGATCGTGTTTCAAGGGTTATTGAACACAGCTGTTAAAGACAGTTTTAAAAGCTACTTTCAAAACAAAGGAGGAGAGAGAGGTAAAATTAGAAGGGATTTCAGAAAAAAAAAAACTACTGGTAATCCAGTTTTTTATTCATCTGATAATGACTATTTTCTACGTCAGTTTTGGCCCCCTAGTTAATACTGTTTTACTATCAACAACCTATCAGTGTTAGGATGAACATAGAAATTTTCTGAACCATTCAGCTCACTCAGAGGCTTCCCTAAACTAGGATTACTAAATACGGCCTTGTCATCATCTCCTCTTTTTTTATAATTCTCTTTGTGAGCCTGAGAAATACCTTACTTGATTGGAAAAAAAACATGTATGGATTTTTATGGCTTCTTAGTTAAAGAAAGCATTTAGCTGGAAAGTCAATGTTGGAGGGGCTATGGAACAATAGACACTAATTTGCTGTGGTAGAAACATAGACGAGTTTATTTTGGCAATCAAATTGGAATTTTATGCAAAAAGTCACTACAGTGTTTATATCCTTTGACTCAGCAATTGTACCATTAAGCATATACTTCAAAGTAGAAAAGACAGAAAGTTGCTATATTTAATAGAAGTCATAGCTGTACTCTTTGTGATTAAAAAATGGAAACAAATTGAATACCCATCTGTAGACAAAACAATGAGTGAACAAATTTACATGGATACTACTGAATATTATTGCAACATAAGCCATGAAAATGGGAAACTCAGAGAAACACAGAAAGACTTATATGATGTGATACAGGAATAGATAAAATAGAATTGCAAGAACATCATACACAATGACTATAATAGTATAAATGATAACGATATTCTACAAGTTTTACTGAAAAGTGGTAGAACTCTGATCAATGATGATAAGAGCTGACAATGAAACTCCTTCCTTCTCCCAGCAGAGTGCAAAGGGCCACAGGTGTGGGATGTGGTATATATTGCCAAATATGACTTCTGGGTCAGTTGGTTTTGCTTAAGTATTTTTCTGATAAAAACAAAAAAGAAAAAGAAAAAAAAGAAAAATGACATTAAGTATCCATTTGGAAAAATCTACCTTGACACCAAAATTAATGTGGAACCATAGCCCACCTTACGTTCACTCTGACAGACTACACACTGCTTCCAAAGAATGAAAATTAAGATGCATCTTGATATCAGAAATGCCAAGTTTCTCCAAGCAGGTTAATAATTCTCATTGTTCTTCAATAATTGGTCACTACAAAGCCTTTTGCATGACCTTGCTTCTGGGAAAGGGGGGGAAAAGAAAGAAAGAAAATTCTGGACCAAAAGGAGGACATAAGGTACTTTTATTCTAGGTCATGGTACTCTAAAGTGTACTCCAATCCAACCAACCTGCCTTCTTTCCCTAAAACAATTAAAATTCCTCTGAGACACAAAGGAAGTATATAGCGTAAGAATAGAGCTTAGAAAAAGCTGGGAACTACTCACTGAAAATGGGGATTAATGCTCCCGGCAACTTTTAACCTTCATATCTGCTCTTAAGGCTATACTAATTAATATGATTTTGTAAAACATGATTATAAAGGTTGCCTCTGTGAAGCCTATTATTGTGATATATGTAATTTTGTTAAATTTACATAAAGTATGTGTTTTGTCTCAGATCATGATTTACCTACGTGTGTGTGTTTATATACCTTCTCTCTTCAATGAGGCTCTAAGCTCTATGTGGACAGGGACCATGACTTCTCTTTCTCCACAACCCCTCACAGAGCACTATAAATATAGCAGACATCTTGTAAATAGACTTACAGATCACCATCTTAAAATTGCCAGCACTATACAGATGATTTTCAACATTATATGTCAGAAAGCTAAATGCCAGTGAAGTATAACAATCTGATAGAGTCCACAGTCGATAAACATTTCTTAAGTGCCTACTGTGTGCCAGGCATTGTGATAAATGTTGGGGATAGGAGATATAAATATGAAAAAAAAAACCTGCCCTCAAGGAGCTTACTTTACAATCTAATGGAAGAAGACAAGACATAAAAAGAAGCTGATAAAAGGGCGGGGGTGGGAGTTGGGGGAGGGGGGCAGGGAGGGAGAAAGATGGCCTGAATAGTACCCAAGGCAGGGGTATGGTGCAAAAATCAGAGAAGTCCTGAAGTAGTGCAGTCAGATGAGAAATGAAAAAGTGTTCTGACTTGGTCTCTCTCCTTAATACTGGTAATGGTATGATGAGAAGAACACTTAATTTAGAATCAGAGGAACTGGGTTTAAATTCTGGTTCTGCTATTTTTCTCCCAAAAGCAAGTCATTTAAAGCTAATTCCTCGTCTACAAAATGATGAGGTTAGATTAAGTGACCCTTAAGATCCATTCTCATTCTGAATTTATGATTCCATGATCTTATACATACATGAAGTATAATGTCATACAAAGTGAAAAAGGCATTGAATTTGGGAGTTTGAGTCTAAGGGTTTGAATCCTGGCACAAATTCTCTCTCTTTTATTTATTTATTTAGTGATTTTTTTTTTTTTAACATTCTGTTCTTTTTAAATTTTGAGTTCCAGATTCTCTCCCTCTCTCTCACTCCTCCATTACCCACTGGAAAGTCAAGCAATACGGTATCAATTGTACATGTGAAATTATGAAAAACACCTTTCCTTATTAGATATATTTCTTTTTAAAAAACAAGAAAAATAAAGAAAGTGAGAAAATTATATTCAATTTGTACTCAGAGTTCATCAATTCTCTCTCTGGAGGTGGACAACATTTTTTTCATCATGAGTCCTTTGGAATTGTCTTGGATCATTGCATCGATAAGAGTAACTGAATATTTCATAGTTGACCATCACTACAGCATTGCTGTTACTGTGCACAATAATCTCCTAGTTTTTCTCACTTCACTTTGCAACAATTCATATAGGTCTTACCATTTTTTTTTTCACAAACCATTTCCCTCGTCATTGCTTATATTCATAATAGTATTCCATCACAATCATATGCCACAACTTGTTCAACCATTCCCCAAATGATGAGCATTCCCTCAATCTCTAATTCTTTACCATCACAGAAAGAGCTACTACAAATATTTTTGTACATATAGGTCATTTTCCTTTGTTTTTATCTCTGGAATACAGACCTGGTAGTGCTATTGCTCCCTCAGAAAGTACACAATTTTATAGCCCGCCCTTTGGGTGTAGTACCAAATTCTTCTCCAGAATGGGTGGAACAATTCACTACTCCACCAGTAGTTGATTAACATGCCTATTTTTCCCTTATTCCCTCCAGCATTTGCCATTTCTGAGAGGTGTGAGATGGTTCCTGAATTGTTTTAATTTGCATTTGTCCAATCAATAGTGATTTAGAGCATTTTATATGACTATAGATAACTTTGATTTCTTCTTTTGAAGACTGTGTATTTATAGTCTTTGATCATTTATCAATTGGGGAATGGCTCTTATTTTTATAAATTTGGCTCAATATTCAAAGAAACTAGCTGTAAAATTTATTTATATTACTTCATTGTTTATGGTACCTTTTAGTATAATAGAGTTTCTGCAATTATCTTTTTCATTTGGTCTTTTTTTTTTCATTTTGCTTTTTCTGAGATCATGATTGATATCTCTGCCTTTTTTACTTTAGCTGAAGCACAATAGATTCTGTTCCAGCCCTTTATTTTAATTTTGTGTCTTTCTGTTCCAAGTATGTCTCTGGTAAACAACATATTGTTGGATTCTGGTTTCTAATGCAGTCTGCTATCTGCTTCCGTTTTGTGTGTGAGCTCATCCCATTCACATTCACAGTTATGATTACTAACTGTGTGCTTCCCTCCATCTCATTTTCTTCTGTTTTTCCCCCTCTCTTTTTATCCTGTCCTTCCTCAAAAGTATATTTTGCTTCTAATTACTGCCTCTCTTAATCTGATCTCCCTTTTGTCATACTCCTCTTTTTCTTATCCTCTTCCTCTCCTATTTCCCTACTGATTAAGTTTTATTTCTATACATAACTGTGTGTGCATGTGTGTATATGTGTACGTGTGCATGTGTGTGTGTGTGTGTGTATACACACTCTTTCTTCCTTCCCTGAACCAATATGTTGGGGATGAGGCTCAAGCATTACCTGCCAGCCTACCCGTCCATATTCTACTCCATTATAAAATCTCTTCTTGCTTACCTCTTTTTTATAAGAAAATTTTCCCCATTATACCTCTCCCTTCCCCCTTCTCCTCATGCAGCTCCCTTTCCCACCCCTCCATTTTTTTAGAACATAATTGACTCGTACCTATGCCTTCTAGCTATGTAAATTCCTTTGAACTGCACTAATTATGATAAAGTTCTTAGGAGTAACATTCCATATAGAAATGTAAACATTTCAACTCTATTGAGTCTTTTATGATTATTCTTTCATGTTTACCTTTTTTATGCTTCTCTTGAGTCTATAATTTTTTTATGTTTTATTGTATTTTTATTTAACATTTCCCAATTAAATTTTTTCTACATAAACCTTTGCATTAAACTTATTTACATAGTAGTGAAGTTGTAAAGAAGAGTTATGACCAATGGAATGAATCATGAGAAAGAAGAAACAAAACCAAAAAAAAAAGAGAAAAAAGAAAAAAGAGAGAGCAAATAGTTTGCCTCAATCTGCATTCAGACTCTGTAGCTCTTTCTCTGGATGTAGATAGCTGTTTCCATCATGAGTCCTTTAGAGCTGTCTTTGAACCTTGTATTGTTGAGAAGAGCCAAGTCTATCAAAGTTAGTCATCACAGAAGCAATATGACTGTAGTTGTGTACAATGTTCTTCTGGTTCTATTCAGCATCAGATCATGTAGGTCTTTTCAGGTTATTATGAAGTCCATATCTTCCCCATTTCTTATAGCACAGTAGTATTCCATTACATTCATATACCACAACTTGTTTAGCCTTTCCCCAATTGATGGGCATCCCCTTGATTTCCAATTATTTGCCACCACAAAAAGAGCTGCTATAAATATTTTTGTACATATGGGTCCCTTTGCTACTTTTGTGATCTCTTTGTGATACAGCTCTAGAAATGATATTGCTGGGTCAAAGGCTATGCACATTTTTATAGCCCTTTGGGCATAGTTCCAAATGGCTCTCCAGAATGGCTGAATCTGTTCACAACTCCACCAACAATGTAACAGTGTTCCAGTTTTCCCACATTCTCTCCAGCATTTATCATTTTCCTGTTTTGTCATGTTAGTCAATCTGACAGGAGAGATATGGTACCTAAGAGTTGTTCGGATTTTAATTTCTCTAATCAATAGTGATTTAGAGCATTTTTCATATGCCTACAGATATCTTTAATATCTTGTTCCGAAAACTGCCTGTTAATATCCTTTTACCATTTCTCAATTGGGGAATGACTGGTATTGTTATAAATTTTCTCTGTTCCCTGTATATTTTAGAGATGAGGCCTTTATCAGAGACACTGGCTGTAAAGATTTTATCCCAATTTTCTGTTTCCCTCCTAATCTTTCTTGCATTGGCTTTGTTAGTACAAAAACTTTTCAATTTAACATAATCGAAATTATTTATTTTGCATTGTGTAATGCCCTCTATCTCTTGTTGGGTTATGAATTCTTCCCTTTTCTATGAATCTGACAGGTGAACTATTCCTTGCTCTCCCAAATTGCTTATAGTATCAGTCTTCATTCCTAAATCATGAACACATTTTGACTTTATTTTGGTATATAGTATAAGATATTGGTCTACGCCCAGTTTCTGCCCTACCATTTTCCAATTTTCTGCACAGTTTTTGTGAAATAGTGAATTCTTAGCCCAGAAGCTGCATTCTTTGGGTTTATCAAAGAGTAGATTGTTATAGTCATTGACTTCTGCATCTTGTGTACCTAACCTATTCCACCAATCTACCACTTTGTTTCTTAGCCAGTACCAAGTAGTTTTGATGACTGCTGCTTTATAGTACAGTTTAATATCTCGTATGGCTAGGCCACCTTCCTTAGTATTACTTTTCATTAGCTCCAGAAATAATCTGGACCTTTTGTTTTTCCAGATGAATTTTGTTATTATTTATCCAGCTCTGTAAAATAATTTTTGGTAGTTCGATAGGTATGATACTGAATAAGTAAATTAATTTAGGTAAAATTGTCTTTTTTATTATATTAGCTCTGCCTAACCATGAGCAACTGATATTTTTCCATTTATTTAGATCTGACTTTATTTGTGTGAAAAGTGTTTCGTAATTATGTTCATATAGGCCCTGAGTTTGTCTTGGCAGATAGACTATCAAATATTTTATAGTGTCTAGAGTAACTTTAAATAGAATTTCTCTTTCTATCTCTTGCTGTTGGACTTTGTTAGTAATATATAGGAATGTTGAGGATTTATGTGGGTTTATTTTATAACCTGCAACTTTGCTAAAGTTTTTCATTATTTCAAGTAGTTTTTTACTTGATTCTCTAGGATTCTCTAAGTAAATCATCATCACCTGCAAAGAGTGATATCTTGGTTTCTTCCTTGCCTGTTCTAATTCCTTCAATTTCTTTTTTTTTTATTTTATTGCTACAGCAAACATTTCTAGTACCAAATTGAACAATAGAGGTGATAATGGACATCCTTGTTTCACCCCTGATCTTATTGGGAATGCATCTAGCTTACCCCTATTACAAATAATGCTTGTTGATGGTTTTAGGTAGATGCTATTTATAATCTTAAGGAAGGCTCCATTTATTCCTACGCTTTCTAGTGTTTTTAATAGGAATGGGTGTTGTATTTTGTCAAAGGCTTTTTCTGCATTTATTGAAATGATCATGTGGTTTCTGCTAGTTTTGTTGTTGATATGATCAATTAATGCTGATTGTTCTCCTAATATTGAACAAGCCTTACATTCCTGGAATAAATCTTACCTGGTCATAGTGTATTATTCTCCTGATAAGTTGCAATCTTTTTGCTAATATTTTATTTAAAATTTTTGCATTAATATTCATTAGGGAAATTGGTCTATAATTTTCTTGCTCTGTTTTGACTCTTCCTGTTTTAGGTATTAGTACCATATTTGTGTCATAAAAAGAATTTGGTAGGACTCCTTCTTCACTTATTTCCCCAAATAGTCTATAAAGTATAGGAATTAATTGTTCTTTA
>CM053624.1:112252239-112283051 GCA_028646595.1 Phalanger gymnotis
ACTAGAAAATAAGATGCACAGGCAATGGGGCATAGAGATTTATCTTGCCCTACAAGAAAGGAAGGGAAAGGAGGATGGGAGGGGAATGGGGTGATGGAGGGAAGGGCAGACTGGGGAACAGGGCAACCAGAATGTACGCCCTCTTGGAGTGGGGGGGAGGGCGGAATGGGGAGAAAATTTGTAATTCAAACGCCTGTGAAAATCAATGCTGAAAACCAAACATATTAAAAATAAATTTAAAAAAAATTAAAGACTGAAAAAGAGAAAAAAATGCAAAGTATTCACTATCGAAAACAACTGATCTGGAAAACAGGTTGAGAGATAATTTAAGAATCATTGGACTACCTGAAAACCATGAACAAAAAGAAACTGAAAGCCCAGATACCATTTTTCCCAAGAAATCATAGACAAAAACTGTCCAGATCTATTAGGAGTAGAAGGCAAAGTGAAAATAGAGAGAATCTACTGCTCACTTCCAAAAGAAATCGCAACATTAAAACTTTTAGAAATGTCCTAACCAAAACCCAGAGTTTCCTGGTCAAAGAAAATACAAGGAAATGAAAGAAAGAAAGAAAGAAAGAAAGAAAGAAAGAAAGAGGCCAAATACCAAGGAATCAGAGCCAGGATCACATAAGACTTGGCAGCTGCTACCTAAAAGAAGAGAAGATCTTGGAATATTATATTATTAAGATAAAAGATAAAGACTTGTATCAAAAAAAAACTTATCCTGAAAAACTGAGTATAATCCTATAGGGGAAGAATAGGCCTTTAATAGAGTAGAGGACCTTTAAGTATTTCTGATGAAAAGATAAGAGCTAAATACATAAGAATGATGCTAGGTAAAAATATTCTTCACTTATAATTATATAATTGTAGAGCAAGAAGTGAACTCAAAATTCATCTACATAATCTACCCCTTTAATTTTACAAATAAGATAATGGAGTTAAATAGAGGTAAATTGACCAGACAAAGATTACACAATTTCATTATGGCAGACTTCACACTAGAACTAGGATTCCCTATCTGTCCCATGTATTTCCCACTTAATGTTGAACCTGTATTTATGTATAAGTTTATGCATTCATATCCTCAAGCCCCAAGAACATTCTTTGAAAAGTATTCTCATCTCCCTCATTGATATGAAATATTTGGGACAAAATAAATCACTTTATATCCTGTGGACTTTCAGGTCCCTCTAGAAAGCCAATCTACTCACCTTTCCTGCTGTGCTTTTTGTTTATTTTGTTTGCACAGTCTGAACCAAATTATCTGATTTTTCTCTTCTTGGTTTGAAAAACTGCTCAGTTACTAGGGGTACAAAAGCCCAGTAAACATTGTGATTACTAAAAGGAGGTTCCAGTGAGGT
The DNA here is from genome assembly GCA_028646595.1 of Phalanger gymnotis. Taxonomy (NCBI): domain Eukaryota; kingdom Metazoa; phylum Chordata; class Mammalia; order Diprotodontia; family Phalangeridae; genus Phalanger; species Phalanger gymnotis. The sequence goes on from CM053624.1 coordinate 112,253,607, forward strand.
TCCAGCTGTGAACAGGAAAAATCGAAGATGACCCATCATCTAAATGCTGGTGCAGCTGCCATGCTATTCAGGATGAAAGAAGGAAATACACGTAGAAAAATATTTCATACACAGTTAATTTCCTCTTCTTAATCTTAACACAAAAATTCTGGAGTTTCTCACTTTATTAAATAGCCAATGATGCAAGTTTCCTTGACTTTCCACATGCAAATGATATATGCTCATGGACAATAATTCACCTATTCGTGCATAGATAGCCCTTAGGGGGCTATACATTTTTAAGTAATTCTGCCATTGTTTTTGCATAGTAATTGGAAATGTACATTCTATTGGGATGTGATTCTTATTAGAAGAGAAAGTAGCTGGCTCTCTCCTGCAGTATCCCTATTCATTTAGGGTTAACAGTATTTCTGAAAAGATTTTGCATTTGAGCTCAGAATGGGAAACCATATTTAGCTCAAGAAAGTTACCAGCCTTTGTTAAAGGTCACTTCACTATCCCTTTTCTCTGCCTCTTCTACCACCTTCCTATCATTTATTTCACTCCATCAGACATTGTAAGCTATTCCATAATGACTAATAACTAGTGTTAATTTAGCCATGTAAGAGCAATAAATTATAAAATGGTGGCCTTGTTTCTTAAGAGGGCCGATACCATTCAAAATGTGTAACTCCCCATTATAAGCTAGGAGTCAGGTTGTCTAATATATAGGTTCTTCTTGCTATAGTTCTGTCAGTACAACAGGGGTTTTTAGAACCCTAGATTTAGACCTGGGAGGGACCTTAGAGGTCATCTAGTACAAACCCCTGTTCCCTCCACATACATTTGTAAGACAGTTTGCAAGGGTTAAGGCCATGAAAGAAATCAAATCTACCTCTTGTAGAGAAAATCAAATCAGTGACATTGGCCTTATTCATTCTAGCAGAGCCAATTAGTTTTTCATATAGGCCTAGGGGGTTTTTTCATTCTTCATTACTATGAAGAATGGCATGGCAGATCGAAAGAATTTCATGTATGAAGTCAAAAAGAGAGGAAGGAAAGTAGAGGGAATTGAGGAAAGGAGGAAGGTGGAAAGCAGAAGGAAGAATAAATAAGTGTGAAAGGAAAATAGGGAATGAAGAAGGCAAGAAAACAGGAAAGGAAACTAGCATCCTAAAATTAGGGAGAAAAATAAAGAAAGGAGCTCGCTAATAATCCGTCAATTACTACCTAATGACCAGTGTCACACCATAGCACAACTTAGTGTAGGGAGGACTTTCTGCATATGATTGTCCTCCTAAGAAACTTGGTTCACATCTTTGCTTCTCCACTTATTTTGAAGCATACTCCCAGCCTGGCTCTAGGCAGTGTTATCCTGCACCCATCAAGAATGGATTCATGAAAAGCCAAGTCTTAAACAAATCAACTCAATCCCTCTAAAGCTGTTTCATAAGTCCAAGGCACAATTGATAAGTTCTGACCTTTGGCTTGCCTTAAAATGACAAAAGATGACTTGCAATTATCAGACTTCAGAATATTTGTATACAATGGGCCTGAACTTCGAAGGGAGATAGTAAAATCCATCAACAAGCATTTAAATGCCTCCTAAATGCCAGGGATTGGGGATACACATACAAAGAATGAAATAATTTTGATTCTCAAAGAGGTATTCTAATGGGAGAGAAAACAGGAATAGATATAAGAACATATAGCATAGCCATAAAAATAATAAATTCAAGGTAGTTAAACATAAAGTAGGTATAGTAGAAAGCATTAGCAACTGCAAAGAGGAATTAGGAAAGGTTTCATGTAGGAGGTGATGTTTGAACTTCATCTAGAAAAGAGAAAAGGAAAAAGAAGAGAAAGTAAAGACTTTTCTTGGTGATACATTAACCCAATCAGATTAGTGGCTTATGGAGAAAAAAGGAAATAAATCAGGATAGGCCAGAGCAGAACTCAAATGAAATTTATGTATTATTTTGGTCTTGTGTTCAATTAGACACATCAGGGCAAGAAGTACACCTTGGTTCCTATTTCACATGTGTATGTATGAAGGAAGGGGTGTATTCTAATAAAACACAATCAATGGGAAGATGGAATAAAAAATGAACTTCGTATCCTAGGATCTTCAAATCAAAAGCTGGAAGAGAAATATGAGAGGAAAAAATCCAATGCTTCACTACAGTTTTCAGATTTCTCTTCTGATTTGGTGTTAGGAAGTCACAACTTGTGGTTTTTTTTGGGGTTTTTTTGTTGTGTTTTTTTTTTTTGCTATAGCCAGATGTTTATGCTGAAAGAGGAAGGAGAGGGAGAGGAAGGAGAGGGAGAGGAAGGGGGGAAGAAAGGGAGGGAGAAAGAGGGGCAGAGGGAGGAGAGAGGGGGAAGGAGGGGGAGAAGAAGAGAAGGAGAGGGAAGGGAGAAGCAAGAGGAGAGGGAGAGATTGTTATGGTTGAAGAGGAGTGAGGAGGGAAATTGCATAGCCTGGCAATATAGGCAAGATGATGTACATTTTTCAGGTTAAATTGGTATTGGCATTGAGTGAAGTGACAGGGCAACTGTGTAGGGAGGCTGATAGAATTTAATTATTTTCACAACTAAATTAATATTTCTCTATCATCTAGGAACAGTTCCTTCTAATGCAAAAATAATTTAACCAATAGAGCAGGGGTCCGTAACCCAGGATGTGTGATTTTTTAAAATATTTTGATTGCTATTCTTATGTAGTTGGTTTCCTTTGTAATCTTACATATTTTTATTTTATGTATTTAACTATATTAATCCAAGAAGGGGTCCACAGGCTTCAGCAGACACCCAAAGGGGGCTAAGACACACACATACATACAGGTTAAGAATCCTTTTAAGAGAACCTAGCAGAGCTCTTTCTTCTTTCTAGATGAAGTTCAAACATCACCTCCTACATAAAACCTTTCCTAATTCCTCTTTGCAATTGCTAATGCTTTCCACCATAGCTACTTTATATTTAACTACTATTAACTAATAGAGCTCTATTTGGCAAAGAATTGGATACCCATCAATTACAGAATGGCTGAACAAGTTGTGGTATATGAATGTAATGGAATAATATTGTGCTATAAGAAATGATGAGCAGGAGGACTTCAGAAAAACCTGAAAAGACTTATATGAACTGATACTTAATGAAGTGAAGAGAACCAGGAGAACATTGTACACAGTGACAGTAACATTGTAAAATGACCAACTTTGATAGATTTAGTTCTTCTCAGCAATGCAATGATCTAAGACAACTCCAAGAGACTCATGATGGAAAATGCTGTCCACATCTGGAGAAAGAGCTATGGAATCTAAATGCAGGTCGAAGCACACTGTTTTCTGTTTTTTTTTTCTTGTGGTTTTTCCCTTTTGTTCTGATCCTTCTTTCACAACATGACTAAGGCACAAATATGTTTACTATGATTTTACATGTATAGCCTATATCAGATTCCATGCCTTCTTGGGGACAGAGAAAGAGAAGGAGGGAGAAAAATATTTGGAACTCAAAATCTTATGGAAGTAAATGTCGAAAACTATCTTGCATGCAATTGGAAAAAATAAAATACTATTAAGTAAGAATTTTTTTTTTAAATGAAAAAGAGGGAGAGCCTAGAAGCCTGAAGAAGTCAAATGTACCTCTAAAAGTAGAGAGCAAGGGAATATATCCAATGATACATATATATATACATTATATATGCATATACATATATAATGTATATATATGCACATATTTTTTCATTGGACAGCATGAACTAAAGAAGGAAGGATATAGCTGAAAATCTAGTTAGTCAGACAGCAAAATATAGTCATTAAATTTCCTTCCCTTAACTAAGCTAAAACATTACTGTCCAATCATTCATTGTACCATTCATCAAACTGACTGATTTATTAAATCATTCAGCAAGCATTTATTAAGCTCATACTATGCTCCAGGTACTATGCTAGGTATTGGGGATGCAAAGATAAGAATCAACTAGTCCCTGTCTTCAGGGTGTTTACATTCTGTTAAAAACTCATTTGTCTGATGAGATTCATCCTGAGAACAGTATTTTCAACTTTGGAGTGAGAAGGGTAACTTAGGAGGGTAAGGAAAAAGTATGTATGTCCCATTATATCATTTCATTCCCTTTTAATGAGCCAGTAGAAGCGTATCCCTTCTTGCAATGCAGTTTAACAAAAAAAAAAAAGGAGTTAAAAAAAGACAAAACCTGAAACTAAAAGTAGCATATGAGCATTTGCAATGCATATAATTGCATTATGATTGGGGCCTCCAAAATAAGTCATGGCATTTATTTATTCATGCACCACATACTCCATGGTCCCATGGGAAAAGAAATGTTTAAATTAAGATGCATTATGAGGCACAATACAGTGTCTTATGCATTCAGTTACAGCTCACTAGCACGTATCTATTTACACGATTTTACCAACTTGCTCTAATACAGGGCTTGACTTTGGACATTTTGACTCAGGGTAGAATGAAACTTTATCCATCTCCACCCAATTTCCCAAAAGCCCGTATTTCTTATATTTCATTTTTAAATGGAATATGATTTCTATATTTGAATTTAACTTTTAGGTTAATTTCAACCAGGAACATTCATTCATGTGGATAGGAGACTCATGTCAAAAAGGAAATGCATACTACATTCAGACACAAATTAAAAATGCCTTTGCTTCATTTATAATTTTATGCAAAAATGAGTACATAATGTATGAGGGAAGTGAGGGTTAAGTATAGAGCTAGGGACCATCTTCCTAATAAATAACTGTGTGGGAAGAGACAGCAGCTTTACCAATGATTTTAATGAGGGGAGACAGAGGGCAATCCTTCAAACCCTGGGGTCAGCTTGTCCCTTTAATTTTACAAGGGAAAAAGTCTTTAGAAATAGTCTAAATTAAAGCAAGGTCCACAGTTCAAATATGGTTAAATGACCACACAATAACAGGGCTAAATGACAGTGACTTCAAATCTGTAGGAAATCTTGTCTTCTCTCCTTTATTTTTTTTTTATGCATAAGACAGAAAACCATTTGAAGCAATCCAAGTACTTAACCTCTTTCCATAGAAAAGGTGCTAGATTCCATGGGGTAGCTTTCTCAGTCACTACACTTGCTCTTCTACCTCTCCCAAGGACAAATCTCACCTTCAGAAGGCAAGACCTTGACCCAGGCAAGGGGAAATGGCCACCACGATGGCAGGGTCCTTATTTTTTTTCGGACTATACAGGCCAACTTTAATGAATCCCCCATCCTACTCCCGCCCCAGAGGATGGCAGGAAGTCGGAGTGCACCTGCTGCATCTCCCTTCATATCACGTTGCTGTTATGAAAAATAGTTTGCTATTTTGGAACCCCCTGGCAGCCAGAGTGAATCACCGAGGGCCCAGAGCTCGTTTATCTTGTGTCAGAAGCAAAGCCAAATGAACGCCACCTCGCCCAGCACCTGAAGAATGGGGAGAAGCTTTGCCCGAGTAAAAATAACCAAGGGCTTGTGGATGCAGAGCAGAGACAGGCGGCTCCTCGCAGGTTAAGTAGGGCTTCTCACAATTCACTCAAGCTTTTTAGAGCACATCACTTGGAGCAGGAGGCTGTGAGCTTCCCTTACCCCAACTCCAGTAAACTTTTTTTTATTGGCTCATTGGATATAGGAGACTGTCTCTGTTTAGTAAAATCCATCTGGGGATGAGTATAGTTCTGACAGTTCCACTTGGTATTTCCATGTCCGTATCAGTAGTAGCAAGTTCGTTTTGTCAGGGGGTTTGGCTTGGTTTGTACTGAAGCTGATAGAACAGCCCCAGGTTGGCCAGAAGCAGGATGGGTGATTCTTGAAGGGTGCTGTTAAGTTTATAATAGAGCACGGAAGAGAGAGGGATAGGGAGAGACCAGCTGATAATAACGTGTTCCGCTGATAGCCATGAAAGTCGGAAGATTATCAGCATGTTGAGGAGAACCCCTGGATTAGTAAAGGACATGGACAAGAGTTACCTCATTATAAAACGGCATGGATGGCTTGTAATTTACCCTCGAAGGAGAAGGGAATATCCATTTCAGTGAGATCATATACTCAAGTAGGGATGTACTCTGTGTCTCATTCTAGACAAAACAATTCAAGAAGATATAAAGGAAGTATAAGACAGTTCTTACTACAGTGGAGCAAGGAAGACAATCAAAACACATGAAGCAATTAGAGGCTTCATTTAAGTACTAACCTGATTGACATGCAGGTACAATAGGCCTTCAGAGAATGGGAATGGTAGTGTGACTAAAGCAGTCAATGCAATCTTCCTGAAGGAGGTGAGAAATAATTGAGGGATGGGTAGGATTTGGACAGCTAGAGAGAACATCCCAGATCAAAATAATGGTATGAACCAAGGAATGAAAGTAGATATTAGTATAGCATATGAATGGAAGACCTACCTGCCAGGGAAAAATGGCTGCTTAATATGGCCTATTAGTGTCTTGCATAGCCCCAAGAGCCATAGGCCTTTAGGTTATACTAATTCAACCACACGAATGAGAACAAAGCTTCATTAATGTTTTCCCCCACCTACTTCCTCTCAAGAAAAGGATCAGGCCAATCTTAAAAAGAAATCAAATGGTAAATAAAATTTAATAAAAATTTATAGCATGCATAACAAGAAGACTACATACTTGTTTAGTTCCTAATCTTTCCTGCTGTCCCTATGGTTCTGCCAATTTTGGAAAAAATTCTGTAGGTTGATAAGAATGTTAGTGGCCTACTAGATTTGAAGCCTCAAATTGATTCCTCTGTTGAAGATCATGCGATTTGCTCCAGTTTAATTATCCTCCAAATAAAAGAAAACACTTGCAAAAATCTCAGGATGATTACTATTTTTTTCCATTACTTTCCAAGAATGACCGAAAGAAGATTGCAGCCTGTGAAACTGACCATGTGAAAACTGCAAGTATAGTCCATGACATGGAAATTTCATCATAATCAGCATGTATGTTAGATTCTTTGTAAATTCACCCACATTTATTAAGTAACTGCCTGAGGTAGCTCAAAGTTCCCATGTTCTCCAATTTTGAGAGGCTTAATTTATTAAACAAGCATCTATATGGATCCAAAGCTAGTAATTCATGACTGGCCACTAGCAAAGACATGGACTGTAGCAGTTTTAGTAACGGTATTATATATGCTGTAAGGCCTAGATGGTGAATGTGAATTGGACAACTTGAGGTACCGATTTGTACAAGGAAGAGCTGAAACTGGCACCTGGAAACACTTTTCCCCAGAGACCAATAGATCCTCTTCCTCCTGCCATTGAGCACAATTCCTTTTTGTCATATTGTCCAGCATCAGTCATACAACTGGCCCATTCCCTTGCCCACCTTATGTGGTGGTCGTCATGCCCTTTTCCTAGGTTTTCTTTATTCACCAGGGTAAACTTAACCAAACATGCTTGTTCTGGAACCTAGGCCTAAGATCAATGACCAAAAAAGCGGACCACTGACTCTTCCCTACTTTCCACGCATGGCAAAGTCAGCCAAAGTCCTTTACTTCTCAAGCTTCTCTGTCACCCCCTCTATAATGTGCCTCTAGAACTCTTAATGTTCACTGTCCCTTCTGTCCAGCATAGCTGGCCACTTATTGCCGTGATTTGTAGCATACTAGAAGCCCCCGCCTTCTAAAAACGCTTTCCCATATCTTAACGTGAATACCTAAAATTCTACTGAAAAAGAAAATAAATAAGACAACACAATTTCTCTGGTTTACTATTTTATCCTTTAACAAAAGATAAGTAGCATTAGGTGAACTGACATCTTTGTTTTAATGAATCTGTCATAATTTTTATAGAGAGAATTTCTCCTTCAGGGGATTAGTAATAAGTATTCATTACTTAGGTGGTATTTGTGTTTTATAGTGTATTCTGTTTAACTCAATGTGAGATAGATAGTACAAGTATAACTTGTATAAATACTTCATCGCTGAGTCACTTATATGCCAAGAGTCCTTGGATCTGTGCCCAGAAACTCCTAGAAGTGACCCCTATATGCCCATTTCTACATACGCTCTACTGCTGTAGCACAATTAAAGATGGAGAAACTGAGGCACCAGGCTTAAATGACTTGGCCATAGTGTGTGAGGACCAATACTGTTACTCGGGTATTCTCATTCCATGCCCAGTGATATTTTTCACTACACCAGGTATAAAAAAATGACAAGAGAATAGAGCTAGAACTAGATGAATTTTTAATCTTGTGCAAACCTCTCATTTGACAGATGAGGAGACAGCTACCAAAGGAATTGACCTGCCCAAGGTCACTTGGTTACTTAGGTGATAGAGGTGGGATTTTAACTCAGATTCACTGAGTCCAAATGTATCACTTTTTCCCCTGAAGCAAAGTTGCTTGGATGCTTAAAGGGGAAAGGTGAAAAGTCAATGCACGCCAGGGGATCCAAGGGGGAATCAGGTCATGAAAGGTGAAATAGAGAATAGCGAAAACTAATTTCACAGTTTTGTGTAGTGTCAGCTCTGCCCGGAGCCATAGATGATAATGAGTCCGAAGGATATTGGCCTATTTCTAAAGCCATCCTGGCCTAAATGTGCTTAGGGTACTTCCACTGGACACTTTGAAGTACAAAAAGCTATGGACAACCGTTACTGAAAAAAAGTAGAAATAATGCTGGGCTCATCAATGAGCTCCTGATTCTCAGCTTCGTGACTCAGCATTTCTGGTGCCAATCATTTACAGTAATTAAACAGTGAGATAACACCAAGGCTGTGCAAGCTAGAAATAAATGTGGATCCTAAATGGTGACCCAAATATGCTATAGTTGAAGAGGATAGTAAGGAACTGAGATCCTAAGACACCTCGTGACTCCAGGTCAACTTTAGCCTGTGTCATTAGAAACCTGAACATCTGTTTGTTCACTTATGGGAGATAGACAGGTATATGCAATTCAGTTTCAAGAAGAAAGGTATTATTTCTGTTATGACCTAATAACAAACTCATTTCACTGTATTCAGTTGGTTCTTTATGCTCAAAGATGAATTGTGGACTGTGTGTTGGCTTCCTTAGAAAGTCAATGTGGTATGATGGAAAGGAAAGCTAAACTTTAGAGAACCGGGTTCGAAGAGCTTTTGACACCAATTAGCCAAAGGCAAATAATCTCTCTCTCTCTCTCTCTCTCTCTCTCTCTCTCTCTCTCTCTCTCTCTCTCTCTCTCTCTCTTTCTGCTTCTACTTCTGTAAAATTGGGTTACTAATACCTGTAATATCTACCTCATGTGACTGTTGTGAGGATTAAATAAGAATATATTTTATAAAGACTATAAACCTTATAAAGCTAATTTTATAAATAATAGTCAACAGTAGTGATGATTTCATGAAGACCCTTCTCTCCTACAATCTTATAGCACCATCCCTTATGTTTTGGCATAAGTAACCTAATCTATCCATTATTGGCTAAGATGTCTTGCTGATATGATGTTCAATAAGCATGACAGGCACTTTTCAGCAGTAGAGATTATTTAAGGAAATCTATTCGCTCTTCATACCCTCTACCCTTTGGTGATTTCATTGACTGAGGGATCACCTACTTCTCTGCAAATGATTCCCAAATCCATATCTCTAGCATTGGCTGCTCTCCCAACTTCTAATCCTGCATTTTAACTGCCTCATAGACAACTCTGCCTGGATACCTGAATTGTTATTTTAGAAAGTGCGTGTTTTTACTTAAATAGATTTTCTCATATTAAAAAAAATCCTAAATCCATGAAATACTAAGGATAGAATGGAGTTACCTAGGACACAAATAAATAGTAAAATTATATTGATATAATTGACCAAAGGAGTAATAGTCATAGTTAACAACAATAGCTAGCAAAGCAAAGTTTGCAAAGAGCTTTCCATGTTATCTCATTTGATCCCCACTACAACCCTGAGATGTAGGTGCTATTATCATCAGCCCCACTCTACAGGTGAGGAAACTGAGGCCAAAAGAGGTTGTATAACTTATCCAGGGTCACAAGGCTAGTAAGTATCTGTGGCAAGATTTGAATTCACATCTTCCTGACTCTCAACACAATACTATTCACTATATAATCTAACAAACTACACAAAATATCCTTCTGGGATCTTTGAGGATAATAAGAGGACACATTTGTCATAGATATGAAGCTGGGAGTGCTGTATCTGGAGAAGATACAGCAGTATTTGCATCTCAGGAAATAGGATTAAAAACTGAAGTGACTCTTCATTGATGAACATATTTACAATGAGTTTCCTAGCCAGGCTCTGAATAATCAGAAAGGACAAATCATTGAAGGTCTTTGACCTTGTAAAAGGACATGTAAAATGAGCCTTTGGGCTCCCCTCAGAAGTTTTATCTCCTTCCAGCAAGTTTTTTTCCCATAGCCCTGAGGGTATATCTTTAATAGATCTGGCTCTTACATCCTTTTCTGAGCTGATTACTGCCTCAGTCCAAATAGGATACTACATACAAGGTCAGTCAGTACCTAATACTAGGTATATTTTCCCCAAAATATATTCAGGCATTCACAGGAATATACTTAGTCTGCTGGCAGACAGTTAAAAGTTTCTTTCTGTCTCTGGTCCACTGTGGCTTTCCTTGAAATAATCCAAGGATCATTTAATATTGTGAGTATAAAAGGATTCTCTCTAAGGTTGTAGATTTTCCTCAGACAGATCTTAGGCTATGCACACCTGGTTTTTAGATATTTGAATATGGATGGATGCCATGAGACCACAGTACTATTCATTACATATTAAGAATCCAGGCTTGAACCAACAGATTTTTATAACCTTCTAATTCATCACCATCTCAAGTTTCTCCCCTACACCAATCCATCCTCCAACAATAGCTACCAAAATGATTTTCCTAAGGTTTCAATCTGAATATCTCTCTTCCCTTCTCAATAAAATCCATTGGCTCCCTATTGTTTCTAGTATCAAATACCAACTTCTCTGTTTTGGCATTTAAAATCCTTCACAACCTGGCTCCAATTACCTTTCCAATCTTATTATACATTCCTTCTCTTTGCAGATTCTGTGTTCTAGTTAAATAGTCCTTTTCACTGCTACCCACATAGGACATTGCATCTGCTTCCCTATCTTTGTATAAATTGACTCCTATGCCTGGAATATACCCTCTCCTCCCCTCCATCACTCAGAATCCATTCTCCAGTGCCACTTTGTACTTTAGGTCATACCTGATTCCCTCCCCCCACCCCCATCCCTAGCTTTTAGCATCTTCCATGACCAAAAAAATCTTTTGTTTATTATGTATATACACAGACACGCGTGTGTATTCATATATATATATGTGTATGTATGTGTATATATATACATATTATACATAAATATATATGTTTCAGTTTCATCTTTGTATCTTCAATACCTAACACATAATGGTGCTTAATAAATTCTTATTGACTGATTTGCTGTTGGCTCTTTGAAATCTACCCCACTGAATATACAACAATTCCTAGCTAGACCAAAATGCCTGTGGAGATAAAACATTCTTAATAGACTTATTATAAGGTAAATATGAGCTAATAGTATGACACAGAAGCCAAAATTATTAATGTTGTCCTAGTTTTCATGAAGAAACAATGTTCAGAACAAAGAAGGGAAATATTTTACATATATCCCTTGGTCAGACTACATGTAAAATACTGTGTCCTGGGTATTACACTTTAATTAGGACATCGACAAACTAGAGTGTATCCAGAAAAGGAAACAAAGATAGAAGAAGAACTGAAGAATTGACAAAGCTCAATTGAAAGAGACATAGACATTTGGCCTGGAGAGCAGGTAATTTGGAGAGTACATGATAGCAATAGTCAAGTATTAGAAGGGCTTTCATGTGTTAAAGAAATTTGATTTGCCCTTCTTTGGTCTAAAAAGGCAGAGCTAGGAGTGATGAGTGGAAGCTGCAGAGAGGCAGATTTAGACCTGATATAAGGGGTAAAAAAATTCTTATAATTAGAACAATCTTTAGTAATGACTTCCCCAATTGATGGCAGATTCCCTTTCACTGGAGATCCCCAAGCAGAGATTCTATGACCACTTGTTTAAGATGTGGTAGAAGGTACTTTTGTTCAGAAATGGGTTGGCCTAGACCAGAAACTTGTAACCTTTTCAGTGTCATGGATCCCTTTGGCAGTCTGGTGAAGCCTAGAGATGGGCCCCTTCTCAAGATCATGTTTTTAAATGCATAAAAGAAAATAAATAGGATTAAAAAGAAAACCTATTATATTAAAACACCATTACACAAATATTCTTTTCAAAAACAAGTTCACAGACCCCAGATTAAAAATCCCAGGACTAGACAAACTCTGAGGTCTTTCCCAACTCTTAGGTTCTGTGATTATATGGCCATACAAGAGGATGCATAGAAGTTCAAAGTTTGAATAAGTATCAGAAGAACACAGATAGAAGATCCACAACCAATTTTTGAAAGAAATGGAGTATCCTTGCTTGTGTCTTTAAATATTTCGGTTCAAGCTCACCGGGAACAATATAGTTAAAAACTCTTCCCTTATGACAGAGAGTATATTGGTCCGGATCAACCAGGGTTGATTGAGTTTGTTATTTTTTTATTCTCAGTCAACAACAAAATAATAAACTATGGGTAACAAGAAGCCAGAAAATTTTACAAGGGTGGGAAGGAAAGCTGGCACATGTTAAGCACTTAATAAAGGCTTGTTCATTAATTGAACCGCTCTCCCACCCGCACCCCCAAGACCTTAGTTCTTAAAAGCCCAGGGAAGCCTCTGTCCTTGTTGCCCCTTGGTCCCCACATACTCTCTCACATTGAAATCCAGTACTACCTAAGACAAGAGTATACCACACATAGAAGCCCTTCGGTGACTTGCCATTTTTCTGACTCAAGAGAGAAGAAATCACGTGAGAACGTAATCTCCAGAACCTGACAAGTTTTTAAATATTTCCCAAATCTGAACTGTAATTAATTTGCCAAAATGTCATAAAAATATTTATAACCATTATTCCAAAGTTTACTGCAATACTAAAGTTATTTTTACAAATACCAATTAAATATGCTAGTTAATTATAATAATTTGCATTTATAAAGGGAGTAATTTTACATTTCTGAGCAACAGAAGTTACTCTTTCCTGCTCTAGAGACCTATAAAATCGTTTCACACTCCAGGTGTCAGATGACTGGCTGAAATGATGTCTAGAGTATGATATTGAGTCCCTGTCCAACACAGAGTGCCCTTGGTCAGTTCTGCCAGTTAGTACAAGATGCTAAGAAGGTCAAGTTATAGGCTTGATCCTTGTTGTTGCCAAAACATCTTTCTCTGTCTGTACTGGGAAGTAGGAAGCCTACCATCTAATTACCCATAAGTTAATAAGTTTAAAGCTGGGAGAGACCCAGGAGATCATCTAATGTTCAACAGCTTAATTTTATCTTTGGGGAAACTGAGAACTAGAACAATTAAGAAATATTCCCTAATCAGACTGTCCAACCAGTTTGATATAGAGACAGACTTACAAGCTGTATAAGTTAAGGCAGGTCATTTGACTTTTCTCGGTCTTGCATATCTTATCTCTCCATTTAAAAAAAAATAAATTTCATTGTCATCTTTTTCTTTACGTCACCAGAATTTCTCTGACTATCCCTTCTCCTTCCCCTTTCTAAAGAGCCATCCTATATGATAAAAATGTTTTAATGAAAAAAAGAAAAAAGAAAGAAATCAGTAAACAGAGCAATACATTGAAAAGGTCTGAAAGTATGTGCAATGTATAACACTCATGGACCTTTCATTTCTTTGAAGGAGTGGAGTGGGCAAATTTCATCTCTTCTTTGAAGCCATATTGGTTTTTCATTATCCTGAAATATTTAATTTTGATTGTTTTGTACTAGTTCATTCCATTTAAATTGTTGTAGGTGTCATATATGTTTTTCTCCTTGCTTCTGCTTCTTTCACTCTACAACATATCATTGGAATCTTACCATACTTCTCTATGCTCATTACATTCATTATTTCTTACAAGACAGTGATATTCCGTGGCATTGATAGATAATAACTGTTTAGCTATTCCCCAATCAATGGACAGCTACTTTGCTTCTAGTTCTGTGCTGTCACAAAAGTGCTGCTATAAATATTTTGGTGTACAAAGAGATTTTCTTCTTATCAATGACCTCCTTGGGGTATAGGCCTAGTAGTGGAATCTCTGGGTCAAAAGGTATGGACATTTGGGTCACTTTATTTGCATAATTTTCAATTGTTTTCCAAACAATTTTTATTTTAATAGGTTCTATACTTCCTGGCCTGTCCAATGAATTCCTTGAGGATCTTCTCCAAGAAATATGGTTTCATATTTTAGTTCCAACTAGTCACTGGGGGAACTGAGCAAGAGAGCACAGTTGGATTATTTGAAATTTTCCCTCACTCTTGGAAACATATCTCAAAGCATACAGTCTACTTTTGAGGGGTCATAATATCGCCTTCATGCACAAATGACAATGTTACTTATTACTATACAGAATCTCAAAAGCACCAGGTGAAAACGAATAATTCTTAACTAAAACAATGAAGTTAATTAGTGGGCAAATAATAGTTCTGCCAATTGATACAGAATTGTCATGTATCCTTAATGACCACCTAAAGGAGATTTCTACATTCGCAAAACATAATTTACTTTTTCAAAAGCTCTACACGAAAAAAAAATAATACAGGTACTATGCATTTATGGTGAGAATTCCACTGGACATCTTACAAATGCACATTACGATTTTTTGAAAAACATAACATTTTCCAATATTATTGTCTATACTTCAGTTTTCAACTATAGCAACAGATTATGGAAAAACTGAAGCTGCTTTTTCCACTCTCAAGATAAGTCTTTTGCTTATACTGGGTCCCTGGTTTACTCACTAACATCTATTCTCATAGCAATGGGATGTTGGTAGCATTTTGCACCATGCCTTATACATAGTAGGTGATTTACATATTTGTTAAATCAAATTATTGGAACCACCCATCAGGCTTGGCCATCCTCACTGCATGCCTCATCTCCCACCAGCTGCACTGCTTTTGGACTTTGTTGGACTTCTCCATCATGCCCCAGGAACCTCAACAATGGGAAATTTCACCACCCTGCAATATCTGATCAGCCTTGGTATTCCCATCTCAGTAGAACCCTTTGTCCCTCGGATTGGAAGATGGAACCATGAACATCAAAATCTCATCTCCTCATTTCTCACCAGCTGGACTTAGGGACTTCTACCTGTTCATGCCCTATACCAGGAAACTTCTCTCCTCCTTCCCTATATTTCATCCTCTTTTTATGTTCTGCTTTCCTCCATTATACTATGAGCTCCATGAGAACATCTTTCTTTATATTTATATTTTTATCACTTTTAGACAGGTAAGGCATAGCCAGACTATGCCTTAGTCAAGGAAGGCCTTGAATGTCAGGCACATGAGTGCATCAGTAAGCAATCTTTGTAAATTTGGAGCAAGAGTGGCCTCTTAAAAGAGATATGTTACCACTCGTTATTCTTAGGATATGTCAGATGTCAAAAGGGAAGAGAAATAGAGATTTTATTTTTTAACTTGATGAAAGCAGAGAGAAGAGTAAGTAAGGGACACAGGAGACCTCAGAAGGAGGTCAAGGAATATAAGCTAGATCACATAACATGAGCGGTAATTCATTGCCTTCCAAACAGCAAATACTCTGGAATTTGAGATGTCTGCTAGCCCAGAATACTGAAACACAGGAACTGAAGATGCAGGAAAACAGGCCAATAAATACAAGTAGAGCAGAGCAACAAACAGGCAAAACACTTTAGGACCAAAAAGCTTTACATTTTTCTGGCAAATCACCAAGCAGCCAGTATGAAGGTTTCTGTATCTCAGTGTTAACTGGACGTGCAACTAGCCAAGTCCATTTGATCAAACCTCAGTTTCCCAAGTGGAGAAAGAAATAGTAAAAAATATTTCCCAAAGTTTGTAGAAGAGTAGAAACAAATATGGAAGTTCTACGCTGCATTCCCCACACAGCCACTAACTCATTTGGTGGTCTTGGCCCATTCATGGCATAGTAGAAAGAATTCTGGGTTTAGAGTTGAAGACCTAGGTTCAAATTCCAGCTCTTCCACTTAATACCTGTATAAGTTGGGCAAGGGGTCAGCTAGGTGGCATAGTGGATAATCTTGCTGAGTTCAAATTTGATCTCCAACACTTGCTGGCTGTGTGGTCCTGGGCAAGTCACTGGATCCTGTTTGCCTCAGTTTCCTCATCTGTAAAATGAGTTGGAGAAGGAAATGATAAACCACTCTAGTATCTTTGCCAAGAAAACCCCAAATGGGGACATGGAGAGTCAGGCATTACAGAAATGACCCAACAACAATAACAAATGATTTCACTTAGCCACTCAGGATTCAAATACCTCATTGAGAAAATGTGGTGGTTTTACTAAATAATCTATGATATCCTTTTCAGCTCTAAATCTTTAACTTCTCTGAGCCTCAGTTTCCTCATTGGGAAGATGGGACCAGATTAGAAGCTCTATGTCGAAAGCACATGGCAGATCCAATATTCTATGATAACAGTGTCAAATGTTTCGAAAAACACTTCGAATGTGGGAAAGGTCAGAAAAAAAAAACTTGAAGCCGTGAGGCTGAGTCTGAATTCTCATGTCTGAATTATTACACATTCCAGTACCCACCTTTCAAATTTGCAGGGTGTTCCTTTAAATTGGCCAGCCCCTCTCCCACCAAACTGAGCTTACCTGGAATGAAACTGACAAGCAACCTGCTGGGGTCCACCTTTGCCAAGCTGTAATCACAGATTGCCTTCACATGTCACATTATGACATTAAAGCCCATTCAAATTGAGTCAGACTTCTGCTGAATGGTCATTGCCATCCCAAGGCCTTATGCTATTTTAATTATTAACAGATCTGTTCGATGCAACACTATGAATTGCCTTTTGACCCATGGACACAGCTATACCTTCAGAGATCTTTAGCAAATAAACTAAAGACACTGTTGAGTGACTTTTCTTTCTGCCATAATTAGCAGCAGATGGGTGACTTGTTTTCTGTAGCCACCTGTCAGCCAAAGGACTCTCTCCTTAGTTTCTAGTTTCTAGAAGGAGTAAGATGAAAATAAACTAAGGCCTTTTGCTTGGAATATACTTGAGGGTCCCAGATGTAACAGGATCTGCTAGGGAGCTGACAAGCTTCAAGATGTGGCTACTCAGCACCATTCACTCTCACCTCAAAGAAACATGGCAAGAATGAAGGGAGATTGTGATTTCCCAGCACAACTGCATGTTCCTTGGACAGCGGTTACTTTCTGAAAACCTGTGGAATCAATCTGGAGCCAGCATTTGCTGAAATGTCCCATTTGCTGACCTCTTTCAAGCCATTTGAAAACATAAACAGAGCTCTTGCAGTGTAATTAGCCACCATGCCTCTCAATACCTGCTTTCCAAATTTGACCATAATGGACATTCATTAAAATAGGATTTGACTTAATAGCAAAAGTTAGCGAGAAATGGAGGAGTCGCTCTATCACTGTCAGCTCTTATTTTCTGGGTCATTTTTCCTAGAGGAAATAGAGCCCATAACTGGATAGATGCTGGGGCTCCAGAGATAGCTCACAAGGAACAATATAGAAGATATTCCAGAACTGTCACTATAATTTCCTTAAAACACAAACACACACACGCGCGCGCGCACGGGCGTGCGTGACGTACACCAGACTCCCTGAAAATACAGAGATAGTCAGGCTATAACTAAAAAAGGCCTTGCTTGGCAATCTTGGGTTTAAATCTGTCCCCTACAGTCCCTTAACCTCTTTTATAGTTTTCACAGAATTTAGAGCTGAAATGAACCTCTCATTTTATAAAGGCAGAAACCAGAGAAGTTAACTTTCTTGCCCAAGATCACAAATGGTAAGTTTCATAGATTTAGAGCTGGAAGTGATCTCAGAAGCCATCCAGTTAAAGCCTCTCATTCTATTTTTTTCCAACTCCTTCATTTTACAGATGAGAAAACTAAGTCACAGAAAGGTGAAGTAACGGCAAAGGTCACACACAGATAGAGAGTAGGATGTACTTGAATTCAAACCCAGATCCTACAGTTTCCAGTCCAATGCCCTTTTAAAAACATCATGCTTCCTGTTTCATCTGTCAAGTGGGAATAGCAACAGCTGCCGTGCCCACCTGCCAGATGAGAGACGCAAAAGCACTTTGAGAAAATATGAAGTCCTCTACCAATAATAGGTATTGTTATTAAATACATCTTCAGATCCCAACAAGCTCCCAGATGGCTTTTCACTGAACAAGTCTGGTTTCATTGTGATCGCCTTGTTCTAGATCCAAGGATACATGGCGGTTGTCTCTGTGGCAGGTTAAGGCTCAGGCAAGCTATCTCTTGAGTGAACTCTCTCCAGGCATACAATGAAAAAAGGCCTTTGAAAATGAGCTACAAGTGAAACCAGGCTCCAGGTGATCAGAGAACTAGTAATGACATCAATTGACACTAACAGCAGTTGGTCAAGGGTGTTTCTGGTGTTCCCCTCTTTAAGCTATACCAGGGTTAAAGTTCAAGTCACGCATAACCCAGTGCATCGGGCTAGGCATTCAAAAGTGGGATTGGTGATCACCGTTTAACTGAAGAACTGGGGTCAGTGCTAGAGAAGCAAAAGAGGTCAAGGTCAAGATCTGAAGTGATAACTACGATCCCTCCCTGAGGGTCACATATTGCTAAAAGCACAACATTCAATGCAACCTTTTGGCTACTGTCACTCAGGGCTTCCTTGTCGGGCCCACATCTGAGCAACCTGATGGTCTTCATTCTTACCCCTTCCATGAACCCTCGTGCCTTTTTCTGACGAGATCAACCAGAGAAAGCAAGTTATTTGATTCTTTTTTGCCTATAGGATGTCAGTCATATGTTCTTTCCCCAGGGATGGAGACGTGATTCTAACTCATACCCTGACACCATCTGCCCCTTCTAACAACCTTTTGTCACTCTCCAGCACCCTCAGGTTGGCTAGGGACCAAAGCACTGGTAGTGAAATGTCCATACTAGATGGACTGCCTGAATACAAGCAACAGGTCCTCAAGGCAAATGCTTCAAACTATACCCCTTCTAATCAACTAAGGTTTAAAGCTACTTCTACAAGAGTCTGAAGACCAGGATGATTCTGATGTCAAATTCTTCCATTTAGTACATGATGTTTAATTCTTGCCTCTGACACATACTAGAACTATCACCCTGAGTATAATTATATCTTCTCTGTGCTCTCACACAATGCATTAAGAACGTAAGAGACAGAAAAGTTGCCAATATTCATTGATAGAGGTGCTTTCTTCACCAGGAATTCCTCTTCCCCACACCAACCAAGCTACCTACACATATATCAAAAAACAGTAATGATAATTTGAATTGTTAAGGCATGGTAGAGGATAAGTTTGAAGTTATGGGGAGGTTGAAAAGACCAACTAAGTAGTCATTTTAAAAGAATTGGATGAAATGTGATATCTCATCCTGGGATGGAGATGATTCTGGGTTTTTTTTAAGACTATGGTCACTGAAGAATACCTTTGGCATGTCCCATCAAACTAGAAAAGCTTCAGGTATAGGACCTGTGATAAACTGCACATCCTTTGTATGGGAACCATTCTGGTTAACCTCAAAGAAGTATCACACCAGGGTCACTTCACAGTAACATATTTTTCAACCCCAATAACTGTCCAAAGTGGTTGTGATCCATATTGTTGAAAAGAGTAGCCACCCTGATGAAATTACAGATTCCTAGAGTATTAAAATATTGAAGTCTTGAGTGGATTATAAATATGACATAAACCCAGGTTCATTCCACCACTCTGCACAGGTTCTCTTAGGGACCTATTTTTCTTTGATCCTTGGAGGGTTCTTCGGTTTATTTGTTAATTCGTAATTTGTCCCAGAAGAAACAGTATGGTACAATAAATAGAAATCCAACCCTGAAGCCAGGAAGACCTGGGTTCAAGTCCTGTTTCTGACACATATTGGATGGGTGACTGGGCAAATCATTTAATTTCTCAGTATTCTATATTACCATCTAATATAGAAGTTTCAGAGAAAGGGTCAACTTGCATTGGTAGAGCTGGAGTTTCCTTAGGTGGGAAGACCCTCTAAGAATAAAATCACAGATGCAATTCCCATCCCTAATTTGACCTAGGTGATTTGGAGAACATTGGCAGTGGGACAAGGATGGTAGTAACAAGAAAAGGAGAATAAAGTATGGCGAGTAAAAGGAAATCCTTCTACAGAGGCTAATGGCTAACATTCTAATGAACATACTGAGAGTGGGGAGTAAAGAGTCAAAGTATTTTGATGGTATATGGAATAACTGCAGACATATTGCCCCAGGACATAGTTGATTCTCCCTTCTTTGGATGTATTCATTTCAAAATAAGTAAACTGCAAATAACATAATAACCTTAGCCATAAGTGTAATGTGAATTGAGGTCCATGCCCTATAATAATAACTTGGCGAAAGCTCTATAGTCATGAAAAAATGTCCTAGTTGGGATTCAGGTCACTTAGAATGAGAGAGGAAATACATCATTTTCAAAGGCAGGTCAATGTCCATGAAGATGGTAGTCTATTGCTGAGAATTTGTTTAAAAAATTTGATTATATTAATGGTAAGGAAGTCTGTTTTGTTCTATCTACATGTATAAAAAAAACTTTGCTCTATCTATATATACAAAGTATATCGTGCCCCCCTAAAATATAAATACCTTGAGGGCAAGGGTTTTTTTTTTATATTTTGTACCCATAGGTTCTAGTATAGTTCTTTACCAGGGAGGTACTTGATAAGGGTATGTTACAATGAATTGAACTATAAAACAATCTTCAAAGGTATCAAGGAAGATCTAAGAGATTAGAGAGAGATTTACACTGCACTTACTTCACAAAACTATTGTGAAGTGCTAGTACATTTCTAATTAGCTGTCTTACAAATGAGAAAACTGAGTCTTAGACAGGTTAAGCTATGTCTTCAGATTTTATGACTGGGGTACATTTCAATTCAAAGAAAATAAACAAATATTTATTGAATGCCTTCTATATGCAAGGGATTATTCTAGGCATCCAGAGATCCAAAAACAACAATGAAACAGTCCTTGCCTTCAGGAAGCTTTATATATATATACACATATATACACATACACACATATATATATACACATATATACCCATACACATATATATACACATATACATATATATGTATATGTATATATACGTGTATATATGTATATATGTGTATATATGTGTACATATGTGTGTATATGTGTATATGTATATATACATATATATACAAATATATAATACATATATATTTATATATTATATGTGCATATTTATGCATAAATATACATACATAATATATACATATATAAAATATATACATGTACATATATTATATATGTACATATATGCATATATAAATTATACCCAGGAAATGAGAATGTGCCCAGATAAGGATAAGATAATTTGAAGAGGAAAAGAGCACTGACACATTCAAGAATCGAGAAAGATTTTGAGTAAGAGGTAGCACATGAGCTGAGCCTTGAAGAAAGCCAAGGATTGTAGGAGATTAAGGTGAGGAAGGAGTACATTATGGGGAAGAGAGACATCCTGTGCCAAGGCACAGAAAAAGAAGGTGTCATATGGAGTTCAAGTAGGCCACTTTGGCTTTAATGTAGAGAGTATGCCAGGGAGTAGTATGAAATATATCTGGAAAGGTAGCTTAGCATCATATGGTAAGAGACATCTATGTGCCAGGATGAGGAATTTTTATTTTGTAAGAGTGGCAAAGTAGTCACTGAATGCTCTTGAGCTGGAATAATGACACGTTCAGATCTGTGCTTAGAAAGCTTATTTGGCTAGCTTCCTTGTGCGCTCAACTCTGTTGCCATCTTCTAGGCAGAGCCTTTCTGAATTCTACTAAGTTGTTAGCAAAGTTATCTACTCCACATCATGGGGGTTAGGGGCAAGGTGCTCCCATGACCTGGAAAATCTATGTAAAACGTTTTGGTCCTCCCTTCATACCAGAGAAGTCTGAATTTTTTTATTTTTCTTTTGTGGGGTGTTTACAGTATCTTATTGTAAAATTTGGGTTAAGTATTTGGTTGTAGGCTAAATGTAGGTCAATGTTAAGTAAAAAACACTATACATCTATTTTATACACTTCTGAGTTTCTAAACATTTTCTTTGTTGTCTACTGGCCTTTGTATGTACTGAGGCTTCTGCAAAACTCCCCAAAATTCCCATTTAACTTTTTTTGTCAACCTGCGATATATCAAAATTGCAATGGAGAAAGTCGCAATATGGAAGGAATTATTTTCATCCATCCTTGCTTTGTCTATCTGTATAGACAAAGCATATGTGTATGTGTGTATGTACACAAAGCTTTGCTCTATCTATATGTGCAAAGTATATCCTGCCCCCTGCCCCAAATACAAACACATTGAGGACAGAATTTTTTTTCTGTTTTGTCTTTATATCCATAGGGACTAGCATAGTTCTTTGTAAGGAAGGTACTTGATAAGTGTAAGTTGCATTGAACTATGAAACAACCTTTAAAAGAATCAAGAAAGATCCAAGTAATTATAGAGAGACTTGTACTCCAGTTACCTCAAAAACCTATCGTGAAGTGGTAGTACATTTCTAATCAAGCTATCTTATGAATGCGGAAACTGAGTCTTAGAGAGGTTAAGTTGTGTCCTCAGGAGTGTACTTTAGAAGACTCAAGGTCAGGATATGAACTCAAGTCTTTTGACTCTGGGTCTAATGCTCTCATCACTGTACAGTAAGAATCAGAGTTATTGTAAAGCCATCAGTCTTTCAGGATCTTCGAGGCCTTCTGAATACCAGAAAATCAATGGAAAACTGGATTTACATCTCTTTTACCCCATAGAGCATATCTCCTAAGGAAAACTGAGTGGTACAAACTCTCATAGGTACATAGCACTTCTAGGCTTTGTCTATACGTAGTGTTACCAAAATCGAAACTTAAAAAAAGTAACTATAATATGACATGGATGTTTCTATTATAAAACACTGACCAAGCTAGCCAAATATTGGCTGGTGATGGATAGCCACAGAATTAGATTATCATTTATCATTCACTAACTCTCCCAAAGAAGGAAAAGGGAGGAGCAGAATCTGTATCTGAATTGTGGAGCAACACAAAAATAATTATAGACTCAAATAGACCACCCAAGGGACACGGAGAAAGATAATCAGCTGTGAAGACACAAACACAGAGAAGCTGTTCAGGGGTTCCAGACAACTATGACTGTGACCCTCTCAATGCTTGAATTTTTCTGACAAAACTATCTTCAAAAGTAGCATCTTACATTCAGGTTTGGGAATACCAATTCTCACTTAAATGCTCTGCCAGTTCCATCTTTGAAGAGAATAAATACATTGGGCAATCTCTATTTGATTTGATCTCTACCCACCTCTGCTTCTCCTACCACCATAACCCATTGGTTTATAAACTAAGAGTTAAGTCTTTCACAACACACTGTCAAGTGGTAGAGTTGGTTTTACAAAATCATAGACTCTTGGAGTTGAGAGGAAGTTCAGAGATCGTCTAGTCCTACCCTTCTATAGGAAGTCCTCTTACAATTCCCAATATCTGATAATACAATGTGAACTAGAAGACTCCCCCAGCCCCCCACCCCAAAGAGGAGCAATTTACTAACTCCTGAAGCAGCTCATTCCACTTCTGGACAGCTCTCATTGTTAAGAAGTTTTTTTTCTTTACATCAAGTCTAAATATGTCTTTCTGCAACTTCCACTCATTGCTCCTAATTTGGTCCTCCGGGACTAGGGAGAACATGGATATTTCATTATTAATCAGCATCACAAGACTATGGTGGAAACTAATCCAGGCAGTTTTTAGTTTCTGTGACATCTTCTGTGCTAAGGTTGGTGACTGGGGTAAACACCTTACAATAACTCCTTGATCTCATTGAGCTCTCTCCTTATAAGGTGCCTTGAAGTCCTTGTTCATTATACAATCATTTTGCTGAATCCAGGTTCATCTCTAAACCAATCAGTTTAAATATCCTCTAATACTGCTGGAACTCATATGTGAAATGTTCGCCTTCATTCTTAATTATGGTTTTTCAATCAAGACACCAGAATTGGGCCTCCAAGGTACTATGAATAATTGTGTGGAGGTTGGATTCCTTTGCTTAACTCTTCTGTGGATGTTTATCTAGCAATAGTTCAGTTTCGTTTCAATTCTCATACAGAGGGGGCTTTTTGCATATGTTTGTTTGCATGTTGTCTCTCCTATTTAACTGTATGCTCCTTGAGGGCAGATACTATCCTTTGCTTCTTTTTGTATCCCCAGTGCTTAGCACAGTGCCTGGCACACAGTAGGCACTTAATAAATGTTTATCCGCTGAGTTGTTTATTTCCTAAATTATGCCAGCAATCAACAAATCAAGTAAGCATTTGTTAAGTGCCTACAAAGCTGTAGTTCCTTGAGATTCAAAGACAGAAGCAAAAGAATCCCAGCCCTCAGGAGCTTACATTAAAAAGGGGAATATGTACCTTCAGTAGCATGTACAGAACAAGTGGTGCAGTGGATAGAATCCCAGGCCTGGCTCCAGGCCCAGGCCCAGAACTCATCTTCCCGAGTTCAAATTTGACCTCAGACACTTACTAGCTTTGTGACCCTGAGCAAGTCACTTAACCCCGTCTGCCTCAGTTCCTCATCTATAAAATGAACAGGAGAAGGAAATGGCAAACCACTCTGGTATCTCTGCCAAGAAAGCCCCAAATGGGGTCACGATGAGTGACTGGAGCAACTCAACAGCAACAAACAGAAGATATAACAGATAGATCCATGGTAACCTTGGGGGAGGCACAAGCAGCTGGTGGAACCAAGAGAGGCCTCTTGGAAAAAGTGCTTGAGCCTAGTCTCAAGGGAAATCAGAGGTTATCCCAAGGAGCAATAGTGACTCTGTGGCTCAATAATGGAATAGACCTAGTGGCCCTTCGCTTTCCTAATCCTGCCTCTCTGTATCTGCATCCATAAGGATAGATAGCATGGCAGATTTTGTCAACTGTCTTCTTAAGCTATGTATGTAATACCCCCCTGCTCTTACCAGGATAATAACTATGTCAAAAGGAGAAATGATGCTAGTCTGATATGTTCTGTTCTTGTTTAACCTATGCTAGTCTTTAGAAATAGCCATTTCTCAAAGTCAGATCTAAATAATAAGAAAAGCATCAGTTGCTCATGGGCAGGCCAAGCTAATAGAATAAAAATGACCATTCTACCTAAATTAATTTATTTACTCAGCACCATACCAATGAAACTACCAAAAATTATTTTGTAGAGCTAGAAAAAATAATAACAAAATTCATCTGCAAGAAAAAAGGTCCAGAATATCAAGGAAATTAATGAAAAGAAATGCTAGGGAAGGTGGTCTAGCCCTACCAGATCTTAAATTGTATTATAAAGTAGCAATCACCAAAACTTTTTAGCACTGGCTAAGAAAGAGTGGTGAGTCAGTGAAATAGGTTAGGTACACAAGATACAGAAGTCAATGACTATAGTAATCTACTATTTGACAAACCCAAAGACTCCAGCTTCTGAGATAAGAACTCACTATTTGACAAAAACTGCTGGGAAAACTGGAAAATAGTATGGCAGAAACTGGGCATAAATGAATATCTTTTTTTTTGGAGGAAGGAAGGCAGGGCAATTGGGGTTAAATGACTTGCCCAAGGTCACACAGCTAGTGAGTCAAGTATCTGAGGCCAGATTTGAACTCAGGTCCTCCTGACTCCAGGACCAGTGCTCTACTCATTGCACCACCTAGCTGTCCCTGTGCCACCTAGCTGCCCCCATACATCAATATCTTATACCATATATCAAAATAAAGTCAAAATGGGTACACAATTTATATATAAATGTCGATACTGTAAGCAAACTGGGAGAGCAAGGAATAGTTTACTGGTCAGATTTATGGAGAATGGAAGAATTTATGACCAAACAAGAGATAGAGGAGATTATGAAATGCAAAATGGATAATTTTGATTACATAAAATTGAAAAAGCTTTTTGTACAAATAAAGCCAATGCAACCAAGCTTAGGAAGGAAGCAGGTGACTGGGAAAGAATTTTTATAACAAGTGTCTCTGATAAAGGCCTCATTTCTCAAATATATAAAAAAACTGAGTCAAATTTATAAGAATACATGTTATTCCCCAATTCATAAATGGTCAAAGGATATGAACGGGCAGTTTTCAGAGGAAGAAATTAAAGATATCTATACGCATATGAAAAATGCTCTAAATCATTATAGATTTGAGAAATACAAATCAAAACAATATGAGGTACTATATCACACCCATCAGATAGGCTAACATGAGAAAAGAGGAAAATTATAAATGCTGGAGAAGATGTGGGAATATTGGAACACTCATGCATTGTTGGTGGAGTTGTGAACTGATCTAACCATTCTGGAGAGCAATTTGGAACTATGCCCAAAGGGCTATAAAATGTACGTATCCTTTGATTCAGCAATACCACTTCTAGGGCTATATCCCAAAGAGATAACACAAATGGGAAAAGGACCCACATGTACAAAAATATTTATAGCAGCTCTTTTTGTGGTCACTTTGTGGCAGGAAAGAACTGGAAGTTGAGGGGATGCCCATCATTTGGGGAATAGCTGAACAAGTTGTGGCATATGAATGTAATGGAATACTATTGTGTTATAAGAAATGATGAGCAGGTGGACTTCAAGGGAGAGGAGAGAGGGGGAGAAAATTTAAAACTCAGAAGCTTATGGAACTGAATGTTGGAAACTAAAAATAAATACATTTTAAAAAATTTAAAAAGAAATAGCCATTTCTCTTTTTAAACTATCACCTTGTAAATACTTTTTAGATATTTTCCCCACAATTAAAGTTAAACTAGTTTGAAGAATCCACTGTTCTGCCTTTCGAACTAAGTATCCTGGAGGGAATCCTACATTTCCCTCCATGGAGGATGAGGAACCCTCCATGGAACCTTATGAAGTACAAATCTGACTTTGTCATTGTGCAGCTCAGAAAGCTTTTGTGGCTTTTTATTGCCTCTCTGAGAAAATACAACCGCCTATGTTTTGTTTTCAAACCATCTCTCCAGAATTATTACACAATATTCCTCTTGACGCATTTTTGTTTCAATAAATTTGGTCTCCTCATCATTTCTAGTATTCCACCTCTCCCACATCTGCACTTTTGCACAGACTGTTATTTCTATTTCTCCCTCTTCACTTTCATCTCTTAGAGTTATCTAGCTTCCTTAAAAGCACAATTTAAGCTCCACGCTATACCTGAGGCCTTTCTTGATCCCTCTCTTTGCTAATGTCCTCTCATTGAAATGACTTTGTATTTATTTACATCTTTTCATATGTTCTACATATGCACACATTATAATTCCTTGAGAGCAAAGACTATTTAACTTTTTTGTTTTGTATTTTTAATACACAGTCCAATGCCTGCTACACACTCAAATCATCTGTCATCTCCTCTACTCAGAAGTCCCCTCTAAGTCCATTCATGTAACTAATCCTGTGTGACTCTTCTCTATGTCTTCCCATAAATTCAATACAAAGCGGTCCACCCAACAAGGCTGGAGGCCTTCTTTTTCTTCTCGTATTTCAAAGGTACCAGTAGAACTATCTGGTTGTTCACTCCTCACCCCTTGTTCTTCCCGGGTCACCAGCCCATCTCCTCTTATCATAAAATTATTTGAAGGTATATTTAGCTTTTGTTCTTTAGGATTTGATGATTACCACTTTATAATATAGTTTTAGACATTGTATGGCGAGGCCACCTTTCTTTGAATTTTTTTTCATTAATTCCCTTGATAGTTTTGATATTTTGTTCTTCCACACAAACTATTTGTATGTTATTCCCTCTTAGAGCCAAATCCTATGAGAATAAGGTCCAAACAATGCTCAACCCCTCTCTTCTTTCCCTCTACTGTAACAGGTCTTTCATGTTTCTTCATGTGATATAATTTACTCCATTCTTCCTCCCCCTTTCCTCTTCTCCCAATATAATCCTTTTGTCACCCCTTAATTTTTTTTATCATCACATAAAAATCAACTTGTACCTACAGCCTCTAAGTATACCCTTTTCTAACTGCCTTACTAGAAATACAATTCTTAAGAGTTACAAGTATCATCTTCCAATATAAGGATGTAAACAGTTCAACATTATGAAACACTATGGGTTTTTCTTTTACTTTCATGTTTACCTTTTCATGTTTCTCTTGAGTCTTGTATTTGAAGGTCATATTTTCTGTTGAGCTCTGGTCTTTTCATCAGAAGACTTTGCAAGTCCCTTATTTCATTGAATAGCCATGTTTTCCCCTGAAAGATTATGCTCCATTTCCTGGATATCGATTCTTGGTTGTAATCCAAGCTCTTTTGCCTTCCAGAATATCATATTCCAAGTCTTCTGATCCTTTAATGTAGAAGCTGCTAAGTCCTGTGTAATCCTAACTGTGGGTCCTTGATATTTAAATTGTTTCTTTCTGGCTACTTGCAGTATTTTCTCCTTAACCTGATAGTTCTGGAATTTGGCTACCATATTCCTTGGAGTTTCATTTTGGTATCTATTTTGGGAGGTGATCTGTGTATTCTTTCAATGACTATTTTGATATCAGGACAGTTTTCCTTGATAATTTCTTGAAAGATGCTGTCCAGGCTCTTTTTTTTAATCATGGTTTTCAGGTAGTCCAATAATTCTTAAACTATATTTCCTGGATCACTTTTCCCATCAGTTGTTTTTCCAATAAGGTATTTTACATTTTCTTCTGTTTTTTTTTCATTCTTTTGATTTTATTTGACTGATTTTTGATGTCTCATAGAGTCATTAGCTTTCACTTGTCCAATTCTAATTTTTAAGGATTTATTTTCTTCAATTAACTTTGGACCTCCTTTCCCATTTGGCCCATTCTACTTTTTTTTAAATAAATTTAATTTAATATATTTAGTTTTCGGCATTGCTTTTCACAGGAGTTTGAATTACAAATTTTCTCCTCATTTCTACCCTCCCCCCACTCCAAGATGGCATACACTCTGGTTGCCCTGTTCCCCAGTCTGCCCTCCCATCTGTCACCCCACTACCCTCCCATCCCCCTTTTCACTTCCTTTCTTGTAGGGCAAGATAAATTTTTATGCCCCATTGCCTGTGTATCTTATTTTCTTGTTGCCTGCAAAAACTTTTTTGTTTTGTTTTTGAACATTTGTTTTTTAAAATTTTGAGTTCCAAATTCTCTCCCCTCTTCCCTTCCCACCCATGCTCCCTAAGAAGTCCAGCAAATCAACATGGGCCACATGCGTATCATTATGCATAACCCTTCCACAATACTCATGTTGTGAAAGACTAACTATATTTTCCTTCTT
>CM053624.1:112283551-112354187 GCA_028646595.1 Phalanger gymnotis
GTCACCAAAGAAGGATTCTAAAGTCTGAGACTGAATCTGGGTGCGTTTTTGCTGCCTGGTCATGTTCCCAGACAACTTACTTGACCCTTGAGTTTTTCAGTGGGATATGACTGCTTGTAGACTAAAGAGTTCTACGCTTGGGGGGATGTGCCAGCTCTGCCTCACCAGAACTCCTCCTTCCCCAAGAACCCTCAATCTGGACTGGACTTAGATCTTCAGCAGGCTCTTCACTCCTTCTCTGATCAGCCACTTAATTCCTCCCACCAGGTTGGTCTGGGGCCAGAAGGAACTGCAGCTGTAGTAGCTGCCCCACCTCCACTGTCCCTGGGGCGGTGGCCGAACCACAAACTCCCTGTCCCCAGCAGCTTTTCCCACTAACCTTCTCTGTTGTCTTTGGTGTTTATGGGTTGAGAAGTCTGGTAACTGCTGCAGCTCACTGATTCAGGGTGCTAGGGCACGCTCTGCCCAGCTCCTGGTCGCTGGGCTCTGCTCCACTCAGCTCTGCTCCCCTCTCTTCCCAGCTCCATGTGTGACAGACCTTACCCAGAGACTATCCAGGCTGTCCTGGGCTAGAGCCCTACTTCCCTCTGCTTCCCTGTGGGTTCTGCAGTTCTAGAATTGTTCCAAAGCCATTTTTATAGGTTTTTGGAGGGACTTGGCAGGGAGCTTATGCTAGTCCCTGCTTTCCAGCTGCCATCTTGGCTCCGCCCCTGGCCAATTCTACTTTTAAAGGAGCTGTTTTCTTCAGTCAGTTTTTGTGCTTCCTTTTCCAAGCTGTTGACTCTTTTCTTCATAATTCTCTCGCATAATTCTCATTTCTTTTTCCAATTTTTCTTCTACCTCTCTTACTTGATTTTTAAAATCATTTTTTTAGCTCTTCCAACAAGAGTTTTTTGAGATTGAGACTAATTCATATTCCCCCTTTGGGGCTTCACATATAAACATTTTGACATTGTTGTCCTCTTCTGAGTTTACATTTTGATCTTCCCTGTCATCATAGTAGCTATCTATGGTCAGGGTTCTTTTTTGGTTTTTGCTTACTTTTTAAAGTTGAGTTCTGCTCCTGGGGCACAGGGGACATTGTCCCAAGTTTCTTGCACTGGGAACCAGGGGCCTGGTTATTGGCTTTCTGTGCCAGAGCCTTTGGGGCTGGCCACCTGCCCACTGCGCTAGGATGGCCAGGCCTAGTCACACCTGTGGTGCCCTGTTTATGAGGTTGCCAGTTTGCCTGCTGCACTGGGGCTGGAGGTCTCACAGCTGGGCTGCTGTGCCACTGGCCTGCTGAGCCAGAATTCCAGGTCCTCAGTTGCTGATTTGTGCTGTGGCTAAGAGCCTCTGGTTGGCTTGCCCAAATACTATCTGAAGTGGGCTGTACTCCCCTTTTACACAAGTGATACAGACTTTTTCTGAAGTCCCTCTAAGTTATCTTGGAATATAAAATTGTTTCATACTGTCTTTTTGTGGATTCTGTCACTCTGGAATTCTTTTAGAGGCATAATTTAACATTATTCCAATGGAAACTGGAGAGAGTTCAGGAAATTTCCTGGCTTCTCTCCACAAATCTTGGCTCTACCTCCCAATCTGGGACTGAAATATGAAGGTCTAAGTGTGGTGCTTCCACTGGCTCACACAAAAAAAACCTTGGTTTTATGTAGTTTTCCTATTTTTCTTCTATTTGTAGTCTACCTTCAATTTTGATCTTTAAATGCCCTTGATATAACTTGGCTTATTTGGATTTCTTGACTGGTTTTATCTTCCACTGTTTCTCTCTTCTTTAGAAGATGATACTTCTCATAATTGTTCATCATCCTTCTTCGTAAGATTTTACAAATGAGCTTATATCATAAACCAGGGTTGCCTTTGGTTTCCCATTCCTATCCATTCACCAAGTAAGAGAGATATTGACTACCTAAGGTGTCTAAGATCTATCTGGATTCTTTGGGTCTCTTTGCTGTGGTAATTGATTTACAGTGGTTAAATTTATGGCTTAATATATAGAAAACTGGCCTCAAAGCCAAAAGCCTTTGCTTCAAATCCTTCTTCTGACACTAAGGACACCATTGTCAGTCTTTTTTTTGCCAGTGAAGTAAAGACAGGGCTAATGACTTCTGGTCAGTAGAATATGCATTTGGAGTTTTTTTCCCAATTACTGTGTATGTGTTGCAATAAACTAACCACATTTCCACATGTTATTACCCTGGGCATATCACGCAACCTCTTAGTGATATAGAATACTCAATAAGATTGTACAATCCAGAGAAATGTGCTGACTTGAATTGGTAAAAAGGTATCTCCTCATTTAGGAGTTCCCTGTACCAATTAACAGGTGCAATCCCTAGCCTTTATTCCTTAAACTTATGGATAATATTATTATAGTATTGTTGGTGTCATTTCTATGGTAATTTTCCCACTTAAAATTTTTTAATTACTTGTTTAAATCATTGATGTTTAAGCTTTTTCAATTTTTCACTTCATCTTGTTTTTTTTTCTTGGTTTTGTTTTTTTGTTTTTGTTTTTGTTGTGTTTTGTTTACTAATTATGATCTTAGTTCTGATGTGCTGATGAGTTAATACCTAGACTACATACAGATAGCTAACTCAGGGATAACTCCCACATCAGTAACATGCATTTTTCTGCCTAACAAAATAGAATCATTTTCTTTTTATGGTGTTTTTTTGGTGCCCATGATGTGGTGCCCATCTACCACTTCTTTTTTCAGACAAAGCATTCATGATACGGATGCATGATTCTTCTTTGTAACCTACAATTCTTTGGCATCTCTCACACTTTTCTTGCTGAACCATTTCTTCCCATATGTTTCTGCTCATCCTTACCATTTCTCAACCCTGCAGCGAAGTCACCAAGTATCAGTGTCTGTTGATTTTATATGGAGGGTCTTGTCAAATTCATCATAGAATTTTTCTACCATTTCATCCTCAGCAACTAACATAAGAAACAATTATTTTAATGGTGATATTTTTGCAAATATAAATAATTAGAATTACAATACCTTATTTCCAAATATCCCTTTAAAATGTTTCTTGTTGCTTTTGGCTATAACCCTTTCTGCCAACCTGTCCATTTGAAACTCTAAGGGGTAGCCACGAACCATAATTCCATTTAGCTACAATCTCCTTTTTTCTTTTGGTTTCATTCATAA
Source organism: Phalanger gymnotis (assembly GCA_028646595.1). NCBI lineage: Eukaryota > Metazoa > Chordata > Mammalia > Diprotodontia > Phalangeridae > Phalanger > Phalanger gymnotis. The sequence goes on from CM053624.1 coordinate 112,286,712, forward strand.
CAAGAATGCAAAAATTAATATAATTCAGACCCTCCAGGAGTATGTCCATTTTTGATCACTAGACAAGACTCTCATACATAGCATACAAATGACCATATTAAAATCTATTAGTAAAACTGTCTATCTTACGGTCCTCTCCCCCTTTCCAGTGATTCTGCCACAATCTTGAAGAAGACCACATAAGACTGAGAGTCACCTTTAATTTTTTTAATGGGTTTTCTTCAAAAAAATATTAGCATATGTTTGGCCTATTAGAGATATGCCTCTCCAGGGTTAGCTGATTTCATCTTTCATATAGTCTTATCCATCCTGCTTCATTATGGCATGGAGAAGTCCCTAGATTCTTAGAGACTGTGCTAGTAGAGCGTAAGCTCTAGAAGATTCCACCATGCTTAAGAGACTTCTAGTATGGCACTGGCAACTGTTCAAGCCTGGTACATAATAGAAGCTTAACAAATGCTTATTGAATTAAATTAACCTGAATATTCATCAAACTACCAGAGTCAGATGAATAGGACCAAGAAGAAACGTTTCGGGACTAGGAGGGAAAGTTTTTAGACCAAAATAAAGGGAGAGGAGTTTTTAATCAAACAGGAGCCCAGATCAAAGAGCAAAGGTTCTAATAATTCAGTTAGTAGCTTAGAGGAAGCTATGAGGTCTGCTCTCCTGGTCTACTTTACTGGTAAGACACATATCTACAATCTTAAGGACTAATAGCTTGTTATCTGGGAAATGGGAGAAGGTAAGAGAAGGTAAGGTGGAAAAAATGATAATTAGGAAGAATTATAGCTACTGCAAAGAGATTAAGGGCAGTTAGACAAAAATGTGAACTCCAGGACAAACAGGGACTACCATGAAGCTAACTTTTGTCCAGAGGTGGGGGTAGTGGCTCTTCTGCATTTTAATGGTTGTATGATAAGGATAAGACACAGCATGGAATAAGACTCTGGTCTCAGAGTCAGGAATATCTAGGTTTTAGATCAATATCTGATACATATTGGCTATATGACCCTGGAAGGTCACACAATCTCTCAGTTTCCCTGGCAATATTCTAAGACAGTAAATTGCAGAGCAGATTCCAAGATGCACTGGCAAAAAGACCAATTAAGTCATGTGTCAAGTAAAAAAGAACGAAACGAAATCATAAGTATGGTCTAATAATAATGATGATGATGATAAATGTAAACCCAATGAAATCACAGATCTAGTATTTATCCCTGTCCCTAAATATGAAAACAACTGTGGCAGGAAATCTGAAACAGATGACAAAGTTACATTGGGAAGAAAGAATGGGAGAAGAATAATCCCTGAACATATCCTGGGGGTAGGAAAAGTAAGGAATGTGGCTTAATGAACATAATGATCCATGTTCAGACGCTCGAATAGAATCAGTCTGTGCTAGTGCTTCAGGCTAATCTCCATATCTACTTGCCAGAGCTAAATGGAGTCAATAAATAAATAAGTATGCTCAGTGCCTATAAAGGATGCAGCAGGGACCAAGGAGTCAAAGGGTACAAGGAAAGGATCACAGAACTAACGGTATGAATCTGTCTTGTTTTCCTATGGGATAATGACATACCTCAAGAACTCTTCTTTGGTCATACTGAAAACATACCCTTCAAGTTGCTGGTGCAGTTGGCACTGGTGGAAGCAAGAGCCATTGCCATACAGACAGAAATGGTGGCCCCTTCTGAGCTCCAAGAGTCAATTAGGAAGTTATCAAGGCAGGTGATCAGTGACTGAGATACAGAATATCTTGGGGAAAAAGAAAGAACTCTGATGAAGTAGAGGAATCCTGAAGGAACATAGCTAAAGCTGAATAGCATTGCTCTAGACTCATACATTACCATATAGTGGCTGTATCATATCCATATCATGAAAGTTCTTCCATTCACCTTTCACCTTAATCTGAATCAGGTTATACTTGCAATTTTATTACTGAAAAGCATTTGTTCCTAGAAAGCAGAAATTCTTCTCCTAGACTGTTGAAAATTATCCAGAATTATCTGATTTTTAAGGTATTGTATAATCAGGTACATTGTCAGCAATGTAATTTATACGGTATGAATATGACTAATAAGTTATGAGAAAGACACAAAGAAGAGAAGGAAGAAGGTTCATTATTTCTGGGGTCTGTGGCTACCATTGATAGTCTTTATTAAGTGAATATAAGGCTATATGGCCGAATGCAGCCAGCATTTGGAGTTTTGTTTCATCCTGTTTTGTTTCTAATTAGGGCTTAAATTTTGCACCAAACCAATCATATTAAGTCACCCAGTCCACTATGAACAAAGGGAAATGTTTGTCAAGACAGCTTACTGAGGGCAGGGGCACAGTCTTTTCTTTTAGAACACAGAGATATTACCTGCCCCCTCAAGGACTAAACCCAAGGTCTTCACCACAGTAGCATTCGACCTTAACTACCTAAGAAAAGTAGTCCAAATATCTCCTTGGTACAATGATTCAAAAACAATTTAATTAAAATTTCTTACTGTTGTTTTAGACCATTATGATCTTGCCACATTCCCATAGCAGTACATGGCAAATATTTCTTTTTTTTAATTATTTATTTTGTTTTCAACATTCACTTCCACAAGATTTTGAATTCCAAATTTTCTCCCCATCTCTCACTTTCCCCCATCCCAGGACAGCATGCATTCTGATTACCCCTTCCTCCAATCTGCCCTCCATTCTATCACCCCTCTCCCTTCTCTTATTCCTTTCCCTTCTACTTTCCTGTAAGGCAAGATAGATTTCCATACCCCATTGCCTGTATATCTTATTTCCCAATTGCATGTAAAAACAATTTTTAACATTCATTTTTTTAAGCTTTGAATTCCACATTGTCTCCCTTCCTGCCTCCCCAACCACCCTCATTGGGAAAGTAAGAAATTTGATATAGGTTATACATGTGTAGTCATGCAAAACACTTCCATAACAGTCATGTTATGAAAGACTAACTATATTTCCCTCTATCCTGTCCCACCCTCCATTTATTCTATTCTGTGCTTTGACCTGTCCCTCCACAAAAGTGTTTGCTTCTGATTACTCCTTCCCCCAATCTGTTCTCCCTTCTATTATTCCCCTTCCTCTTATCCCTTTGTAACAACACTGTTGCTAGCAGCTAGTGTGGCTGTACGAGACCAATAATACCAGTGCACAGAAGAGCTGCCAACACAGGTTCTTCAATCTATTTTTCTAAAGAAAGCAACTTTAAGGGGTTAACAATCTCGGTTTAATTAAACATACATATATCATTCACTTAGTTCAGGGGGAAAAGACCAGCCCCCTGAACTTCAGGGGAAATACAAACAGAAATTACAAACAGATCAACAGACAGACTTTGTCTGATCAAATCACAATAATTACTAGGGAAGCACCAACATCTGGGATATAAGAGTGGGGGAGTGGGGGAAACTGTTTCAATGCCTTGCCCAGAGTTTGTCACCAACACTCTTTCAATGAGTGTACCCCCACAGGAAAAATGCCAACCTCAGAGCTTTTATACCCTGTTCAGGACCTTGAGGGCTGGGGCCAACTTAGCATTTAGGATATGGGAAAGTTTCAAATCAATGACTCCTGATTGCCTTAGTGCTGAGAAACACTCCAAAACAAAAACATCTCACTTTACCTGCCCCATTCAAACAAAGGCCAGACTCATTAAAGGCACTTGACAGCCTTAGCAGCCCAAAAGAGAAGAACATCAAAAAGTCCTTCCCTGATTACCATTACACCCCTTCCCCCCACCCCCGCTTTCCTGTAGGGTAAGATAGATTTCCATACCCAATTGAGTGTGTATGTTATTCTCTCCTTAAGCCAAATCTGATGAGAGTTAGGCTCATCTATTCCCTCTCACCTCCCCCCTCTTCCCCTCCAGCATAAAAGCTTTCTTGCTGCTTTTATGTGAGATGATTTTCTACATTCTACCTCTCCCTTTATCTTTCTCCCAGTACATTCCTCTGAAACCTTAATTTTATTGTTCAGCTCACCTTGTGCCTCTATCTATGTATCTATGTATACATGTATATATATGTGTGTGTGTGTGTGTGTGTGTGTGTGTATACACACATATATACATATATACACACATACATATACACACATACATGCACATACACATATATGTACATATATACACACACATACACATACATATATACATACATACATATCTATATATTCCCTCTAACTACCCTAATACTGAGAAAGGTCTCATGAGCTACAAATATCTTTCCATATAGAAATGTAAACAGTTCAACTTTAATAAGTCCCTTATGGATCCTCTTTCATGTTTATCTTTTCATGTTTCTCTTGATTCTTGTATTTGAAAGTCAAATTTTCTATTCAGCTCTGGTCTTTTCAACAAGAATGCTCAGAAGTCCTCTATTTCACTGAAATTCTATTTTTCCCCTGAGGTATTACACGCAGTTTTTCTGGGTAGGCGACTCTTGGTTTTAATCCTACCTCCTTTGACCTCTGGGATTATCATATTCCAAGCCCCCTGAACCCTTAGTGTAGAAGCTGCTAAATCTTGTATTATCCTGATTGTGTTTCCACAATACTCAAATTGTTTTTTTCTGGCTGCTTGCAATATTTTCTCCTTGACCTAGGAACTCTGGAATTTGGTACAATATTCTTGGGAGTTTTCCTTTTGGGATCCCTTTCAGGAGGTGATCGGTAGATTCTTTGCATTTCTATTTTACTCTCTGGTCCTAGAATATCAGGGCAGCTGCCCTTGATCATTTCTTGAAAGATGATGTCTAGGTTCTTTTTTTGAACAAGATTTTCAGGTAGTCCAATAATTTTTAAATTATCTCTCCTGGATCTCTTTTCCAGATCAGTTGTTTTTCCAGTGAGATATTTTATGTTGTCTTCTATTTTTTCGTTCTTTTCATTTTGTCTTATAATTTCTTAGTTTCTCATGAAGTCATCAGCTTCCATTTTCTCCATTCTAATTTTTAAGGAATTATTTTCCTCAGTGAGCTTTTGAACCTCTTTTTCTATTTGGCCAATTCTGCTTTTTAAGCCATTCTTCTCCTCATTGTTTTTTTGGACTTTTTTTGCCATTTGGGTTAGTCTATTTTTAAAGATTTAATTTTCTTCAGCATTTTTGGGTTCTCATTTAGCAAGCTCTTGACCCATTTTTCATGATTTTCTTGCATCACTCTCATTTCTCTTCCCGATTTTTCCTCTACTTCTCTTACTTGATTTTCAAAATCCTTTTGAGCTCTTCCATGGCCTGAGACCATTTCATGTTTTTCTTGGAGGCTATAGATGTAGGAGCTTTGACTTTGTTGTCTTCCTCTGGTCGTATGCTTTGATCTTCCTTGTCACCAAGGACATAAGAAAATACCTTTTCACCAAGAAAGTCAGCTTCTATAATCTGATTTTTCCTCCTGTTTGCTCATTTTCCCAGACAGTTACTTGACTTTTGAGCTCTTTGTTAAGTGGAGGGTGTATTGCCTCAAGCTTCTGGGTTTTGTGCAGCTCTTTTCAGAGATATTTCTAGGGACCTGTACAATTTCAGTTCTAACAAAGTGGTATGATCAAAGGAGAGGTATTTACTCCTCTCCTGGCCTGTGCTCTGGTCTATAAACAACCATAAGCGCTCTTTTCTACCCTGGAACTGTGAGGAGGATTCCCTCTCCACAGGCACCACCAGCTCTGCCACACCAGCACTCTTCCTCGCCCCAAGACTGCCACCCAGGACTGCAACCCAGATCACCCACTTGATTCCCCCACCATCTGTAGCCTGAGAGCTCTAGAAGCAGCCGCCATTGCAGCAGTGGCAGTCACTGCCCTGGGGCTGGGGCCAGACCACCTTCCTCTCTCACCTAGGTGAGAGACTGACCTTCGAAGCTTTCTTTGGTGTTTCTGGGTTAAGAAATCTGGAAACTGCTGCAACTGCCGGTGATTCAGTGCCCTGAGGCCTGCTCCAGTCCTGTTTCTGTAGGCATGGCCCAGGCTGGGCTGTGCTCTGCCCCAAGCATGACGCAATAGACCCTTCTTGTTGGCCTTCCAGATTGTCTTGGGCTGAAAATCTGCTTCACTCTGTCATTTTGTGGCTTCTGCTGCTCTAGAATTTGTTTAGAGTCATTTTATAGGCATTTTGAGGTGTTTGCAGGGGAGAGAGCTCAAACAGGTTCCTGCTTCTATTCTGCCATCTTGGCTCCACCTTGGCCCATCTCCCCCACCCTGGATATTTCTTTTTTAAATTGAGTTAAGATGAATTAAGAGGCCATCAAAGCATAATAGGAGAAATGCTGACATAAGAGTTGGTTTCTAATGGTCTGTCACAAACTAGCTGTGTGACCTTGGACAAGTCACCTCGCTTCCTTAGGCCTCAGTTTATTCATCTATAAAATGAGGAGATTGGACTAGATGTTCACTAAGCACTTTCCCAACACTACAATTCAATGATGTCCTAACTGTTTTGAGAATTTCATAATAATCCCTGAGATAGATAGGGATACCATAGGGTGTCAAGAACTCTGGGTTAGGAATTCCTGCTCTCACACATTAAGTGGGACTCAAGTTGAGTGGCCTAGAAGAATCAATGATCCAGTTAACAGCATATTCTCTGGAAGGATCTGGCTGTTTGCCTGTAGAGCTCTTCAAATGCCTTAGAGGATAGGCCCCAGCTGTGTGACAAAGCATCATCCCCATCAGGATACCAGACCAAAGGAAAAGAGAGACCACATATTTTCTGAGGACACTGCTGAGTCACTCTAATAGTTGCATTTGGTTTTCTTCCGTATCAGTGCTAAGGCACATTCCCTTCCCACTGCCTGTGATTGCAAGTGTGTCCTTTTCCAGCTGACGAGCATTTTTCTCCTTGGTGTAAAAAGAGCTGAAGTTGACATACTGCACTTGTTTCAGTTTAACAACAACAACCTTGGCTTCCACAAACAGATTGTGCCAAATCCATGCCAAACATCTTTGTTTGCATCACCGTATCATCTAAATGATGCCAGGACAGCCAAGAATCCTGTTTCTTAATTAACCGCTTCTGCTAGGGGGCCAATAGAGGGAAGCCAGGATTAGTCTGGGGGATGAGGAAAGCACAGAGGATGCAGAAAGAAAGGAGAATCCCTCATCATAGAGGAAGAACGTCAAGCAGAGAATTGGGAGCTTTATTGTTGTTGTTGTTGAGAACTGATGACATCAGGAGCCTTGCATTCTGGAGGAAGGCAGTCGGAATGGTAGAAGGCCTTGAGTTTATGTCATAGGAAGATCATCTTAAGAAACTAGAAATGTTTGGCCTGAAAAGAAACCCCTAGTGGGGGACATAGCAGCTGTAATTGAGAGGTAATTTGGTACATTAGAGAGAGTACAGGAGTTGGAGTCAAGAAGAACTGGGTTCAAATTCCACCTCAAATACTTACTATCTGTGTATTCTTCAGCAAATCTCTCAATTTTTTCTGGGTCCCAGTTTCCTCATCTGTAAGAAATGGGCATTGTACTGAATGACTTCTGAGGTTCCTTACAATTCTAAATCTAGGAATGAACAAATTTTAAACTACGTAATAAGTGGATACTAAGCACTGTGTAAAATGCTGGAGATACAAACACAAAAAGTGAGACAACTGCAGATTTCATGGAGCCTCTCTCCTCTCTCCTCCCTCCTGCTCTTTCTCTGTCTCTCTCCCTTTGTCTCTCTCTCTCTCTCTCTCTCTCTTCATCTCTCTCTCATATGTATGTGTGTATGTGTACACATACATATATACACACAAGTACATATACACATTAATATATAAATATATACACATATGGAAATATCAATATACACACATATATACATATATACACATATATGTGTGTATACATATATATATATACATGCCTATATAAGAGGAAAACAACACATGTAGGGGAGTGGTGACTATGGAGTTGTGTTTTGGTCTGAGAAGCCATGAGACAGTGAATGGAGTCACAGAATAACTGATTGACATACCCAAATCCAGTGCTTATCTGATTACTGTTCCCAGAACAAGAGGTCAAAAGGGGGTATGGAGTAGGGGGAGGGGATAACAGCATGGCAGAAGATGGCCAGAGTGCCAGCCTATTAATCGAAGCATCTGAAGGACTATTAGGGATAAGAAGGATTATATTTGTATTTGGAACCAGAGAGTGGAACCAAGAAGAATGGGTGGAAGCTGTGAAGAGGCATATCTATGCTTAAGATCAGAACACCTTCCTAACAATTAGACTGTCAAAAAAGCTAGTGGGTGCCCTCCCTTCTATTACCCCACTCCCCCCCCTTTCCTCTTACTTTCTTGTAGGGCAAGATAGATTTCTATACCCTATTGCCTGCATATCTTATCTCCTAGTTGCAAGTGAAAACAGTTTTTTAAACCTGTTTTTAGAACTCTGAGTTCCAAATTCTCTCCCTTCTTCCCTCCCCATCCCCCCTCCTTGAGAAGGCAAGCAATTCAATATAGGTTATACATGTATCATTATCCTATGCATTTATTTCGTGCACTTAAAAACATTATTCTAAGAAGGGGTTCATGGGCTTCACCAGAATGCCGAAGGAGTCCATGACATACAAGGTTAAGGGTCCCTGAACTAAAACGATCTCTAACATCCTTTTCCATTTCACATCCTGGTCCTATCAGTTATCATATCCCAACCTTCCTGCTTCTACCACTTTAAAAAGCCACAACATTAAAAAAGAAAGAAAAACACTGCACCATCCCCAAACTACTGCAATCCTTTGCTTCTTTTTTGACCAGTTCACTGCATTGGGAATTTTCCATCTGGACTCCCAAGAACGATAAGGTCTTGAAGAGCTGGGTCCGATACATTTCCTAAATCACATGTGAAAGAAATTGAGATGGAGCATTACATTGTCAGTGGCCTGGTGCCAGGAGAAACTGACTGACAGTGCAAATCAGACTTTTCTCTGAAGAGGCTACACCTCAGTAGACATGCTATCTGCTTTCTAAAGGCAATGCATTTTCATTCAAGAAGAATGAGGTCTAAGAAGTAGCTTTCCCTTTGATCGCTGGGGCACATTTCATGTGATTGCTTGTCCTCTGAACTAGGGGATATTTGCTAATGTTCCAAAAGGTCTTCCCACTTAAGGAGCTGGAAACGACCATTTCCCTACAAAATATGCTATTTGTGAAGATGAAGAAAGATTAGTCAGGTTGGAGGATTAGGGGAATGGTGATGAGAGGCAACATAAATAATTAATATGACGATAATTTAGACTGACTGGGGTTGCATTTTGAGATTTTTTTAAAAAGCTGCAGTGGGTTTGGAAAATGTTAAAATGGTACCTCAAATAGGCATTTCATTTAGATTTAATAAGACTGATTATTAAGAGCATATTTCACAACGATTAAGAATTCTGACATTCCCTCATCTAACAACTTTAATGCGTGCCACAAAAATTAAAATACTTATTTATACAACTAACTTGCTAATAAGTTCATTTTGAGGAATTTTCCAAACTTGCAGAAGGCCTAACTTTTTATAAGAAGTACAGAAAGGAATTACAGGATTTGAGCACCGTAGGAAAAATGTTATTAAATTTATCATCGGAAGCCCACACTTCTCCGATCACTTCATACACATCAAGGATGTGTGATTGACGGTGTAGTCATTCCCTCTGTGGACTGCCTCAGTGTTCCACTGGTATCCACACAATGCCAAGAGAATTTAAGGAAGGTCTCCAGCCTATTGGGTAGATCCACTGTGGCAAATTTATGGAAGGACATGAATAAAAGTTGCACAGGATGGGCAGACGTGGCTGAGGCATGATCTGCCTCTTAGAATCTCTAGTTTCCTTCAAAATTCAAGTCATATGTCTCTTACATGAAGCCCCTGGTTCCCTTAGCTGCCTAAGACTTTCCCCCCAAACCTTACATTTATGAGATATATAATATAATATGTATGTATATGTATGTGTGTGTATGCACACATATATACACACATACATATATACATATATGTATATGTATTATTACATTTTGTCTTTTCCTGATAGGAATGTAAACTCCTAGAGAGTGGTGTCAAGTTCAAATAGAAATGGGGGTCATGAAACCATACATATAGATACATGTGGGTAGTATACTGACCCAGAAAACCACATATTGTCATTATTTATGTTCTACTATATTTTTTTTGTAAAACATTTCCTAATTACATTCTTGTCTGGTTCAGACACCACTCGGGAGTACTGTGGGCTTTGTGTTTGATACCTCTCTCCTACAGGACAGGAATAATTTCATTCTTGTATATATCCCCAGTGTCACTGGTACAGCACCTGGTACATTGTAGGTGTGTAATCAGTGTTTGAGTGATTGCAAGGAGAACACTGATCCTTCAAAGGATTGCAATATATTAAATATGTATGCCACCAAAGCAGATCATAGCCCCCACTTTCATTCTGGCTACAGGCTTCAAAAGTTGCACAAGCCAGAAAATTCATCGGCAGTTGGCAATGAGTTTCTCTGGCTAGTTGAACTAGCCATCAGATGACAGACCTAGACTCCATCAGTAGGCCCATGAGTGAAGCCTTTCCAGCTTGGGAGAAAGCAGGACCTGGCCAAGCTTGTATTCTGCTGGGATTACCTTTGGGAACCAAAAACCACCTCCATGTCATGATAAAGTGTCAGAGTGGGACTTCACTCTCCCATGTTAAGACTGTAAAAGAAATGATGGATGCCTGGACTAGATGCTGGGCCAAGTGCCACATTCACTAAATATTCATGAATGTTTTATGTTATCAACCAACAGAAATTCCATGACAGAAGACACAAGAAGAATAACTAGATGTAATAGAAGAGTCATAGGATGTTGGGATCATGGAGCTAGAGCTAGAGAGAGCCTAAGGCGTCATCTAATCTAGCCCTTTTCATTTTACAGAGGAAGAAACTAAAGACCGGGCAAGTGAAGTTTCTTGACCAATATCACATAGGTAGTAAGCATCAGAGGCATAATTTTGAACCCAGATCTTTTGACTCTGGAGTCAGATGTCTACTGGAGTAGGCAGGATTTATGGATGATCTCCAACTTCTGCTGGATAGAGAGATCAATCAATTAATCAATAAATACTTCTTAATGACCTAATATGTTCCAGGCACTGCTAAGTGCTAAGAATACAAACACACTGAATGAATAATCTCTGCATGCAATGATTTACATTTCGATGGAGTCAATAAATACATATAAAAATGTAAAGCTTAGATTATATGTATATACATCTGTAAATACATGCATATATACATGTATAGATATAGATATGCATATTGTATATATATAAAATATATTAAAAAAGGAAGACACTAGGATGGGGGAGTCAAGACTAGCATCATTGTTCAGATTATATCTGTATAGTTTTTGCACGAGTTTAGCTAAATGGGCTGGTTAGAATATTTTATTGATGCAACCAGAATGGCAGATGTAATGTCCATCTAGGCCACTCCTGGCCCTGACAAGGCACCACAAAACAAGAACTTGTCATAAAGAAGACTGGATAAGAAAGTGATCACAAATTCACCGCCATTTTGGAAAATTGCCTGTGAAAGGTCATTCAAAGCTCTGAAATTACACCATTCTATGACTACATTGTATATTCTCTTCCTGCAAGATAAAATCCCAATTCCTTAGCCTGCTATTTAAATGCTTCTGTAATCTGATTCTACTTCTCTCTTTGATCTTAACTCCCAATATTGTCCTACATGCTATGGATAGTCCCATACCTGAGTCTTTCATCACATCATTCCTCTAACCCCTAACTTTCTCACATATGCTTATCTGTCTTAACTTTACTTAGAGAACCAGCATAAGACCCACTTCCTTCATTTGATATTTTTAATAAGAAGGTATATTTAGAGCTGATAGGCATTTTCCAGATCATCTGATCCAAACTTTACAGATGATGAAACTTATTAATTCCATTTAGCATGTACTAAGCATGGGCTTATTGGTCCAGATCTGTGATTTCACCAGTGTGAGGCACTCAACTGAGATGAAAGCTCCCTTCACTGACATAGAATTGCAACTAATCTGTAACTTACATACTAAATTGTTGCCTGGGATACTGAGGGATGAAAGGATTTGTCCACAAAGCCAATATATATGAAGAGGAGTATATTCCTTCAATACTCATTCAACAATCATTTATTAAGAACTTACTACATGCTAGGCACTGTGCTAGTTGCTGTGGGTGGGGACAAGGATAAAAATGAAACAATCCCTGCCCTCAAAGAGCTTCCATTCTAATGTTTTTCTTACTCAATGGCTAACTATATCTACAATACAGGTCACCTCTCATGTACTTTCTCACAACATATTTTTTACATGAAGGTTATGCCTTTTTAATTCAGTTGTAAATTCTTTAAGGAAAGGGAGCATGTTTCATACTATCTTGTTTCCCTAGTGCTTAGAACGGTACATTGCACAGAGCAAGCCACCAATAAATGCATGTTCTATTTGTTGTTCAGTTGTATCCAATGCTTCATGACCCCATTTGGGGTTTTCTTGGCAAAGATAATAGAGGGGTCTGCCATTTCCTTCTCCAGCTCATTTTATAGATGAATTGAGGTAAACAAGGTTAAGGGACTGGCCCAGAGTCACACAGTTAGGAAATGTCTGAGGCCAGATTTGAACTCAGGAAGATGAGTCTTCTTGACTCTAGGCCTGGCACTCTATCCACTATGCCACCTAGCTACCCCCCCCAATAAATGCTATCAGAGTATAATAGTCTAGTTAGCTCTAGGCTTAACAACCAATGAAACTACCAGAAGTACTTGTAAGCCACTTTCCTCACCATATGCTCCTTCAAGTTTATTTCTTTCTCTCATCTTCTCATTTCATTCTCTTTTCTTCTACTCTCCATATTCTCTGTCTTCTCCTTTATCACATTTCTGTTCCTGCCACCAAACATTCTGTCTCTGGGGATGTGGGGTTAAGTTCAGTCAGAAAGGATCAGTTACTGAGTACCAAGTTGAATTTGTGACACGACTCATCTGCCTGGTACTATAGTACTCCAGACCACTGGGCTTTACCACCTATGTTGTGCCTCCTCCCTAAGGACTAGCTGTACTTACCATGGAGGCCACACTGGTGGCCTAGTCACAGATACTTGGGTCTTTCCATACAATCTGTATCCAAAATCTTCAATCCAGTTAATAAACATTTATTAAGCATCTACTATGTGTCAGGCACTGTGCTAAGCACCAGGGATATAAATAAGAAAAAGAAAGACAATTCTTGACTTCGAAGAGCTTATATCAAATGGAAAAAGACAACACAGAGATGGAAACTGAAAAGCTGGGGGAGGGGCACGAAGGGATTCCCAGTGAGGGGCATGATGTTCCATGGAGCTGAAACCTAGTAGAAATGCTAATGAAAAATGGAGAGTTAACCCTTCTCTGTCTGTTGTTTCCCCTATTAGGATAGGAGTCCTTTGGAAGCCAGTATGGCCTCACTTTTCTATTTTTAATATGGGAGGATAGATAGGACCTGGACCTGTGACTTTATTGGCATAGAGAATTCACATTCCTTCAATCAAATGCCTAGAGTAGCATGTTCAATGGCAAGGCATGTAAAAAGAAGGATTGGAATTTGGATCTGACTGCAATTGAGGATACATATTCTACCAGAGGTGTCATATACATGGGCCCACAATACTTGGAAATGAGGCTCAAACCAGATTAAAGTGCAATTGGCAAATATTTAATAAAATAAATAAAAATACAATAATAGATAATATTTAATAATATAATCTATTAAACAATTGATAATATTAACCTGTGGATTTCTAAGTTAATAGGTGGCCCATAAGCATCTTTATGAATGGATTAGTGGCCCCCTTTTTGGTGACTTTCCTGGTGACATTCAGGACTCAAGATGTTGCTGACCCTTGTTCTAGATACTGTTTATGACAATATCAAATGCTACTAGTTATATGATAACTGGTAACAGAAGCCATGGAAATAAGTAGTCCTTTACTCACAAATGACAGTTAAAAATAGGTTAGTGGATGAATGTTTGGCCCAGGAGAATGGCTAGCATGTCCAGACTAGGGCAGTATTGACATGGACTGTACAAGTCAGAGAGTCCATCAATGCCACATTTCTGGCAGCACTGTAGGGCTTAAAATAGGCCTGTGTGGTTAAGGTAAACTAGAAACAGTAGAAGGGTTTTGAGGGGGAGATAAGAGATATTAAAAATATATTCTACAAAATGTTTCCAAGTTATTTATGTCCTATGATACTGATGATATGGTATGAATTTTTCATTTTGCAGTCACTCTATCTTTCCAGTCTTTTCCCATACCACTCCTTTCCAAGTACTTTATGTACTTTCCAAACCAAACTGTTCTGTCCCCAAAACAAGTCCTGTGATTTTCTATCTCTCTGCCTTTGCTCATGTTGTTCCTGGCACCTGGAATATTCTTCCTTTTTCCTCTTTACCTGTAGAATTCCTAATGATTCCTTTAATCCTACCTTTAATGCCACCTTCCCTGATCTGTTTCCCTAACTTGGCAATCTACATTTTCCCTTGCATAGGACACTAAGTTTTGATTTCTTTAATGAAACATCATGTATTATTTTGGATTACAGTTATTTTCTTATGTGTCCTATATTCCTAGTGGACTATATATCCTATCAGTGGAGCAATAATCTTATTTGAACTTTTTATCTCCTTTAGTACTCTTGTGCAGCATTCTGTAAGTAGTAGGTGATTAATAAATGTTTGTTTAATTGAATTCTAAGAAATATTATACCTGTAAAGAATACAATTTAGACAGTGTATATCATATTTCATGTTCATACACAACTGAGTTTTCTTTTTTAAAATCTAATAGCCCACAGGTAAATTTATTATGACAGTACACCTTTGAGTAGAAATCAATGAAAGTTTGAGAGATTCACCCAACAGAGGTCAAGGACAAAGGAGGAACAGATGTTGTTGTTGGTGGATATTGTTAAAGGTTGTGATTGAAATAATAAAACTAACTCATCGCTTTAGGAAGAAAAATACAATTAAACTCAGAAATTTCTATTCCTCTGGAACCATCCCCTTAGGACCATGATAGACTTAAGTTATTTAGTCAACTAGTTCTCAACTAGTTCTTGCTAAAGTATTAATGGGTAATAGTGGTTTAATTTGTTACCCTTCCCAAGTAACTTTTGCATTTTTAAGATAAGCCTTCAGTGCCTTGCTCCAAAACAGTGACTCTTATGCCGAGAATTTCAGGCAAAATTACACAGAAAGATTTCTGGAGGCAAGTCAATCTCTGAACGCCTCCAGGGATCTGATCTTGGCCCTGTGCCGTCTAAAAAATTTGCCAATGACTTATGCAGATAAATGCAAAGATGACATGCTTATCAAATTAGCAGAAGACACAGAACTGAGAGGAATAACTAATATACTAGATAACAGAGTCCACAGTCAGATATGATATTTCAAGGAATATAGACAAAGCCATAATCACCTTAAACTAACTACAGAATTTATTGGTAACATATAAACCACCAGTTGAATCCCTGTTCACACAAAATGTAAACAAGGAGACATAGACTTCCATTTCACCACTACTCTTGGGTCCCAATACTAGTGAGTCATTCTATCCAGACATAGCCCAATGACGGATGACCCAAAGACTAAGAGGCTATGCAGTATCATGGTTTTATGCTTAGGTACACAAAGGGAGCTGATGCCCTTTACAAATGCTCCAGTCTGGCGTAAGCAGACCTCACGGACCTTTCAATACACCAGTCATGAAGAGTTCACATACAGATAAACACAGGGATCAAAAGAAGTCTTTTTGTGCATCCACTGACATCATTTGTTCCAGCTGCTTTCTTCTATATTTCCTCTCCTCCTTATGAGGGAAGGGATCCAGGCTAACCAACCTATATTATAGCATCAGGAATCAAAAATATAAGCTAGAATATTTGGGTTGAATTATGATAAAATTTAATAGAGGAAAATGTAGTCACAGTTTTTAAAATTTCAACTTCATGAATATGGGATGGGGACAGCTTAGCTAGAAGGCAGTTCATTTAAAAACAGGGGGAGGGATTTAATGGCCTATAAATGCAATATGAGTCAAGAATAGGATGTGGCAGCTGAGAAAGTGAATTCAATGTTAGCTTGCATTCGGAGAGGCATAATGTCTTGGACTAGACAAGTAACAGAATCATCATACTTTGCCCTGGTCAGACTACATCTGCAGACTACAAAGTGTTCAGTTCCTATAAATGGAGGAGTGTCCAAAGGAGGTAGTTAGTCAGCTTCAAGTTAATGCCATATAAGAACTGTTGAAGGAACTGAATGTTTAGCCTGGAGTAGAGAAGACTTGGTTGCATGTTTATTAGGAGGGTATGTGGGAAGGGGCTGAATGGGAGAGATAAGATAAAATAGCCATCTTCAAGTATTTGTCATTTGGAAGAGGAATTAATTTTTTCTCTTTGATCCCAGAAGACCCAGCTACAGACAGTGGACACAAGTTACCACAAGGCAAGTTTAGGTATGATGTAAGGGAGGAAATTGCAAACAATTAAAGCTATCCAAAAATGAAATGGGTTGTTTCAGGAAATAGCAAGCTCTCATTAGAGTAAGTCTGCATCAAAGACTGGATAACCATTTGTTGGGTATGTTGCAGAGATGGGATAGACAAGATGGCCGCTGGGTTCTCTTCCAAATTTGAAATGCTGCAATTCTTTGAACACCTGACTGGATATAAGATGAAGGTGATACAGTTTATTCATTCATACCACATGGACAGCTACCCTTCTTGTCTATGAGTAGAATTTCTGGTTCTATAGTAAGGAGACATTGTTATCAAACATAATCTTCTCCCTTCCCCCACCAAGTAAATACTCCTATACAAGTTAATATGTAAGGAATTATCAGGTCGGCATTAATGTCAGCCCAGCTCTGGTAATTTAGAACTTTTGTAACTTTGGATAGGTCACTTAACCTTTTTGGGTAGAAGTTTCTGTAAAACAATAGGTATGCTGTGAGTGAAATGGAAGGCCTCTTCCAGTTTTGAATCTATGCTCCTATCTCCAATTTGAATGAGTGATTCTTCAGATACCGACCTCAGCAATGGAATCTAGGAAATGAGCTGTTCACCTGTGGCTACAACTAATATTGATATGGCAGCCCACAATCTATCCTCTAGTGCCATTAACACCAAGCCTTCTAGACAGAGTAGGTATCCTGTAAATGGCATATTTGGTGCCATGTTAACAAACAATGAGAAAGATGAACACAGTGTCCAAAAATTTACTTACAACCCATCTTGAATCCCAAGAAAAAGTAGAGATATGAGGTAGAAATTTGTTCTGAAACCTTCCAAACATGTAGTCTTAGAGGCATAAATTTTGTATCCTCTTCTAATTTATGTCAAAAGCTATTGTGGGAGAATTAGCAAAGTTCCATCTTTTCAAACGTCAGAGCAGATGACCCATAACTGCATAGGCGTTTGAATCTAAGGTTATAATATGACTTGGAAGGAACCTTAAAAATGTTTTGCCACAGTTAAAGTGTGATCGAAACATATCACTTCAAGAGTCACAATATTTATCATTTTAATATTAATAATGTCATTTTGCATAAAGTTCCATTAAGGGAATAATTCTATTAAGGCTATAAAGATTTTCATACAGAGAAAAATGTAAAATATTCAAAATGTGTCATAGAGAAAGAAAAGCAGCAGCGTCACTAACACAGAAACCAATTTCTTTTCTTTGCAGATATTTAAGGCAACCATGCAGTCCCAAAGATAAGGGAACACACTGACGAGCAAAAGGAACACTGTTTGTGAGCTATCTATCAAAACAGTATAAGTAATTTACTAAAAAAAAACCTTGTATTTTATATGTCTGGGCACTGTAAATGAAGGCATGAAAACTTTATGAAGGATACTCATAACAAAACTCCCTAAATTACCACCTAGTTAGGAGCAAATCTCCATTCTTCCATAGCTTCTATTACTCAGTGTCATTACGTACTGAATGAGACGGAAGTAAGTGGGAAAAGAGGGTCATCTCATGCTCAACAGCTATGGTGATGCAAATATAGGGATACCATCCCCAATACAAGTGAAGCCATCTTAACAAATGGTGATTAATGAGGCTGATGAAACCTTTCAGTCCTGTGCTATTATTCCCCTGTGATGATTAGATAGACAGGGTCTCAAAAGTAGAATCATTTGGTGCTGTCTCTCTTCCCCATACCAACCTTTTCAGATCAGGCACCCAGAATAAACTCCCAGCATGCATATTAGTTTCATGTCATAGCTCTCATTTCTAACCTTTATTCAACTTGCCAGGGTTTGATGAATGGGTCCCTTAGTTCCCCTTGCAGAATGGTTGCTTTCTTCAGCAATGGTTTTAAATATACAACATCTGCTATGTCTGCTTGTGATGCCAAACAAATGCCACGTCCATGAGGACACTTGTGTGCAGCTAACACCTTAATAAGACATACTTTCTCAAAGAGCTAGGGATGGTTTCAGATTGCCAGTGTTATTGGCAAGTAGTTGTTTGGCATCCTAAGGTTATACTCAGCAAGTACTTACAATACCAGAAAGAGCTCAAGCTATCTAAATTCATCTCCCAAAGTCCAGTTTGGTTATCTCAATGGATCAGACTGCTTCATCCAAAAATGGTTTGGAATAGATCCTGACTTCTTTAAGTCAAGTTAACGAACATTTATTAAGTAGCTATTGTATTCTAGGCAATGTGGTATATGCTGGAGATACAAAGAAAGGCAAAAATAGTTCTTGCTCTCAAATTGCTCAGTCTAGAGAGGAAGACAATATGCAAGCAACTATATACAAACAAGAGACATGCAGGACACACTGGAGATAATAAAGGCATTAAGGGATAACAGGAAAGACTTCTTACAGAAGGTGGGATTTTCTCTGGGATTTGACAAAATTAGAGAAGCCAGGAGATAGATACGAGCAGGGAGAGAGTTCCAGTCATAGGGGACAGCCCATGAAAATGTCTGGGTCAGCAGATGGAGTATCGTATTCAGGGAACTGCAAGGAAACCCCTGTCACTGGATTACAGAGTATATGAAAGGGAGTAAAGTATAAGAAGTCTGGAAAGACAGAAGGGGACCAGGTTAGGAAGAGCTCTAAAAGCCAAATGGAGGATTTTATATTTCATTCTGGAGGTGATAGGGAACCACTAGAGTTTGTGACATGATGAAAGCTTTACTTTAGGAAAAGGGGAGGTTTGGAAATTATGGTGCAGGTAAAGATTGGGATTTGTGGGGAAGGGAAGGGAATAAGCATTTATAGGGCACCTGTGTCAGGCACCACACTATGTGCTTCAAAAATATTGTCTCATTTGATCCTCGTAACAACCCTGTGGGGTAGGTGCTGTTATTATCCCCATTTTACAGTTAAGGAAACCAAGGCAAATAGAAATTAGGTGACTTGCCTAGGATCATACAGGTAGGAAGTATCTGAGACCAGATTTAAACTCAGGTCTTCCCAACTCTAGGCCCACCAGTGTTCTGTTAAGAGTTGTAAGGAAGCAGAAGTGAAATGAAAACAGATTCTTATCAGAGAAAGGTATTTCAGAGTACGTGAACTTTCAAGCAGAATTCCTGTGGGGAATGGCAAAATCTCTGTGTGCTGCTGAGGTGAGGTGCAATAGGAGATCATGGGAAATGAGCTAGGAGACAAGCATGTTTGAGAAAATATTAATGTGTATATTGCAGTCCCCTAGTATAACAGCTAGGGTTGGGAAGAGAGAGACTATAAGCCAGACACTGAATTCAGTAAGAAAAGCAGGAGAATGTCCTAGAAATTGGTAGACAGTAGCTACCAGAATCTTCATTGGGTGGTAAATATGGATTGAGTGAATGAACCTTAAAAGGGAAAAGATTATTGAGTAATGGTGGTAGAGAGAGAAATTAGAAGTGGCCATGGAGAAGGGAGTATTCCAGCTCCCCCACCTTGACCTGTGAGTTTTGGGGGTGGAGTGGAGGTGGAATATGAGTGAAAGTACAAAGAGTTCCAGAAAGGGTGGCCGGGGAAGTCCTATCATCCAGAGAGCCAAGTCTCAGTTTGAGCCAGAAGATGAAAAGATTTAAAAAGGAAAAGGTTTAAGATTAAAGCACATTAATTTCCTACGGAACAGACATCTGAAACAGCACCAGGAAGGTGTAGGTTAGGTTGGATGACCTATAATATAATAATTGTAGCTCTCAGATTCTGGGCTTCTAAAACAAATTCAAGGCAATATCTAATCTCAAAGAAATGTCTAAGGTAAGGATATGTCCACAGTGAAGTCAAACAGTAGTTCTCCTAATTCCCAAAATAAGTCAACTTCTGAACCTGAGGGCAACACTTGTTGAAACGTCCACTGAGTGACAAACCTTGGAAATTTGGAAAGTATTTGAAAGACTCAGTGGGACGGGAGGTTATTGATTTTAGGTGACTGGAAGCCAGGATGTGAATCTGAATTCCCTGGTGTTCATGTTGTTTATTTAATTTGGTTTCTCTGTGTGTGTATGTGCACACAGATGTGTGTGTATGTGTGTATGCGTCTCAGAAAGCCTAGTCAGCCTTATATAGGCAACCTGGGATTTACAAGAGCATTCACAGCAAGTTTCAAGGACTTTGCAGGCCAGGACGGGAGGGAAGAGCTACTAGGAAACTACTGTTCCCTAGAGTGGAGGGATAAAACAAAGCAGGGCCCTTTGCTGACCAGGCAACAACACAAGTTCCAACTCCTTAGAGGCAGCAGGTGATTTATCCCGGCGCCTGAAGACGCTGCTCAACGAGCAATTTCAAGACAGACTTGTGGTCAGGGATATTTATATTAAATGTGATTTTTTTTAACATCTTGCTGGAATAAAAAAATTACATCACAGTTTAATTCATCAGAAGCCAAGAAATTAAAAACTATTAGTCGTGTGATGCATGATTTTTGGAAAGAACAGAAAATAAACTTAGAGTCTTTCAAACTATTATTTGAAGATGTCCCTAGATAGAGTCACCAAGACTTAAAACTAAATGATCCCTCACAATTCCTGTTTCTCCTCCTCCTCCTCTTCTTCTTTTTCTTATTATTAATTATTATTATTATTACTTAGCATTTATTTAGTGCTTTAAGGTTTGCAAAGCACTTCACAAATATCATTTCATTTGATCCTCACATCAACCATGTGAAGGAGGTGCTATTATTATCCCCATTTTAAAAGGGAGGAAACTGAGGCAGGTAGAAGTTAAGTGACATACCCAGGGTGACACCACTAGTGTGAGAATGGATTTGAACTCAGGTCTTCCTAACACCAAGTGCCCCGTACTCCTTAGTTGCCTCTTATCTCTTCCTTTCCATTCTACCTGAATTACGGCTATAGTCTTTTAGCTGACCTTTCTTCCTCTGGTCTCTTCCTGCTCCCCCATACCCTACTCTTCCACCCCTGCTACAAGATGAGTCTTCCTGAAACACCCTCTCATCATGACTCACTCGTCCTGCTAAAACCAATAAAAAAAACCCTCCAGTAATGCTATTGCCTATAACTTCCTCACTTTCCAAGACTTCCATCAACTGGCCCGCAATCAAATTTACCTCTCATTCTTCTTCTTTAACGCAAATCCTATTGTGAAGACCAAGGGCTTATTCTTACACTTCGGTGTCTTCCAACCAATCCCTTCCTCCTCCTGACCTTCTCTCTGTGAGTCTAAAACTAAGTCTTCCTCTAATGTCCAGCTTAAGGCGAGCCTTCTCCATGAAGCTCTACTCTAGCAGTGAGGAACCCTTGGCCTCGAGAACACATGCGGCCTTCTAGGTCCTCAAGTTCGACCTTTGGACCGAGTCCAAGTTTTACAGAACAAGTTCTTTTATGAAGGGGGATTTGTTCTGTGAAGTTTGGATTCAGTCAAAGGGCCGCACTTGAGGATCTAGAGGGCCACGTGGGGCCTAGAGGACGATTCACACTCATCCTTCCAAATAAGGATAGTAATAGCAAACCTTATTGTGAGGATCGAATAAAATAGTATGTGAAAGTACTGTGACGACCTTACGTGTACTACATAACTAAGAGCTAATACGACATAACTAAGAGCTTATTCCCTGATTTCCCATGGCACGCCTAGTCTCTTCATACAATAGAGCACTAGGCTGCCTATTAGTTAGTGAGGCAATCTGGCATAGTTGGAGTAAGGAATACCCACCCGGATGGCATTTCTACCTCAGATGATCACTACCTGTGGAACCCCAGACAAGTTACTCAACCAATCTGAGGTTGTTTCCTAATATGTCAGATGAGAACTCTAATATTCCTTCCAGAAACCTGTGATCCCATGATTAGCTATTGTTCTCTAGATTGTCTTCCAAATAAGACTGTAACCTTCTTGAGAGCAGAAATCCTGTCTCCTATTTTCGTATCCTGTTTAGCACATAACACAGTATTGAGCAAACATTGGGAGCTTAATTATTACTTCTTATTTTAAAATGCATATAAAGAGTTTCTAAAGATATAGAAGGGATCTCTAGAGGCTTCATTGTATGGAGAAGAAAACTGAGGAGCAGGGGAGCTAAATGTCTTGCTTGAGATCACACTAGTAGGAAGAATCACAGATCGCGTTTTAGCCAAGGTCCTGCAAGCCCAGAGCAAGTTCCTAGAAAAAGTAAACATACTGATCGCCAACTGCCTGATCTAAACTGTGAACTTTCCTCACCCTCTAGCACAATGCCCTGCACAGAGAAAACCTATAACATTTTGTTGTTGAATGACAGAATAAAGGAAATAACAGTTTAAGACCAAATGACAATAAATACTTAACAAAATTGAAGTTGAAATATGAGCCAGAAAGGTCACCATACTGAATAACCTGATTAGGACAACTAGACCATCATTTATATCAACATATAATCTTGTTCATTGGAAACATAGGGGACTAAAGAGGGGGAAATTAGCTTTGAATTATTTGTGTTCCAGTGACCAGCACATTTTATTTTGTATTTATTTTATTAGAGCACAACAAGGCATCTAATCGTTTTAAAATTTGTACTCTTTGAATAAATAAATGTTGTCTTAATGAGGCTTTTACATTATAAATAAAGGTCTATTCTTCAGGAGTCACTGGTCTCACTCCCAGCCTCTAGTGAAACAGAAGAGAAAGTTAACAGCTTAGAAAGCCCAGTCTCACGTCTTCCCTCCAAGGGAAGAGCTTAACTAGGAATCTCAACTAGATCCTAAGATTTACGAAAACGAGCAGTGAAGGAGGACCCACGAGAAGACTCCGTTCACTTGTTGTGATACAAAAGGATACCCTGACCTTTAATTAATTAAAATTTCCTAAAAAGACCAACAATCAATAAAACATACTAAAGAAATTCTCATAAACCACCCATTATTCACAGGAGACCTACTTCAGAAGGGTTATTGCCATGCTATTGTGAAAGTAGGAAATAGAAATCAATTCTTTGCATAAACCGTATTCAGTAGGGTCTCTAAAGACATGCTCGTCTTGATCATGTTGCCATTTCCCTGCATCTCCATAGTCATGGGATGTAGAGCTGGAAGAGACCTTCGACATCATCTACAACTCTCTCATTTTGGAGATGACAAAACTGAGGTCTATGAATGTGAACTGAGTTGGCAAAAATTCTTCAATGAGAAGATGGCAGTATTTTAAACTCAGGTTTTCCAGTTCCCAATCCCACGCTCCTCCCACTCACTGCCCGAGCTATCTTGTCCCTTCTCCATGCCTTCTGTCAATCTCTTGGTTTACAACTGGCTGCTCCAAACTTAGATCCTGCAGCCCATCTAACTTTTTATACATCACATTTGCCCATTTCTCATCTGTTCAGCCAGTTCTAAATAATGGGTTTTCCCAATCTCTGCAGTTCTACTTATTCATTCATTCATTCATTCAACTAGCATTTAATAAACACTAAATGTGTAGAGAATTGCAACAGGTGCTAGAGGAGATATAAAGTCAGATTTGACATGGCCCTTGCTCTTACGGAGCTTACCAACTAGTAAGGAGATGTGACAAAAACAGAATTGTAGAATATTTTTATGCTAAAGGTGTTAGAGAGGAAGCATGGCACAATAGATAATAAGCTGATCTTGGAGTCAGAAAGAGTTAGGTACAAGTCCTGACTTTGGCATGTGCTATGACTGACCTTGGGTAAGTCACTTAAGTCTGTCAATGCTCTAAGAAAATCTTGAAGACTATAAATTTAAGAGGAGTTGCTGAAGTGGAATCAGTGGAGGAAGCTTCCAATGCAGAGGGGTTCTCTAGGTTTGGACCAAAACAAAATGGTATGTGACATACACGTGTGTGTATGTGTGTATATGGCTAGATGGATGAATATGTATAGACACATTTTGCTGCTATTCAATCATTTCAGTCATGTCTAATTCTTCATGACCCCATTTGGGGTTTTCTTGGCAAGGATAATGGAGTGGTCTGCCATTTCCAGCTCATTTTACAGATGAGGAGTTAAGGGACTTGCCCAGGGTCATACACCTAGTAAATGTCTAAGGCCAGATTTTAACTCAGGAAGATGAGTCTTCCTGACTCCAGGCTTGGCACTCTATCTACCATACCACCTAGCTGACCTGTATAGATACATACAGAGAAAGAGTAGTATATAGATATCTATCTAGATAGCTAGCTATATATAACATAATATAATATATAGGTATATTATATATTACATAGTTATACTTTTTACATATGTAAATGAGAGTGAGTGTGTGAGAGTGAAAGAGAAAGAAACACAAAGAGAACGAAACAGAGAAAGAGAAAGAAGAGATACACAGAGAGAGAAAGAGATAGAGACAGAGAGAGGGAGAGAGAGAGAGAGAGAGAGAGAGAGAGAGAGACAGACAGAGAGAGAGAGAGAGAGAGAGAGAGAGAGAGAGAGAGAGAGAGAGACATGCACTCCCAGCCTCTGACTATCTGAACTATTGCTGACCCTGGGCCTTATTCAAGTTCTTGATACCTTTCTATTCCTCCTTCCCCAATCCTAGACCTTATAACAGCACCCAATGTCCCAGCTATCTACTTTGCATTTATAATCTCCAGCTACTGTTTAATGTTCCCCTTAACAGGAAGGAAGAATATAAAGGCATTATAGACATGATAAAAATCAACATCTGCCCGGCCAGACCAAGTCAGACCAAACTAGAGAAGACCAAGCATTTTTGACAGTTTTCCCCCAAGACTGTAGGATCAATTCTGCTTGAAATTTTATAAGATCCAAGATGACTGAGTATAGGACAAGCCTACTGGCTACCCTTTGACGTTATTGATCTCAGTTGCAAATGCCTTGAGACATAAACATTTGACAAATGAAAGAAGATATTGTGGGCCAGATGGATTGCTACTTGAAGATAGCCTAAAAAACCAACTAAACTAAAAATCCTGAGCTATGTCTACCATCACAGAGTGACCATTCTTACACCAAGGGGAAGGAAAGATGTGAGACTGGATGATAGGCCAGAGAAGGGTTTGAGTTTTTCTTCAGTGGGAGCCATATCACCTTTCTAGAACATTGCTCTAAAACAAATGAAAGAATATGGGGTTTGAAATGACTGCCTAGACTTACCATTCACCATCTAGAAATTGATATAACTCTGATTGAACCTAAGCCTCCAAGCCTTCATAGAACTGTAGAATGATTTCACTGGGACATAATCCTAACATCATTGTCTCTAAATCAACTTGAGGAAGATTTATTCTGACCTCTTTATTAATCAACCAGTTTGCAAACATGTATTAAGTACCTACTATGTGCTGGTTATTGTGCTAGATGCTAGGGACAGAGACAAAGGATAATCAGCCCCAACCCTCAAGGAACAAGGAATCCTAACATGGGAGATAATAAGCACAAAAAGTACACCATACGCACACACACATACATATGTATATGTATATATATATATATACACACACACACACGTGTGTGTGTGTGTGTGTGTGTGTACACACACTAAAATAAATGAGTTAGTTTAATGAGAGAGGGAAAACGCTAGTAACTAGGAAGATCAGCAAAGCTTTGTGCTGAAGGTGATACTAGAACTGATCTTTGAAGGATTCTAAGGTGAAGAAGTGATTAGGAAGTGCATTCCAGCATGAGGAGAGAGCCCATGCGAATGCCATGAGATGAGAAGACGAGATGTTGAGTTGTGCATGAGGAAGAATTGGTTGAATAGTAGTACATGATTGGGAGTAATATATGATAATACTAGAAAGTTAAGTTAGGGTGCAGAGCACTTTAAATGCCAAATATTGGAGTTTGTATTTGAGTCTGGGAGTAATTACAGAATCACTAGAATCTGAGTGGCGTGGGGAGAACATGGCCAGAACTAGTACTTTAGGAAAATCCCCTTGGAGAAGAAGGGTAAGTTGGCAAAAGAAAAGAGAAATCAGAAAAGACCATTTAGAAGGCTATTTCAGTAGTCCAGGTGAGATATGTCGAGGGTCCAAACTGGGATAGGGGCCATGAGATTAGAGAGAAAGAGCAATGTGAAAAATGTTGTGGAGGTAGAATTATTCAGCTTTGGTGTCTGGTTGGATATTTGGGATGATGGAATGAGTTGAGGATGATCACAGACAGCAAACTGGATTACTAGAAGGATGAATGGTGGCACACTCAACAGGCACAGAGAAGTTGGGAAGAGGTTTGGTTTGGGCAGGGAGCAGGGGACTGGTGATAACAAGATCTATTTTGGACATGTTGAGTTGGAGATGCCTACAGGACATCCAGAATGACTGATGCCTACAGGACATTCAGAATGACTAATAGGCAGTTGGGGATGTTGCACTAGAACTCAGGAGAGAAACTAGGACTTAGCCTTGATATATAGATCTGGAAGTCATTTGCATAGAGATGATAATTGAACCCCTGGGAGCTCTTGCTGGCCATTATCAACACTTTTTGGCCTAGGGCCAGGCACATCCAGCAGACAGGATAAAATAGACCACAGAACAAATAGATGGGGTCCTAGGAGCAGGATTCACGGATCCTGTTTAGTAGGGCAGTTCTCACTGAGGCTCTGACCTCCAAGACTCTAGCCTGCTGCCTGCCTAGAACTATAGTCTATGCTTTGCATCCTGCATATACCTGCTTTCACTGCTTTAGCTTACTTCTCTCTAGGCTCAATTTTTTACCTACTTGACCCACGGATCTTTTTAGTCCTATCTGCTCTTCTAGTATTTGACTTTGTGCCTCTTTAACCTGTGGTATTTTCTGGATCCTTTGATGTTTAGCTGAACTTCTGTTTCTGTCTAGCCCTCTTCCTTTACAGTCTGCATGCTAGCATGATGCCATGGCCTTAACTTAGCCCTTGGATACCTTTATTCTTTGAAATTTAAGTTTACCTCTAGTCTTTTGAAATTTATTTTAGTTTAACCTTCCACCTCTGTTCTACTCTATCACTTTCTACCCTTTAAGAAGTATATATAAATATATATGTACATATATATAAAAAATCTATAAAGCACATTTTATTCCCAAGAAATAATATGTTTTCAAATAATAAGAGTTTTTATGTTTAAAGAAGGTACTGAACTCTCATCCATAGGATTTTTTTTATCACCTCCATGGTGTGACTTTAAGAGTTCAGGGCAATAGGCCCCTTTTCAAAAATCTCCCCATGAATATTAGGAATTACTTGAACATCATGGTCAAGACTTAAGAGGATAATATAGCCCATGTAAGTTTTGAGGATCCTTATCTCAACTCCCACTCCTATTGATGAAAGGTGTTTCCAGAACTAGGCTAGCTATAACTCTTCCTTTGGGGTTCCAAGGTCACACCCCTGAGGGAGTATTTATTGAGGCAGTACAGTAAGAGCAGTTGAAATGTCTCTACTCCCACTCCCCATATACACACACTCATACACAAAGGTCTGTGATATACTTTCCCATAAGTTCACACAGAATCTGGGGGAAAGTGGGCTCAGGTTTAGAAAGCATGAGAGTCAAAGGAGTAACTCACAGCTCCTAGCTGCTGGAAGTCCTTTCCTCCTATTTGTGGGGCGTAAGGAGCTTCTTCTATGTACGGTGTGGTCTCTTTGATGAGCTCCTTATAGAACTTTGGTTCCAAATGATGCAAACACTCACCTGCTGATTGAGGATGCCCTTGAGGAAAATGATAGAAAGATGAGAAGTATGGCATTTGACTACAGACCCTTCTTCCGTCAATGGAGGACAAAAAGAGATCTGGCCTAAGCTAAGACCTCTCCTTTCCAGTCCATTCCTTCTGAATAGTGGGCTAGAAAGCAACACAAATTCTAATTTCTCTTTTCAACCTGTTCAATAATTTCGAAATCCCTGGGGTGTGGTCAAGTTGCCTTGGTCTATCCATCATTCCAGTTTGAATGCCTTTTTCACAATTAGTCTGATTGACTGAAACCCAGTCCCAACTATGTAAGATATCAAAGCTAAAAAGGAGAAGGGCAGTTTCCACACCACCCTTATAATAGATAAGACTATTATCTTATTTCAAAATAAGAAGATGTATCAGAGGCCTTCGAGGCTATGGGCAAACCAGGAAATCCTCAGTAATTGGAGAGTTGAAAAAGGCAAACAGATCAAAAGTCCAGACTGCAACTATGAAGTACCAACAACCTGAAAGCTAATTCTGAGGCAAACTCCTAGTCTCACCAGAAGATTCTTGTATCCTTCTTGTTAGGGCAGGGCTTAGCCAGTCTAGAACCTATAGGTAAGAGCAGGAAAATAATAGTACTTGGCTAAAGGGAGTATGTGAGTGTAACATCAAGGCAAATTGTGACAATTTTATTAGTTCTTCAGACAACCCAAAATTGTCTGACACATTCGAGTCTGCTCACACTCTCCTCTTCTGACTTGGGAGGTGGAAAGGAAATTAGACAATTGCACTCAAACTCAAGTATTAAGCTGCTATTTGGGGCACTTGACCTGGAGACTGTGTGGAAAGCTGTTCCTGCTAAAGTCATTCCACCTGCCAGCCATTTCATGCGACTTGCTGAGCCTCAGAGCATAACTAACTCTTGGGCAAAGGAGGCAGAAGGAAAAGACTTAAGCAAGAGCTAGGTGAAGCTGGAGAACCCTATGCAAATCAGTCTCAGAGGTTTAAAGGCTAAAGAAATCAAATAGTTGCTCTAATGTCCTAAAATATGGAGAGAAATGAATTTAGGGTCTCTAGGTACCTCATATATCCTTCAAAAACTTACATCATAATATGAATTTTTAGAGGAAGTATATAGTCTAACGAAATTGATTTTCTCTTCTTTAAAGTCTTATTTCTACTTTTTGGTTTTTTTTATCACAATCATCAGAGAATATGCACCATCACTTCCCCCATTATGCGCCTTCCTTTTATAACAAGGAGAGCAAAATCGACCAGTATAACGATGACAAGTGACTGCATATACAGCATTCCACATTCCTAGTCCCTCGCCTCTTCAATAAAGGAGAGAGGTGAATTTCCTCATCTCTTCTCCAAGGCCAAGATTTATGAACCATAGTCTTAACATTTCTGTAAAGCATTGTTTAAAGAGAAAATCATCTTAGAATCCTCTGAATTTACAAAATCTGCACTATCTCTGTATAACAAGCCTGAGAGACATTCCCAAGGTTCTTGTGAAGTCTGTCTTTAATGCTACTAAGATTTGGTTCAGATTCTATGGAACCCCACGCAGGCCATTTTACAGAACACTTGCACACAAAGCCCCTAGGTGGGCTCTAACCCACTCTTTCTATAGAAACAATATCACAGCTTCATTCTTTTTATTGCTTTCCTTATTGAACTGCTCCACTTGGCTTATTTACTGTAGTCATTCACTATGCTGAGGAGTTCAAGAATTTTCCCACAATAACAAACTTACGGGTCCCCAGACCTCCTTTTGTTACATAAGCCACTGAAGACATCAGCAAGCATTTTCGGACTCTAGACTGAAGAGGAGAAAAGCACGAATTTCCAGCTTATATTATGATGATTATAATTCTTGCTTCCTCAGGAAAAGGCTCCCCTAGCAAGGGGCACTTTGCATTCAGTCTCTCCACAGTATGTCTTTCCTTTACAAAAAGCAGTCTGTTGTAACCTGTGAATTAAACTCACCGAAGAAGGTGAAGTTGAATTTCAATGAGATAAAAACAACAGATGGAGAGTAGTAGTAGTGGCAGTAGTAGTAGTAGCAGCAGTAGTACTAATGATACTATTATTATTAACAATAATTATGGCTAATATGTATATAGTGGTTTAAGAATTTTAAAGTATTTTATATATGTTATCTCATTTGAGGCTCACATAATCTTGGCAGGCAGGTGCTATCATTATTCCCATTTTAAAGATGAGGAAACTGAGACCAAAGGAGAGAACATTAGTTGTCCAGAGTCACACAGCTAATAAGTAATCTGAAGGATCTGAGCTCAGGTCTTCCTCACCCCAAGTCTAGTCCTCTACACATTGTATCACCTTCACTGTCTATGGTACATGAAAGACATAATTTATTTATGGAGTGGAAACAAGATCAATTTGGATTCCTGTTTAGAGGGACCCACCATTAACAAAGTAGTCATTCTCTCAGATAAGTTATTTTACCACTCTAAGTCTCAATTCTTTTTATCTGTCAAAAGGAGGCTAATAAAGTTTGTCTTAATTACCTCACAGATCTGTTGGGACTATTTAAAGAGAGATATGAAAGCACCTATTTGACTAAAAAAGAAACTGATGCTTAGAGAACTCAAGTGACTTGCCCATGATCACATAAACAACATATTAAACTTTCACGTCTTATAGAAAGCCTGATTATTTATCTTCGACAGATGGGAAAACTGACCCCAGAGAAAGAAAAGTGCCAACAACAATGGGTCAAGAATCCAGGTCTCCCTACCCCCAATCAGTGCTTTTCTCACCAGACCTCACTAATTTCTACAGCCCCAGGTAACACTTATTAGCACTATAATTAGCTCATGGCAAAGTCACTTGGCCCAAATTCCCCTCATCAACGCTCTCTCTGCTTCTACTATGCAGAGAGTATCCATGGAACCAAAAAAACTCCCTGTCAATATCACATGAAACACCCCATTACTCAGAGAAAACACAAATCACCCTGGAAACTTAAGTACTCCTGTTACCTAATTCCATTTCATCTTCTTAAAGGATAAACAAATCAAGCCAACCCAACAACTATTTGAGTGACAACCAATAGTGGGAACTGCAGGTTGCTTTGCCAAGATATTTTAAGTACTACATAAATTCTCATTAAAATTATTGGAAGAGAAGAATATTGAGTAGAATCTGTGCACATTCATTAAAAAGTCCACAAATTCTCAGAATGAATATTTATACTGAAAACCCCCAAATTCCTCCAAAGCACTAAGGCATATTTAGTCTCATATTAAGGCACCTCCAAACACAATTCCTCCAAAGCACTAAGGCATATTTTAGTGAGAGGAAAGAAAAGGGATTTTTAAGAGGACCAGTCCCTAGGTTGGTGGACCAGAGGGTTGGATCAGTTGGACAGTATCTTTTAAGATACTGTCATCATCATCACCCTCTGCCATTTGTCAAGTGTGTGATACCTTTTCAAACATTTTGACAGCTATTACTTTTCTAATGGAGCTTCTGGCACATATCCAGACTTTCTAAGACAGCATCACCTACATGGAAGAGCTAGGGAGCTGCTTTGGGGAGCCTGGAGGACTGAATAATGTCTTGATATTCTGAGGTGCCTACCATAGGGTTGGGAGCAGCCTTTTTCATTGGTTGCATATCTAGAAATGACAGTGTCTTTTAACAGCCAAACTCTACATCTTGTATGGTTTTTGTGATATCCAGATATGAAAGTAAACGTAATTTCTCTATTTTACACCATGCAATATGGGAAGAAGGTTTGAGGGCCTAGCTTGTTTCTGTCCCTGAGATCATGTGGCCCCAAGAAAAGAGCTTGGGTCTTTGACCTTTTTGTTCATTTTTTTTCCACTCTAAGTGGAGGAATTTTCAGCCTAACTCAGGAGCTCGAGCCATAGGGATTTAGCAGCTCAAGAATGGCCAAATATTAAAGCCAGCCTAGCAACAAGACTCTAAAAAGCAGGAATCCTAGAGTTCCAGCCCAGCAGCAGTCAGCACCAATGGCGGCACTGGACGTGAACTTGGTGCGACTAATGCTATACAGGCTGCTCCTAAATTCTGGACTCACAGGCAATTGACAGCAATGTGGAGTTATTACTTCGAGTTCACATGAATCTTGGAAAGCACATCAACATTTGTATCACAAATGATGGAAATAATATTGAAGATGTTATTTGTTAATATTGCAATTCAATAAAAATTTCGTTCATTTCATTTCTTGAAAATATGCATTTTTGCCTATGTGTCCAGACTTCAGGGACACTCTGTACAATAAGGGATATAAACAGTGAGCCTAATCCATCCCTATCCCCAGAGGCCAAGATGGCAGGTGAGAGGAGGGTTATGGCCTTGAAGTTTTGGGGGAAATGTATATTTTTGCAATATCATTGATGTAAATTCTCCTTTGTAAAAGTTAATCTGATGGTTAAAACTAAGGTGCTAGTCACTGAGCTTCTAAAAATTGGGGCACCTAGCAGGGAGGACCTTGAAGTGATGGCAGAGAAAAGAGATCTCTGCAACCCCTTTACAATATCTAAGAATATTAAGAGAGGTAAAATGTAACAATCCTGGCCCTCGAAGTGTGAGGCCAGAGAGACTGTGTTATTTTCATTTATGTCTCGTAGATCACAAAATGACAAGGAAAAAGAACACTGGTTTTGAAGTCAAACTCATCTAAGTTTGAACCCTGACTGGCATAAGCTATGTGGCCTTGGGCACATCCTGCCCATTCTTTCAGCCCCTGTTTCCTCATCTATAAAAAAGAGAAAACTAAACTAGATAATCTCTAAGATTCCTTCCAGGTCCAAAAGCCCTATGATCCTAAAAGTAATTTTAAATTCTTATAAAACATATTTGTTTATGTATATATTTACTATTCTTTCTCCACCAAATCAGACCTGTCACTCCTTGTGAAATCTTAGGCCAATCAGTTTATATTTCTGATCCTCGGGGCTGAACTACGTAGGCCCAAAGGTCCCTTCAGCTATAACCCTCTGATTCTATAAACCTAGTTTCCAAAAACATTAAATTGATTACACATTTTTTAAAAAAATAAACACATTAAGCACAAATTTGTGTTTCTTTTTCATGTCCTGTTTCCCTCTATTCTTTTCTACAATCTGTTTTATCCTTCTGGTTGGTTCTTATCCTGACTCTTTTATTCATTCAACATTTTTTTCTCCTTTAAAAAAGAGTTTTACCTCCAAGATTATTATCCCTGGTTTTCTTTCCTTCTCCTTCCTTATTTATCTGTTTGTTTATTCATTCATTTCCTTATTTGTCTGTTTATTCATTCATTCATTCACTTTTTCATTCATTTGTTTGTTTATTTTCACTTTAGACCACTAATCTCAGTGTATAGAATTTTCAGAGTGGAAATTCTTTCTACAGAACTAGACCAGGCATTCGTCTGCAACTTATGCTCTTAGGAGATTTCCTGAGGCACTGAGAAATTAAGTAGCTTACCTAAAGTCACATAGGATGTAGGTTATGTCAGAGGTGAGCCTTAAGACCAAATCTTTCCAACTCAAAGGCCAGCCCGCTCAGTGGCTGTGCCACCATGCCAAGGCTCAGCAAAAGTACGGCTCTCTGCAAGAAGCCTTTCCCCTCAAGAATACCCACAGTTTATTCTGTCTATCTCTTGTTTGCCCATAATTGTTTTCATCTTGTCTCCCCGACTAGACCATGAGCTTCTTGAGAGAAGGGGTTGTTTTTGCTTTTCTTTGTATCCCCAGTGCTTAGCACAATGTGTGGCACATGATAGGCGCTTAATAAATGCTAGGTGACTCAACTCTTTTTAAATAAAGCTCCGTATTTCTCTGTAGCTATACGTTGTCCTATTTTGCTCTTTTCTTCATTATCTGGTCCAACTGGCTTAAAAATATTTTCCATGATGCATTCAGAGACCAGATGTGGCTGCCTTCTTCTCCACTATAATTCTATGAGGAGGGTCAGGTGAGTCTTATCAGAGATCTGATGAGGCATCTGAGGCATAGACATTATTAGTGACTTGCCCAAGATCACACGGTAAGTCAGTGGTTGAGCAGATTGAACAGGAGCTGGAACTCAAGTCCAGTCTCATTTTAATTTTGTTTTTACTTCACTGTATTACTAGGGGCTTACTGAAGAAGCTTCAGACTAGGCTGCTAAGAAGATCAGTTAGGCAAATCACATTTCATTTCCTATTTCAAGCCCATACCCCATGAAAGGAACTAATACATTACCTTGTCTGCTCCACAGCACCCAATAAAAAGCAGGTTATAATGTCCCTATTTCTGCCAAAGGTATTGATGAGATCATAATGGCTACAGTTGACTACACAATTGCTGCGATAGCGGGACATAATTCATTCCTTAGTAGAGCAGTTTGGGATAAAATATTAAAGCATTATATAAATATGCACATTCTCAGTTCCATTCTGCTCTATGTTAACATCTGCCCAGCTCACCCATGCCCCTAGCAATTACTGATACATATAGCAGATCTGAGATCTTCGCTTCATTAACAATGTAGCATCCCCTTTAGATCAAAGGATTCTAGAAATTCTTTTGTCAGTAATGAAACTTGGAATAGGAAGCAAGGGATCTGGGTTCTAGTCTGCACTTTAGCGCTAACTAGCTGAGTGACCTCGAGCAAGTCTTGACATCTCTGGGCCTCTGTTTCTTCACCTACAAAGAAAGAGAATTGTAGCACAATTTTCCCTAAAGCCTGATGCTGTTGCTCAAAGAGAAGAAATTGCTATAAAATTAGCCAAAGCTTAAATAGAAAATGCCAAAAATCTTATGGAAATCTAAGCAGACACTGATAACAATGTCAACTGGTATCAACTAGCTGATAACCAGAACGGGGAACAACTAGACAGGACACTGGCCCTTCAGGACACGCTCTTACAATGTTTCAAAATCATTCCCAGCTCAACTTATTTTCAGACTGTTTCACTTCTTCACCGGCAGCCTATCCCACCTTGAGATGCCTTTGCCCTGAAGCCTGTTCTTCTGATTGGTGAGTCCCTGAACAGGATCACCATTTCATGAGGGGCCCCTGCCATTCCAACTTCAACTCACTTTCTAAACTATGCAAGAGCACTTTACTTCCTCTCCCCCTCCACACACCACACACACACATGCCAACTTAGGGACCACCTTGTTTTCTTGTGTTTATATTGCCAGTGCTCAGCACAGTGCCTAACACATAGAAAGCATTTAGTAAATGCTCTGTCCATCCACCCATCTATCAAAGTCACCATTATCATGTCAAAAACTGCTACAATTGGCCAATTGGCCTTTTGACTTCCATTCAAGGAAAGGACTGATGGTATTGTTCCCCAGAAACCAGAGAATAAATAACAGTTAAATGGAATGTCTCTGAAAAAAAAACACCAATGGTTTGGTGTCTGTTGTTTAAGAATTCTGGTGCCCAAGCTACTATCAACATTTGCTGCATTAGATGTCCTACACATTACTATCAGAATAATTACCATATTATGTACATGAATTTCTATCACAGCCTGATTTTGAACAATGTTGGGCCAGACTGAGAGAATTCAGTATGTATTTGGAAGGGCTTAAATTCTTACCTTCTGTATATTGCTCCCTGCCTAGGCATCTGGGGGTCAACTATGTGATATGATTTGAAAGCCCTACTTGTCTCTACATATCTCTCTCACCAGTAGATGTGGTCATAAAGTAGGTTTACCAGCATAACATGGGAAAGCATTCCATTTGGTCTTTTAGCTTCCATTTACGGGAAGGACCAATAGGAATGCTTTTAGCTGGCACACTTTGCCCAAAATTCCCACAATGGTGTCCTCTCACCCTATTTGACTTGAAATTCATACCACCGCATTTACTAAGGGACTAGATAACAATGGTTGGGGGATACTCTCCAGAGAGCCCCTATTAACATGTCTATCTATTTACCTTGAATCAATCCTCCATCATTAGCACACTGGCACAGACTCAATTGTCAGAAGAGCTAGTTGATGCCATGGGCCCTGAGGGTTTAAGATGAAAAGAATAAGAAAATTTCTAGGGGAGGAGAATATGCTCATGAGAAGTCCTGAGCACCTAGGAGGCAAGGTAAAGCACCAGGGTATCTGCACAGCATAGTATAAGCCAAGGAAAGTAAGATACTTCAAATGAGCCCCTAGTGAAATGAGTGACCAAAGCCCAACCTCTTCTATGTCATATGGCATGCTGTTGCATATCACCAACATGTAGTAGTATTTCTCTCAGGCTTTCTCCAGACTTCTAGAGCTCTCCAAATTAAGATAAAAAGTCAAGTCTCCCAATACCCTTTCAATCCAGTGCAGGAAATTCAGTTCTGGAAGTGAATTCTTCAAGAATAAGATGCATGCTTTGGTTTGTTTATTGGACATAATCATTCTGAAAGAAACCAAGAGGGCTCTCTCAATGTTAGCACCATTTTGACAGTTTCTTCCTCATCTAAGAGTCAAGTGGAAGAATATATAAATGAACGGGATGAAGAGTAATAGGAGAAAGATGTATCAGAGACTGAGGTAGAGTGATTGTGCTGACCCTGAGGACACAGAAGCAGAGCGAGCATCAAGTCCCTGGTCACATCCACCTGGCTGAAGTCTTCACAGCACATGCCACCCTCTCCTGGACTATTATCATTTCTCCCACCAGTTTCCTTCCAGAGAAGAGGAGAAGAGTCTACCATCTAATAGAGGACTCTTAGTTATTTAATCTTTTGTAAAATAGAATATTCCATCTAAGATCTCCCTGACTGAAATTAGTCATCAATTCACTTAGAGACATGTGCCATGAACCTTCTTGATATTTGGGACTTATTGCTCGCAGCTCGATGGGGCACTGGCCTATAAGTCATCGTCTTCCTTTTTCAGTGGAAATAAAAAGAAACAAAGAGGAGGCAATTCTCATTTGATATTCATAAACCAAAGTTAGGTCAAAGCTCCAGGTGTGGCATTCCAAATGAAATCACAGTGGATTGATACCTAGTTTGTGTTTCATAAGACATGATTGGTCTCAATCCTTGAAAAGTGATTTTTGTACAAGCTGTTTGATTATAATAGTCTTTTAGGATGATATAAAAGTTCTCAAGCAAAGGAGATATTCTGAGAAATATCTTAGGTCATTTTACTGACTGCAAAGTGTCCAAACATTTTGAAAGCTTTCTGCTCAGGAGCTGCTTCTTACAATTAATAAGAACAAGATATAAACAGCTTAGGGCAATCCTAAATTTGTAACGGTCCTTCTTTCATGCCCCAATGAGGAAGATGGTTTCTAATCTCCCGGACTGGCAGTCACAATTGGGTATTTAAATGAAAAGGGAGAGAGAAAGGGCAACCCTGTCTGCTTTCTCTTTCAAACATAAGAGGTAGAGGCAGTAATGAGAATGTTGATGGTGACAGATGTAAGAAGTTTATTATATATTGCAGAGATCCGGATGAGGAAAAGCTTTCTAAATCCAATTTTTCTGCTTAAAGCCAAAAGCAAATAAGGGCATTCAACTCCACCACATGGATTCTCAGCACTCATTGACAGTAAGTCTGGAAGCTGTTTGGAAATCTCAGCGTCATGTCAAATGGGTGAAATTTTTGAGGATGTGATCATCGGCCACATCTTTCTCACTTAAAAGGAATCTGATTTGGGTTAATCATGGAGAGAGGTTGGGTTGCTGAGTTGTGATTCAGGGCAAAGTTACCAGAAACTAATAAATCTGAAGAGGACAATGAGTGACCCAGACAAGGACAGCCCATGCCCCTGTCTTTGAGGAGATGACAGATCACATCAACAAGACTGCCTTACCTCCTTTCCCCACTTCTTTAGGATTGAATTGAGTGTCACAAAGTGAGGTGCTGTCAAGATTAAACAATGATAGCAAAGAAATACATGTGCCTTGAAAGCTTTCCAGTCCTCTGATGATCAAACTAACCCATTCTTTGGGTATAGATAGTCAACTCAACTCTGTTACCAGATCTGAAAATCAGATTTAGTACTACCTGATATGGTTTTGTTTCTGTTGCGGTGATGTAAATAGCTGGTTATGGCTTTGCTTTGGAAATGCTTCAGATGAAGACCATCATAGTCTCTGTCAAGGTAGGAGTTTGGAATTTATCATGTAGGCAATTGAAGAAGTATTTTTTGAGGTGAGAGGGTGAGATGAGGAAGATTATAAAGATCAAGAACTACAAGGCATCTCAGAGGTCATCTAATCCAATTCCTTCATTTTATAGAGGAAGAAATTCAGACCCAAGAAAGTAAGTGAATTTCCCAAGGTCATACAGATAGGAGGTATCAGAAGTAGAATTTAAACCCAGGTCCTTAACTTTACTATACCATGCTGTCTCACTGCATTGGATGGGGGCAGGAGAACACTAAGAGAGAAAGGATATTTGGAAAAGATGGCAAATGGGGTGGTAGATAGGAAGCTGGCCCTTGCATCATGAAGTCCTAGGTTCAAATGCTACTTCTGACGTATTAGCTGCATCAGTGTTTCAGGCAATTCTCTAAGACTATAAATTACATGTGAGTTGTTGCACTGTATACGGTGCATTGACAATATACATTGAAAGTTGTTGTGCACAGCACCTTACATAGGTATAGCCACATCTCCCCTCTTCTCTGGCACTGAGGACTTCCCTGGGCAGTCTGTTTCCACAAACCCAAAGATGAAAGGAATTTCCACAC
Source organism: Phalanger gymnotis (assembly GCA_028646595.1). NCBI lineage: Eukaryota > Metazoa > Chordata > Mammalia > Diprotodontia > Phalangeridae > Phalanger > Phalanger gymnotis. The sequence continues at coordinate 112,325,455 of CM053624.1, forward strand.
TGAGATCTCCCCAGAGTGAAGAAATCACATTTCTGGAGTCAACAAGGTCTGATTGGAAGAAGCATATGAGAAGGGAAATAGTACTGGATTTAGTCAGATTTAGAGTCAGAGAGCCTGGGTTCACAGCCCTACTACAGCAACTCCTCCTCTTTTGATTTATCAGATATCTTACTTCTCTGAAGCCAGTTTTCTCTTCTATAAAATGAAGGACTTAAACTACGTTACCTCAAGGGATTCTTTTAGCTCTAAATCTATGATCTGATGGCTATAGCAGGAATCAGATATGAGGATTTTTGGAGGTTACCAAAAAAAAAAACCTCTTTAAGGACAATATACTAGGCATGGAAAGTCCCAGAGAAAGGATAATCAAGGAGTATAAACACTTGTTTGGGTTAGATAAGATACCTAGGGTGAGGGTTACCTAAGCATTTGGCTCATTGGAGATCTCCATCTGTGTCCTCATTATTAACATTGACAGCTGTTATGCACACCGGCTTACATAGGCATGACCACATATTCTCCTCTGGTATTTAGGAGTGTCTTGGGCAGCCTGTTCCCACAAACCCAAAAGCTCTCAGCCTTCTATACCATGTCAGGGAAGGTCTATTGGTGATTCTGCCCATGAAGCCCAGATCATCCCCACCTGGCCTCACTTGAGATTGAACTTGGAGGACAAGTGATAACTCAACAAGAGCTCATCTCTATTCTTAGCTTGCGGTGCAAACACACGTACAGCCTATTTGCCCACCTTCTACATAGCCACATAACTAGGACTAGAAGAAAGGCAGGAAAACCAAGAGGGAGAGATGAAAAGAGCATTCCAGACATGGGGGACAGCCAGAGAAAATGCTTGGAGTTGAGGGATAGAGTGCTTTGTTCATGGAAGAAGGTCAGTATAACTAGATCAAAGAGTATATAGTAAGTAGTAAGGTAAAAGAAGACCAGAAAGGTAGAAGGGAGGGGAGGTTATAAAGGGCTTTGAATGACAGAGGATTTTGTAATTAATCTTAGAGGTGATAGAGAGCTACCAGAGTTTGCTGAGTGTGTGTATGTATGTATGTAATATATGTGTGTATACACACACATATTTACATATACATATATATATATATATGCAGAGAGAGAGAGAGAGAATGGGCATCTACAATGGCACCATACCCAACAACATAAGTAATATGGGACTTGATAGCATTAAATCAGTGAAAGAGTTAAGTGTCTACTAGTAAGTAATAGCCACCATATACTCTACAGCAGACTTGTATAACACATAGCCAACAGGCCCCTTGCAGCCCACCAAAGGATTTTGGGCAGCCTGTGAAAAATGTAGGGTTGCCACTCAGTACTCTTTCCCGTTTGTCACGTGACCCACAGCAACTAACCATCATCAACTTGTCTCTAGTCTAACCTATCTGTGGCCCAAAGAAATTTGGCCTATTTTAATTTTGGCCCCCACCTACTGCCAAGTTGTATAGGTCTGCTCTATAGTCTTTTTAAATAGCAGAAAGAATCCTTTCCCTATCCCCCAGAGGCAACTTCATCAACTGTTATTTCTTTTGTCATTTAGAAAGGAAAATAGCCAGCCCCTGCAAAGTCCAATTGGAATCTGCTCATCTAAAGCTCCTGCCATGCATCAGAATTGAAAAACATAATTTCTAGCCCTTCTTCACCAACTGAATTGTTGTTATTATTCAGTTTTCCAGATGTGAAAAGCTGTCATCTTTGTCGACTTTCACGAGCCTCCATTTGTACCCCCGCAACCAGATTTGCAGGTCTGAGTACATGCTGTGAATATCAATCCAGAAGGTAATTTTCTCACCCACTGCACTGAAGTGCCCTGTTGTTATGAGTCAGGCCTCCCATTTGAATATTTGTTCCTATTATTTCCTAATAACATATGTAATGTATCTAATATTCTCTGACTGTGACAAGCATCTCTGCTGAACTCCTATTTCCTGACATAACGTCCATGTACTGTTATTACCATGCCCCTTGTGACTATCATTTTGATTGAGATTGTGTTTGACCTTCAGCTCTGCTCCCAGGTATGGCGTTGCCCAGTGTTACATCCAAAGTCCTGAAAAGTTGGATGCTATGTTGGACAGGATTGTAACTTTGCTGGTTATCTTAGGAAACAATTCAATAGCTAGAACTTGGGCCCATCTGCATTTTAAAGGTTCTACTCAACACTATCTGACCTTCATTCAATGCAGATAGATGATGATGGTGGTGGCTAACATTTATATAGTGCCTGTAACCTTTTTGGTTCAGGAGCAACTCTTTCAGATTTGGCAGCTACCATAGCGATAGAAAACCAGCACTTTGGGGAACCCTAAATCCTATGTGAGACAGCCATTAAATATTTCTTTCCTCTTTAACTTTATATCAGTTAGTCAACAAACATTGATTGAGTGCCTATTTATGCCAAGTCCTGTGCTAAGTGCTGGAAACATAAAAAAGAGAAAAGGACAATGCTTGCCCTCAAGGATCTTTCAATCCGATGGGAGAAGACAACACACAAAATGAAGCCAAAAAGCAGGAGGGTCTGAGGGCTGGGAAAGGTATTTGGAACAAGGACAAGATGGAGAATTCCAGCTGAATGTAGCTAGGTGGGCAATGAAGAGATGACTGCCCTGGGCACCCTCCTTAAATTGAAGTTCTTGGAGAACTCTTGGTTCTTCAGCCTCCAATCATTCAAAGTCCAGAGCTCTGTCCATGGCTCCACGAAATCTCTTTTCATTCCTCGCCTACTAGAGCAAGGCACTTAGAGTAGGATTTTATTCCGGGATCACTCATGAGAATTCTGCCATCACTACTCTCAGGCAATCGAAAGTCCATGAAAATGAGAAAGCATCTTCCTGTTCATTATTTTATCCTATTGTGACTGTTGTCATATTCCATTAAAGACACAATTGGGGAGAAGAAAGTGACTTTGCCGCAGTGACTGAGGTTCTAAAAACTGACATTATAGCATGTTTCATGCTGATTGACAGGATGTCTTCTCTTGAAGTGAAAAGCTGTCAGACACCATATTGTTAAGGGTTTATCAAATCTGTACACAAGACATTCCTTGTTGCATCATTCTATTAGGACTCAATATGCCTTAAATGTCCAATGTAGTGTATCCCACTAAATCATACCTACTCTGAGATGTACCAAAAGGTTGCCAGTCTATCTCTTAAAGACCAGGGAGCAAATGGTCCTTATAAGAATTGCCTCAAAATCTAAGCCTCAAAATCTGTTAATATCCATCATTTTCCTACTGATCACAAAAATAGATGCCCCCAATCTATCTCTTAAAGAAATGATCCTTATGGAACTATGCCTCGAAAGCCAAGAGCTTTTTTCAGATATTAATACTCATCGTCTCCCCCTTGGTCCACAGGGAAGGAGGTCAACATGGCATCTAAGTAGAAAGCACAAGATCATGGGTTCAAAGATCTAGAAATGGACCTCATAGGTTACCTAGGCTAATCTCTTTATCTTACAGAAGAGGAAACTGAGGCCTAGAGAAGCTAAGCAACTTGCCCAAGATGATGGAGGTAGTACATTTCAGAGGAAAAAAATGAGCCCAGATCCTAAATCTAGCACTACTGCTCTTTCCCCTGAACTCAGCAATTCCTGGGCTCACCAGGAGGAAGAGCGTGGGCAAAAATATAAAATGGATAGAGTACTGGTTTGGGAATCAAAAGATCAGCCTGCTAATTGTGGCTCTGCCCCTAAGTAACTGTATAATTTGGTGACTTATGTGGCCCACCTACAAGTGTAGAAATTTACAGAAATGCTTTAGTAAGTGAAGCCGAGCTACCACAGAGCTCTCACCAAAATGGTAAATTAAAATATATTGTCTTTTGTTTCAATAAAAACCTATGGTTGGACAGCCCTGATCTAAAGGGCCACATGTGGCCTGGAAGCTGCAGGTTCCCCATCCCTGTTCTAGATTATCTCTCAGGTCCATCAGGGAGAGGCAGCATAACATAGTGACCACCCTTCGACCCAGCAATACCACCACTAGGTCTGTGGCCCCAAAGAGATCAAAGAAAAAGGAAAAAAAACTATGTGTGAAAAAAAAAGAAAAACAACTCTTTTTATGGTGGCAAAGAATTGGAAATTGAGTGGATGCCTATCAATTAGGGAATTGCTGAACAAGTTGTACCATATGATTGTGACGGAATATGATTGCATTATAAGAAATGATGAGCTGGATGGTTTCAGAAAAACCTGGGAAGACCTATATGAACTAATGCAAAGTGAAGTTAGCAGAACCAAGAGACCATTGTAAATAGTAACAGCAATATTGATCAACCATAAAAGACTTCCCTGTTCTGATCAGTACAACGATCCAAGACAATACCAAAGGATTTATGATGAAAAAATATTATCCTCCTCCAGAGAAATAACTGATGAACTCTGAGTGTAAATTGAAGTATAATTTTCTCACTTTTGTGATATGACTAATATGTAAATACATTTTGCATAATTTCACATGTATAATTGATATCTTTTTGCTTGCCTTAGTGGGTGAGGTGGGAAGAAGGGGGAGAATTTGGAACTCAATTTAAAAAGAAAAGAACGTCAAATAAATAAATAATAAAATTTTAAAACAAAAAGAAAAGAAGGAACACTGAATCTGGAGTTAGGAAACCTAGGTGTATATACCTGCTCAAAAACTTGTGAACTGTGTGACCGTGGATAAATCATTCAACCCCTCAGGGCCTTAGTGAACTTGTCTACAAATTGGGCACAAAAATATTTTCTCTATCTACCTTGAAAGGTCATTGTGAGGTTTCTCAAATTACTATAAAAATGTGATTTGCTAGTAGCATGTTATTAATATTTAAGTGATAATGAATTCTAATATTTTATGAAATATAAAGAAAGGAATCTGGAGGAGCCTGAATGGTTTAATCTTTAACCTTCAGCTCTTTTCTCTACCCCCTCTCCCTTGGAAATCACCTTCGGCCTTCCAATGGCTTTAATTTTCAGCTCTACATTGATGTTTCCTAAATTTAAATCTCCAGAAAGAGTCTCTTTCCTTTGCTTCAGTTCCATATGTAGGGAGAAAGGGTCACAGAGTCAAACTGCCTGCTGGACATTTCTTCTTCGACATGCTGCTTTTACTTCAACCTTGACATGTTTAAAATTGAACTCATGTTCTTTCACTTTTCAGCCACCTCTCCAAATGTTCAATGCATTCAATTATCCTCTGGATGCTGACGATTCTCAAATCTACTTATCCAGTCCTAATTTCTTTGCTGACCTCTGGTCTTGTCTCCCCAACTGCCCATTGGACATCCCAAACTGAATGTCCAATGGACTATTTTAAGCTCAATATTTCCAAAATGGAACTGATTATCTCTACTGTCAAGTATACCACCACCCTTCCAGGCACTGAAATTTACTCTCTTACCACCACTACCCAGATCGAAGATATTGCCGAATCTGGGTTGATTTCACTTTCTGTATATGCCCTCTTCTCTCATCTTACACTGACACCACACTGGTCCAGGCCCTCGTGATATCACAACTGAACTGTTGCAAGAGTATGCTTGCCACAAGGTGCCACAAGTCTCTCCCTACTACAATCCACTCTCCACTCAGCTATCAAAGTGATCTTCCTGAAGCACAGGTCTGACCATTGTTGTTATTATTCAGTTGTTTCAGTTATTTCTGACTCTTCATGACCCTATTTGGGGTTTCCCTGGCCTCCCCCCCCCCATTCAGCAAACTCCGGTGGCACCCTATTACCTCCAGGATCAAATACAAATTTGTCATTCAAAGCCTCTCATAATGTGCCCCCCACCTTTCTAGTCTTCTGAAATCTTGTACTCTCCCCTTCCCCTTATCCCCATTTACTCTGAAATCCGGCTGTTATCCTTGCTGTTTCTTGAACAAAATATTCCATCTCCAGACTCTGAGCGTTTTCATTAGCTGCCCCCCATGCTGGAGTTCTCTCCTTTCTCATTTTTACCTCATGGCTTCTCTGGCTTTTTTTGAGTCCCAGATAAAATCCCATCTCCTATAAGAAGCCTTTCCCCACACCACATAATCTAGTCCCTTCCTTCTGTTGATTATCTCCAATGAATCATATATAAACATACACACACAGGTGTGTGTGAATTGTTTGCATATAATTATTTGCATGTTGTCTCCCTCTTTACATTGTAAGATCCTGAGGGGCAAGGACTGTCTTTTGCCTTTCTTTGAATCCCCAGTTCCTGGCATATAGTAGATGATTAATAAATATTTATTGCCTGACTTCCCTATTTAGTATTAACAATAGTCTTCCAATCATCCAGCCTTAAAACCTCTGACTTGATCCTGACTCTATACTCTATCATCCCTTGTTCTCAAACAGCCAGTCGCCAAGTCTTGTCTACTATTCCTCGGTAGTATCTCTTGTGCCTAGTCTTTCCTTTTAGTTCTCACTGCCACAATCCTCGTTCTAGACTTAATAACCTCATACTTGAATTATTACAGTAATTTCCTTACTAGTATTCTTGTTTCCATTTGCTTCCCTCTGTAATCTTTCTTGCAGACAAATTATTAACAAATTAGTCTTCCTGAAATATCATCTCCTGCTTAAAAACCTTCAGTGGCTCCCCACTTCCTCCAGAATAAAGTCCAACTCCTTAGCCTGACACTCAGTACTTTGTAATCTGGCCTCTCTCTTCCCTTCCAACTCTACCCCCTATTACTTCCTGCCACAAACCACCACAATGACAAGCTCCTCACAGCCAGGGACAATGTCTCCTTCATCTTTACATCTTCCACAAAATCTTTCAAAGATCCCCTGTGCCCCTCAACTAATACTGATTGGGGAGGATACTGAATGAGCGAGTGAATAAACGAGCTATTCATCATCTCTGAAATACTCTGTGCACATTCTTACCTCCACACCTTTGATTACACTATTTCTGGTATACACTTTCCTCTCCTCCACTTCCTTCAAAGCCTAAATCAAATTCATTTTTAATGAAGTATTTCTGGATCACTCAACCCACAATGATTTCTTTCTCTTCAAATCTCCTATAGTACAAATCACCTATAATGCCAACTATGTATGCCACTTAGTGACTTGGCATACATTATCATTATTATATGTTATGCTATTTATATGTTATATGTCACATAGATGTATATATATGCACATATATGTGTGTATAGTTACTTATGTATTTCTCTATGCTCTTTTTCCCCAGTTTATAAATTCATTGATGACATGCCATTTATTTTTGTGTATTATACCTATCTGTCTTAGTATTATATAAGCCCCATAAGGATAAGGATTGTGTCTCATCTAAACTTCATATTTCTGCAATATCCAGTGACTACAATAGCATAAACAGAAACAATACCAAAGGGCAATGAACTGGGGTTCATTGTAGTGATTAATCACAGTCCTTGAGCACTCATGATGAAACACTCCTTCTTCTCAGTATAGAGATGGGGGGCTAAGGATGCAGAATATGGTATTTATTATCAGATACAGTCACCGTTTTAGTTGGTTATGCTTAAACATTTTTCTTTGCTACAAGGAAAGATTCAAAGGAAATTGGGTTGAGGGGAAATGCCTTTGGTGTAAAAGCAGCAGACAGGATTAAAAAAAGAAATTAACTCTGTGTCTCCCCACAGTGCTTAGCACAGTGACTTGTACACTGCAGATACCTGATAATGTAGAGGTGAGTCCTATCCCTCCTGGGTCTAGCAGAGTACATACTCAAGAAATGCTTGCCGCTGCTGAAGATAATCAGCTTCAAGGAGGTAGTTTGGATGACAACCAACAGTAGCAAAAGACATATCGAGTTACTCAGCAGCTAGAAATGGTATGACTCATTTTGAATAAGTGTGGCAGCTTGTAAAATAAAGAAATAGGCTCCAGAAGAATATACTCAGAGCTAACTGAAACACTGACCGCATATGTATGTAGTACAGGAAGGACATAATGTGAAATCACTTTAGTTACACTATGCAGCTTAGAATTTGCTCTTGAAAATTACCAATAGAAGATGTCACATTCAAATTCTGCCTGAAGATCACTAAAATATATCAATTGGGAAAGAAATGTCTTTATTTAGCTTGTTCTCATGTCATCTTTTAGAATTAATTAGCACCGAGGCCGACTGGGGACGAGATGCAAAGAATGTTGGAATAAAGTAAATTTTGTTTCCTATCTAATAGATCCTAAAGGGCAAGAAACAAGCAAAATAAAAAAGCTTCACTCAAATGTGAATAAAGAGGCCCTTCTAAGTGTGATGCACCAACAAGATTATCTAAATCAACAAAGGAGAAACCAGTGAAATTCACACACTTCCTGATTACAATTAGTCACAGTGCAACTTCAGGGCATCTTTCTCCAGCTTTTTAATTCATGGGATAGAACGAAAATACTAATGATAGCTTGACAAAAGAAGCTGAAACCCCCTGAGGAAACTATTTGGGTATGTATGTACATATGCATGTATGTGCATATACATGTATGCATGTATGTATACATATAATATATATGTACATATGGTACAATGGTGAACATTAAGCACTAACACACCATGGATATCTGAAGTCTCTGCCAGGTGGCAATAAATGATTTCTATTTCTGTCCTTGTCAAGAGTAGTGCTGGTAAGACTATAGACAAATACTTCTCTGATGAGACTCAACAGAGTTTTGTGTGTGTGACACTTCATTAGTTCTTCTGTCCAAGATGAGCTCAAGTTTAGACACGCTGTTTTAGGCAGTTTGAACAAGGCATTCAGTCCTGAAAGTTTCCCCCCAAAAAAATTCATCACCAGATTGAACATTAGTAGCATCACTCAGATTAGAAGTTATTCCATTTGGAACATCCATGCCCAAAACATCCTGACTCATTTCCCACTAAAGTGCTTAGCTTCAGGAACGCTGCAATATGTTTTAGAATTTTTTCATCAGCGAAAGCTTTTCTCTTTTATTGCATTTGGAAGACAGGATACAAGGATATGGTATGTTCTTCCTCATCTTTGAAATAACAAACCAAAATTCCACTTATAACTGAATCTTTAAATGATCTTGGTACAAATTTGCATCTAACCCATAATAGACTTCATTTAACCAGGTCATGACAATGGTTAACAAGACAATTACTGGGAAGTCAATTGGATATTTCAGTTAATCCATTGCTTCCTAGTATATAGGATACAGAAAAAAATTCATGACACGGTCTCTGCCCTTAAGGAGTTTATAGTTTGCATGAGAGACAGAATTTACACATAGGAAACAAGAGTACACTGTTTCCTAAACAATACAAGACAGTACATAATCAGGGATATGTTGGTAAATGTTTAACAACCAGGTCACCTGAGAAAACATATATACATACAAACAACACACTTTTAAACATTTAATTTGCATTACTAACATTTTCTTCATCACTTTCTTAAATCCAGAAAATCAACGAAACAACAAATCAAGCCGATTTGTAGCATTTGTAGATTTTCAAGGTGTAAATATGCACACTGAAAATTTAACAATTGGCTCTCCTGAGCTGGCTTCAGCACTCTCCTACATATATCCAACACCAGACTTCCCAGAATCACTTACAATTGCTGGGAGAGTTCGAAGAGTGGTCATGTATGTCAATTAGATTAAGAACAGTCAAGGAAAATTTGATGGATACAGGAAGCAACATGGTATAGTGGGAAGTAATTGATTGGGCTTACATAAGAAATCCAGATGTTAACATCCTTTCTACTTCCTTCCAGTCTCAGAAGAAATGTTCCTTGATCTCACTCCCTCTACTCTCCTCCAGATCCTTACTTTATCAACTCCCCCACCCTTCATCTTCAGTCTGTCCCTCTTTACTGACCCCTTTTCTGTTGTCTGCACACATGATCAGATCTTCCCAATATTTCAATAATTGCTACCCATAGATGTATAGACTATTAGAGGTGCCAGAATCCTAGTCCAACTGTATTATTTTATATGTCTTTCCATCCTTCCCCTGTACACTTCCCCCCATAAACAGCCTACATTCACTCCCTTTATTCCTTCTCTTCCTACTGATGCCCTAATCTGGTTTGGGGCCTCACCACTACACTGAAAGTACCCCTTTTAAGATTCTCAGTGACCTCCTAATTGCCACATCTGATGGTCTTTCTTCCATCCTCATTTTCCTTGACCCCTCTTTTGAATTGCACACCACTGACCATTCCTAGCTCTTCAGTCTCTCCACCCCACCACCACCTCTGCCAGCAGTTAGCATCCTTTCTCTTCTCATATATTTCTAGAATATTTTGTCTAATATTTCCTTTGTTCCCCCCTACCACTGCCTACTTTCTAACAAACTGATTTAAGTAAATGCTGTATTTCCCCCAGAAAAAAAAAACATAAGCTGTTGGGTTTTTTCTGTCTGCTCAGTCTGCTTGCACATAATAAACTTACTATTGAATTGAACTCAGTTGAATTGAATCTTCTCCCTTGCCTTCCATGAAGCTACATTTTTATTGTTCTCCTACCTCTTTGCTTTCTTTGTTTTCTTTTGTTCTTAAAAATATGTTTTCATATGGCTTTTGACCTCTTTTAAATTATTCTTAAAATGTTATTCATTCTGACTTCAAAGAAGAAGAAACATCTTTTATACTTTCTCTTCTAGACATACACCCTCACATATAAATCTCTATGGAAATACTCAACTTTGTTATAAGACTGGATTCCTTAGTCATCTATGACCCAGCTGCCGAGCTCTAATTACCACTTGACATTGATTAAGTTGCTAAACCTCAGAAAACTTCATATGTAGAAAAGTCTAGGTCAGAGTTGGCGAACTTGTGGCCTTGAGGCCATATGTGGTCCTCTAGGTCCTCAAGTGTGGCCCTTTGACTGAATCAGTTGAACCCAGAGGGACACATATGCCCTCAAGGTCTCAGGTTCCCCACCCTTAGACTATGTTTTGGGTTTTTTTCTCATGCCACCCCAAAATTTCTGACTTTGATGCTGGCATTTTAACAGGCTTAGCCTACAACCCAACACCTCACCACTCATTCCCTACTTAACCTTCTAGGTTCTGCCTTCTGCAACCTCTAATGCACTACAATTACTTTCTGTATAGTCTACAATAACCTGTCTTCCTAAATCTTGGAGCCTTTGCTTAATGTCACTGTCCTTAACTTCTCTGTAACATTTACTGCTGCAGTCACACCTTCCTTCTAAAAATTCTCTTCTCCTTTCGGCTTTGGTGACATTGCCTTTTCCTGATTTTCCTCTTAAATATCTTACTGATCCTTTTCTTTTGATAACCTTTCTTCTCCCTGCGCTCTAAATATATTCTTTAAGATTCAGCCTTCAGTCCTCTGCTTTTCTGTCTTTATTTTTTTCCCTAGGCAAAACCATCACATATCATGAATTTAAGCATCACTCTTATTTGGAGGCATCTCAGATCTATATCCACAATCATTTACATATTCAACTGCATCCTGGAAATTTCTACTTGGATATCTCAACATCCTTTCAAATTTGACATAGCCCAAACTGAATATATCTTTTCCCCCAAATCAGGAGCTCTCCTGACTTCCCTTTTTCTTTCATTTTTTTTATTCTGAAAAAAAAACACACATGAACATTTCTATATAGAGAGCAGAACACAAAAACAAGATTGCATATGAAAACTTGAAACTTAGTTTCATGCTACTTGCTTTGTTTAAAAAATACGTAAGAAATTCTCTGTTACTTTCTACTTCTGGTTCATGCGGAAAACAAGATGGGGTACTAGACATTTTGTCTGATCTTATGACCTCTCAGACCTCTCCAAAACAAAAAGTAGGTGCCAAAGATAAAGTAAGCTCATCTATTACTATCATCTAAATCAAGAAACCAAAAGAAAATAAAAATCTCCATGAACTAGCACCTACCTTGAGCTATCTCTAGACACCTTCCTCCACTGGTCACCATGCTAACAGAAATAAGGATACAATACCCTGATGCTGCCCATGGTTTGCAAAAAAACACAACCCCATACTGTGAACCCTGCTCCCTCTTTCCAGTGTCATGGAGATCCAACCTCAAAACTGAAGATATTTGCTAAGGCTGAGGTAGCGAGCACACTGAAAGTGTTTTGTGCTGCATAACATCTCTGTAGAAATATAAAGAGAGAGAATAGGGCAGGCCATGAGTCTGAGCTTGAAATAGAGTCCAACCCTATACCCCAACCCTTCTCCCTTCCATCCTCAGCCTTAGAGATCCAAACTCCAAACACAACAGAAATCATCTCAGCTTGCAATAGCATTAACATGGCAGGGTCTGAACGGCTGGAACAGGGAAGTGAGAAATTAAGAAAATGGGCAAAACAGTTTGGGTGTGGTGGTGGAAGGAAGAGGTTCTGCAGGGCTGTGCAGCACTCCACTAAGCTGGAGGGAAAGAGCCCAGCCTCCATTTGGAGTTAGTTTTGTCTCCCCAAAAGCCATCTGGCACCAAGACCTAAGCTGCTAAACCAAGAATTGTCCAGTATAGAAGATGGCTTAGATGCTTTGCAGCCCCCACCACCAGTAACAATCATAATCAGAATAGGAAGAGTCGGGAAGTGAACTGAGAAAAATAAGGGAAAATAGAATGAAATTACAAAAGATCTTAGGAGGAAGAAAACTCAAAGACCTTGAGGATAAGCAGATAATTCAACAAGAAAAATGTTAAGAACAGAAGGAAATATGGCCTTGAGAGATAGTAAACAATTTCAACACTCTGTGAATAAAGGCTGCAAAACAAAGGAAAACAAATCAGCATTGGATGAAACCAAGGACCCCATGAACATGAAAAGACATGGAAACACAATACATTGCTACTGGGCGGCTCAAAAGAGAAGTGAGAATTATGATTTATGGCTTGCACAGCAGAAAACAATTGGCAGAATAGAAAAACTTGAATCTGAGATGGCACATTTCACCAAAGAAATAAAAATAAAAAAACAAAAGGGAGAACAACTGATTGGGGATGCAAATATACAGAAGTGAAGGGCAACGTGGAAGAAGAGAAGCAAAGAAAAATGACATTAAAAACATACTCTCCTTTCAAGAAAAACGTGTTGATCTTGAAGACTGGATACAAAGAGACAACCTAATGATCATAGATTTCCCAGAAGAACACAAGTCAAAAAACATGAACATCATAATATAAGAAATAGTAAAGAAAACTATCCCAAACTTTGAAATAGCAATTGGAAGAATGAATAGCTTTCCTCCAGAAAAACACACTCTCTCTCTCTCTCTCTCTCTCTCTCTCTCTCTCTCTCTCTCTCTCTCTCTCTCTCTCTTTCTCTCTCTCTCTCTCTCTGTCTCTCACACACACACACACACATGCAAACTCATAATAGTTAAATTTAACAATTCAATTTGGAAACAACAAATTGTGCAACTAATTGAAAAACTTTCAAATATGAAGGAAAAAATTCAAATAATATGAGACTACTAACACCAGAAAATGCAGGAGGAAACAGAATAAAATGTTCCCAATAATGTGGACCTAGGGAGGAAATTTTGAAAGGAAAAAGAAATAAGCATTTACATAGCACCTACCATGTGCCCAGCACTGTGCTAAGTGCTTTTAGTCAAATATCATCTCCTTGATTCTCACAACAACCCTGTAAGGTAGAGGCTAGTATTATCTCTATCTTTTATTTAAGGAAATTGAGACAGAGAATAATAAACTTGTATTCCAGAGTGACAAGGCTAGTAAGTGTCTGAGACCTGTTCCAAACCCCAGGCCTGGTACTCTATCCATTGTATCATATACTCAAAATAATATTGACTGGACGGGGGAAAAGTGTACTACGTATCAAATGAATCCAAAAAAAGCAGAAGTTTTAATCATGGTATCTGACAAAGTAAAAATAAACATCCAAAAAATGAAAAGTGACATACATGTTACTTTCAAAATTGTGGTGCTTGTCTCTGCTTCCTTCTGAACTTCCTCCAGCTCCCTTCTGTGCATGTAAAAAAAACTTGCTTCAGTGGCCCTCTTTTTTTGCAATCACTGACTTCACTTTTCCCCCAAGTCCCCTAATTAAGAACCAAGAGAAAGGAAAAAATTCCTTATCATGAATAAGCATAGTCAAGCAAAACAAATCCATATAGTAACTATATCCAAATAATATGTCTCAAAATCTGCAACTTGAGTCAATCACTTCTCTGTGGGGAGGCAGGTAACATGCTTTCTTATAGGCCCTCTGGAGACATAGTTGAATATTGCTTTGATCAAAGTTCTTCAGTCTTTCAGAGTTCCTTTTCTTTACAATGTTATTGCCATTGCCTTTTGTATTTGCATTTCAAAGTTCCTATACAACTCTCTTCTTTTCATCAGAAATTTTTGAAAGTCCTCTATTCCATTACAGATCTTTTTTAACCCTTGTAGAATTGTACTTAGCTTCGCAAAGTAAGTTACTTTTGTTTTTAAGCCTGTATCTTTTCCCTTTTGTGATACTGTATTCCAAGCTTTTCTCTCACATATAGTAGAAGCTGCCAGGTCTAACGTTATCTTGAGTATGGTTCCTTGGTACTTGAACTCATTTCTTCATGCCTATGGTATGTTTTCTTTGATGTGAAAGATCTGAATTTTAACTATAACTTTCCTGGAATCCTTTTTATGTTTTCTTTCAGGAGGTAACCAAAGGGTTCTTTCTGTCTCTACTTTGCTGTCTCATTCTAATTGTCTAGAAAGTCTTCATTTATTATTTCTTCAAATTCAATGACAAGACATCCTTCCAATTATTTTAAGCTATATTTCTTTGACCTGCTTTTCAGATAAATTGTTTTTGTTAAAGATAAAATATTTTTTTCTTCATTTTAATCTTTTAATTTTTTTCCTACTATTTATTGCTATTGCATGGCATCATTGATTTCTGTTTGGTCTATTTTAGTTTAGGGGATCTGTTACTTTGGAGAAGGCTTAACATTTTCTGGTGTGAGCTTCTCCAGGGCTTTAATTTACTTTTTACCTCTTGCTTCATTTCTTCTAGGTATTCATGTGGAAAATCCATTTCTTCTTTTAAGTTTCTACTTGTAACTGTTATGGCAGAATGCTCTCCTTCTAGGCTGGATTTTAGGGCATCTCTGGATATGCAGTAATTCTTTATAGCTGTTAGTCCTTTCTTTGGTTTACTTATCTCTTGAGCCTTAATTTCCAAAATAAGACTTTGTGCCAGGGAGAGTATCTGCCCCCTGCCTCATTTATGGGTGGAAAAATCAGGCCTACTTGATCTTTATCAGGATTATCCGGGTTCCTGTGCTAATTCAATATCCTTCATTGCTAACTTTGATTTCCTTGGGTGGATATATGTCCAGTAGTAGGACTGATAATTCAAAAGAGTAATTTAGTTTTTCTTCTTATATAATTCTAAAATGAAATTCAACATTGTTGAACTATATCAAATTTCCATCAATAGGAAACACATAAATTTTCCTATCTTCCCATTGACCACTCAAATTGACTGTTCCCATGTTCAGTTATCTTTGCTCATTTGCCAAGACAATGTGAAGTGAAATTTCAAAACTGTTTGAATTTGCATTTCTTAAGACCAGACTGCTCATTGCCTCTGATGCTAATGCAAGATCCAATGGAGATCAGGAAAACCATGTTGTTGCACTGAAAAAACTTTGAGATCTTCCTATACTGGTTGAAACAATGGATGGATGAAAAAGCATGTATTCAATTCAACTCAATTCAATAAACATTTATTAAGTGCTTGCTATTTGCCAAACACCGTACCAAGTGCTGGTGATACAAAAAGAGGTAAAAGTCTCCACCCTCAAGGAGCTTACAATTTAATGGGTGACACAACATGCAAATAAATTCACACAAAGCAAGCTATATACAGGGTAAATGGGAAATAATCAAAAGGCAAAGGACTAGAATTAAGAGGAGTTGGAGAAGGCTACCTACAGAAGGTGACATTTTAGTTGGGTCTTAAAGGAAACCAGGAAAGTCAGTACTCAGAGAAGAGGAAGGGGAGCATTCCTGACACCAGAAAATGTCTGGAGCCAAGAGAGGAAGTGTCTTGTTTGTGGAACAACATGGAGGCCAATGCTTTCTATGTGCCAGGCACTGTGCTAAGTGCTGTGAATATAAATATAAGTAAGTGAAAGGGTTCCTGCCCTCATGTAACTTACGATAGGGGAAAACAATATACATGAGGGAATGGTAGTCAGGGAGAAGTATTTTGTACAGGGAAATCAAAGGAAGCAATGATAGGAATCATAGGGCAGTTGACTATCTATTGATTTTATTGGTATCTCCTTTCCAGCAATGTTAGTATTCTATCTTTGTTCCCAGAGCTAAGTGAGAGGGAGAGAGGAAGATGTGGAATAGGGGATAAAGAGCCAGCACAAAAAGCAAAAAGACCTGAGTTCAAGCCCTGCCTATGACATATCCTAGCTATGTGACCCTGGGCAACTCATTTAACTTCTCAGTGCTCCAGACAAATTTCTAAGGCTATGAGTCTTAAAGAAGGTGTTGTCCTGCTTTGGCAAAAGGAGTTTCTATAACTGGGAGCTCCCTATATCAATGAAATCGTAGATCTAGTCTCAATGTCCATCTGACAGTTCAAGTTGGAAAGGAGTGGGAAAGGGTGGCAGAATGATATGGAGATGGCTAGATAGACCTGGTCCAAGCAAAAAAAATGTTTACCAATTAGAGCCCAAGGTCACAGAAATGGGAACCAAAGTTCAGAGGTGGAAGGGAAGGTTGAAACTCATGCATTATGGCAAGAGGAATGGCATGGAGATAGCCGCAAAATATCCTGATGGGCCTGAGTCAGAAGACAAGAAGAGTATTCACCATTCTGAGCCTAAGGTCCCAGGAATGAGAGTCCTTCCTTCATAATCTGTTTTCATTAGCAGAGTTCCTATTCACTGATATTCTACCTGTTCTCATTGCTCAATGCTTAGCAAACCTCCAAACTGGATTCAGTCAAAGGACCACTCTTGAGGACCTAGAAGGCCACATGTGGCCAATGGTTCCCCACCCCTATAAACCTTTTTAAACTTCCTTATTTCCCTCCTCAACCTCTACCATATACACTCTCATCCCCATATACCTCAGCCCTCCTCTCTTTGGCATTTAAAGTCCCTCATGGACTGACTGCAACCTGTCTTTCCAGCATTATAAGATGCTCCCTTTCATTCACTCTGTGGTACAGCCAAACTGGATTATTTACTCCTCATTATGCAACATTACGTCTCTTTATTTACATTCCTTAGCGCAGGTTGTCCCCCAAGTCTGAAATGCATTCTCTTCTCCCCTCTGCCTCTCAGCTTCCTTCAGCCTTCATCCCAGACGCAACCTTATGAATGAAGCATTTCCTGATTCCCTCTAGTTGTTAACTCCTTCCACCCCTAAATAATTACGTTATAGTTTACTTTGTACATTTTTGTACATACATATGCATGTTGTCTCATGTTGCCTCCTCCTATAGCATGTAAGGTTCTTGAAGGCAGGGATTGTTTCAAGTTTTTTCTTTATATTCCCAGTAAACACTCAATACATAGTTGTTAGTTAATCGATTAACGACAGCCCACTCCATAGCTTTCCTCCACCTTCAATCGTGCTCTCTGAAACTCTCTGTAATTAACAAATTTCCCTTCATTTTAGACCTCTTCTTTCCATCTTCTGACTCACTGATTTCACAATAACTTGGTGTATTCAATTCTCATGACTACTCCCACCCTACCCCTCAGCTAAACACAAGGACGATCACACCTTTGACCTTACCATCCCCAGAAAGTGTTAAATGACCACGATCAAGAGCATGGGATTCTTTCTTTAATTCTTTATCCAATCACTATCCCCCTACCATTCATTCTCTCTCAATGACTTACTTTTCCTAAACCATATTGTTCAGCCTCATGGCATAGCCTCCAATCATGCCAACCCTCAAGATTTTCTCTGGCTGACATCTTTGCTTTGGATACAGTCTCATCACTTCCTAATCTTGACCACTTACACTCTGCACCAACCTGTTCCCTATAGTTCCGTTCTCTTTTGTCCCATGGCCGCTCGTACTTCCTCAATTCCTGACCTTCCATTTCTTCAGCCATCTTCCTCTGCTCCTATTAATGTAAAAATGAAAAAAAAGTCACAAAACGATGCTGGTTAGATTTGCTACCCAAATACATGTTATCTAATCTCTACTAGGTTCTGACTCATTTAAAGTAATCTTTCTCCTCTTCCTTTACTGACCCATTGTCTTGTTTACCAGAATAACTGTGGCAAACTTTCTCATTTCTCCTCAGCCCTTCCATAGTAATTCTCTCCTGCTTAACTGAGGTCCTTCATGTTACCAATAAAAACAAGGCCATTCATTGGGATCTGCTTTTTTTCTCCTCTTTATATCACAGCCAATCCTCCTAATTTCTCGAACTCTTGACATCATTCCTCAACATTTCCTCCTTTCGTTTAGATGAAGAAATGACCCTTCACCTCACCAGAGCAAAAAAAATTTATTCCTCATCCATCTCCTACTTTTCTCAAGCACATTATCCTCATCACTCTCCATCTCATCTTTCCATATCTATTGATTCTTTCTCTGCTGCCTACAAATACACTCAAATATTACCTATACTGAAAAACAAATTCATACCTCACTATTTCATACAATCCCTGCTAGGTATAATAAACTACAGGGTACTCCTAAAGTCTGGACAGATAGGCAAAAATACATATTTTCAAAAACTGAAATGAATGAAATTTTCAACATCTTATTTAATAGGAATATTAACAATGCAAACGTTGATGTGCTTTGCAAGATTCACACAAACTCGATGCAATAACTCCACATTGCCATCAATTTTAGCACATTCACTATGCATTCAATCAAGTGTGTTGCATTTGTGATTGTTATCGAGTACACCTTCTCCTTTAGCATACTTCAGAAAAAGAAGTCGCTGAGCAACAGAGTCTTCAGCGAAACAGTTAATGAGATTTCTTATGTGTCCAGAGTTTAGGGACACTCTGTACATCTTTGCTCCATTTTTTCCTCAAAACTTTTTGAAAAAACCATGTATACTTAATGCCTCCATTTTGTCTTGTCTCACCCTCATCTAAACCTTCTGCAATGGCTTCAGACTTCATAATTCAGTCTTTTTCAAGTTATGATGATCAAATTTAATTGCTTATACTCAGTCCATATCCTTCTTGACCTCTCTACAATATTTCAGTCGATCAACCTGCATTTAAAACCAGCAACCATCCTCTCCTCTTATATCTCCTCTTATGGGTTTTTGTGAAATGATTTTCTCCTTGCTCTCTTCCTACCCTTGACCACTCCTTAGTTACATCCTCAACTAGTGGGTATTTCTGTGCTATATCCACTAATTATAAATATATCCCAAAACTCTGTCCTGGTCCCTCTTCTCTTTTCCTTCTGCCTTCTCTCACCTAGGAACTTCATCAGTTCCTAATAGCTAACTTATCATGTAGATGCAGATGATTCTTAGATCTATATATCATGCCCTAGTCCAAGGATGGGGAACCTGCAGCCTCAAGGCCACGTGAGACCCTCTAGGTTCTCAAATGTAGCCCTTCATCTGAATCCAAACTTCACAGAACAAATATCCTTTAAAAAAGGATTTGTTCTGTAAAACTTGGACTCAGTCAAAAGGCCACATCCAATGATCTAGAAGGCTACATGTGACCTCGAGGCCACAGGTTACCTACCCCTACCCTAGTCTCTGTTGTGAGCTCTAATCCCACCATGCCAAATTCATATTGGACATTTCTTTTAAAAAAAGTTTTTAATTATTAAGTAGTGAAGTGTTAAAAATTAATATCTCCATACCCAAAGAAGGCTAGAAAAAGATTACACACAAAAGCATAAATTCGTGTGGTAGTACCAAAGTTGCCTTGCATATCCACATCCCCTTCTGAGCTTTTTCCTATTTTTTTCTGTTTTTTTTAATGTTTCACTGATGTTCTTTTTTCATTTTCCTCTTTTACATCATTGTCACTATGGCCCCCTCTCCCCATAACTCTTTCCCCCCAAAATAAGGAAAATCTTCTCTTAAAACAAAAAAGTATAATCAAGCAAAAGAAATTTGTCTTAGATTGGTCATGTTTGAAAACATAGATCTCGTTCTGCTCCTTATCCATGTCTTCTCCACCAACGGATGAAGGCATACTTTTTCCTCAGTCACCTGATAATTATATATTACATTTATTAGAATTCTAATATCTTTCAAATTTGTTCATCTTTACAATATTGTGATCATTGTACTAATATCTCTGCTGGTGCTCACTTCATTCGAGATCAGTTCATGCATTTTTTCCACATCTCTCTGAATCTGCCCCCTTCATCACTTCTGATGCCACAATAATATTCCGTTGCATTCACATACCATAATTTCTTCAGTCACTTCTCAGGTGACAGGTATCTACTTCATTTCCAGTTCTTGATTATAGCAAAAAAGTGTTCTAATAAATATTTTTTTCCATGCGAGCCCTTTCACTGCCTTAAATCTCTATGGGTCATACGCCAAGTAGTGGTATTATTGGGACAAAGTTATATAAAGTTTATTGACTTTAGGAATATAATTTAAATTAATTTTCATAAAGATTGAATGACTTCATTGTTTGCCAACAGTGTATTAGAGTACTTTTCCTCTCATAGTCCCTCTAACATTGCTCATTTTCCTTTATTTTGTCATTTCTGCTAATCTGATAGATGTAAGGTGAAAATTGTATTGCTTTAATTTATATTTCTCTTATTACTAGTAATTTAGAACATTTTTTCACCTTACTGTTGTGTTTTTTCCCTTAAAAACTACCTGCTTGTATCTTTTTTTCCAACCATTTATTTATTAAGGAATGGTACTCACTCTAATATATTTGTATCAATTCACTATATTTCTTGGATACCAATCATTTAAGAAAGAAATCCACTAAAGTTAACATTTGTTTTGCTTGCATTTATTCTATCTGTGACAGTGTTCATCCTTTGTCAAGTTTAATTAAGAGGGACATCTATGAGATGGCCACTCCCCTAACTCTTCCTCTATACTCTTCTCATGCACCCCAATTACATGAAAATAAGTTTCTCTAGATTCTCCTTATTAATTCCTTATGTATATCCTTTACCTCCTCTCCTTTCATTCTTCCCTTAAGACCACCGAAAACAAATAAAATACCACCAATTCCTCTGTTTGTCTCTCTTTACTCTTGGTGACATTATATGATAATAGGATATTGAAGGGACATTCATCTTTTATCCCTATATTAGAAAGCAAAAACTTCATCATTATTTTGCCCCTTCCAAATGTCCAAACTTACCTTCCTAGATTTCTCTCATGCATTTCAAAGTTCTCATCTTTTCATCTGGAATGCTGTTAAAGGTCTGGCTTTTTAACCCATGAATTTTGAAGAGCATTTTATTCTTGGTCATAAGCCTTTTTATTTTGCCTTGTGGAATACGATAGTTCAAGATTTTCTCTATCAAAGTAGTGGCAACAATCTTGTAGGACCCTGACTATGGTTCTTTGGTACTCAAACTCTTTCTAGTTGCTTGGAATGGTTTTTTTCCTTTGATTTAGAAGCTCTAGATTTTGCCTAAAATATGCCAAGGTGTTTTCAAGTTATAGCTTCTTCCATGAAGTGATGGAAGGTGGGGGGTATTCTTTCCATTTTAACTTCATCCTCTAGTTCTAATAGATATGGGTTTTTGTTGTTACTATTGTTTGGTCATGGTTCTCAGGGAGTCCCATGATTTTTTAATTTATCTCTCAAACTACATTCAATTTCATTTGGTTTTTTTGTAGTAGATGCCTGACATTTTTTGTCAAAATTTTTACTGTTCTAACATTTCCTGTTGTCTCATATAATCATTGAGCTGTTTATTCCATTCTATTTTTACTGAGTGCTGCCTTGAAAATGTTTTCCACTTTCTATTCTAAACTATTTATTCACCTTCCACTTTTCTCCTGAAGAGCTCTAATTTTATTTTCTATCCCTCGCTTCATTTCTTCTATCCATTCTTGGAGTCTTTGTGGCCAAGTAGTCAGGTAGCTAAGACTAGCCTGTATCAGAGTATCTGGCTTCTGGATATGTCTTCTAATGGCCCAACAATGGTTTTAGCCTTGGCCCTTCTTGATTTGTTCCTACTTGCCCCAAGGGCCAATGTATTAGTTTTTTTTGGTTGCTGTATCACGTGGCTGATTCATGTTGAAGTCTCAGTCATCTAAAAGCCCCATATCTTTTTTTAAAAAAAAATTGGTGCATAACAATGCTTTTCCTATTTTATATTTGCAAAGTTTTTATATTCATATGCAAAACTTGTTTATTTCTGCAGAATTTTTTCTTACTGGTTTCAGTCCAATTTTCTATACTACCAAGATATTTTTGAATCCTGACTCTATTACCCACTATGTTAATTAACCTTCCCAGCACTACATCTCCTGTAGATTTTGATAAGCACTTATGCTTTTATCCAAGTCATTGATTAAAAACAAATATGTGCTTCACACTTGACCAAACCCGTATCCTTGGAGTCCTCCTATCATGCTGACATTAAACCACTAACAAGTAATCTTTGAGTCCATTCATCCAACTGGTTATGAATCCATCTGATTATATTATCATTTAATTCCTATCTTTCCATTTTCCCCCCAAGAATAATATGAGATACTTCATTTAAAGTTTTGTTATAAATCTCAGTAAATTATATACACAGAATTCCCCTTATTTAACAATTTAATAATCCTGTCTAAAAAAAAGGAAAAGTGAGCATGGGGAGGACAGTTCTTGTTGAAGCCATTCTGGTTCTATGGATTTACTGCTTTTTTCTCTAGATGCTTGCTAACTATTTCTTTAATGATATAAAATGTTCCCAGGAGTTGAGGTCAAGATGACAGGTCTATCATTTGTAATCTTTGCTCTCTCTCAGTTTTTGAACATGAGGACAATGTTTGTCCTTCTCCAATCTTGTAATGGCTTCTCTATTTTCCATGATCTTTCAAATATCACTATCAGAGACTAAGCAATCACATCTGACCTTTTACACAGGACTTGCTGACATAGTTCACATTGGCCAGGTGACTTGAATTCATCAAGGGCAGGTTAGTGTTTCTAATTAGTTCCTTAGCCTAAATATCAAGCCCCTAAGAGCCATTTTCTTCTATCACTCTTCTTTGCAGAGAAAATAGAAACAAAATAATGACTGAATAGCTTTTCTCTCTCTGTGTATTATCAGCTTTCAGTTATGTCCCATCTATCCCAACAAAAGTCCTATTCTTCTTTTGATTTTCTTTTTTCTTTCAATTCTTGTTGTTATTCAGTTGTTCAGGCTTATCCAACTCTTTGTCCATAGGGATTTCTTGTTATTGGAATCGTTTGCCATTTCTTTCCCAGTCACATAACCCAAGCAAGGGTTAAGTGACTTGCCCAAGGTCACACAGCTAATAATTTTCTGAGGTCAGACTTGAACTCTGCTTTTTCTGATCCAAGCCCAGTGCTTTATGCACTGCGCCACCTAGCTGCCCTTTTCTATCAATACTGCTCTTAAGTAAAAAGGAAAAAAAAACCTTTCTGCTATCCTTAGCTTACCTTGTTAGCCTCATCTCATTCCTAACACTGTTTTTATGGGACCATATCACACTCTTATATTTATCCTGTTACCTGGCCTTGATTCCACCTTCTACGTATCTCTTTTTAAAATGTAAATTGGTTAGTGATGTGCATACACACCAGTCTCTTCAGACAAATCTCATTTTTTTCCCATTTGTGCCTTCAAAATTTCATTCTTGAGCATACACCATCTCTCCTGTGCTGTGAAGCATTTTACTCCGTGGATTCCTACCTATCATTCCTATAAACCCATTAAAATCTGCTTCCCAAAATCTAAGGCGCATCATACTCATTCCAGATTTCCTCTCCTCTAACACAAACTTTAAAATGAATTGATCACTTCCCCTCAGGGTTCCCATAATTTCCAAGTCAGCAACCAGTTGCCCCTTTTTATCAAGAATCAGATCCAGAATAGAATCTCCCTTTATTGGTTCTTCTACCTTTTAAAGGACGAAATGATTACTAAGACAAGTCCAAACTGCTTTACTTTTGGCAGAGAGAGTGCTCCAGCAGATTTCTGGATAACTGAAGACCCTCGTCACTTTGCCTCTGTAGCATGCTTTTAATGTATTTCCCAAAATTCTTGTTAATTTCCTCTTTCTTTTCATGTAATCTGCAGTATATTCCAATGGGGAAAAATAATTTGTTTCTCCTACCTTTGTACTTTGACCTTCATCCAAATATTCTCTATCATTTATTTTCTCTTCTTGTACCTGGACTTCCTTACCTGAGTAAATTTTCTTAATAATGATGCCATCTCTCTACCTTTTTACATGCCCTGTTTCTTTGGAATAAGGTACACCCATCCAGAACCATGGTTTAGTTATAGGTTTCATTCTACCAAGTCTCAGCTTTAGTCATAAGATCTAATTTGCTTCCTTGAATTAACTTCTACTTCCTTTTAGCATTGCTTAAACTTTGGGCATTTGCATAAAGACATTTGAAATCATGGGTTTTGCAAATGGGTCTTTGTTTGGATTTTGTCTCCTCTTGAATTTCTCAGTTTCAGTTGATATTCTTCCTTCCTTATACTTATTCTTTATATCAAAAGGAATATACACAGGCCATTTTGTCTGTCACTTATCCTTTTAAAATCCCTTTTGATTAGGTTTTCAAGACCCTCAGCAAATCAATTCCTAGAAGCCTTCAGATATACTTTATCTTTGACCAGGGATCTGTCATTAGAGTAAGCCATAGTTCAGAAATCTAAATGCCATTCTCATTTACCACCTCCTTAGCCAGCTATTCTTCCCAAATGATTTTTTTCTTTTCCATCCATTTACTTCAATAGACAATAATGAAAAGAACACACCTGTATTCTTAAGATTTTCCATGTCTTGCCTGAAACTTCATCATTGTTAGCAATACATTTTAGGTTCCTCCTCAGAGCTTCATGTGCATCTATGTAAATCACCAGAAATAGGTACTTTGTATGAGTCTTGTGTGGGGGCGGGGAGGGTATCTCTGCTATACCTTGAACATAACACATGCCCCAAGAAGACCACAAACTTTTCTGTGTGTTATCAGCTGCTTCAGTTCTCCTTTGCAAGGACTCACCAACTGTTACTTCCTTGAGGTGGCTAGGTAGCACAGTGGATAAAGCACTGGGTTTGGAGTCAGGAAAGTCTGGGTTTGAATCTAGTCTCAGACATTGAATAACCATGTGACTCTGGACAAGTCACTTAACCTCTGTTTGTCTCAATTTCTTTAGCTGTAAAGTTAGGATAATAATAGCACCTGTCTCCCAAGACTGGTGAGAGAATCAAGCGAGACAATATTTGTAAAGGTTAAATGCTTGCTCCCTCTCTTCTCTCTGCTCTTATGCTTAATTACTTTGTTTTTATTTCTATATGTGGGCTTCGTATTTATTTTCTATATTCTTATGCTGGTAGTCCTCCCATGAGAACATAAGCTCCATGCCAGGGGGAATTGTTTCATGTTGTATCTTTGTATTTGTAGCAAAATGCCTGGCACATAACAGGTGCTTAATAAGTGTTTGTTGATTGATTTTCTTCCTTCTCTGACCCATATTGGATGGTCTTTCAACTGATAACTTCTATGGCTCTGACATATCATTTTTTGGAGGGACAGGCACCTTCTTCCTCCTGGGAGCATCCAGTTTTCTCCTCTTCAAGAAGGATCTCACATCTGTTTTAAAGATCCAATTGTACAGGGATCCTTTCTCCTCTCATTTATCCTCTGCGGTACATTCCTGCATTCTCCATCATTCTGACGTTGGCCAAGCCTTCCCTCCTCTGCCTCATATCCCTTTATCTCCCATTGAAGTCTTGCTCCTGTCTCCTTTAGGAACCCCATATTCTCTCTTACAAGTTGTCTTGTAGAAGCTAACCTGAAGCGTAAAACTCTTCAGTGGTTAATTGAAAGACCCTTATCCCTCTTTCTTCAGATTCTGCGAGGTTGCTGCTTGATGCTGGAAACTATTCCCTTTCTGCTGACTATAACAAACTCCTCCTCCTTCTCTGTGACTGCCCCTCCGCAGGTTCTGCCCTTTCTTTTTCCCTACTCCAAATGCTGAGAATGATATCAAAAGACTCTTATCCAACTCTGAAATTGTGACCATTCATTATCTGGGCCCAACTTTCCCACCCCCTACTATATCTAATTTAGATGCATTCCCCTTTCTTATCCTCCCATCTATAATATTTATGAGGGGTGAGACTTTTTCCCTTGAAATATTAATTAATTCACTTTCCAGTTCTCTCTATTGTTCTGGGTCCAGTTCAAAAGTCATTTCTTCAGTCGAGCCTTCCCTCAGTTCCCCAGAGAACAAATTTCTGTCCTCTAAATTACCATAGCACATTGTAATTCATATTAAACTTTCCCATGATATTTTGTATTAGTTACTTGTGCATAAGCTTCTTGAGGACAAGGTTCACATTTGATTCTCCTTTGACTTAGCAGAATACTTCATAAATAGAGACAGATCAAGATATACTTGTTGAATTAAATAAAGAAAATAAGGTGATATATGTGAAAGTATGTTTGCAACACTAAATCATCTTACACTTTCTTTAATAGATTGAAAGCTCACTGAGGGCAACCATATATTATACTTTATATGTCTTATTGTGCCTAGCCTTGTACACAGCCAGAAGTGAGTAAATATTCATTAAAAAAATGCACAAATTAATTTATTAATTAAACAAAGAGAGATCTGAGCTGAGTTTTGAAGATAGAATTTTGAAGGCTAAGGAAGGAAAGGAGAACATTTCAGGGAGAAAGAAACATAAGCCAAAGCATAGAAAGTAATCTATGCTACAGTTCAAACATGTCTTGGGAGATCTATGTCATCCCTCTCAAATGAAACATGACACTTTGGTCTCCAAATAAATAAGACATTCATTTCAAATTTCATTCAGACTTTTCAATCTCACAAAAGGCATGTGACACTTAGAACCAAAAAATTTGCAAATAACATTTTACGGTAGCATCTGTAATAAATAGAAATGATTCCATGTTTACCAAATTACTGTCGTAAAGATCTTTTTAAAAAGATAATGAAGACATGGGAGATAATATCCACCAATAAGAAGAAGAATTATGCCAATTAATGTGGAGAGCATAGGTAATAAAATTCACTAAAGATCTTAATATAAAGAGGTAAATGCTCTTTTACAGATACCATTGAAATTTAGTGGGATGTGACTCATGATTAGAATGTGGCATTTAAAGGGTATAACTTATTTTTAAATGAACAATAAAGGATAGTGGAGCAGTATTCTATATTGAGAAAATATAAACACCTGCATAGAACTTCATAAACCTGTAGAAGGAAATATGGCAAAGGATACTTTAATAAGAGACAAACAGAAAGAATATTGTTGTATAACTGTATTGTAGATGACTTAGACAGAAAGAGGAATTGGAGTATGAGTCTCTGATTCATATCTCAAAGTTAGCATGTAGGCATCATATAGATGTAAAGGGAGTCCTCAACTATTAGGACATTAGTCGGAGGTCTCTCTTAGCTAAAAGCAGAATCATTGGTAAGTTATTTCTCAACTTATTGATAATTTCTACCTTCATTGAGAAGATAGAAGTAATCATGGGGATTACCTCCTGAATATGGCTTTGAACAATAACGTATAAAGGATTAATGGGGAACCTTAGGAGGAAGTAACCAAAGTATCATGAAACTAATTATAAATAAGCAGGGAACATCTACCTCATGCCCATACTTTTGGCAAAGATGACCAAAAAAGGAAGATGACAAATACTAGAGAAAATCTGGGAAAATAGGCACTTCAATGTACTCTTGGCGGAACTGTGACTTGGTCCAGGATAGTCATTCTAGAAAGCAATTTGTAACTGTGTCTGAAAAGTTACTAAACTGTATATATTCTTTTATCCAGCAATAGGTGTATATTCTAAAGAAATCAAAGAAAGATGAAAAAGGACTGATATGTGCTCAAGTATTTATATCAGTATCTTTTTGTGGTGGCAAAATACTTGAAAATAAAGGGGTTCCCATTAATTGGAGAATGACTGAACAAACTGTAGTAAATGAATATAGTGGAATACTTTTTTGCTGTGATAAATGATGAAAGGGATGGTTTCAGAGAAACTAAACTGATTCAGAGGGAACTAGAACAATTTATACAATAATAACATTTAAGATAAACAACTTATGAAAGAATTAAGAATGCTAATCAACACAATGACCAACCAAGATTCCTGTACTCAGCATAGGGCTCAGCATAGTGCCTGGCACATAGTGGGTGCTTAATAAGTGTTTGTTGATTGGCCAAATGTCTATTGACTGATTCCAGAGGAATTACCTACCTCCTGACAGAGAAGTGATGAAATCTGGGTACACACTGATATATATATATATATATGTATATATATATATATATATATATATATATATATATATATATATATATATATATTTTGGACAAGCCAATAGCAATATGTTTTGCTTGACTATGAATATCTGATATGAGTTTCAAACCCCACCCCCCAAATTTGGGGGAGGTGGTGGAAGTGAGAGAAAATAACTTTTTGTTAAGTTGGAAAAGATTTGAAAAAATTAAGGAGAGACCACCAGGCAAGTTTCACATAGACCCTATATCTGGGGAGAAGAGTTTAAAAGAGTTTACAGAAAGGATAGGTAGGATCTCACAGTAAGAGACTGTAAAAGGGAAAG
>CM053624.1:112354687-112370427 GCA_028646595.1 Phalanger gymnotis
GAGTGTAGGTTAGAAGGAAGATACGACTTACTATTTCAGGAACAAAAAAAAACTTCTTTCCCTCATTAGTAAGTTAATATTTTGGGTGGTTGTATAGCATAGAGGAGCTTTTCTCTATGGGGCTGGGGGACAAAAGGAACAAGATAGTGTGAAAGGAGTTGTTGGTAGGAGAGCAGGATTAAACTAATGTAAGCAAAATAAGATCTTAATGAAAATAAAGGGATAAAACAAAATCTGTTATGCTTCAGGTTTCACTAAAAGAGCAAGGACTTGCAATCAAAATTTTGTTATTGCTATATCTGAATGAATTGTTCAAAAAAAATTAGATGTTATCTATTGAAATCTCTGAATGGAAATATTAAAGAATATACATATTTCTAAGCATCTCATAGTAAACATATGATCAAGAGAAATAGGATCAAGCATAAAAGAATTATAACCAAATGAAAAAATGAAGAAATAATAAGTGTAATATTTACAAACCATAATGAGACCTAAATATAAAAACGTCACATCAGAAAATAAAAATTAGAAAGAAACAAAAGGAGGCAACTTTCACAACTCTGGCTAGAGGGAGAATTCTTAAACAAAAAATGAACAACAGTGATCATAAAAGGTAAAATTATGATTAAGAAAGAACACATAAAATTTAAAAGCTTACAGAGGATTAAAATCAATGAAATAGGGTAATAAACTTTTAGGGGAGAATCATATATCGAATGCCTTTGGTAAAAGTCTAACATCCAAGATGTATATGGAATTGATAAAAATATGTGAAACCAAAAGCCTCTTCTAATACATAAGTGGTCGAAAGATATGAACAATTTTCAAAAGGAGAATTGCAAACCACCAACAACCATATGAAAATATGTTCCAAATCATCATTAATAAGAGAAATGCAAACTAAAAGAACTCTAAGGTTTTGCTTCATGTCCTGAACAACAAGAAATGGAAGTTGTTAATGCTGAAGAGGTTATGGAAAGATGAAAAATTAGAGTTACACAAGAAAAGTACCTCCCTGATGCAAGCTGCTGGATTTTATAATGAGTTAGAAAAGGAAGCTGCATACTTGAAGAATGTACCAATATTAGGGCAAGCAGATAAGGCTATGCACAGGAATTGACAGAATTACTTTGAAATTACTTTAAAATATTCTGTCACTAGTTGTCTCTGAATGTCTATGCTTCTCTGGGTAAAAGAGACCTGTTCTAACCAGATGACATCAGAAAGTCAGCACAGACTGCTTTACCCACTCCAAGAATACTAGATCTACTTGGAAGATCTAGATTGCTTTTGAAGTTTAAAAGAGATGTTTTTATGACCAAAAAGAGTGCTACATGTATCTACCTGGGAATGAATGCATAGAACTTCTTATCCCAAGAGGCCAAGAGGTTCAAGGAGGGTTTAGATACATTCATAGATGACAAGTCTATAATGAGTTATTAAAGGAAATAGGAGATGTTTTAGGAAGTTTCAGGAACACACACACACACACACACACACACACACATACACACAAAACTTCTTTCCCTCATTACTAAGTTAATGCTTTGGGTGGTTGTATAGTACAGTGTAGGAATGTCTCTTTTAGCTTGACTTCAAGGAGAACAACTATATTTTCCCAACAACACAACAGTCAGAGACAGGGTTCTAGTTAAATAGATGTCAGATCTGACCCTGCATGACTATTTTTCTCTGTCAAGTTATTATTTTCAGGCAGTATTTCTGAAAAACCTTGTGGTTCCAAGTTCTTTCCTATCTAGAGTTCTTGCTTATCAGTATTTCGAGATAGATTAGATTCTACAGAGAGAAATGGAAAGCAAAATCTGTGGAATTGTTTTTGTTGTTGGGTTGGTTAGTTGGTTGGTTGGTTGTTTTTTCCCGCTTGAAAGAAATAAGTCAGAGAGAAGAGACTTCCTAAGGGGCACAGAGAAAACAGATGGCTTGGTCCATATTAGGATACAGAACATGGGAGACCTCATCTGGCTTTTAGTACATGAGGCCCAGCTGCTCCCTTGAAAACAGTACTCGAAGAAATGATTGAGCTCAATGAAACGCTACCATTCTAAATGTTTTGGTTTTTTTTTTAAGATCATGGAGATATAATGGGGCTTGAAGCTAAGGGATGTGGTTTAACAGAAGAAGCACTGGAGTGGGAGACAGAAGACTTGATTTGAATCCCTGGTCTACTATTTGTACAACTTTGGCCAAATTCCAACCTCTCTGGCTTCAGTTTTGTCATCTACAAAACGTGGGTGCCATTTGCCCTACCAACCTCAAAGGATTTCCAAGAAACGGCTTAAGGAAGATGATAATTTGTAAAGTGAGTCATGCTTTTCAAATTGTTTTTATGAATACTAGCTCATTAGATCATCACAATAAACCTATGAGGAAAGTACAGTAGGGATGAATACCCATTTTAACAAGATGGAGAAACTTAGAGGGGGTCTCATTTGCCAAGGTTCAATAGCAAGTCAGGGTTGGGACCAGGACTAGAACTCAGGTCTGCTTCCTCCTGATTCAGTGTCTGTTGTATTTCACCTACATGCCTCTGCTAGCTAAGTAAAATCAAGAGTTATCAATTCTCTATCATATTAACTTGAAATATTTTAGTAGTTTTAATATTTTAAAATATTTTTATTTATTTTATTTTTATTTTATTATTCTATATTGCATTTTATTCTGTTATTTTTAAATACTTTTTAAAAATAAAACATGATCCCATACAAAGCAATCATTTCAGAATAATCAATGGGAAGAGTATCTGACATAGAGTCAGAAGGCAGGGGTTTTATTACTGACTTTGTCACATTTGACCCTCGTGACTCGGAATGTCACCTCACTTCTCAGTTTTAGTTTCCTCGTCTATTTTTTCCCATCACCCATCAGACCAGGTTGCTGTTAAGTTCAAATAAGGGGTATATATGAAAATGGTCCGTAACCATAAAGCAGTATATAAATAATCATGCTGCTGAAAAGGTCAAAGGAGATGACATATAAAATGCCTTGTAAACCTTTAAAGTATTTTATTCAATTCAATAAGTATTTATCAAAGGTCAGCCATTATCACTAGTGTGCTCACATTTATTTATTACTCTAAGACTTATCAAACTCTACCTTCCTAGCACGCCTGTGGGGTAGGTCACATAAGGATTTTTGTTTGTTTTTGTACAGTGCTGTAACTGATGTTGGGAACTGCTGGTGAGGAAACTCTATCCACCAAAGCAGATCAGCAACTCATAATGTTAGAGATTGACCTGGAAGACAGTGAGTGGTTAAGTAACTTGCCCAGAGTCACCCAGAAATATGTGCCGGAAACTTGAGCCTAGATTTTCTTGACTCCTAAACTGGCTATCTAACTATGCCATAATGCCTCTCGGTGTAATTAGTTTTTTTTTTGAATGAGGAAAGGCAAGGCAACTGGGGTTAAGTGACTTGCTCAAGGTCACATGGCTAGTAAGCGTGTCAAGTGTCTGAGTCTGAATTTGAATTCAGGTCCTTCTGACTCCAGGGCCAGTGCTCTATTCACTGCGCCACTTAGATGCCCTTCAGTGTAATTATTATGCCCATTTTGTAAATGAGAAAACTGATGTACAGAGAGGTTGTAACCATTAGTAAGTATAGGAATCAGGACCTGAACTCAGGACTACTGCCTTCAAGTCCTATGTTCTTCCCACATAAATGGAAATTACTTCCTTAACTATGTACGATAATAAACAGCAAATCTCAATTGAGCTGAAATGAGCCTTCAAAAGAGGCAGCATAGTAGAGTGGACAGAGTGGATAGAACTTAGATTCAGGAAAACTTTGGTTCAAATTCTGTCTCTGATGCACTTACAGCTGGTGTGACCAGGGAAAAGGCACTTTTTCTCCATCTGTACAAGGAGGATAATAATTCTTACCTACCTTGGGTTGTTCTTCAGATCAAAGGATATAAAGTTTGTCAAGTGTCTTGCAAATTTCAAAATGATGTGTAAGTACCAGCTTATGATGACCAGTGTTTACCAGTGTTTCCCTTATGTAGCTTCTTCCTCCCCACTCACAACTCAGAGGGGTCCAGCCCTTTCTTTCCTCCTTCCCTAATCCTTAGGCTCCGTTGTTCAGTCGTTCCAGTCATATCCAACTCTTCCTGACCCTATTTGAGGTTTACATGGCAGAGATACTGGAGTGGTTGGCCATTTCCTTCTCCAGCTCATTTCACAGATGAGGAAACTGAGGCAAATAGGGTTAAGTGACTTGCCCAGGGTCACACAGGTAGTAGGTGTCTAAAGCCAGATTTGACCTTAGGAAGATGAGTCTTCCTGACTCCAGACCCAGCACTCCATCCACTGCACCACCTCACTCACTGCCCCACTTGCTTGTTTATTCATTCTTAAAAAGAACCGTTTCCTTTAAGCACGACAAATGAAGTGGGCAATAAGATATTTCTTTTAAAAAATAAAACATGACCTCACACGAAGCAATCATTTCAGAAGAGGCGGCGGGAAGACCATCCAACATAGAGTCAGAAGGCAGGGGATCAAGTCCTGATTTTGCCGTGTTTTACTGCTGTGACTTTAAGTAAGTCACCTCACTTCTCAGTTTTAGTTTCCTCATCTATTTTTTCCCATCACCCATCAGACCAGGTTGCTGTTAGGTTCAAATAAGAGGAATTATACAAAAGTGGTCTATAACCATAAAGCCTTTTTTCTACTTGTTGGTGTGGAGTGCCAATTTCCCTAAAAGCTCTCGACCCCATTTGTTAAAGTTCAGATCCATGTCACCACACGTTATAATCCTATTGCCTTATGTTTCTTTATTCCATCTTGGTGAGAATCCACTAGGCCTTAGGAAAAGCGCACAAAAGTAAGTTATGAGCGGTGAGGTCTCTACAACCCATAGCTCATTCGTTAAAGACTAATTGGCCAGCAGCAAATTAGCAATAAGGCAAAAAAAAAAGCACAGGAATGAATGGCATCAGCCAAAAGGAGAAAAATCCAGGTTTGTTTGCAGATGGCATAAACCTGTTTTGAAGATTTTAATGGTATTTGCCAATGGATTTTAAAGGTGTCACAAAAAACACTTACCAGCTGGGTGGTGCAGTGGATAGAGTTCTGCATCTGGAGTCATAAAGATCTGAGTTCAAATCCAGTCTCAAACATTTATTAGCTGTTTGACATTGGCAAAGCATTTAATCTCTGTTTGCCTCGGTTTCCTCAGCTGTCACATAAGGACAATGATAGCACCTAGCT
Source organism: Phalanger gymnotis (assembly GCA_028646595.1). NCBI lineage: Eukaryota > Metazoa > Chordata > Mammalia > Diprotodontia > Phalangeridae > Phalanger > Phalanger gymnotis. The sequence goes on from CM053624.1 coordinate 112,359,919, forward strand.
CAAAAAGTTATTGTAAAGATCGAGTGAGATAATATTCATAAAGCACTCAGCACGGTACCTGGCACATAATAACTGCTATATACATATGTTTTCCTTTCCCCTTCCCCTATGAGACTAGATACAGTTTATAGTGCCTTTTGGTTTTTTTTCTCCCTGTCCTAAGCAAAGGTCTTGGGCTAATAAAGCTTTCTTTTAGGTTCTTAGTAAGCATTTCATTGCTGAGACAGAATAGAGAGAACAAATTGTCATAATTAACTGTTAACCTTCATTCAATATAATTCCCAACTTAATGTCTTGTTTTAAGACTAGATTAATTTAAAAAAGAAAAGTCTCTTTCTAGGCCCTAGTCTTAATCAGAAAACCTTTGGATTCAGTGGGCCTTTCTTCACCAAATTTATAGGAAAGACAATCTTGAACCATCTGGTGCCTATTTAATTTTTAACCACCTCTCACTTGAAATATTTCTTTCTTCATTCTTATTTTGTCCTAAAAAATTGGCCATAAGCTAAACCGTACCATCTGTGACTTCCAGTAAATACAACTGTTGCTAATGAAATTACCCAGCTTCATCATTTTGATTTAAATGCCTTGCCTGTTTTTCCTCTGACCTTTCATTGCTTGCCATCAAACCAGAGCTTTTGTGAATTTAGATATACTCGTCCATGTAGGTCAGTCTTTAGGAATAAATCTTTTCTGTGAATCTCAAGAAACTTGGCCAAGCCTGCCCAGCAGGCTGGCATGTGAGATGAGAGCCAGAGCCATGCTAAGAAATCATTATGGCATTTGTGCCCATCCAACTCAAGGGCTCAGCTCAATGTGCTTCGGGCCCCAGGGCAGATCCCCTGCCATGTGACCAATTGGTCACTGTTTCTTGCTTTCTTGCCTCCCATTTGTTAAGCTGACTATATTAATGAGTCTAGGTGTTGATGCCCATTGTCTTGGCTTTTTGTTTCCATTTTCCCCATCACAGGACTACTTGACCTGATTGAAAAAAGGAAAAGTCCAGAGACTCTGAACTTTCCCCAACTGAGAAGGCCTTAATGGAGAACAGAACAGCACTGGAAGCATTTGACTCCCTTAGCTTACCTGTCCACTGAGGTAATTCACTCTTCTTTATAAGCATCGTATTGCAGACTATGAATGTAGCATCAATTCCTGGCACAGGAAGAGGAATGACTTCTGCCCAGATCGAGGGGTCCTGTGGCTGGGAGACCAATAAGTAGGTTCCAGAGCCCTCTAGCAAATACTTTTTGTCCTTAGACCCTCCATGGACAACCTTGGTTAGACTGGAAAGGAAGGTATCCAAAACGCCCTCCAACTGAAATCAACTGACATTTTGTCCTCAAAGTACCTTTATCAATCGAGGATCCTATACTTCATAAAGATAACCACTTACATATTCATGGAAGTCATTGACTCCCTGAAGACCCAAAAATCCTACTGTGGGCCCTAGATTTCCTTTGTTCCATTTTATCGCCCCAAAGATTTTAAGCTAAGCTATTTGTAGTAAACAAATGTCTCTTAGAAATAGTCTCAACCCTTAAGAATTTGCAATTCTGGTAAGGGGGAAATAAGACCTATGTTTTATTTCACTTTTATGTCCCCATCGCTCAGTCATTTGCCTCATACAGTGCCTTCAATCTATTAAGTGCTTATTAAGTGCATAGACTCATAACATTTAGAGCTTGGAGGAGTTTGGGACATCATTAGTCCATTTCCCTCATTTTGCCAATTGGGCAACTGAGACAGCCAAAGGTTAAGTGACCCACCAGTTTCACAAAGCAATGATCTGAAACCAAATCCTCTGGTTTGAAGTCTAGATATTTAAATGAAGACATGGGCTCTTTTCTTAAGGAACTTACAACATGGGTGGGTGTCAATACAACATAAGCATGTTAAGAAATTTAGGTAATAATGCAAGACCATATGTAATTATATGATTATTTGTTATATATTGAAAGGGCCACATGAGTACTGGCATTCACCCTCTGCCACACACACACACACACACAAACACACACACACACACACACACACACACACACGCCAATGCTACCTCCACTTCTGCCTTACTTAATTCCTAGGTAAGACTGCCAATCAGGGGATCAGTAGAGGGAACAGGCAAAGAAGGGATTTGTGTATTTGCTTATTGACTTTCTCCAGCTGGAAGGCTATGTTCCAGGGTGGCCTTTCAAATAGGGGGTATGTAGTGCCTTAAGCTGCAGTAAAAGGTCCTCCTGAAAAATTATATTCCCCACTGGCCCTGCTTGAAATCCCCACATTAGTAACTCCTTTGGAGCAAGCACTGATGGGTAAAATGCATTAAGCTGTTGTCAACTGATAATACATAGTACTCACAGATTTCATAGCATTTTAGAGCTAGAAGGGAAAATTAAAAAATGTCTAGTATGACCCCTGTGTTTTACAAATAAGAAAACTTAGGCCCAGAAAGAGTAACTTGCCTGTGATCACACAATTAAAGGCGCATCTTAAATCCCATTAGTTTGTCAAATAAACCAGTCACCCATCAAACACCCAAAGAGAGGCGATCACAGGATTGATAAGCTTTGATGGAAGGGAAAGAGAGTGGCAAAGAAAAAATGCAAAGCATCAGGTATTATTGAAAAATGCCAGGTAGTCAAGAGAAAATGTAATGGTACCATATGTCTCAGGTGGGAATGAAGACACCAAGTGAGAAGGAAAGTGAAGAATGAGGAAGAGAGTAGCATCACAGACCACCTTTACCCTATTCCTTTTTCACCTGCCACAGGGTTTGCATGCTAGGTTTCTCAAGTGGTCCTCATTGGTAGGATCCATTCTTTCAGTCTCCCACTAGAAATCTTGGGGGTCATCAGTTAACTCTTCACTTTCCTTTATCCCTTCAAAGCAAAACTGCCCTTAAAGTACAGATTCTGTGGCCCCTCCTACACTAAGCCTATCCTGAGCCTCAGGCTATACACTGTCTCCCCTTTGAGATGACTTTGTACTACTTAGAATTTACTCACTTACGTATATTATCATATCTTCTCCACCATCATTCCCAGAATGCAAAGCCCCTGAAGGCAGGGATTGCTTTATTTTCTCTTTATATTCTTAGCATATAACACTGTACCTATACAACAAGTCAACTTAGAAAGCTGTTGTAGCAATCCATATATGAGGTTCCTAGAGTGTGAATTCAGGGGATGGTATTAGAAGGAGATGAGCTAATATGTGAAAGTCATTTTGAAGGAATAAACAAAAAGGATTTGGTGAGATATGGTATATAGGAGATTCAATTCAACAAACACGTATTAAGCACCTAATAATTACAAGAGCCATCATGGCGCAGTAAGATTTGGGTTGACAATAAGGCTACAAAAGTAAATGAGACATATTCTCAACCCTTAGGAAACTCAAAGTCTTATAGGAGAGATAAGACATTTATATGTAATGATAAATACAAAGGAGTTATGCTGAATAGAGTTAATAAAAAATTGAAGAGAAAAAAATAATGTCTGGCTGGGGGAATCATGGAAGATATTTTTTAAAATGCCTGACATTTAAAATTTAAGCTGGACCTTGAAGAAAATGAAGGTTTTCAATAAGTATTAATTAGGACAGGATGGGGATGCTGTGAGGATGGGGAATGGATTGGAGGCGGGGTATGATCTTTGAATCCTCCCCTCTCACATCTCATATCCAATAAATCATGAGGTCTAGATAATTCATCTCTCCAACCTCTCTACAATCTGACCACTTTTTCTACTAAAAGACCCTCATAACCACCCTCATAGTCTATTCTGAGAAGCATCATGATACAAGTACATAATTGGAACCAGGACAAACCTGAGTTCTAATGACACCTCTGATGATTTTAAATGACCATAAGCAAGTCATTAAACATTCTGACCCTGAGTTTCTTCATCTGTAAAATCCAGGCAACAAATAGCTCAAAAGTATTGTGATGATGAAGTGAAGTAATGTATATAAAAGCATTATGTCATAATAGTGCTGTATAATTGTCAGCTCTTAATATACTCAAATAACCTCTTTATGTAACTCCTCACCTCCATTCTCTCTATAATGTAATTTATCCTTTATATAGTAGCTAGAATAACTTTCTGAATACATAGATCTGGCCATGTTACTGCCCAGCTCAAAATTTCCCTGTCATCTCTCAAAGGGCATTTACAATTGAGTATATTGTGGCAAATTTTTCCCTTTTGAGCCCTCTCTATCACTTGCCTCAATATGCTTTACAATAGCCGTTAAGCCAATTCCTCCCTCTGGGCGTCCTCCACTCCAAACCCACACACATAGATCTCATGCTCTTGTACTACAATGGAAACAGCTTCAGATTTGGATATGGATTCAGAAGACCTAGGTCCAAAACCCAACTCTGTTGCTTCATGAAATTAGCCAAGTCCTATCTCTTCTCTGGTTTTCATTATCCTTATCAATAACATGAAAGGGTTGGCCTAGAGCTTCTAGCTCTAAATCCTATGCCCTGTTCCCTATACCTGAAATGTCTTCTTTTACCCATTGGCCTCCTGGCCAAATTCAGAATCACCTCCTCCAAGGAGGCTTCCCAAATCCCTTGTAGAAGCAATGGCCTTCTCAGCCCTCATATGGAACTATTTTATAACTCTAGAATGAATTTTTCTAGACCTGTGATTTCATCATTGTAGGGAGTTCATGTTGAGACACTTCCTCTATCAATACATCTTCTCTACAATATACTGTTAGAGTTTCCTGAGTCATTGAAGTGGTTAATTGGTCAATCAGCAAGTATTTATGAAATACCTATTATGGGATTTGGTCCATCATTCTAGCCTTAAGGGGTTTTTTTATTTCAATTTTCTCATCCAGTGTCTCAGCTATCATTCCCTGTTTCAATTCGTTCATAAATTTGCCAGGCATGCTGAGTCATTAACATGGCAAAGTATAGAACTTATGGTACCCAGAGGATCACAGGATCATGTATTTATAGCCAGAAGGGAACTTAGAGGTGATGAAGTCCAGGCCCCATTTTTTATGGATGAGGAAATAGGGGTACTGAAATGTTAAATTCCTTGACCAGGGGCATATAGCTAATAAGTATCTGAATTAGAATTTGAACTCCGGCCTTCCTCACTCTGAGCCAGCCGTCCACCCACATATCCCTCTACATTTGGTCGATAGTCAATGTTGAAAAAATTTAAAATTAAAAAAAAGTCAATGTTGATATCTTTCTTTTGTGTTCAAAGAGGACCAAAATGTCAGGGTCAGCGCACAGTATGCCCAGCTATGGCTGATCATACCAATACGAGCTCAGAAGGCTCTACCACAGGTCAGGGACAAACAGCCTATATGACCATTTGGGAGGGAGATGTCTCTAAATTGTGGATGCTGTCAATAAGCCCTCATTAAATGTTTATGTATGTCTGTGTTCAGCACTATGCTAAGTGCTAGTGATAAAAAGAAAGGCTCCCAAAGTACCTGCCCTCGAAATGATCACATTCTAATGGGGGAAACAGTGCAAGTATGTATAGAGAGAATATAGAATGAAATTTCAAAGGAAAGACATGTGGAGGGCTGAGAAAAGCCTCCTGCAGAGGTGAGATTTGACCTGATTCATTAAAGAAGCCAGGAGGTAAAAGTGAAGATGGAAACCATTCTGGGGATGGGAGAGAGCCAGTACAAAAATACAGTCAGGAGATGGGATGTCACATGTGAGGAACAGCAAGTAGTCCAGTATAGCTAGCCTATAGAATGCATGGAGAGAAATAAAGCATGAGAAGGCTGGAAAAGTAAGAAGCGACCAAGCTTCAAGGGCTTTCAATGCCAAGCAGAGGATTTTATATCTGATCCTGGAGGTAAAAGGGTTCAATACTGACTGAGTGACCCCAGTCAAGACACAGGGCTCCAGATAATTCCTTAGAACTCCAAATTGCGGAGAAGGTGCTGATTTTTATTTGTAGAGGAATTTTTTTGACCAGCAGTTCCCTACATCAGTGAAACCACATCTGGGCCAAACAATACGACAAAACAACACCAACGATGATGACGATGATGAAGAAGGTCAGTAATTATTTTTGCTCTAGGGTCTGGGAGTTTGACCACTTCTGAATCCAGCCAATTATCGAGTCTACTTCTTTCAATCATGAAGCAAATTATACATGGTTTTATTGCTCATGCACGGGTTGGAACTAGAGGGTCCTGAAGCTCCTTTCAACTCTGAGTTTCTGTGAGAGACATTTTCAAAAGACTTGCTAAAATCCAGGAATAATATGTTCATGGCATGCCCCTCATCTACCAGTTTAATAACTCTGCCAGAAATGAAATGTGGTTACTCATTCACTAACACATAGGATCATACAGTTCAAGCTAGGATCCTTTTTTTTCACATACATGGAACCTTCTATCATCCGTAAGAAACCTTTCTTGAATGTTCTTTGTGCACACAATTGAACCTTATTCTGTCCCCCTCCTCCTCATCTCTCCATTCAACTCACAACCATCCTGCAAAACTCAGCACAAGGAACACCTAGAAAACAAGATGTGGCTCATATGTCAGGTTAAATCCTGAATGTGATTGCCATTTCAGATGCCAGGGATGCTGGCTTAGAGTTAAACTGCAATATGCAAATGGCTGTTTCAGAAGGTGAATTTTTAAGTTGAAGGTATAAAATCTGAAACCAACCTGCTCAGAATGTATTCTTTAAATTGGAAGAAAAAAAAGAAAGCCTCAAAAACTAAAACAAGTTAATTAGTAAGATATGAAAGCTACCTATATTATATAGAGATAATAATAATAGCTGAGGGGAGGAGGGAGGTTTAATTTTGTGCAGTAGGTACCACATCTGAGGTTTTTTTTTTCCTCAGCCTGATCATATATTTGACAAAGCCTAACCAATGGACCCTCTAGCTCCCACATCCATTTGCTTTCTATGTCATCTTTTTGTCCTCTCAAATGTCCTCTCAAATGTACTTCTTGCTTTCATGTTACTAAATCAGTTAATCTTTCTAATTTTATCTCTCTAACCCCCTACTTGCTGGATCAGTAGAAAATGGCTTGTCTATCAGCCTGCTGAGACTTTTCTCTCTGTCCCTAGGCCTCTACTCAAATTTGGAGAAGACTCCTGAGACCCAGCTGGACCTTGCAAACAGGAAAAGGTATGATTAGAAAGAATCCTGAGTAGGGCACTACACCTATTCCCTCAGTAACTTCATTTTGATGTGCTTTGAAGGTTTCTCACAATCCTTTAAAAATGCAAACACCCCTGGGAGAATACAACTTAACCAGTTAACACTTTAGTGGGGATTAACTGACCAAAAGTCAAGTCAAAATAAAGATGCATTTTTCCCCATCTGAGCTCATGGGATCCTTGAATTCTATCCATGTATTCCTCGGGGACTCCAGATTAAAAACCCTGCCAGGAGCAGAGTGGGCACCGGTATGAGGAAGGAAACAGACACTGGAAAACAGGAGGAGCCAGAGAATTCTATAAAGATAATACTGACTCAGGTAGCCAAGAGGGCCCCAAAGCCAAACTTTACCAGTTTCATAATCTTGCCAAAGACTACACAGGATCATGTGTAATTCAATCTAATTCAACAAACATTTATTAAGCATTTTCTATGTAAAAAGCAGAAGCAGCTGTGGCAAAATAGAAAGCTGACCTCAGAGCCAGGAAGATCTTCTGTGACACGTACTGGTGTGAGCCTGGACACAGTTCTTGCCTTCAGGGATCTTATGTTTTATCACCTCAACTAGATTCTAAATACTTAGAGGGCAGGGACTGTGCTTTATATTACTTTATATCCATAACGTACAATTTTCTGGATAGCAGAAAAGGGTATGTTAATCTAATTCATTTTTTCATAATTATTAGCAAAACTTCATGCCATAGAATGCCATATTTTTACAGTCCCTCTATGTGTCCAGGCTGTAAATGAGGTAATTAGCAACAATTAGAACATGTTAAAATTTGTTTTTAAATGTGTTAAAGAAAAAAAAAACAGTAAATACCTGAAGTTGGTTGGTAATATCAGTAGCAAACAATCACATCTGCCAGGATATTCAAATCCATTAGAAAAGACGGGAGAAGCCACACCTGTCCCTGCTGTCTCACAGGCTTTCTTCTCCTTACTGTCTCAAATTATTTACAAGTAAGCAATAGCAATCACTGCTATCCACTAATTCTAAGAGTCTGACTCATTAAGAAAATAATGAGATGTTTTCTCCTTTGTTCTCTTTCTTCTGTCACAACATGACTAATATGGAAATATGTTTTACATGATTGCCCATATATAATCTATATCAAATTGCTTACTATCTCAGGGAGGGGAGAAGGGAGAGAGGGAAGCAGAAAATTTGAAACTCAAAATTTTATTAAAATTAACGTTAAAAATTGACTTTACGTATAATTGGAAAAAATAAGCACTATTAAAAAATAAAAATAAATAAAAAATAACAGCACAAAAAAAAATAAAAGAAAGCAATAAGCTGGAACAATTATTTTAGATTTCCATGTACAAAGGAAAAAACTGGCAGTAGTGTGTCTAGCTCTGTCACTGACTAGTTATGTGACTTTGGGCAAATCATTCAAACCTCTATGACATTGTTTTCTTCTCTGTAAAGTGGGAAGATTGGGCTGAGAGATTTCTCCAATCACTTGCTATTTTAACACCCTAAGATTTTAAGCTTTCACACCATGTTAAATTCTACCGTCGATGTCTTTATTGACACTAGTTTCTTCATCCAGAATGCCTTCCTTCCTCCCATCTGCCCTGCTCTTCTTTAAAGGGCCAGCTCAAGCCCTACCTCCTGTGTCCAGGCTTCCACAGCTACACCAAACTTAAGAATAAGGTCACATTTTGCTCATCTCCTTCTATACTTTCATCTTTCTGACAGTTTTCCATTAATTGGTTTCCTAATTATTTCACATGTGAGTTTTGTTTCTTCCTCTTTGCCATAGTCTCAGCTTTTCTATTAGGGCAGCTAGGTGGCACATTGACTCCACCAGGCCTGGAGTCAGGAAGACCTGAGTTGAAATTTGGCCACACACATTTAACTGGATGTGTAACCTTGGGCAAGTCGCTTAACACTGTCTACCTCAGTTTCTTCATCTGTAAAATGAGCTGGAGAAGGAAATGGCAAACCGTTCCAGTATCTTTGCCATGAAAACTCCAAGTAGGATCACAAGGAGTTGGACATGATCAAAACAACTGAACCACAATAGCATATCTACACCATGATTTCCAGGTCCTTCTTGATGCTTGGTGATATTCTCAGACAGGTGGTACCCAGTCTCTACAATCTCTTCATTCCAGCAGCTGCCTCCACTAAAGAGGTATCCTTGAGACTAGTGATAGAAGGGGGTTTGATCATTTTCTTTCTGATATCCCCTCTGGAATCAACATCAGGACCAGAACACTGAATCTGAGGAGGGAAGGGGGAAGAAGGCTGGTGGGGGGCTTAGGCTAGAAAAGAGTCAACAATCAGGGGAGGACTTACAAAACCAAAAGGATTGGGGAACCAACTAGTATTTGTAGAGGATGACAAGGTAGAATGTAGGCTGAGAAAACAGGTAAAGGAATAAGCTTTATTTCCTTATAAGAGACAAGGAAATCAAACTTTGAAGTGCTTTACAAAAGCCAGTTGTTACTGTTGTGGCTGCTACTACTGTGCTGGGTCAGGAATTAGGTATCAAAATTGAAAAAGAGAAAAGAGGTAGGGAGCTAACGTGGAGGAACTCAGATTTCAATCGAGCTATAGGAAAGGGTTTAGAACATGGAGCAAAACCATGAAATGATGAATGAGAAGCAAGGGAGAAATGATTGTGGATAGCCTGAGTATGTTCAAAGGGCCTCCCCACAGAAAAGTATTGCAGTGTAAGTTCGAGACATAGGATCATGACCTCAGATTTCAAGTTAGGAGAAATCTTGGAGGTCATCTAAGCTAACCCCCTCATTTTACTGTTGGGGAAACTGAAGCCCAGCATCATGAATTGCTAGTATAGTTAAACAGCAGCTCCTTCTATTGCCCTGTGGTGAGGACATGGCTGACCTCGAACCCACCAAATATTGCTTTTAATGAATTGTAGCCAACAGGGTAAATTTTCAGTTATCCAGGTAGAGGAAGTGAGTCTGGAACCACAACCAAGGCTCCTCTGTGTTAATACCAAAGGAAGAGGATGACTTCAAGCAGCGATTCACAAACATTTTTAGTTCTTGGGACCTCCTTACATTCTGAAAAATTATTTAGCAACCCCACCTCCCCTTCAAAGAGTTTTTCTTTACATGGACCATATCTTCTTCTTCTTTTTATCATGTTGGAGATTAAAATATCTTAACATTATTATTAGAATAGCTTTGATCTTATGCATACCCTGAACCTCCTAAAGTCCCCAGGCCACACTTTGAGAACTGTAGCTCTAGTATAAGGGTTCTTAACCCCCTGGATAAGAGATCCATGAATAGATTTTAGTGAACCTGAGTAAGAAAACAAATGACTTATTTTCAATAACTTTTTATTTCCTTTGT
>CM053624.1:112370527-112443967 GCA_028646595.1 Phalanger gymnotis
TATTTATGGCCTTCACCCAAAAGCTAAAGCAGTCTCTAACATGCAAAAAGTTAAGCACTCTTGTTAAATGTGTGGTCATCCAATTGGAAGGTCAGAAAACAGGTTGAATTCTACTCTTCCAACAACAGCGTGACATGGGACTTGTATCCAACACAAACTCTTACCCTTATGCCTCAGCTCTTCCCCACTCTGGCCCTCTTCTTCTGACGGGCAAGTTCCTCAACTTCCCCACTTCCGAGAGGCCAGAGTAGGTGGCCCTCAGAGTAGTTATTACCCACAGCAAGTGTGATAGGTGCCACTGGAAAAGTCCTACCCCTTGCTGCCCCCCATCATTTTGTGGTTGTGGCTTGGGGGAGTGATTGGTGAATACAAGCCCTGCCTCCCCACTTATCATTTTGGGTGAGATGGAGGGAGTCACAAGGAATGAGCAGGTAGGGTTGGATTGTGATTCGCATCACAATTATACCTCAGTCTCTCCCCCTCTCATCTTCCAAACTTCCTCCTTTCAGATCTCAGTGTCATCAGACCTACACTACTCACTCTCTATCACCACCACGTATCTAATCAGTTGCCATATCTTGGAGGTTTTACCTTCACTATCTCTCACATCTCTAATCAAGAAGCCAGCTCTCTAGTTCAGACCCTCATCGCCTCTCATCTCATCACTATTTTAAAAGCCTTCAATTTGGTCTCTCACTGACTCAAGTTTCTACTCTCCTTTCTAACCTCCACGTAACCAAAGTGGTCTTCCTTAAGTGTAGGAGGTGACCGTTTCCCTGCCTCCCTTAGTGATTCCCTCGCTTTTGACTCTAGGGTGAAATATCATTTCATTATCTCATTACTTTTTTATTTTAATTTTGTCTGTTTTGTAATATACATAATTGTTAGTACAATAGCACTAGTAGTACCTGTTTATACATAAATAAGTACACACATATTTGGTGTATGCTCACATTTTTAATTTCTGATAGGTGTCCATGATGAAAAAAAGTTTGGACACTATAATTCTAGAAAGTGCTTTACTTCAGAAAATGATATAAAACTCTTCAAGAGTTGCTACGTTTTCTGTGGCTTACCACTGGTCCCATATAATGCATCTATACAATAGCAAGTACTGTCCTATCACAAAATCACAGTACTTCCTGCTACCATCTAGTCCAACCCATACCTAGGAGGAAAAAAGGACCCCTCTACCAAAAAAAAATGTGACAAGTGCACATATCTGGAGGTGTTTGCTAGCTGATATTCCAGTTTGGGGAGTCAGCACTGCTAGCATCCTTCCCTTGTTACCCTTGCCTCCTCCTCTGTATGCCTACTCCTGGTAGTGCCCCTTTTAAGCCTCAACCCTTCCCTTGTGTAGGTTAAAACATACTCAATAGAAGCCTCCTGCTTCTATCATCAATGGCCAGACATTCTGTGCATCATTTCCTTACCAACAAAAAGTAGACTTTTTTTCAAACACAGCAAAGAAAATATCTGTAAGAAAACCAATGTCCTCTCACATTAATAACAAACTAGCTAAAATTTATATAATTTCTTAAAGTATCAAAACTCTTTGCCTCCATTAAGGGGTTTTCTCCAAGGGATTCATCTGTATCTATGGCTAAGGTTCATACTTATTTACCACTCTGGTAAAACCTATGGACTCCTCCTCGGGATGATGTTCTTCAGTGCCTAAAATATAATATTTTACAAAGGAAACCAATTAGATTGAAATACGGTTATAAAGTTACATACGAACCCCCTAAATTCTCAGACCTCAAGTTAAAAACCCCTGACCTAAGAAACTATGAACATGGTAGGACTCATCTGGAAATTTGAAGGGAAAAATAAATTTAGCAAATGGCCTAAGACTGGCTAGATGTGTATGAGAAAAAAATGAATCTGAGATAACTTATACACATTTTTACCAGGAAACCATGAGGATTCTGGCCGGTTAATGATGTATACTCAGAAGGAAGGACCTTCTAAGTTAGGGAAAGGATGTAGAAAAGCATAGCCAGACATGTAGACAAACTTTGACTTCACATATGTCTTGAAACTCAGCCTTTAATCAAGAGCTGTTCCGTGAACAAGATATTTCATGTTTTAGCGCCGGGCATTTTCACTGGTTGTCCACTATGCATGAAATGCTCTTCGCCTTCATTTCTGCCTCCTGGCTGTCCTGGCTTCTTTCAAGCCCCAGCCAAAATCCCACTTTCTATAGGAAGCCTTTTCTGACTCCTCTTAATTCTAGTGCCTCTCCTATATTGATTATTTCCTATTTATCCTGTATATGGCATGCTATACGTGTGTGTGTGTGTGTGTGTGTGTGTGTGTGTGTATTGCTTGTTATGTCGTCCATTGGATTATAAGCTCCTTGAGGGCAGGCACTGTCTTCTGCCTCTTTTTGTATCCCCACCACTTAGTACAGTGCTTGCCATAAAGCAGATGTTTAATAAATACTTCATAACTGACTGAGTTTAGGTAGCTTTAGACAATATACTCCACTCTTGGGAACTGAGTTTTTTTCAAACTATGGAGCCTTTAGAAAAATGGATACACTATGCTAGAATTTGTACTTCTGAAAGTGAGTCTAAACCTGCAATTCCAAGTCTGCAAAATGTTTTTTTTAATCCTTTAAAAGTATAAGTCACACTAATGTGGAAATATGTTTAATTTGATTGTATGCGTATAGGCTATATCAGATTGCTTTCCATCTTAGGGAAGTGGGGGGAAATTTGGAACTCAAAATCTTATAAAAAGTGAATGTTGAAAACTATCTTTACATCTAATTGGGAAAATACAATACTATTAAGTGGGGAAAAAAGAACTAAAAAATAATTTAAATAGTTGGAGGGGAAAAAAAGTATAAGTCACAGACATTCAGACAAAAGTTTATAATTAGATACACTTGGTTCTGTGTCTTTTACTTCCATCCTATAACATTTGCTGCCTATGTTTGTGTCTCAGACCCCAATTCTGGAGATTTGGGTTTCTTTGTGGCACCAACCTTGCAATTTACCTTTCTCTGTGAATTGGTTGAAATATACTGAAATCCGGCTGTATTTTTTAACATATAGATTTAACATAGCCCACACATCTGTCTAGGCCTGGTCTTTCAGGAAGATTTATAGCACTTGCCTTAACAAAGAAAGAAAAAAAGGAAAATGTAAGGAAACAGTGACTAGTCCCTTGTGCAAGTACTGTATAATATACTCCCCTAGGGAAAAGAATTTGCTTTTATTGTGAGATAAATTAATATAACATCTAGACTCCTCCAGTAACTTTTCTTGATCCCTGGGGCAATATTCTTCCACCCCAGATCTCCAAATGCTTTATCAGATTTTTTTTTTGAACGGGGAAGAAGAGGGAGGGTTATGGTGGGTGAGAAAGATAATAGATATATAGGAGATTTGGTATAGCTTAACATATTTAAATACATTCTGATTTCAATGAATGTTAGAGACTTCCTGGGTTATTAGCAAGGCATTATCATTTCTAGATTTCAGTGCCAAGAATCAATTATACCCTTTCTTCCTCAAGAAGGGAGACTTTTTCTCTCTCTCAATTTCCTCTCAATCTTCACTAATCCAGTTTCCATTTCTGCTGCCACCACTTACTTGCCAGGAGAGTTCAGAAGGACAAGGCACATGGGGTAAAAGAAGAGAGAACAGAAAAAGACAGAGTTGTTTGTTTCCTGCAGCTCAGTATTCAACCTGTTCTCTCACAAAATAAGCCACCAGACACAGGCTCTCTGTGATTACTAATTAGGCATTCACTGCTCAATTAATATCCCATTAGCCTTATACCCTGATAACTTCCAGTAATTTGGTAAATTTCTCTCCCTTCAACCACATTGTAAATGGACATAACATAGAATCCCTAAAAAGTCAAGTTAAGTGAAACCTTTTCTTTCCTTTTATCTCAAATAAACTGCATAAAGCAGTACACAAGATAGGTTATATAATGTTGGTGAGGGAAGGCCTTAACTGAACTATCCTGAATTCAAAGAGATTGATTTTTTCGCTCTGTTTGCCCATTCACAATCTCCTTTGATTGCTTCTAGCCTTCCTGTTTTCTTTTGGCTCAGAATTATAAGGAAATCCTAGAAATTTCCTCCATTGAAGCAGATCAGTATTTATTTTGTAATATGCAGTCTTAGAGAATCCCCTGGGGCACTCAGAGGTTAAGTGACTTGTCTAAGGTCACACAGAAAGTTATTTGTCAGAGTCAGCACTTCAGTTGGAGTTTTCCAGACTGAGGCTACTTCTCCATCAATTACGCCTCTCATTGTGCCCATACATCCAAATAAGTATTAGGCTTTATGCCTTACATGGGAATGATGGCAATTGCTAAATGTATTTGTTAAATCTATGTGTAGAAACTAGCCCATTTGCAAATGAAATAGCCTGTCTCTAAAATGACAAAGCTCCCCTAATTTAGTGAAAGAAAAATCTAAATCAAGGCTTTAAAAAAGCCTGAATGTGGCTAGGTGGTGCAATGATTAGAATGCTGGTCTCGGAGTCGGGGGACCAGAGTTCAAATCCAGCCTCAGACACTTTCTATCTGTGTGACCCCGGGCAAGTTACTTAATGCTGTTTGCCTCAGTTGCCTCATTTGTAAAATGAGCTAGAGAAGGAAATGGCAAACTATCCCAGTATCTTTGCCAAGAAAACTCCAAAGGGGGTCATGAAGAGTAGGATATAACCACTTGACAAAAAAAAAACAGAAACAAAAAAGGGTTCAAAAACAAGATAAAAATACATATTTTAATCTATACATATTCTGATTTTATTTTTACTCCTTGTTAACTCAATGAGTATATTTGTAAATAATATTTAATTCAGTTTTTTTGGTGTTAATTAATTTCATTGGTTTTAAGTACTGAATCAAATTTTTGACTGTACTTATGAAGACACTAAATTGTCAGTTTGAAAATTATCCAGTTTCCACATATGAACTTTAACATTACCATCATCTTGAAAGAATAAAAACAAAGCCCACAAGTGATCAGATTTAATCTGCCTTATACACAATCCTCCAAAAGATGCATACCCATTACACTTTGAAGTATATTTAATATCAGTCAAACTACAAAATATAATTGGTCTTTTCCACTGTTGAATAAATGGGAATTTCAATAACTACTTTGGGGGCTTCTGTCACTCAGAAATACTTCAAAGAGCACAAACTACTGATTGAAATTTGGCCCACTGAGTTCCTGGCCCATGTTTATTTCTGTTATAGAATTAGAGCTGGCATGATCACAGAATTATGGTCCTGTTCCTGGAGTTAAATGATGCTAATTGTTCTTTCTTACTTGCTCCTCCTACTTTTCAAAACTTCCTTATAAGAGATGCCTCCTGGTCTTTGAGTGGTTACTTCTCAACTTTAGCAGATTTAGTGATAAAAGAGGTCTGAAGATGAAAAGTGAGCATCGCTGCTTTAATTATCCCTACTGCTCATGGGAAATAAGTTGTTGTGGTGGTTTAGTTATTTCAGTCATGTACAACTCTTTGTGACCTTATTTGGGGTTTTCTTGGCAAAAATACTAGAGTCATTTTACAGATGAGTTAACTGAGGCAAAGATAGTTAAGTGACTTGTCCAGGGTCACACAGCTACTAAACATCTGAGACCAGATTTGAACTCAGGAAGATGAGTTTTCCAAACTCCAGACATGGCATTCTATCCACTGGACCACTTAGAGTAAATGGTAAATTAAGTTCAAGATACATCTCAAAAGAGAACAAGCCAATTTATTTTTCATGCAAAGTACAAACCGCTTCTAAAAGATCCATTCACAAAAGAAATACAGCATTATAGAGAATTTGATAATAACTAACAATTAAGAGTATTGCCCATTAAGTTATAGAAAAAGACTTGCAGTTTTATATATGACCAATGTGGGACTTTGTTTTCCTTTACTATGTGTATTTGTGATGAGACTTTTGTTTTGTTTTGTTTTTCAATGTATAAGGAAGAGGAGAGAGAGGGAGAGGGTCGGGAATAAGGTCGCTAAATAGAGAAAGAAAAGAGTGTCACTGAAACATTTTTTAATATGTAAAAGAGAACAGAAAAATTACATACAAGTAGGACAGCTTTGAACGTTATATATTGACTTTATATTTAGCAAAGCAGGTTGAATATTATAAAGATTTGCTACTTCAAATACAATTCTCTTTTTCTTCTACCATTCACATGGGAGTACATTTTATTTTGGTATTTAAGTTCAGAATTTAAAAAAACAAAAACAAACAAACAAAAATCTTGAACAGGACAGGGCCAAGAATAGAGACCATGAGCTAGTGAAAATAATAATTAATTAAAAATTTAAAAATAAATTTATCATTCATCAAGAGAAGTGCAGATTGTTTTAGGTACTGTGGTATTTGCAATGGGTATAAAAGCATATGCTTCAATACTTTAGCATCTCTTTGATTTCTTTAGGGAATGCTTCCAGTGACACAGATAGCAACCCCTCCATGCCATCCCATATTGGACAACTCTGGAATCTATCAATGAATTCTCCACAGAACTGCAAGTTTTCTTCTGCACCTTTCAACATTTAGTAACTACTGGTACAACACTTTGGGGTCCCTGTGTTTATTATCTGTGTCTTGAACTACAAAATTACACCTCTATAAATTAGATCACCTCCTTTTCTGATTGTATATACAAGAGTTTTTCCTAAACCATTAGGCATGCTCTCTGGAGTTGGGGACAGGAGGGGAGACCTTCATGGAGGTACAGATTCAAAACATTATTGGCTACTTTCAAGGACAACTGTCACACAAATATACCAATTTTTCCAGTGAATACAAAGTTCAAAGTCAACAAAGTATGACTACCAAAGTAAATTCACTTCACTGACAGTAAATATCATGGAGCAATTACTTAATAAGTTATGTTCAAATTGGAGTGGGTACATGTTGAATCCTAACATGGGTGTAATCTGCTACTGTCGCCATCATAACACAGAGGAGGTATTATATCGCCTTCCCTGCATTATCTGAACATGAAATTGGTAAGCACAAAATTAATCTTGTGTAGAAGTGAAAAGTATTATAATATAAAGTGCAATCTAATATACTGGTACATGGTGAAAGTTTGGAGAAAAAAATGTTTGGCTTAAAAAAAGAGTCAAAGTGCATCACTACATTAAGTTTGGAAACCGTCTTGCATGTAGACTTTTATTTCATTCCTTGTGTGCAAATAATTGTCGAATATCTTATAACCTACTTCTGTGCACCGCACGACCTTCATCGCCCTTTGGATCAATTGCAATTTTGCTTCAGAAATGTTGTTCCATGATGCTCAGTCATACAGCATCCCAAGAAGAATATTGCCATTAAAAGAGATAGGCTTCGGTAGCCAGTAGTAGTTTGGAATCAGGGAAAGCTCTATATGATTTCCCAAATAACATCCTGTCACTCTCTTCCTTCTCCTCAATTGGCTCCGTTTATTGTCCATCTGCAGCGACTGTCCAAGATATTGGACTGATTGACTCAGTCAATGGGCAGCTCATCTTTCTCCACTTCATAATCTGGAAAAATATGCCTTCTTCATCTACTTAGTTTTTCTTATGTGAATTACTAGGCTAGTCTTTTCTGAGAAGTCGCAATGCTCGCCGAGAAAGATTATTAGTCTTCTGGGGCTCAATATAAGCAGCGCAACAATCCTCTGCATACAGTATTACCTAGAGAACCTCAGACCTAGAGGAGAGCCCTCTTCCATTTGGACTTTGCACAGAGCATCTTCAAAGAAACTGGGAAACACCTCTGGATAGTGTTGCTTTTTTTTAGTGTTGATTGATATTGATAATCAAAAGATCATTGAACAAAGTTATCAGAGATTCTTATGTGATCTTAGCATGCATGGATGATACCTTGGTGGAGGACAGCCTTTGTGCCTTCATTTTACTCTTTGAATCAAATGCTTTTTTAGGTAAAAATACAGACAATAAATCCATTAGGGATTTTCTACGTTACACTTTGTACTTCTGAATTGATTGTGTGACTGAAAATATGGTGTGATGTAGCGATGTTTCTGTAAAGACTGGTTTGCTTCTCTTCTCACATTCTTAAAGTCACCTTTAATACTCATTCGCATAAAGATGTTATAGAGATGATAATATAGGCTATATTGATGTGTTCCTGGTTAACTTTTGGGGGTGTAATAACGCCATCTATTTTTTCATTCTTTTGAAATCTTCCCTCTGAGAAGTCTTGAAAATCAAAACCTTTAAAATCTTGTCACCTACAGTACAGATTTTCTCTGTATATTTTTGACTAGGTACATCTGTTCTTTCTGTCTTCGTTTTCTTGAATGACATTTCTACCTTCTCATAAATCACATAAGGCATTGACTTAGATTCAACTGGTGGTAAATGATGCTAGACTCCAATTATCGTCGATGCCTTGTCATCATTGGTGAGACTCCTAGAGAAACATTGGTAGATCTGTTCCATTTCATATGTTTTCGTTATCCTGCTTATAGGTTCCTCTAGAAATGCTTTGGGGATAATCAAATTGACCCGGTTCTCATGGCAAACTTTCTTCTGGCTCATTTTCCCCTCTGTTGTGTTTTGTTACTTTTGAGCTGATGTACTTGTAATTTCCAATTGCCTTTGTCTATAACGTTTTTCAAATGAGCTTGTATTCTTAACTGGTACTGCCCTGGACTGCCATGTCAAGATGCAAAAACATGATGAAGCATTTCCTGGCTGAGATGATTCCTGGGCTATTTCATTCTCCTCATTATGGCAATTGTATTATATTGGTTATACTTCTTTTTTAAAAAGTGACAATGTCTTTAATTCATTTGCCATGCTTCATATTCAAATATCTTTTTAAAACAGGATGGGTTGGGGCTAATGCAATGCTAATTATACAATGTAGGGCTAATTGCATGCAGTGACTTCTCTTTATCCTTTCTTCAAATTTGCTATTCATTTTTACCTTGAATCTAACCAGTTGATAATCTAAATGAATACAGATAGCTAACTCTGCAATGATTCCCACATTTATAGCAAGTTGTTTCTTTTCTGCTAACATATAGTTCTAATTCAAGGCTAGACTTCAAGTTGAGAAGACTCAACTTACTTGATCCTTCGAAAGACCTTTTTCTCAGCCAAGAGAAGGGGATTATGGGTCTCAGCATTAAATCCAATCTGTTGTTCCTTCTTTTAAGAACTTATCAAAAATTTCTTCTAGTGATACCTGCAAACTAGTTTCCCTGTATTTCATTCTATCTTTCTACCCAGCGGAAAGCTTTATGTACTTCATGCTCAAGGCACCCCAGGCAATCCCTTTAATTGTTTTCCCATAGTTTTTGTTGTTGCTGCT
This sequence comes from Phalanger gymnotis, assembly GCA_028646595.1. Classification (NCBI taxonomy): domain Eukaryota; kingdom Metazoa; phylum Chordata; class Mammalia; order Diprotodontia; family Phalangeridae; genus Phalanger; species Phalanger gymnotis. The sequence continues at coordinate 112,379,855 of CM053624.1, forward strand.
ACTGCTACGGCCTTGCACTTTGGTGTTCTCACATTTTGGTATTCAAGAACAGTTGGTCTGTACATCATCACTACTCTAATTAGATAATTCTCCATTGCTCCAATGTCCTACTCTAGTATCGTAATAGAAAGAACTCTGAGTAATTAAAGATCTTACCAAAGTAGAAAGACTTTGAGTACAGATCCAGTGTGTCAAGTGTTTGAGAGGTGGCATAGCAGATAGAGGACTGGGCTGGGAATCAGAAAGATGTATCTTCTGAGTTAAAATCCAGTTTCAGACACTTCCTAGACGTGTGACCCTGGGTAAGTCACGATTTACCTCAGTTTCCTCATCTGTACAATGAGCTAGAGAAGAAAATAGCAAACCATTCCAGTATCTTTGCCAAGAAAATCCCAATGAGGTCACAAAGAGTCAGACACAACTGAAAAACGGCTGCATAACAATACCCTATGTGAGTTTCAAGAGGCTAATCACTAGAGGGGTAGCTTTGGCCACAAAACTCATTAAATCATCTTAAGGGGCAAGGAGAGGTATAATTTGCTTTTTTGTGGGACTCCATTTAAGCCAGTGAAATCATTTATCCTCAGAAGTATTGAGAATATAGAAAGTATATAAAACGTGTAAAAAGCTTACAAATGCATCAGTAAGTCCTTCCTTCTAGGATTTTATCACCTGATTTAAATGCACACATTCTGTAAAAACCAATTGAAAATTGGAAGGGAAAAAGAAAAATTAATTTTTCAGTGTGGAAATTTATAGAAACATACTTCCTCATAAGATAGAAATGATGCTGCCTCCTCACATCGCTGTGCCTTAGATCCCTAAATATCCATTCAGAATCTTAGTTAACCATGTCTTTTCACCATTTAGAATCCCTTAAGGCCAAGGCTGTCCCCTCGTCCAGCATCTTCTCATGGTTCTTTAGTCTCCCTGCTTTCCCCCCTCTCTCCACATGACCTCTTAGAGGGTGACAGACTCACAGCTCTCTGGGAGTCTGAGAAACACCCTCATACTGCCTTGCTGGAGAGTCTCACATTTAAATATCTGGCTCTGAACATATATTATAAATAGCAGTGAGTTTTTGACATGCTGCAGTAGAGGTTAGGAAGGTTACAGAGACTGTGATATACAGCACTACCCAAAGGCTCCTTGCAGTTTTCCATAACATTTCCATTGCTAAAGAGAAAACAGCTGGGGAAGGATGCTAAGGTGGAAGAGTTGGAAACATGCTTTATCCACGTGACAGGGCTCCTCGGTGATTTTGAGCTGGTAGAGACAAGCTGTGGCCCGGCCTGTGGATGCAATCCATGCCTGGAATGCACTCCTTCTTGGCTGCCACCTTTTGTTTTGTTCAAAATTCAGCTCAGAAACCACCTTCTGCCCAAAGTCTTTCTTGATCCTCTCAAATACCCATACCCTCCCCTCCCCAATTATATTTTCTATATACTAAAAAGATTGTATAAGTCCTATATCCTTATGGGATTTAGATTATAAGCATATAGTTATATGGAGAGCTATATACTTATAGACACTACATGCTTGTAGGATCCTATAGATTTAAAGCTGGGAAGGACCTCGAAGGCCATTGAATCTGTCCCCTCATTTTACATATGAAAAAATATATGCAAGAGAGAGGTTAAGAGACTTCTGGCCAGTGTGAGCAGTTAGGAAGTGTGAGTGGCAGGATTTGATCACAGGTCTTCCCCATTCCAAGCACAGCACTTTACCTACTATCCTATTTCATATACGCTTTAACATGTGAATTTTTCTTCCTCTATAGTCTCTTCTTGAGGCAGGGACTATTTCATTTTTGTCTTGTATCCCCAACACTTTGATGCCTGGTATATGGTAGGTGCTTAATAAGTCCTTGCAAAGAGATTGATAGATTGATTGTCCTACTGTGCACAAGTCAAGCTGATCCATTGGGATAAAGTCCAGTTTTCATTTGCTCTTGCAACCCAAGGTGGACAATGTGTTCATTTTCCAATAAGCTGACACGTTCACCACTTTCCCCATATTTCACACCAGTACAAAGCCAGTTTAAAGAAATAAATAAATAGAAGTGTGAATAGAATGGCTTCACACATATTTGTGTCTAATGGTAACCATCTCTACGGCAGGAGCGGGGGAAGGAAAAAAGGAAAAAAGTAGAAAGTTACACGATAACTTAATTATATATTTAAAAGGAATAGCAAGTTGTATATAATAGATTTGCCGTTCCATCTATAATCATCTTTTTTCTATATGCTACTATGTTATAGAAATGCTTATTTTATTTAAGTTCAGAATAAAGTAAAATTTTTAAAAAGGAGAAAAAATAAATAGGGCCAACAATAAAAGGATTAAATGAGATAATGTATGTGAAGTGTTTTGCAAACCTGAAAGTACTATGTAAATATTAGCTATTATTATTATTAAAAAGAAGGAAAGCTTGTACCTTTAATTAGACCTAAAAGATAGGCTGAAAATTGATCTGGAGAGTAGTACAATAGACCTGAACTCATGGCAAGCCTAAGATGCCTTCCTATATGTTAGACAACACTGTTATAATCTACCTGCTGCCACAGCTGCCTTCCCTTGAGCCAGCCCCTGAGCTACTTTGTCAGAATTCTGCTGTAATTACAGATCCCTCATCTCTCCCATCAGTGGCAGTCACTTTACTCCCCACCTGCTATTATCCCAGGTCCACTCCCATTCTGACCCAGGATCCTGTACAAAACAGCTATTTCATAAATGCTGAGTGCCCACTGAGATTAAATCAGAAGTCCTTAAAATATTCAAGTAAGCAGAACAGGTAGAAAATAAATCCATTGCTTGTGCATCTGGCTCACGCTTCTGCTCATATTGCTAGTCTTACCTGACTGCAGGGATTCCAGGCTTCTTGCCTATCCTGACCTCTCTGGAACTCATCTATCCTTTCAAATCTTAGCTGGCTCATCAGAGCCTTGACCTCGCTCTTATTACCACTGACAGCCACAGACAACCTGGAGACTCTCTTGACTTCCTGACCCCTGAGTTATTCTGGACCTCAAGCAACTACAAAGTCCTTAATCTTAGCTTTGATCAATATCTGGCTCTCATGGTCTTCTTCCCTTATGATCATCGCAGTCCCACTTGCCATTTATGCCTTTAGTGGGGCATATAGCAGAGCATGCCTCTGGACAAGCCTGGCCTAGGTTTGGAGCTCAAAAGAAATACAAAGAGTGAATATACGGAAAAAGCACATTAAATGCTTACAATATGTCAAGCACTATGCTAAGCACTAGGGATCCTTACCCTCAAGGAGTTGATATTCTAGTAGGGTGAAACAACACATTTAAGAAAATGGTGGTCCAAGGGGAAGTCTAGGAAGGTCCTAATGATGATAAATAGAACCACCAGTGGGTCAACTGATCTATACTGATCTATCCTTTTTCCAGAAGCAATGATAGTATTGATTCAATTGCCATTCCAAAAGCAAGAGGCAGAAAGCCAAGGGCTGTGTGTGGTTTGTCCTTGTTTCTCGAAGAGGACATCAGGGAGATAATGACATGACTTGCAGGTGACTTTGATTTGAGTGAGGGAGGGCTGTGCAAAGTCACCAGCCTCACTATCTCCCCCAGGGCCATCTGGGTCCAGCGGCCAGATATCTATCAGGAATGTTGGAGATGGCCCAGGATGCAGTGGGAGACCTTGGCCCTTTTAAGCTAAGGTCTTTTCAGATTCTCATTTTGCTCATTCAGTGAATAGGCTTCTTTAAGAAGTGAGTCAAGAGATGGCTCCTTTAATCAAAACAAAAAATTCCGAAGAGATGGCTGAAAAGGGATAGAAGGAATGATGACCTCAGGTCTGGGGCTGGTTGGATATAACATGCCATGAACATCTGCCCTCCCATATTCATTAATCAAGGGGGAAGTCCCAGCTTAAGTCACTCGAGACAAGAGACCCATTGGGCCAATCAGAACAACAGGGCAGACAGCAAAGAGACGGTTGGTGCTGACCATTAGATAATACAGAGAAAATAAGATAACATTGGAGAAAAGAATAATAATCATTCTAGACCCCTGTCAGAGACCTTGAGCCTTTACTACCATTATAACTTTGGGATTCTGAAATTCTGCCCTATGAGATTAGGAATACGTCAGGTCAGGCAGAGCAACTTTCTATCATCGGGTAAAAACTGGCATCCCAGTTTCTGTCCTGCTAGTATCTTATAGCCCCCATGAGACAGCCAGTTTTTGTTGGGCTGTTTTTCAGGCCTGTTCAACTCTTGGTGACCCCATTTTGGGTTTTGTTGGCAAAGGTACTGGAGTAGTTTGTCATTCAGTTTTTGTTGAGTTGTTTTTTCCATTGTGTCTAACTCATCATGACTCCATTTTGGGATTTTCCTGGCAAAGATACTAGAGTGGTTTGTCATTTCACCCTCCAGCTCATTTTATAGATAAGGAACTGAGACAAACAGGGTTAAGCGACTTGCCCAGGGTGACACAGCTAGTAAGTGTCTGAGGCTGGATTTGAACTCATAAAGATGAATCTTCCTGACTTCCAGCCATGTACTCTATCCACTGCATTACCTGAGACAACCAGAAACAGCCTCCAGTTTCCACTCTCCCCAGAGGGAATTCTATTAAGCCAAATGAATCCTGTATGAGGATACAGAACAAACTCATTTCCACACACCATGTCTCTGTCATATTCCAAACCCTATTCAGCTGCCACAGAGGAGTGGCTGATCCAATCATTAGTGGCTCGCTAGTGTCAAGACCCTGGCAATGAACCCTACATGCATGTCATTTCCCCTGGGTGGGATGTGGATTCTCTAGAGGCATATTCTCTGATATTCAGGGGCAGATGTGCTGAATCAGCAATATATGCTGATTACCTTCCCTGGAGGTGAAGCTGTTGAGATTCACTGCGTGTATACACTGGGTGCTTTATCTTTAGAGACTTGAAGTATAGCACAATGTTGCTATTAGTAAATGCTTATTGAATATAATTTAATTGGATCTCCTATATTAGCTAGCATTTACATAGAAGTTTAAGCCTTGCAAACTGCTTTGTACCCGTCTCCTTTGACCCTCACAACTACCCTAAGAGGCAGGTGCTATTATTACCTCCATTTTACAGATGGAGAAACTGAGAACAGAAGAAGTTAAGTGACTTGCCCAAGGTCACATAGCTAGTAAATGTCTGAGGCTGGATTTGATCTTCCTGTTCCACTGCACCTTCTAGCTGCCTTGTTTTAATAGCTCATTTTATTAGTAAATAATAGGAAAGGCTTGAGTTCGGATAGGCATGGGCAGCCACTCAAGGAAACAGCTCATTAGTGTTTGAAACAAATAAACAATTCCAAGTGTACCCAACGAAAGTCCCACCCATCATAAGATCATAAACAGTGGAAGTTAAAGAATGTGGGTCTTGGGGGATGGGGGGAGTGGTATGCAGGATAGTCATTTAGAGATTACAACTGAGTAGCCACATTAACTAACCACTACCCTTGTCCAAGGCAAGTAACAAACTCTTTTAAAAAAAAAAGTCTGAGATATCGCTGATGCAGGTGATCTGATTACCTGTCTTAGACTAAAGGAGAAGTTATTTGAGCATAAATTCTGTGTGGTTTCAGAAGAAATAAATTCCAGCAGAGCTATATAATACAGGGAATCTCTGCCTTTTATGTTCTGGGACATGACTCCTGCTGTTTAAATTTTTATACATCCCCCAGGATTCCCCTGTTCGGGGTGCCCAGTCCTTGTGTCCATATATATTGTCTGGGTGTTCGGGGGAAGAGTATAGACCCCTGGCGCATCTAGGTGGCACAGTTAATAGAGCGCTGTGCCTCAAGTCAGGAAGACCTAAGTTCACATCTAACCTCAGTCACTTACTAGTTATGTGTCCCTGGGCAAGTCATTTAACCCTGTTTGCCTCAGTTCCTCATCTGTAAAATGAGCCAGAGAAGGAAATTGTAAACTGCTCCAGCATCTCTGCCAAGAAAACCCCAAATGGAGTCACCAAGAGCTGGACTCAGCTGAAACGACCCAACAACAACAACAAATGGACCCCCAGCCACCAGCTAAGCTAGTCTGTGTTTGCTGGTGGGCAAGTGAGGAGGAGCTAGGGAATCAGCATGAGCCAGTTAGGTTAAGAAAGGTGGCAATTGCTAATGGCGGCTGATTTCCTGGTTTGGCTAATGAAACTCTTGTCCCTTGGTCTACCTGGCATTCTTCAGGTCCTAGTTAAAATCCTACCTTCTGCTAGACGCCTTTCCTGATCCCCCTTAATACTTGTACCCTCTCTCTGTTGATTATCTCCAATTTATTCTGTATATATCTTGTTTGCACATAGTAGTAGTTTACACGATGTCTCCCCCGTGAAACTACAAGCTTGTCGAGAGCTGTGGCTATCTTTTTTTCCTTTTCTTTGTAATCCTAGAACTTAACACAGTACCTGGCACGCAGTAGGTATTTCATAAAGGCTTATCGACTTGACATGCCTGAAAGTGTAGCTCTAGGGCTCCCCCTATTGCATCACTCAAGAAATAATACACAAGGAAAAAGAAATGCCCTCGGAGACAAAGCTTTTATTTCCAAATGCTGGACTAGTAGATCTTAAAGCAATTTAATTCATTGACGTGGGTGATAATGGGGAAGAAGGGCCAACAAATGACCTGCCTGACCCATCAAAATGTAAATTAATATGAATGTATTCAGTATTTTTAAAAGTAAACAGCTCCCATTCCCATCATTTTAGATCATGGTTGAGTTTCCAAGTAATAAATATGACTGTGCTTTCCATGATAGTTTAGGTCACAGGGATGGGGAACTCGCAGCCTTGAGGTCACATGTGGTCCTCTAGGTCCTTGCATGTGGCCTTTTGACTGAGTCCAGGTTTTACAGAACATTTTTTTTTATTAAAGGGGATTTGTTCTGTGAAGTTTGGACTCAACGGGCCACACTTGAAGACCTAGAGGGCCACAAGGCCACAGGTTCCCCAACCCTGGAAGAAGTTGAGAGGAAAGAAAGTGCTGATTGAAAGAAGGGGAAGCATTGATTAGGAAACTGATAAATTATGATGCACGAAGGTAATGGAATATTACTGTGGTATAAAAAACAGTAATTCTGAAGAATGTAGAGAAGGAGGGGAAGACGTATACAAAGCAATGAAGAGTAAAGTAAGCACAAACTGGAAACGATAACTACAAAACATGAACATTTAAAAAACACCAAGAATCTGAATACTCTATAACTATAATGATCGAGCCTGCCCTATCCCAAAAGAGGAAAAAGCATACCTCCCTCCCTCCTTTGTATAGGTAGAGAACTCTATGTATTGTTAGGCTCAGTGGATGCGTTTCTTTTTTAGTCTTTGTTAAGAAAGGAATGGTTCTCTGGGGTAGGGGAGAGATCATTTGGAAATGAAGATGATGTAAAAATAAAAGATAATAAAGCTTAAAAAAAGGCAGGGGACTATTCATAAGTTCTGCTATAGCATGGCACCTGTTAAATTACTTGATTGTGTACCTTGTTGTACTTTCACATCAGTAGATTTATGCTGACTCTCATTTTTTGCTTGCAATCTCTGCCATATGTTAATAAGATTGATTATACATGAGCTAATCAATTACTTCCAGCAGCTTGTATCTTAAATGTTATGCTGGTCATCATGATTATGAGTTTAAATACCAGCCTGGATGATGTATTCCCCTTTTAAACTTTTCCTCTCTTAAAAAGAGCAAAATTGGGAAATCGAAATCCACCCAACATAGATTTTTCAATACTTAGTGAAAGTTGGTAATGGTGCAATTGTAGCTGAGCTGGCATTTAAATGTATAATCTTGCTGACCTTGAATTCCAAAGGAATTTCTCATATCTTAAAAATTTGGAACATGTAAAAAATATTATATTAGCATCAATTATTATAATCATTTCTGTTAAAACTTATCTTTTTAAACTTTGGTTCACTGGTATTATAACCCAGTATCTCTTTTTAGTCTTGTCACCTTCATTAATATTCATTGAAAGTATCTGATACTTCAATAAAGCCCAGACTAACTTTTTCTTAAATATTCATAAGTATTACTTTTTAAGACTTGAGCCAATTCCACCTTCATTGGAAATAATAATTTATATTTCATGGTAATGTAGGTGATACCTCCAAAATGGGTTAAAGTAATGGGCCAACTTTGGCTTCAGTTCACTGTAGCAAGACCAAATCTACCTGCTTTACAGGGAACCATTTTAAAACCATTCCAACCTCAACATTATGTTGAGCCGATCAGTTACCCTCTGTCTACATGATTCAGACAGATCAAGAGACTAGAGATGTTTTACTGCATGACAATTCACACAGACCAACATTAATGATTTCAAAAGTATCATTGATCAAACAAGTCTCAACAGTTCTGCTGACTGCCTTGTAAACTCACTGTATTCATAATTAGACTAAAAGGCTAAGGACATCTCCTCACTCACCTGAATGCAGTGCAAAGTCTCCAAGGAATACATTTTTCTGATCCATCGCTTTTTGGAGAAGAGATTTCAGAGCCTGAAAACATTCACTATGTGACCAGAACATCACCTTTAATGTAAGTATAGTAGGCCACAGAAAAGCTGATGTCTCAACTATAAGATCTTTACTTCTGTTCTAGGGAAGCATGTGTCCTGTAGAAGGGGGAATGACAGGGTGAGGGAAAGGAATAGAGGGAGGGGGGTAAAGGAAGATACGTAAGGTTAAAGCAGAGGTACAAGGTCAGAGGTTCAAGAAGGCAGACATAGAAGGAAGCTAGGTACCCAAAAGAAAAAATGTAGATGGGGGATATCTAATTGTAGCAAATAGATTCTGGTCTCCTGTTAATGGAATTTCTGAGCATGAGGTCTCTAGCAAGAGACCTTCCTAAGATTCCTGAAGGTAGCAAACTTTTTCCTGTGGGTACAATCTCCAATAGCCCTAAAGGGCAGGAAAAATGGATAGCCACTAAACGACAAAATTGAAAATTACTCTTTTTCCTGATCACTGGACCTGACTGCTACTACCCTATAAAGGGCTTTTAATGTGAACTTGGTCAGACATTTTTACCGCGCAACTATTTTCAAGTTTTTAATGGTACCTTTGCCTAAAGGTTGCCTATGTTAAGTACCCAATCTTTATCTGTCTCCTTTGTCATCTCTCAATAAAGTTTTCGGTCTTCTTACATTACTTTACCTAAGCTTCCCTTTCTAGGTAACCCCATTGCTCAAACTGGAGAACAAAGAGAGATCAGCAGAAATTGATGTTGTCAACATTAATGTGAAGGTTGGATTGTTCCAGTTGCCCTGGCACGTTGCAGCTTCTAAGGGGGCACAACAAAATGAGATTTTTAAAAAGTAGCATTAGGATAGATGGGATATAGCCTCCCCCCACACACTTCCTGAGTTTCCAAAACCAATGTAATCAAGTCTAGGTGGGGAGCAGACCCTAACAGATTAACTCTATTTTTCATAATCCAAGAATCCTTGTGATATGTGCCAACTGTACAGAAACTAGGCTGACTCCTTTCTATTCAGCATGATATAATTAGCCAATACGAGTATCAGTTCCATGAAGTTTTTGCCTTGTATTACTCAAAATTGGGTATAGGCCAACAGCTTCACTAACATCTCAACCAAGAGAAAATATAAAAGAGCTTCCATGCCGGGACAGAGCCATCTATGAGCTTTACAATGGCATCCATTAACTAAGGGTGATTTGTCTCCAAACACTCGTATTACCCACTGCCTAATTTCTCAGTAATGCCAAATGAAGTGCATGAAATGCAGCCTGAGGGATAAAATATTTGTTTTTAATTTCAAATTGACAGTAGATGACTGGGAGTTCATTAGAAGATCAGAGGTCTTTTTCCTACTCTCCCCTTTTCTACCACCCTCCTTGTGGATCTGCAAGCAGAAACAGAGAAATAACTAGACCTGTCTATAAAGGGGATTTTCACTTTGAGCCAGGTTGGCAGTTAATACCATGGGAACTGCAAACCATGTGACTATTCCTAGGGAGAGGAGATAACAGGCTACACGGCCAGGCTACACGACCGGGTGTTTGCTTCCGATAGACTTGCATATTATAACGGTGAAGAGGGGGAACTGAGAACCCAGAGAAGAAATTTTTGCATATTTAAGTACCAGGACATTGCAGTTAAGAAAAAGGTGTTAGACTCCTCCTCTTTCCAAACAAACCCCTTCTCACTGACCCATGAAAAAAGGATGCTGGTTATGAAAAGCAAAATGGAGTAATTACAGGATGCGATTTTTTTCTTTTCACTGCATAGATGGGCATACAACATTTCATCCCTGCCCTATTCTTTCACTGAGGTGCAGCTGTGGAATTCTGGGAAACAAAAGCTAGAAAACTTCAGGAAACTAGGGGATCAAGTCTTTTTCAGCAAATGCAAGAAAGGCACAGAGCAGCCCACGATGACAAGGCAGACAGGAAATGTGCAACTTCAGATCAAAGGGCATTGTTCTGATGAATGCAGCATAGCCAAGGCTTTTGGCCATACACGTCCTCTTAGGCACATATGGGAGATGACACAAGCTGAAACCAAAATACACTCAAAAACTACCTTCCACCCACTGCTGACAGGAGATCCTAAGCAAATATTGATTTCATAGAGACTAACTGATCTTGCCATTTACTTGGCTTAACTGAGACCTTTGTTGACATAAAAGTAATTTTTTAAAAAATCCTTACTTATTGTAGTCAATGAGAACTATAATGCAGCAAAATAATCTAGAACAGAGACAGCTTATGAAATCCAGCAACTAAATTGAATTATTACCTGCTTACGTAACAAGTATTTATTGCATTCTCATTATGTGTTAAGCTACTGTGCCAGGCTTGGTATCAACAACATAGAAGTATATGACACAATCGGTACTCTCATCAAACTAAAAACTAGTAGACAGCTGAGTAGCACAGTGGAATGGGCACACTGGGCTTACAGTCAAGAAGCTCTGAGTTCAAATCCAGCCTCAGCTACTTATAAGCTATGTGACAGTCAATTAACCTCTCTGTGCCTCAGTTTCCTCAACTGTAAAAGGGGATAATAACAGTACCTACCTCCATGGGTGGTAGTGAAGACACAATGAGATACTTGTAAAATATTTGTAAAGCATTTAGCAAACCTAAAGGAGAGGAAGGGCGTGAACCTACAACCTTGTATAGAGAGGTCTGTTATGCTGTGACTGGTGATTTCCATTCATCTGTAGGGCGATACTACCCATTCTCAGAAGTGGAATGGGTGGGAGACATGACAAATTTGGGATCTTTTCCAGATAGGTGCTTCTAAGAACATCCATCTTCAAATGTAGGCACAAAAATCCCCAAGGTAAATGTTTATTCCCAGAATAAATGATGTCCCTTTCCTTTCCTGAACCCCAACAGCCCTTTCTGTTTGCATCTTTTTCCTGCTAATTTCACACTCTACCTTTCTGCGTTTGCTACCATATTTCTCTTGCCGTCTCCTCTGTGACCCCAGGATGATGGGTTCAGAGTTGGATGGGACTTTAGAGCTCATGGAATCCAAGCCTCTCATTTTGCAAATGAGGAAACTGAGGCTGGGAGAGGTTAAGTGACTGGACCAGAGTCACACAACCAGCAAGTGTCTGTCACAGAATGTGAGCTCAGATCCTCCTGACTCCAAGCCCAGCACCCTGACTGCACCACCCAGCTGCCTACCAGGCTGTTAGTTTGATTAGGGTAGAGATCATGCCTTATTCATCTATAAAGCTGATACCAAGCCTAGCACAGTATTTTAATGGTAATGCAATAGATATTTGCTTACTAGATAGAAAGTCAATAAGAATAACCTCTTTGTCCACTCTTCTGGGCCATCTGTGCCACTGGGCCTCTTTATTAATGCAGAACCACAGGTACTATGTTGGAGTACTTCAACATCTCACACAGGAACATACCTAAGAAAAAATGAAGGGCTCAGATGGTCTTATAAAGAAAGTAACAGTCATTATTGACCTTATGAAACTGCCCAACTCCGTTGGTATATTCTGAGGCTAAAACCTCAAGCAACTTATAGCACAGCTCGGTATGACTTCTAGCAGAGATATATATGCAGCACAAGAGAGGTCTAAAACATATATATGTAGGTATGCATGTATGTATATGCATATATATACATACACATGTATTGGGTATATATGTGTATATATACATATGCATACAATCAGAGAGAGAGAAAGGAGGAGAGAGGAAGAGAGAGAAAGAGAACGGGAGAGGGAGAAAGGGAGGGGGATGGAGAGAGAGAGGGACAGAGGGAGAGAGAGAAGGAGGGAAGGAGGGAAAGAGGAAGGGGGAGAGAGTGAGGGGAGGAAGGAGAGAGGGAGGGGGAGAGGAAGAGGGAGAGAGAGAGAGAGAGAGAGAGAGAGAGAGAGAGAGAGAGAGAGAGAGAGAAAGAAAGAGAGAGAGAAAAGGAGCCAGGAAACAGACTCTCTAGAGCTGCACTCTCAACCACAAAGAAGTTTCATCTGGCTCAATGGTTCTTCCTCCCTCCATAACACACAGCTCAACCCCCAAACCTGGACTCTCTCCCTGCATTTATCTGCTGTCTTCAGACAATTTCAGAGTTCAAGAGAGGTTAATGTCCTCCTTTGGGCTATTGGCAACTAGCTGCTGGCCTTCCTGACTAGGGGAATGCCTTTATTCTCTCTGACACTTTATCACCTGCTGTCTCATATCCCATATTTCCCTAACAAAAGTGAAATCTCCCTAAGATCCAGTTTGTCCTTTTCCCTTCTTTTGTACCCCTATAGTCACAAGTACAATGCTAGTTGCATAGCAGAGGCCCAACAAACACTAACTGAATGATCTGTAGGTAACTCTGGGTTTATGTGTGAACACATATATATATAAATATACACATATGTATATATGTGTATACACATTGTGTTATATATACATATATTCATTTGTAGTGGGAAAAAATACTACATAGGGAGTTAGAAAATATGACTCTAATCCTAGCTTTTTTGCTTACAAACTTTGTAACCTTGGACAAGTCACAGCAAGTCTGTAGGTCTTGGTTCCTTCCTCTATAAGGAGACTAGACAATTTTGAACTTCCTTTCCAGCTTTAACATTCTATAACTCTTACACTTAAAAATTTATAGAAACTGAAAACCAATTAGTATTTGCTATTAAAATAGGGACACAGTCCTGTATGAACGTTAATGTAGGACTTTCCTTTTGGTCCTGCCTGAAGGCATGGGGATGGATTAGTTAATCCCTCCAGGTCCCTCCCAGCCCTGTGGTTCCCTCTATATTGTCCTCATGAGGGAGATACCACGGAGTGAACTGTATGACTAAACACACAAGGTTTACTGTATATTAAACCTGGCACCCAGAAACCACACTGGGGCTGCGTTGGCATGTTAATGTGGGTAATGTCAACCTTATAAATATCTCTCCATAATACTTTTCATGCCTGAGGGGGTCTTGTGGTTAGAGTCTAGTACAATATAAACCCTTCCTTGGTTTGCAGCATTAAAAAGAACAAGAATATGAGGGATATAAAATTTTACATAGCTCTATTTTCTAACCCCATGTTTGTTGAAAAACCTGGATATAAGTCAAAGAAATGGAGTTGTAAAGGTTGCATTCGGGGCTGGTGGAGCCTCTTTACTTCCTTATCAACACAGACTTTTGTTTGTAAATCAAAAGATCATTTTTTAAAGTGCTCTTACTTGAGGTAGGGAGCCTACCCCTGACTCCTCCACCATCACATTCTGCAAACGAAATTCGGTTGATGACTTCGTAGGTAGATGAGGCAGAAAAACATTTGCCTCTGTTTTTCCAATACTTCATTCCTACCAACTTAGAATCACAGAACCGTCTAGCTAAAGGGGTCACACATACACACACACACACACATATGCACGTACGTGTATATGTATATACATCTATGTGTGCATACATACATATATAGACATTTATTTTATACCTAATAGCATCTAGCACTTACGTAAGGTTTGCAAAGCACTTTACAGGTATCTCATTTTATCCTCACAACAAACCTGGGAGGTAGGTGCTATTACTATCTCTATTTTACAGATGAGGAAACTGAGGTAAAGGTTAAGTGCCTTGCCCAAAGTCACACAGCTAATAAGGGTCTGAAGGGGGATCTGAACTCAGGTCTTCCTGATTCCCGGCCTGGCTCTCCAAACACTGAGCTGCCACCTACTTCTTGTAGTATGTATGTCTATATGTATATGTGTGTCTGTGTATGTATTGTATATGTGTGTATGTGTGTGTAATTACCCATCTACGTATGACTCATCTAAATACACTATGAGGGGTTAGGTGGCATAACAAAAAAGAGCAATTAATTCAGGATAAGGAAAGACCCAGGTTTGAATGGAACTTGACACTTATTAGCAGTAGGACCAAGGGCAAGTTCTTTAACTCATCTGATCCTTAATTTTCTCATTTGCAGAATGGGAATGATAATGATAATGATGACAATAAGAACAATGCTTATGTCACAAGGCTATGAACAGGATAAAACAGGATAAAATGAGAGCACATATGTAAAGCATTTTACAAAACCGGAATGCACTCTGCAAATGTCGTCTATTCTTAACCTTATTTCTACTGCTTGTTCTTGTGAGTATATCCATTGATTTCTGTGGAAAAACCATCCCAGATAGTAGAAGTTTCTATATAGACCAATCAGGGCTAAGTACCTTCTTTAGAGATGGAAATCTCCCCTACAGAAAATCTAAGAAAGAAGAGTCTTGATTTAAGGTGTTAATTAGTGTTTAACACCCTTAGAAATGGACTGGTGTCCAGCCTAATGCAGAAAAGACACCTGTAATAATTTGCATTTTGAAAGCGCTCTTGTCATTCATCTTGGGAGCCTTAAATGATTTACTATGTACCAAAGTTCTGTGTTGGTTGCTTAGGATCACTTCATTCTGTCTCCTTAACATTCTTTATTTTTAAATTTCAAGATTTTTTAATCAATTTGCATCTACCTCTTAGTGCCACAACTTTAAGCACTAAAATGATTTTTAAGAGGGATTTCGGTATACATATTTCTCTGTAAGTTTTTCTGTAGCTGCTGCATGTGTATAGGATGTAGAGACACTAATAGATTTTAAGTTTTTTAAGTGAAGAACTATAACTATTTTCTGCAGAGCTTAACCCTTTGCTCCTGCCATAATCAAGAACAAGCTTTCCCTGTGGGGCTCTATCTGGACATACCTCTGGCTGCACACACCTGGAAGGAAAAAAGAAAGAAACCTTGATTCTTTCTCTCTATAAAGAATGGATATGCAGCATATAGAAACCCTCTCGCCTTCATTTTACATAGATCACAAAATCAGAATATTCAAGTTGGATATGGTCTTAGAGATAATTTAGACCAATCCCTTTAACAGATGAGGAAACCCCATGAAAGCAAGTGACTCACTTAAAACCACAGAATGAATCAGTGGCAGATGAAGGACAAGAACACAGATCCCTTGTCAGAGTTCCATGACCTTTGAGTACAGTGATCCTAGACTTCTCACAAAGGCACATCCAAGAGAATAAGGAAGGAGTTGAGAAATATTGTCAGGATCACAATTCTTACTGCCATTGTGGTAAACAACGAGTCCTGCTGTCTGGCTCTTTGTTACAGTCTGTATTTAAGACCTCAAGCAGTTTATAGCATAGTCTAAAACTGAAGACATTCCCCAGGAACAAACACAATACATGAGAACACAAGTAATCAGACTTCTCAAAATCACATTGTCTCTCTTACGTTTCCCATCTTTTTAAAAATGTAGTTGAAGAGCCACAGTATAATACACCAGCCTAAACACCAGCCTATAGGTTTCAGATCTACCTACCTAAGCATTACATTCAAATCCCAGGCCTTCTGCTTTTTACCTGTGTGACCTTGGCCTAGTCAGTTTCTCCATCAGCAAAATCAAAGAGTTGACTAGACTAGGACCTCTAAAGTCCCATAAAGCTCTGAATCCTGAAATTTGCTTCTGTGTGTTATCACAAGGAAGGGTTTAAATGGCAAAGAGACTGTTTTTCTCATTTGGGCTATTGGCAACCGCATCTACCGCCTGCTCCATAGATTACTCCGCTTCCTGATTATTATAACAGCATCTCCTTTCTCAGAAGTTTCTTTTCCCCTCCCCTTCCCCACCAAAACAAAAAGAGTGAGAGACGCCATACTGTACGTCCTGATAGGGAGCCAGCCGAGGCTTATAAACATGTAAAAGACAAGATAACACTAGTCCCCCAAAATAGGTGGAAAAACAATGGTAGGCTGCTAATGGAACTGTCACAACTGTCTTCATGGGACAAGCCTACTATGTCAGACATCCAGAAAGCACCCACCCCTTACTGAAATTATTTCTCCAGCTCATGTATTCGTGTAATCAGATCTTGTAGTCATGAAGGGTGAAGGAAGAGGGTTGGACACCACAGCGTAGAGAAATTATCAAAGTCCTATGAAAACAGACTACCAGGATTCTTCAATCTCTAATACAGGCATACCTGAAAGAATAGGAAAGGACTCAGGTGTTGTTCCAAATGCATGTAACTAAATTTGAGATACAAAGCCATCACTGCTCTTGGTGAATTTTGAATTTAAGACCTCAAGCAGTTTACAGCACAGCCCAACATGCAAAACTTTTTCCAGGGACATGCAAAACATGAGGGAATTGAAACATAAATTACATAGGGAAAGTCACTCAGGTAATAAGCCTTAAATAATAAGACTCCCCAGAGCCTGCACTGCTCTGTTACCAAAAAAAAAAGTGTCAGCTGACTTCCTTGCTTTCTCTTGTTCTAAAATACTTGACCACCAGAACATAATGAATCAGCCTGTATACCAACCCAAAAGTTTAGAATCTTCTATCTTTTATATGTTATCTATAAGAAGCCTAAGAATGACAGAGAGACTTATGCCTTTGTTAAGATTGTTAGAAAGAGATGTTGCCTTCCTGCCCAACAGACCAACCATCCTGCCTCCATGATTGTGATAATATTTATTCCCAGACCTGTGTGGTTTCCACTATAAGGAAAGTATGATTCTTTAAACCAGAGGCTCTTAACATGAAGTCTAGAGATACCTCCAATGAGTCCATGGATACATTTCATGGAGTCTGTGAATCTGGATGAAGAAAAATTAAATCTTCATTTTAACTCATCTCTAAATGAGATTTAAAATTTCCTTCCATTATGAATTTTTTAAAAATTATTCTGACAAAGAGTTTATAAGCTTCACTAGATTGCCAAAGGAATCCATGATATACACAAAAAAGTTAAGAGCCTCTAAACATTAGACTTAGAAAAACCACAAACAATAAAATCTGCTCTTAAGACCCTCCTACTTCGGATCCAGATTCAAAAACCAAAAAGTGACCAATGTTATCCAAACATACAGCATATGTGGAAAAAATGAGTGCAGTTAATTAAGTAATTTGGTGCACCAGGAAGACAATCAGTAAAGCTACATCACAGTGTCACCAGAGGCACCATCTTACTGGGTAACTCAATGCTACAAAATTCATTTTCCCATGTCTAATTTTCTTAGCTGTGAGTTGGGGGTGACATAGTCTTTTAAGGGCATCACACATCTGGGATGAGAGGTTGTGCCAAGCTTCCAAGGAAGGAAGGAAAATAGCTTAAGTGGCGTATTCACCCATCAATCCAGAACAACTCATGGACCTGTAATCATGTCAAAACCAGGCCCTCTGCTGAAAGAGTAACAATGATTAGAAAGTTCAATAGCATTTGACCATTTAATTGCTTTATAATCTGTAAGAGAACCTTCCTACAGAGCTAGGTTTTTAAAATTCATATCCATTTTGGGGATCATGGTTAAGCATCAAAGCATTTGAATGCATTGATCCAATTGACTGACTACGATTTGACTGGACAAAATCCCTCCTGAGTACAAAGTTATTTAATTAACTCATTTTCAAGTTAGCCCAGAAGCAATTGCCTGGTGTAAATTTAGTCTTCCCAGACTCAGAGAAAGAAGAATAAGGGAGCAAATGAAACCAAGGTTTCTGACAGAGGTTTCATTTGATCAGAAGTTTCACATTCATGTCGGACTCATAAAACAGTATATTTTTTGTGGTTAAATGGTAACTGGCAAACTAGCCGCCAGGGGAGTGCTGAATCAGCTCTGAAACGGGGGAGGAGTGGAGAAAGTTTGGTTTATAGGCTGCATCGAGAGAAGGAAAGAGAACCTGGCGCGAGTTATATATTGCTCAAGGCAGGCACAGGTGGATGGAACTGCAGGCCAGGTCAAAAAAAGAGAAAGATTTATGTTCTGTGGAAACAAAAGGGCAGAAGAAAAATTGCCAATCGGGTTGGGCAGCACTGAAGTGAAGGAAACAGCTGTTCATACAGTGAAGACATGGTCAGGTAAGACAGGGCTGGAAATAGTAATCAGAGGGCCATCTGCTGACCTGGGACCACGCACCCTCAAGGCACGGAACAAATCTTGTCCTTAAGGAGCTCGAGCAGCCGCGGAGCCATTGCAAGTAAACAATGCCTGGATGAGGCATTAAAGTTACATGAGTTTCATGCAAAAAGTTGCCTGGGTAGTTTACTTCAGAATGTGAAGTCAAGTGGAAACCCACGGTTTTCTTATTTGAGTTCTTGGCAGACTCTCTCCACCAAACCTCTCAGAAATGAGAGGCCGAGGCAACGTAGTTCATCACATGCCACCCTTAGCTGCTACTCTACCTGACATCTGGTTGGGAAGGGATCGCCAGATGTTTGCTTTGGGTACCCACTGGCTTAGAGATACTGTCAAGGAACGTCTGGAACCCAGAGTCCCCCGCAAGAGATGTGTGAGATTGGAGGGAGAGGAGGGGAGCCTATCTGGGGAGGACAGTCTCCTTGGGGGCGGGCAAGGGACTAAAATGAAGGAATAGAAGGAGGAGGGGAAGAAGGCAGAAAACAAGGGAAGGAACTGGCAATGACCTTGCATTAATGAACAGCACACTCCATTGCAGGAATAGGCAGCATTAGCAGGGCTTTGCTCTAAGGAAGCCTGCAGCAGCTGAGTCTCACTAATACTAATGAGTGTCATTATGTCCACTTGTACAAAGGAGCCAGATTTCAGACAAAAAGATTGGGGGCAGGGTGGGGAGGGGAAGCAAAGATAAAAGATTTATGGCATAATTGCAGAATCCAAATTTTAAGGCAGATTGTCGCTGAATAACTTCAGCTAGCAACTATCAGCTCAGAAGGGAGTATGGATTGCCATCAGGAACAAGTGAATGTTAGGACCTTACTGGGATATTTTGAAGCCAAAATGAAACATGAAAGGTCAGGATCCATTTATTTATTTGGTGGTCTCATTCACTAGATGCCTACTATGTGCACTAGAGATATGAAAATAGAAACATAGGCCTTGGCCTCAATTGAGTTTATATTTTACAAAGGAAACAACAAGTACATAGCTAACAAATGTAAAATTAATTAACTAATGGAAAAAAATTTTAAATTTTACAACGTAAAAATAATTTTCAGGAGGGAGGGCCTTAGCAATTGTGAGGATCTAAATCAGCCTTGCTTAAGAGGCTAACAATTGAATTGAGCTTTGAAGAGAGCTAAGGACTATAAGAGGTAGAAGTGAAGAGGAAGTGTGTTCTAAGTAAAAAAAAAAAAAAACAAAGATAGGAAATGGAGTATACTGTACAAGGAACAGGGAATAGTCCAGCCACACCAGAACATGGATTGTAAAGGAAAGGAAGTAACGTGCAATAAGCCTGGGAAAGTAGGCTGGAGCCACAGTGTGAAGAACTGTAATTGCAAAATAGAGGTATTTGGATTTTATCCTATAGGCAAGAAGGACCCACTGGAACTTCTTAAGGGAGGGAGTAACATGGTTAGGTCTGTGCTTTGACAATATCAATATGGCAGCTGTGTGGAGAATGGATAGGAGAAGGCAGAGATTAAAAGCAGGGAGATCAATTAGGAGGCTTTTGCAATAGTTAGACGAGAAGTAATGAGGGACTGAATTAAGGTACAGGAGTGGAGAGAGTGGGAAAGATGTGTGAGATGTTGCTGTTGGCAACTGATTGATATGAAGGAGAGGGAAGAGTTGAGGACTCCTTCCAGATTGTAAATCAGGGATATTGGAAGGATGGTGATGCAAGAATGACTTGATGGAAATATGGGAGTTAGAAAGAAGGGATTGTTCTAGGGAGGGATACCAACTTATGTTTTGGACATGCCGAGCTTGATATTTCCTGTTGTAAATGTCCACTACTCAGATAGTGATGAAAGATTGAATTATGAGTGAAGTTAGGGACTCTTCCATCTCCCATTTGCCCCTCTTCTAAGGGCCCCTTTCTTCTCAACCCCTGAGGGAGACGGGGGAGACTGAGGTACAAGGCACAAGGACAATGGCTTCTGCCTATGGTGAAGAGAAAGTGCATCCACCCAGATGTCAGCACCTAGGGCAAAGCTGCAGCTCCTTTATGCTCTGCATCTCTACATCCTTATATCCTAGTTCTTCGAGTGGTATAATAGCTGCCTTCTCCTAACTAAATTCTCATCTAGGGATTTTCAAGACAGAAGAGAATATAGTTTGACACTTCCCCTCCCCCGTTAGATCTCCTTTCTCTTTCCTCCTCTCCTCTCATCCGGGGCCACCGTCAGTCATCCTGACCTATGCGTTGCCACTGGTCTCCGACGACCCTGGAGGAGAGAGTGAGGCTGATGACTTTGCAAAGCTCTGCCTCACTTAAATCTAATCCATTTGCAAATCAAGATATCACCCTCCTGATGTCACTTGTCCTCTTCGAGAATGAAGGACGAACAACAACGATCTCCTCTCATCCATTGCGCAATGATTATTTCTTTAAAGAGAAATAAATAGATTTTTTTTTGTTTTTATACCACAGTCACTTCAAGGAATACTCCCCACCTCTACCCTGTAGAAGTGAACATAAGCGCCCTTATCACAAAGAAAAATAGGCAAAAACAGCTGATCCAAACAGACAATATATGCTGCTTTCTCCCCAGGTAGTCCCCCATCTAATTATTGGATAAGAAAATATTTGAAACATGCTTAGCGCACAAGGCCTAGCACATAGTAGGTGCTATGTAAATACTTATTTCCTTCCTTTCTTCCTTGAGCTATGTTTCGTTATCTGCCCTCTAGGACAATTAACGGTTCTGAAATTACTCAGAGGGTTTTTTTTAACCTACTTACATTGCTATAGCCAACAATCCCAATTTTGAACCCCTTGCCTTGGCTCAATAACTCTGGAATGTCTTCATTCTATCAATCCATAGCTTTTATTTCCAACAAGGACCAACTCAAGTTGTCCCTCACCCTTTCCTTTAATAAAGCTTTTACCTGTCTCATTGTAGCCTGGATCCATCTTTCCCTGCTCTGATTTCCCTTATCACTTGTCCTCCACACTGTGTAATGGTGAACTTCATTTTATACTCTTTTGTTTATACTTCTCTAATTGTTGTGTTATCACCCCTAATTCATTTATAAGCTCCTGAAGGACAGAGACTCTATCCCTTTACTTTTCTGCATCTATGATAGAGCCTAGCACAATGGTGGGTATAAACATGAACTTAATTAGTGGATGTTAAATTGTTTTTAATGGTCTTTACCTGCGAAGCCCTGAATACTTTGGGGAGGAGACCTCAGAGTTGGGGGGCTGTTTACCACATGAGAACTGCTTCGTTAATTTTCCAAAAGAATGTAGTAGCACAGGGAATAAAGCTCCAGATGACTGAATCTGGAGTCAAGAAGATCTGAGTTCAAATCTGGTTTCAGGTACTTACTAGCTATTTGACCATGGCAAGTCACTTACCTTCTGCCTGCCTCAATTTCCTAATCTGTAAAATGGGGATAACAGCATCTACCTCCCAGTATGGTTGTGAGGGTCAAAGGTGATAATATTTGTAAAGTGCTTTGCAACCCTTAAGGTTCTAAAGAATGCTAGCTAATAATAATAGACTTCTATAGAAAACAAAAGGCCTCTTTAAAACTTTTTGTTTTATTGTTTAATGTAAAAAAAAAACATCAGAGACCATCTTAAATGTTGGTTACTCTAATAAGGATAGTTTTCCATAAACTATGAAAGTTGAACACCTATACTGTGCTTTCAAATATTCTCCAAATAAAGAAGCAAAACCAACCCCTCCAAAAAAACAAAATAAGGATCACTATATGTCACCAGTCTCTATCCCTTTGACAAATGCAGCACAGTACACCATGTTAATGAATCAAGCCAGTTTCAAAAAGATAATGCTAATTATCAGAGATAATGAAAACTTATTCCCCAATTGTAACCCAAAGGGAACAATCCAGTCTTTTGACAGGGATTGCGACCCAATCATTCCTTTTCTGCTGCTCATTTTATAATAGATGCAAAGAAAAAAATCTGAGTGTTTATAGAGAGATTTTGAGAGCAAACTGTCCAAGACACAGAAGGGAGCCATCTCATTAAGTCCTGGGCATGGTTAGGTAAGCTTGCAAAACCAGAGGCAAAGCCAAAGGCCCGTAAATTTACTACAAGCTTTGTTCAATGAAAGTATGCAGTTTCTTAGAGACATTCACCTTCTGTGTGACAGCTGTGGTCGCGCATGGCTGTGTGTGCGGCAGTTTTGTTTTTTTGTTTTTAAGGAAAAAAAAATTCCCTTTCTTTAAAAATGCAGCAGAGAAGTGGTTAAGTTAAATCCAGGATTTGTGAAGCAGTAAGAGTATTATCATGGCAGCAAACTAACCCCAAGAGAGAATTTTAGCCTCAAAATTGAAGTATGGTACATCTGACTGTGGGTAAATTGGCTTTTCGCAAGATACTTTACCATAATGCATAGCAGGCATGTGTGCCAAGAAGGGCTCCTGGGTATTGAGCCACAGACCACAACTAGAAGGAAGATCATAGTGTATGTTGAATAAAATTACCCATTCTAAAGGTCCTCAGCTATCTTGAATATTTTATTAAAAACCTTTCGGTAGCAGAGACCAACAGGGACTTCTTGCTCGCAAGAGTGTGCTGTCAACAGGAGTAGAATTGAAAACCAGACAGAGTCAGGCTTAATTAGATTTCATATCCAACCTCCTCCCCATCCCTACCTCCACTCTTCACATTTCCAATATAGTCTTCCAGGGCCACATGCCTTGATAAATGGTAACCTGGTGGGATTCATTCCCCGGACCTTTCAAATAAGAAAGGCAGGATTGCAGGTAGTTGGAGAGTGGAAAATGAAGATATCATAACAGTTCTTGGGCCTTTATGTGGAGTGTGACTCACATTCTGTCTCATATGGTTGTCTATGGGAAGGCAACAAGGTAATTAGGAAACTTGGTGAGATCCCTCCTGGGTATGGCATTGTTCTAGGAAGAATTTAATGCTGAACTGGTTAAAAATAAATTTTTATTGATATCTTTCCCCTTGCACCCTTCCCACTTTCTCCTCTCCAAAAACCAAACAATAACAGTAAAATTTTTTAAAAGAAAAAAATTAGCAAAACCAATCAATAAATTGAAAAACATGAAAACACATGCAATGTTCTATATCCTCGGACCTCTCATCTCTGCAAAGGATTAACAGAAAGTTTTTTCGTTGCATTTGAAGTCATGATTATTCTCTATAATTTGGCAGCTTCCACTTTTTATTGTTTTGTGGGTGGTTGATTGTTCTGGTTGCATGGTTTGAATCTTTGCATATGTGTAGTTTTCTTGTCTATGCTTCCTTCACCTTGCATCAACGTTCATATTGAGTTTTCCCATATTTCTGTTAACAATGAATTTTTAATGTAAAAATTCACTAAACATGATAGTGCCTAGCACTATAGCAAGTGCTTGTAAGACCACAATTGCATCAATATACATACTCCTTCCACCAAAAAATTTTGTAACCCTTCCAGACCTTCCAATCCTTATCTATAGCTTTTCAAAAATCCCAAAGAGAATTGACCTATCATTTTAGAGGTAGATATGTGTGAATGTGTCTGTGTACACATACACATATACACATGCATATATGTGTGTATAAATGTATTCATATGCATATATATACATTTTATTTGAATGTTTATATTCAAACAAAATATAAGTTTCTTGGGGACAGGAATTTTTTAGGTTTTTTTGCTGTGTGGCGGTTGTTGTGTTATGATGGGTTGTTTATTTGTTTTTTATCTTTGCATCCCTCAACTGGCTAGCACATAGTAGGTATTCAATAAAAATTTATTGAATTGAACTGAATTGAATTTTAGCATTTCAGGGATACCAAATCAGTGTTCTGAATATTGATCTGCCGTCTTTCATTCTAACTACATGGCTAATCCACTTGCTTTTCCAGTCATACACAACAAAGAGAATAAAAAATACTGGATCTCAAGTCAGGAAGAAATATATTTGACTCCTGCCTAAAGCACTTATTAACTATGTGACTCTAAGCAAATCACAATCTTGGAGTTTTAATTTCATCATCTATAAAATGAGTAAGTGGTAATAGATGGCCTCTGAGATGCCTGCCCACTCTTAATATATGATCCTAAATCTCTGATACTATAATCAGTCAGTATTGTAATGTGGCTATTAAAAAAAAACAAATATTGTGCTAATAAAAGTATTATTATTAGTGGTGGTCCTTTGTTTTCAAAGAGAACCAGTGACACCACAGGTAATGACTTGAGCATGAATTGGATTTAAGTGAGACAGAGTTGCACAAAGTGGGTCAGCCTCACTCTTTCTTCCCGAGTCATCAAAGTCCAGTGGAAAGACAAAGTCAGGATGACTGAAGATGGCCTGGGATACAGTAATACCTTGGTATCTTTGATGTCTGACCAAGTTCTAAGCGCTCCACAGTGCCCATTTCAGCCGCCTTTGTGGACACTGGAACAAATTGTACTCATCTGCCCATTACACCAGAGGAAGCCTAGAGTAGACATCTCCCTAACTCACCAAAGGTTTTGATGCCCATCTGTTATTCCCAACCTGGTTTAGCCTGTCTGCCAGGATGGTTTTACTGGAGTGTGCCTATTGTACATGACACAGCTTCTTAGAACCTCAGGTGATAGTTGAGTGCCAGGTAGACACCAAAACTGGATGAGCAGCCTTGAAAAGGGTTTGGTAGCCCTCACACCAGAGGTGCTAGTCTTCCCTGAACATCCCATATGTAATAAAAGTATAGTGTCGAGATCAAGGAAGCCAATAACACTAAGCTTATTCTTTGTTGGCCAGACCACATCTGGAAAATTGTGGTTGGTTTTAGATACTATACCATAAGAGGCACACTGGCAAACTTGAGTGTCTAAAGAAAAGTCAGTAAGCTTTTATTAGGTACTTACTATGTGTCAGGCATATACTAAGCTTTAAAGACACAAAGAACAACCAAAAATCACTATCTCTGCCCTCAAGGAGTTCACAGTCTAATGAGGTAAGATAGCATGGAAACAACTATGTACAAACAAGATATCCACAGGATAAATTGGAGTAATTGCAGCTTGAGAAGATCTGTGAACTGTACTATATGAAAAAGATTAGGGGAAACTGGGCCTGATTAGCCCAAGAAGAGAATATTTGTAGGAGAAATAAAAACTATCTTCAGTTATTTTGTGGGCTGCGTTAAGATCATAGGATTTAAAGTTGAAAGGGACCTTAGTCATTTGGAAGAGAAACACTTACACAGGGAGATTTCATGTTATCAAGTAGGAAGAGAAATTAAGAGAACTATAAGGTCTATCCAATGATAAAATTCCAGTTTTAACAGCAATAATATTAGCTAATGTCTATCTAGTGCTTTAACAACCCTGAGGTAGGTAATAAAGAATATATTATCCTTGTATTACAGCTGATAAAACTGGGATTCAGAAAGTTTAATTTACTTGATTTACTTGTCCGGAGTCAGATAGCCAGCATGTGTCAGAACCTGGAATTAAGCCCAGGTCCCTGAGCCCTTAGCCTCCCCTTTTCTGTCCATTACACCACTCTAGTTCCCATGTCATTTTTTAGAATCTTGAGTTCTCAAAGCCTACCTCAAAGAAATGTAAATGGTGGCTAGTTTTGCCACATTTGAAAGACTTTATGTATTGTATATGCATGGACTGCATCTCCTATCTAAAGACCAAGCGAGCTAAGTAAGGAAAGGCTTATTACCAGTTTGGTGGCCAGTTAGGTAATGAATTCTATGGTCATGGCAGCTAGTAATTGTCATTCTCTCTGCTTTGGTAAGGTACAGATAAAGCTAGTATTCCATTTGGCATATGGTATTTTATTAAGAACATTACTCTTGTTACAATCTCCATCTTGGAGCATGCCCTTCAGATATCCCATCATTTTGCACTAATTTTCATTTCACAAATAATTTAATCCTCTGTGTTGTGTTGTCCAAATGTGATGTTTTGTATCTTTAATTTTCCCCTCGTTCTGTAACACACAACACATCTGTTATTTCAATGATAACAGATGTTATGCTGAAATTGTAATAACTTGTGAGTTAACTGTATTCAAAACTTTATAGTCACACACATTCTGATAACTTAATTCTCTTCTATTATCACTTCAAATTGATTTAGCTCTGCACAAGTTGGAGAAAATCAAATAGTCATCGTGTCTCGGTGTATGTGTGTGTGTGTATAAATCACATTATGATTCATCTTTCATGATATTAATCCTGTCTTCTGCGGAAAGACAGGGGTAACTATCACTGCAACACCAACAATCCCTCCACTCTTTGCTCATGAAGATGAATTTCATAAGCAATTCAGTCATATAATGCATGCATCTGTGTGCAGATGTACATTTTATGTGCTTCACATGAGCCTCATAAATCTCCCTCATAAACCTAAACTGCATTACCAGCAATTTGCCGTATGAAGGAATGACCTTTTCTCTTACGTTGGGACACAAACTGGCCCAAGTTGAGATCTTTTCTACCATTTGGGTGCTGTGGGGACTTTTCCCCTAAATGCTCTTTGTTACTCCTCTTCCTCACATTGGTTCTGGAACCCAGGCTGAAATATCTGTAGCCTTATATATAGTAATCACTTAACTAGTGTTTGTTGAATTTGAATTTGTATCCAAATCAACAAACATTTATCAAGTTCCTACTAAGTGCAGACATTGTGTTTGGCACCTATAATACCAACACCAGCAAGAAAAAGCTACTGTCCTAAAGCAGCTTCAGTTCAAGTTGGTGGGGGAGAGGTAGGCTTGCGAAGATGATGCAACATGCACACAGATCAGCAAGCATAAAGTAAATACAAACTTATTCAGGAGAAGTTGAGCACTAATGATTGGGAATGGAGAAGGCATTTTATAATAAATCAATTGAAAAGATGTAGTGGGTGATACAACAGTACCTGACCACCCCTCAGGGAATTTCCATTTTTGTTGAGGAAAAGAAGACTATATGAAGAAAATATAGACCAAGACAAGATGGAGCTGTACCAAATTTGTGTTTCGGCTCTTAAGTGTCATAAGAGTTTAGAAAAGAGAAAGATCCATGTGGACTGGAGTATTTAGAAAAGGTTTCATGATGAAATGGATCCTTAGAAAAGAGATAGAATTTGCACAGGGAGTGACTGAGGAAGGACATCCTAGACAGAGGCAGAAATGATGAGGGTCTATAGTAGGAATTGAGAGAATGGACATACTAGCCTCTGGCTTCGGATTATTCACTGTCCCTATTACAGTACTTTGCATGTAGTAGATGTAGCCTGAACCTTGTAAGCACTGCTATAGAGAAGAGAGACTCAAGCAGATGCTATCCCAGAGTTCACAGTTTCTGACAAGTTTTGAACTTGGATTTCTGGTACTGCATTTTGGAGGGCCTCTGACAGAAGGAAAATGGAAGCTGTGTTGAGTAACTACCATTCCTATTGCCCAAAAGCAAAGAAGAGGGAAGAGAATCAAGCAGGACATGCTAAAGCAGTCTCAGAAATTCAAAACATGACACCAGCTGGTGAACTCTGGATAGGATCTCATAGAGTCTCTGGTCTCTTTCAACAAGGGTGCTATGTCCACACTCGAATGTGTTTGTTGGACTTTCTTTTTAACTAGGACCACAGGAGTATAGATTTAAAGAAGAAAAGACCTCAGAGGTCATCTAGTCCAACTCCATTATTTCATAGATGATGACAATGAGACCCAGAAACATAAATCATGTTAGTCAAAATCACACAGGTAGTAACTAGCAAAGCAGGGATGCAAAGCCAGAACTCAAACCCAAGAATTCTAGAAACTCTAAAACCATAGTACCAACTGAATTAAAGGCAACCCAATCTAAGGTCATGAAGCTTCCATTCTCTATTCAATTTTCAATTTCATCTTTTTCCTTTGGTCTCCTAAACCAAATGTACTGATGAACCATTCACATTAACATGGTGATCAAATACTCAGTAAATCCATAACGACTAGAGTTAGATAGAAGGAGGACACTATGGAATGAGTGTTATAAGTGTCCAAAAGTATTTGCTAGGTCCCAATTGTCTCTGATGATTCATTTATTCTGTTCCTGGTTTCCCAGAATTCTTTCAGTTATCCATGTTAAAATCTTCATTCCAAGCTAACTCTCCTTTATTAACCAGCATGCTTCTGGGTCATTTCCTCCTACTATCTAGCCAGAGGGTGCTTAGAGAATTTGACCTAGTACCTAGTACTGTATTTTGCATTATAGCAAGGGCTCCATGCACACTTTTGGACTTAATATTGGCCCAAGCAAAACATAATTAGGAAGGTAAATTAAGAAGGTTTCGAAACCTGATTTGGCCTTAACTCTAAAATTGCTGATGCTCAGATCTCTTTGGCTCCAGGACCCATCAAAGTAATTGCAAGTTATTAAATGTTTCCAATGATCATTTCTTTTTACTTTTTATACCACTTTCTACATTGCTGCTAATTTCCTTGTTTTAAAAACATGCATTATTCTATAAGAGCACCGCATTAAACACATCATGTGAACTCAGCAAATGAGCTGTATTTAATTTTTACTTTTATCTAATTTCATCAGAGTACTCTTGCTGTATCAGTGGCAGTGGGGACACAGTGGGATGAACACTAGATTAGTGATCAGAGGACCTGTATTCAAATTCCGGCTCTGCTTATATATAGCCTACCCGACCTCGCGCAAGGCACTTAACATCTCAAAGTGGACCTCAGTTTCCTCATCTGGGGAAGCAAGACAAGATGACCTCTAAGGTTTCTCTCAAACCTAGACAACATGAGTACCTATTGCTTACTTTTCTTTCCTGTTACAATCTTTTCTAAAAGTCATCTTTCATTGGTAACATGGTCCACATTCTTTCATGTCTGCTTGATTTGGCTTTATGGGATCCACATGGAATCAAAAAAGATCTGGCATAGATTTCACAGATTCACATGTGAATCATACCTGTCTCTTATATTTCATAAGAAACATTTTAAAATAAACATAATTTGTTAACTTTGAAATGCATGAAACACTCATATTTATTATTTCAGGTAATACATTAATCGGAGATAAGTTTTACTAAATATTCATTTAGTTATGGTAAACTATTTTTAAAAAAACATGCACTTTTACAAGGTATTTTTCTGGGCAGGAAAGATTCAAAAATAAATCATATTATCTTTGCCTTCGACGGCCTTACCAGCCTGTTAAATTGTAACATGTATACCATAAAAATCCTTCTAGGTCCACAGAGGTAGGGAACCTGTGGCCTTGAGGCCACATGTGGCCTTCTAGGTCCTCAAGTGGAACCATCTGACTGAGTCCAAGTCTTACAGAACAAACCTTTTTATTAAGGGGATTTGTTCTGTGAAGTTTGGATTCAAAAGACTGCACTTGAGGACTTAGAGGGCCACATGTGGCCTCAAGGCCACAGGTTCCCCACCCCTATCTAAGACCTTAAAACACCTGAGTTGGATTAAATTTTATTCAGAATTAGATGAGAGCACAAAAGGCTACCCCTGATAGCTTCAGTATCTTGATAATTGTTAAGAAAACTAGAACTTGGTCTTTGGATGTTGCTTCTCCTGGATTCAGTCAGCTATCAGAGATTTTTCAAGTTATTTGATCCTTTAGAAAGGGCCAGGAATTAAACCAGGTGGGAACTCATAGGAATTCCAATCCAGTCTCAAGGACATGGAAGTGAATACTATGATCTTCATTCTCAGTTAGCATGGGAGGGAAAGCATCCCATAACATCATTTTTCTTAAAATTGGACACAAGCCCAATTCCTGTAATGAAATTAAAGCTCTTCCTCCCAAAATTTCTCACCTTCCTATGTCACCCTGTATCAATCATATCAAGATTCTCTATTACCTGTCACTCAGTGAATATCAAGGCATTTTAAGTCTCTCTTCATTCCTACAAGGATCCTTAGAAATGTATTGTCATGACCAGTTAAGTCTGGCCCCTTGGTAAGGTGGGATAATTCTTATTCTGGGTCCATATCTTGGTTGGAAAATCATCAATTTATAACATCAAGGAGGAAACAAGGGTGAAAAGATGCCTAGAGAGATGCAGAGGAGGATATTCCCAAAATTCAAGCTGTGGGCTTTCAGCTGGAAATCCATCCATAACAGCATGGATTAGAGGACCCAGGTAAGAGATGATGAGAAACAAGGAGCAGCTGAGATGTATCAGATTCATCAAGAAAAAGCTCAAAAAGCTAATAAAATCAGTGGGTCTCATGTGGAATCTATTGCAATGATTCTGAGATTTTACCCAAGTATTGTGAGTAGCTCCTTTTTCCGGACTGTTCTGCCTACATGATGCTACTTTGCTGAAGGATGTCAGCTGGAACAGTTGTCTATTCTTCAATGTGAAGCCTACCAGTTACCACTGTTTTCTGTTGAATTCTTATGGCCTGTAGCAATACATGCCTAGCTGACACTCTTGGGAATTACAAAACAGGCAAAGATTGTCTCCTGATCATTTGATTTTGAGTTGTCATTTGAATTTTTCTTTCTCAAAACCTCAGAGTGGGTCCACCTTTGCCAATTGTTCATCAGCATCCATGGATTTGGGGGCAACTAGATGGTGCAGAGTATAGAGGGCAGGGCCTAGAATCAGGAAGACCTGAGTTCAAATTGGGCCTCAGATCCTTCCTAGCTGTGTCACCCTGGGCAAGTCACTTAACCCTTTTTTTTCAGCTCCTCGTCTGTAAAAAGAGCTGGAGAAAAAATGGCAAACTACTCCAGTATCTTTGCCAAGAAAACCCTAAATGGGGTGACAATGAGTCAGACACAAGTGAAACAACAGTAACAACATCCATGGATTTTAAGCCATCTGTCATTCATGACTTTAACTTTCTTTGAAGTTGTAGCAAAAAGTCAAGAGTTTTCTGAACAAAAGACATCCCTCTTTATATTTATCATTCATTGGTTGCCTCCATTACCACCATCCAAAGGTTGCCTTGGGCCATGCTCTTCCTCTCCTAGCAGCCATCTGACTCATCAAGGACTCAGCTTACCGATTGTGTCACAGATGTGTTTACTACAAAGTGAGAAGCCTCATGAGACAAACTATGTACAGGTAGAAAAATTACAAGTACATGGTTTGGTAATTGAACCTACATTTCTCTAGTTTCAGGCAGGATTCTAGCTCTTCTCCTTCATTCCAATCTACTTCTCTCTCAAACCAGCTAAGTTTGCTGTCTCTGTCTCTCCCTTTCCCTTCCCTTCCTCCTCTCTCTTTTCCCTTCTCCTTCTCCCTCTGCCTCTCCCTTGAGTACAACTTTATCTTCCTTGAAACCTGTTATATGATCAGAGTATTGCCAGATTTGGAGTCAGAAGACCTGAATTTTAATCCCAGACCTGCTACTTTTAGGTACCTCATTTAACTTCTCCGGAATTCAACATTCTCAACCGTTAAATGGGTGGGCTGGCCTGTCTTTTAGTTCTCTGATCCTTTTTTAATAGTATTTTCCCCAGTTACATGTCAAGAAAAATTTTAGCAGTCATTTTTACAAGATTTTGAGCTCCAAATTTTTCTCCCTCCTTTCCCTCCCTCTTCTGAAAATGGTAGGTAGACAATTTGACATAGTTTATACACGTGCTATCATGTAAAACACATTTCCATATTAATCACAGTTGTGAAAGAAGAAACAGATCAAAATTTTCAAAAACCATGAAAAAGAATAAAATGAAAAAAATATGCTTCAACCTCCATCTGGACTCCATCAGTTCTTTATCTGGATATGGATAGCATTTTCCTTTTGTTTTCGATTGTTGTGTTGCTAAGAAGAGCTGAGTCATTCATGGTTGATCATCAAACAATATTGTTGATACTATGTACAGTGTTTTTCTGGTTCTGCTCATTTCACTTTGCATCAGTTCATACAAGTCTTTCCAGGTTTTTCTGAAATCTTCCTGTTCATCATTTCTTGTTACACAATAGTATTCCATTATATTCATATACTTAATTGATAGGCATCCCCTTAATTTCTAATGTTTTGCTACTACAAAAAGGCTGCTATAAATGTTTTTGCACTTGTAGGTTCTTCTATCTTTTTATGGTGTCTTTGAGATACAGACCTAGTAGTGGTATTTCTGGATCAAAGGGTATGCACAGCTTGGTTGTCCTTTGGGTATAGTTCCAAACTGTTCTCCAGAATGGTTAGATCAGTTCAAAACTCCACTAACAGTACATTAGTGTCCCAATTTTACCACATCTTCTCCAGCATTTATCATTTTCCTTTTCTGTCATATTAGCAATCAGGTTTCAGAGTTGTTTTAATTTGCATTTCTCTAATCAAAGGTGCACTTCTTCATATGCCTATAGAGAGCTTTGATTTCCTCATCTGAAAACTGCCTGTTCATATCCTTTGACCATTTATCAATTGGGGAGTGGCCTGTATTTTTGTAAATTTGACTCAGATCTCTGTATATTTCAGAAATGAGGGCTCTATCAGAGACACTTGCTATAAAGATTGTTTCCCATCTTTCTGCTTTCCTTCTAATCTTGGTTTCATTGGTTTTGTTTGTACAATTTTTTTAATTTAATATAATCAAAATTATCCATTTTACATTTTATAAGGCTCTCTATCCCTTGTTTGGTTATGAATTCTTACCCTCCCCCTTGATCTGATAGGTAGACTATTCTTTGCTCTTCTAATATGCTTACAGTGTCACCTTTTATATCTAATTCTTGCCAAAGGTCTGTCATATCTAACTTCTCTAATATTCTATTTACCTCCTTAGTTTCTTTCTTGCTTATTTTCTGGTAGGACTTATTGAGTTCTGAGAGGGGATGGTTAAGGACCCCCACTATTATAGCTTTGTTGTTTATTTCTTCCTGTAACTCACTTAACTTCTCTAAGAATCTGGATGCTATACCACTTGGTGCATATATATTTAGTATTGAAATTACTTCATTATCTATGGTACCTTAAGCAAGATGAATTTTCCTTCCTTATCTCTTTTAATTAGGTCTATTTTTGCTTTTACTTTGTCGGAGATCAAGATTGCTACCCCTGATTTTTTTTTACTTCAGCTGAAGGATAATAGATTCTGCTCCAGCCCCTTACCTTTACGCTCTGTGTGTGTCTCTCTGCTTCAAGTATGTTCCTTGCAAACAACATATTGCAGGATTCTGGTTTTTGATCCAATCTTCTATCTGCTTCAATTTTCCTATTCATGTTACAGTTACGATTACCTGTTCTTCGTTCTGTCTGTCCTCTCTCTCTTATTTCACCCTGTCCCTCCTCACCAGTGTTTTGGTAGCTCTCTGATCTTAATCAAGCTGAGGGACAGCATAGGAGAGGAGAAAGGGCACTGGGCTTGGAATTTGAAGACTTGGATTTGTGTGCTGTCATCTTTGCCGATGACTGGCCATACAACCTCCAATACATCATTGGAAGTTACTTCCCCTTTTCCAGGCGTTGGTTCCCTCATTTACAATATAATGCAGTTGTACTAGCTTATCATCATAGTTCCCTTCCAGATGTATACTTTGTGAAACTGTGAAGGGAAAACTAATTTTTAAGGGCACGGACTCTCTTTTGCCTTTTTGGTATTCCCTGCACTTAGCACAGTGCCTGGCATATAATAGTTGCTTAATAAATGTTTATCGATTGAGGTAAATCGCTTTGCCTTATTCAGATGTATTTCCATAGGAAGATCATCAAACAAGCTTGGCTTTCTGGCAGATTATCAAAGACATGAAATCCAAATAATTTCACTTAAGGGTCAGTAATCTAGGTATCTAAATTTAGGGATCATTTCACAGCTGAAGTGAACATGGAAGAGTAATTCATAAAATTACTCCTTTGCCATTCAGTGGCAAACATCTCTAGGATGCATGGGTACGTTATGCAATTGCTCACCCAAGAGGTAAACTTTGGCCCAAAAGCCAAGGCCACACAGCAGGCATATTTTGGGCCCTGCAGAACCACACCAAGTCAGCTCCTTGAAAAATAGAATCCAAGCCCCTTTCTTGTAACAGTTCAATATATCTCAAGCACGACTGAAAATATCATGGATTGAATCCCAAGTTTGGAAAAAGTATTCGAATTCTCAGCTTCACAGAGATGCAGGCTGAAACAGAGGATCAGACTAACAGATAGCAGATGTGACTTCCTCAACCCTATCTTGAGCTGGAGACATAAAGCCCAATAACATAAAATGTCTTTTCTACCTCTGATTCAAATTAACTGTGAAATTCTCATTCCTTGGTTGCCATTTCACTTCCGGCCTGATAGAGTTAAGAGATGTCTGCAGCTGCCTTCCTCAGCGGAGGAATTGCTGTCTCAATGGAGACTACAAAAGGCAGCCTGAGTCCTCTATCCATCCAGCTCTCCTAATTGGTTCATCTTATGCTTAGACAAGCATTATTTGAGGCAGAATTACTGAGGCTTAATTCCGACTGAGGCACTCGGAGTCAATGGCTGGTGCATCTTTCTTTTCCGAGGGAGTGTTTCTTAATACGATCATTTAAGTAGGAAGACAGGGAAGATGGCAAGCTTGCCATCCTTTCCTCCTTGTATGTGCTTGTGAATTGTGGGTTAATTGCATAACAAAGCAGCCAGTTAACACCTGCCTGTGGATTTACATACTTGTAGCTATATATCATCTTCTACCTAATGCGCACTTCTGTGAAACCTAAATGTTTTACCTGGGCTGTAAGGTCAGTCCCATTTGTCAAAGCAGGGACAGTCACTTTATCTCAGACAGTCTTATCTGGGTTGTGCAGCAGCTCAAGGACATCATCTGCCTTTAGATCAGCACAGCCTTGAGAAAGTTGGGCGTAGGGAACACTGGCTCTCCTTACCCATTTATTTTCAGCATCTACTTTTCTACCTATTAGTAGGACAGTGACTATTCACTGATAAAGAGTAGATGATCTTTCCACTGCAAGGACTCAGAAGAATATTCTTGCCTGAGTTAATGGCATTCTGCCACCTTCAATGGAAAAGATGGGGTGTCTGCTAATGGTACTTTACAGCAAAATTAATTTCAGGGGGTCATTATCATGGATTGTGTGGGATAGATGGGTAGAGTATGGGCATCGCTAGAAAGACTGGTAAAGATATGCATGTGTCATAGTTTTAAAAAAAAAAAGACAAAAACTGGCTAATGTCCTTTTCAGGGAAAAATGGAGAAAAATAATGTTAGGACACTGTTGATGCTATAATTGAAAAGAAGAGTCACTTGGTTGTCAGTTAGAATATCCTTACCTTCTTTGTTTAAAGGCTGTATTGTCCATGAGGACCCAGGACATATCTGTCAAAAGACATGGGTTCTGCTCCCAGTTTGGCCACTAACTGTCCATGTGACCTTGAACAAGTAAGTTATTTCATTTTTTTTACTTCAGATCCTCATCTAAAAAATGAGGGTGGTCAACTCATTGATCTCTGAGGTCCCTTCCTGAAGGATATCAAATTAGAGTTTGTTTAATTCTTCCCACAGGAAGGCAGCATGCTAACTCTGAACTTGAGGATGGGAAACCCTGAGTTCAAATCCAACTGTAACTACTTCCTAAAGCTGCATCACCCTGGGCAAGTCAATTAACATCTCTCTGGTCTTCAGTTTCCTCATGTAAAATGCTATGTCAGACTCCAAGCCTATGTCTGCATCTAAGTCTATGATCTTATGATGTTGAATGTTAGATGTTGTCTGGGAACTAGGCTCAATCAATGTTGGTTTTTTTCCCCCATATTGGCATCTATCATCAAAGCGTTGAGCCTTTCTTGAGGCAACCAATGGACAATAGATGTATAAACAACCTTGCCCTAAGGCTTTGACAGATGTCCTTCCCCAACTTTAAACAGCAATACTGGGCCTTGAGCAGTAAAAGCTGTATCTGTGCACACTAAAGTTTTGAAATATGGAAAATGTAACGGGGAAACTGTTCTCTCCCATCTAGGTTGAACAAGGAGGGAAGGTATTTAGGGTACGTTTGTCAGAGGCTTTTACGTAGAATGCTGCCTGCCAGCATTCTCACTAAAAATAGCTGTCACTACAGTCAAGCCCTCAGTCTGGGAAACAGTCTGTTCTTCACCAAGATCCTTTTTTCACTGTTTTTTTAAGTTATAAGAACCTTAACAAAATTAGAAAGTTTGCTGGTTTGTTCCCTTTAGAATTGAAACTCTGAAACCCAGTATTCATGAAACAAAAGGTTCAGCTCAGCGGGGGAAACTAGGAAATGATGCTGTCCCTTTGTGCATGAAAAATGTTGAAGCCTGTGGAGGCTTAAAACAAATGAAACCTCTGAGTTATTAATGCTTAGGGAGTCGATTTTTTTCATCCTGCTTTCTTCAATATGTGCCTCTGTGTTAACATTATAGCAGCGCCAGTCTATGGGATGATAAATGCTATACTATGTAAATAGATAAAGGCTTCAAAAGGACTCACTCCTAGTGTTTGAAAACAGAAATCCATGTCTTATCAAGCCCCTATGTACAATGGCCTCTAATGGCTCTAGAAGGGACAGTACTCTGAGTACCAGGTAAATGAGCATTTCAAAACTGCCTAATTGGATATGAAAAGGTTTCCTACAGCATTCAATCCAAGCCTCTTATCTTAGGCAGAAGAATTTCCTGCCACTCGAGGCCCCCAAGAGGTTTGTCTAACCTCTTTGCACTTAACATGGTCCTTGATTTCTAAATGTTTAGTGCCTGAAAGTTGAGAAGGCTGGGGAACAAATTCTATTCTTACACCTTTGCTTTAATCCGACATTTGTAAAACCCATTTTGTTACATCATCTCATCTGATTCACACATGAAGACAAAAGGGAGTGTGGTTAGATGGAGAGAGGCAGAATTGTATAGGCCGGCAGGGCCAGACTTTAAAATAGTCAGAAGCTAAGGGTTATAAATGTAAAGACCCCTCCTGCTCCCCAAATAGGCTTCTTCACCACCCTGCCACAGAACTGTCCTCCCTCTCTGCCAAGCCCCAAATGCTCAACATTCAAACGACCTAAACCATTATCTCAAGGAACCTTGGGAAAGTGACAAGAGTAAGAGATTCCCAAGTTGTACCACACTAAATAATACAAGTAGAAAGCCCGAAAAAAAAACTGATACAAGGCAATCTGTACAGAACAAAAAGAAAAAAAAAGAAAAACAACTTACCAACCCATCAATCCTAGGACTTCCCAAACTCCCTGCTACGCTTGGGATTGCTACAGTTTTAAGCACCAGGAGTTTACCCCTTTGTAAGGTGCCTGTGAGAACCTCACTAGCAGGGAAGCCCATGAGCCACACCAGCCCTAAGATTCATAAAACATAGAAAGCTATGTAGGAGTGTGGATGGCAGAAGAAAAGACAGTAGAGGAAAGAATTCCCTCTTCATCTCTGTCTCACAGAGGTCCTCTCTTCCTTCAAGAGGAAGTTCAAGTCTTTTCTGACCTTCCTCCTAGACTACTATGTATTTAACTCCCTAACATTTGAATTTATAATCTTTATATTTATTCTGGACATGCTAATACATGCACTTGATTTCTCCCCTGTTAGAATATAAGTTTGTAAAAAAAAAAAGAATATAAGTTTGTGAGTAGGGATTATTTTTCTCTATTTGTATCTCCAGTGCTTAATACAGTGTCTGCCACTAAACAAATGATTATTTATTAGTGAGTACTGGTTCAAATGAAGTAACATGGCATAGAAAGAATAAGACAGCCAGTAAGAGTGAGATAAAGGTAGAGAAAATAGGAAAAGAAGGAGAAAAGGAGAAAAAAGGAAAATAACAAAATAAAATTTTAAAAAGAATAAATAATAGTGAGATAAAGATAGAAAAAAATTAAAAATAATAAAAATGAATAAGAAAGGTAGAGGAAAATAACAAAAATAAAGTTACAAATGTCAGCTTTCCTCCAATAGTATAAGAGAGGACCCACCCACAAATACCCCCTCACAACCAGCCCCTGGAGGTCAGTTTAGTAACAGAACAAAATTAGTTGCAGAGCAGACTATGGTGTCCAGTAGAGTGTGACTGGTTGGAGAATAAGACCAGTTACAGTGGCTATTCAGAGTCTCCCTGCAGCAGTGTCCCAATAGGCCACCTTTACCCTTGGTGGAAAATTGACCTTTCACCATTGCCTGATGATCTGAGAGAACAGACCGAAAATGTGAAAAAGAGACAGGAAGTACAAAAGCTCTTGGCCTTCTGAAGGGACAGGATTGCAAGTAGGCACATTTTAGCAAGGAAACCATAGAGAAATAAGCAGAATGACTAATTAATATAGACAAAAGCTAACTGAATAGAAATTTAAGGATAGATCCTTTTCAAGGGAGTACTTTACAATAAAAGAAACTGAGTCAAAATCTTCTGAGGAAGGTAAAGCTATCTCATAAGAGGTCGAAGGGTTGGTCCCTGACCAATTGATTACCCACATCCACCCCAGCACAGTTAATTAAATCACAAAAGGTTGAAGGATAAGAGAGAGAGAAAAGGTGTCAATGTGTTAAAAGAAGTGCAAAAACATGTTTACACCCTGTTACCATTTGGAAGGTGTGAAGGAGTTCTTCTATGAGATTAAAGTCACACTAGTCACTGGCTAAATGAAGATTGGTCATGCCCCTGGTGGACCTCAAAGTTTGTCAATTCTAGGAGCTGGTTGAGGTAGGAAACAATTATTGAATACGATTCCTCAAATCCAGAAAAGAGTTACATATGGAGGAAGAACACATCTCCTAAGAAAGTGCCAGTCTATATTATGCCTCTACCATAGGGAAGTGAGAAGAGGGGACTTATCTCTCTTCTCCCTTTCCTCATCTATCGTGGTACCTTGTAGCAGAGGTACTTGCCCACTTGGAGAAACCTCATGTAAGGGGGCACTCGAGCAGGAGATATGGAGAGAGAGAGAGAGAGAGAGAGAGAGAGAGAGAGAATGTGTTAGAATGTCATGGGATGCATTTCTAAGAAGCATGACCCTTGGCAGCAGAGAAGAGAACCAATTTGAGGTGAACAAAAGAATTAGTCTTGGCATTCAAGAATAAAGCTCAATGGAAATGTTGACCCAGTTGGAGTAACCCACCCCAGCAGAGACACTATGCTTAGGAATGAGTAGCATGAGATCCCTACAAGAAAGAAAGCCCATGGATTGCCTTGGGCACATTTTTCTCTTCATATGTGTCACACTACTAGTGTTATATATGTTTGGGCCAACTCTTCTCATTGACTCCATGGCACACTGTACCTTACACTGATGGAGGGAATTATTTTGTAACTACTGTTCTTACTATAATGTCTTAAGAAATACCATTGCTTTGAATTGTATTTCCTAACTGACTATTCCTGGCAATCACAAGGGTCATAGTTTGAGGCGTTCAACTTCACAGAATATCTGTCAACTCAAGGTAACAAGTTATCCCTTCAGGGCACTCAACCCTCAGGTAGGAGTATGAATAGAGGGGACAAGCTAGAAGGGGTACTACAATAACAAATTCTGCAAGGCCCCCTGCAAAGGCAATAGAAAAAGTTCAAAAACATACAGAATAGTTCAGAAGAGGAATTAAAGAATTAAGTGAAAATATCAAAGAATAAGGCACATAAATTAAGGCTTATAAGAAAGAATTATAATAATTTCATCCAGAAGGTAAACCAATGTAATTTAATTGCCACAACAAAGAGACCAAAAGAGTCCACAAAGTGCCTTAGGTAGAAAACATCTAATGCATTTGCCAAATAGAGACAGCAGCCTGCCAAAGGCAGCACTGGGTTAGAACATAAACTTGTCTATGAAATCTTACAAAGAAGCATGATGGATGATTTTGTCTCATACAGCAACATGAAGCAGTGGAGGGTAAAACCATGACAGCTTGGCAGCAAGTCCAACTAAGCAAAGTCATCCCAAGGGCATTCCAGGATGAAAATGGAAGAAGGACTACAAACAAAAGAAAAATGGAAAAGATTTGCGCAACCTGCTTCAACAAACTGTTTCCTCCATCAAGGATTGTGGAACCATCACACTTGTCTTCTAACATCATTGTCCCTGAGGTCTGTAAAAACAAGGTAGAAATGGCAGTAAACAGAACAAAGACAGGAAAAGCAGCCATACTGGAATAAGTATATGCAGAGAAGATCCATGCTGGTGGAGTGATACAATTGTGAGGACACTGAGGGGCCAACATGCAAGGTATTCAAAGGAAGAGGGCTAAGGCATGGAGAAGAGTTCAGGCCTTATTAATATTGAAAAAGGGAAATCAAAAGTATATTAATAATTAAAGACTTATCCTGTTCTTCCATCAACACAAATTTTTATTGCAATCTGTACATGTTGAGGGTATTTTCAACTTATTAGTAGGGAACAAGCAGGCTTTTACCAGCAATATTCAACAGTGCACCACATCTGTACCATTTCACAATTAAATGAGAGATGTGAAAAATATAAATCCCATTGTTCTTATTTTTTTATTATCAAAGAAGCATTCAATTCAGTAGAACAACATGCTGCCTTAAAGACCTGATGTCTCCCATCCCTCCATCAAGATCATTCACATTTCCTTAGAAGATATGGTGACAAAAATAACTCTTTTCAGTGAGCCTCTAATAATAAATATTAGGCAAAAAGATTGACTACTGTGATGGAGAAGATACAGCCCAGAGCCCACATGTGGAAAGTGAGGTCCCCAGATGTTGTGCTGATCCATCAAGCCTGGAATACTGCAGACCCTTTTGAAGAGATCTGTAATCTCTCAAAGGAATCTGACTCATCCATTTATCCAGGAAAGACCAAGCAGATGCAGAAAGTCTGTGGTCCAGATTTCAAAATGCATTTGGATGGATACCTTATAGAACGTGCCTACCCTTATTTACATCTCACAAAGTCAGTCAGATGGACAAAAAACTAGATCCATAGTTGAAAAGGAGGAGATTGGGTTGGATTGCTTGCAGAACATTGCAAAGTATTTTTGATGACCTCACGCTTCCCAGGAAAGGGAAGGCCTGTCTTTTCAGTAGTGACCTTAGAACAAAAGACAGAGATATTTGATGTAAGTCAATCCCCTGAAAAATAAGATGACAGAAGTAGAATTTTAAAATTCAAAGACAGAAGGAAAACTAATGGGAAAGAAAAGAAAGGAAAGAAAACTCGAGAAGAAAGGGCAGCTGGATGATGCAGTAACTAGACCTTCAGACCTGAAGTCAGGACTACCTTCAAACACTTACCAGCTGTGTGGCCCTGGGCAAAACATTTAACCTCTGTCTGCCTCCATTTCCTTAAATGTAGAATGGGGATAAGAATAGCACCTATCTCCACAAGGTTGTTTTAAGGATCAAATGAGATATTTGTAAAGTGCTTAGCACAGCACCTAGCATATAGTAAGTACTTAATAAACACCTTCCCTACCCTTTTCGTAGTATCTTATATGGATTCAGTTATCGGATAAATTAGCTGGTTAGTCTAAAAGGTACAGAAATCCTGGCTTTGAAAGATGAGAAAAAGGAAAACAAGTTTTTGTTTTGGGATGGACTAGAGCATGGAAGTAACTGGAGAAAGTGAGGTGTTGGGGAAATAGGCAGCAGAATCAGACAAGGAATAAGAAATGAAAGACAGTATGTTATAATAGAGTAGAGCAGACTCTAAGAGCGAGATATTCAGAAAGAGAAGATAGGATTAAGTATTTTCTGTTTCTCAATTTTGGCTAAGGGAAATATATCTGAATGTTGCTATCATTTACCATTTCCATTCATAGGTCCTAAGAGTCATCCCTGGTTTCTTTGAGCATGAATGTGGCAAAGGATTGTGAAGACATTCTCTTCCTCATTCCAATGCATCCTACACATAGACTTTAGATGAATTTCCTAAATTATTATTAATATTAATAATAATATAACTAAGATTTAGGTAGTATTTACTACATTCAGGCACTGTGCTGAGCACATAATTATCATCTCA
The DNA here is from genome assembly GCA_028646595.1 of Phalanger gymnotis. Lineage (NCBI taxonomy): Eukaryota > Metazoa > Chordata > Mammalia > Diprotodontia > Phalangeridae > Phalanger > Phalanger gymnotis. The sequence goes on from CM053624.1 coordinate 112,422,130, forward strand.
TTTATCCTCACAACAACATTGGGAGTTAGGTGCTATTATTATCTGCACTATACAGACGAGGAAATTTAGGCCAACAGCAGTCAAGGGTCTCACTCAGGGTCACACAACTAGTAAATGCCTGAGACCAGATACAAACTCAAGTCTTCTGGACTCAGGACTGGATCGCTGCCCACAATTTCTTATGATCACAGAATAAGTCCTCCCTCTAACTCATACCTCACAAGTGGTCATCAGGCCTTTTCTTGAAGACCTTGAATGAGAGTAAAACCACTAGCTCCTGAGGCAGCCAATTCAACTTAGGGTAGTTTTAGTTGGAAAATTTCCCTTACATAAAGACTAAAATTGTCTCTTGGCATCCATTGTTCTTTATTCTGCCCTCTAGGACCAAGTAGAATGGTCAATTTCTTATCGTGCTTTCTACATAATAGCCTTTCATATATGTAAAGAAAGCTACCATGTTCTTCCTAATTCTTCTCTGGAATAAGCATCCCCATTTCCTTCAACCTGTCTTCATGGCAATGTATCCTCACGATCTCAAGAATCTTCATCTGGCTGGTTGGCCTCCTTTGGTCTCTCCCTAGCTTATCAATATCCTTCCTAAGATGTGACATCAAGATCTGTACACAGGTCTCGATCCACAGCAGTTGTCGCATAGTCCTAGATGCCATGATTTTTTCCATGCAGCCTAAGATTGCACTACCTTTCTCATTCTTCACTAACATTGGACTTGTAAACCACAAAAACTCTCATATCTTTTGCAAACAACATGATATCTAGCCAAACCTTGGCCATCTTTTTTCTTGTGAAGTTGACTTTTTATCATATTAGGAGTTACATGACATTTCATAAATTATTATCTTATTCAATTTTGCCCAATTCTCTAGCTTTTCAAGGTTTTTGGCTACGCTTTTTCAAATCCCAACCATCATCCGGTATAGTGATTGTAAATAAAATAAAACCTTATTTAAAAATACAAAAACATTCTTAGCTCTGAGGCCATAGAAAGGCAGATGATGGGCATAATTTGCCAACCTCTGATCTAATATGTTAGTTATCATTCCAGTTTTATGTCCTATAAAAATTTGATAAATATGCCATCTATTCTTCTAAGTCACAATAAAATGTTAACCAGCGTAGATGAAGCACAGATCCCTGGAGCACTCTACCAGACACCTCCTTCCTAATTAATATTACACTATATCACACTACTGATCAGTCAATGGGTAAACATTTATTAAGAGCCTACTATGTACCGGTCACTGCGTTAAGCATTGGGGAAACAAAGAAAGGCCAAAGACAATCCCTGTGGCATTGGAATTAAGGGGAATTGGGAGAGTCTTCCTGTATAAGGTGGAATTTTAGCTGAGACTTGAAGGAAGCTAGGGAAGGCATGAGGTAGAAATGAGGGAAGAGTGAGAACATTCAAGATATGGGGAAAATACCTGGAGTTGGGAGATGGAGTTTTTATTCTTGACTATTCTTCAGGTCTGGCTATTAAAGAGGGCAGCTAGGTGGCACCATAGTGCATAGAGTGCCCACCGTGGAGTCAGGAAGACTCATCTTCATGAGTTCAAATGTGACCTCAGACATTTACTACCTCTATGACCCTAGGCAAGTCACTTCACCCTGCTCGTCTCAGTTTCCTTGTCTGTAAAATAAGCTGGAAAAGGAAATGGCAAACTACTCCACTATCTTTGCCAAGAAAACCCTGGGCAAGTCACTTCACCCTGCTTGCCTCCATTTCCTTATCTGTAAAATGAGCTGGAGAAGTAAATGGCAAACCGCTCCAGTACCTTTGCCAAGAAAACCCCAAATGGCATCACAAAGAGTGAGACACAGCTGAAACAAGTGAATAACAAAAAGATTATTGAAGGAGTTCCAAATCTACCTAACTGTTCTGTTGCCTCATCCATGCTCTCCATATCTTGCATAGTTCCCATCAGCCGTCACTCTAAGATCTTCAATAGCCCCCTAATGCCTACACAATCAACTCCAATTTCTTTAAAACTACATTTGAGGCCTTTAATTCAATTCAACAAACATTTATTAATGTTAATGCAAGTGCTATGCTAGGCATTTAGAATTTAAAGATGGAAATAAGCTCCCAGTTAGTATAAGAGAAAGGGTTGAGAGATACATAAAAATGAAGTATGATACACACCTAAATACAAGCAAGAGAAATCTAGACAAAAAGCTATGAGAAATTTGAGGCGGGGGGGTTGCTTTTATCTGAGGAAATCAATGAAGGCCTCTTGGTAATGGTGGCACATGACAGGGATCTTGGAGGAAGAGGAGTTCCACAGGTGACGATATAGAAGGAACACATTCCAGAAATGAGGAATTGCTTAGAATAGACAGAGGCGAGAGCTTGAATAAGTAACATTCACAAAGGGAAGTAGAATGAAATAAGACTACAGGCAGGAAAACTGGAAGGGACCTCAGGGCTCATCTAGCCCACCTACCTCATTTTACAGATAAGGAAACTGAGTCCCAGATACGGTTAAGTGATTTGCTCAAAGGAGGATAAACTAGGAAGAATTAACTTGGGATGTGAAGCCACATCTTCTGATTCCAAATCCACAGTGCTCCTCACCTTACCGCCTTGATAAGGGGGAGGGCCAACTTCTCCCTCTGAGAATTGAGACAAGGAGGGGTTTTAACCCACCTTTCCAATCTCACCTCCCATTATTCTCTGATTATTCCCCTATTCCACTCATACAGATGGACTCACTATTCTCTGATTAAGTCCTCTGCATTCTTGTCTTTATACCTTTGCACCCAGCTGAGGATAAATAACCTTCCTCTTTCCTCTCCTCTCTGGTTCATACTCATCCTTTGAAATCTGGTACAAATTTTACTGCCCCTGAATAAAGCAGCCCACAAAGACATTTCTTTCAATTCCTATGGCACTGGCTTGTCTGTGTCATGTGGCTAGCAAACATTACCTCCTATTGTCAGTTGTGTACATTAAAGGTAAGGACCAGACCTATGATTTCATTGGAATAGGGAGCTCCCAAGTGAAGAAATTTTCTCAGACACTTATTGTCTTAAAGAACGATCTGGTGCACTGAACGATTAAATGGTTTGCTAAGGGGCAGCTAGGTGGTGATGTGGATAGAGTCCCAGCTCCAGAATTCAAATCCAGGCCTTAGGCATTTACTAACTATGTGACCCTAGGAAAGTCACTTAACCCTGTTGGCCTCAATTTCCTCATCTGCATATAAGCTGGAGAAGAAAATGGCAAACCACACCAATATTTTTGCCAAAAGAAAAAAAAAACCAATGGAGTCACAAAGAGCCAGACACAATTGACCGACTAAACAGCAACAACAAGCGTCACATAGTCAGCATGTGTCAGAAGCAAGATTTGAATCCAGGTCTTCCTGGCTCCAAGGCCAGTGCCCTATCCATTAAGCAAAAGAGGCAGCCTGGTGTAGTCAATAGAGAGCTGGCCTCAGAGCCAAGAAAAAACACACACACACACACACATTCCTCATTGGTGAGGAATGGTTACCCCATGCTCCCAGCATTTGTGGAGTGGTAGAGAGTAGAGTTAATGAGAGCTCAGGACTGAGCCCCCAGTTACATTCTATGACAGTTTACTTGTATAGAATCATCCTCTCTTAGAGTTTGGAGAGGCCTCTTTATCATCTTGTCATCATCTCATCCATACCTTCCTGAAACATGAATTCCTGCAAAACTTTGCCCCATAAAGAAAAGACATCTTTTGCTGAACTTACAATTACTCTTTTAAAAAAATCTAGCCAGGTCTGAACCTGGAAAGAGTTGAAAAAAATTTAGCACCCCAACACCTGTACTCTCTGCCATACACTCTTGACCATAAGATGTCCTCGGACTGTCTAGGGTCAATAGCAGAGTGCCCCACTTAGACCTGCCCTTCCAGGGCAACACTCATTGGGACATTTCGCTTTCTCCTCATTTTATTTACCTAAAACACATTAAATGTCCTTAGAGCCCTGATGTTTGCTTTCTACAATGTCTGTCTGACCCATCATTTTTCAGTCACATCTGACTCTTCATCACCTCTTTTGGGGTTTTTTGTTAAAGATATTGGAGTGGTTTGTCATTTCCTTCTCCAGTTCATTTTACAGATGAGGAAACTGAGGCAAACAGAGTTAAATGATTTAGAGTCACATGGCTAGTAAGTGTCTGAGACAACATTGGAACTCAGAAGGATCAGTCTTCCTGACTCCAGGACCAGAGTTCTATGCCACCACCTGATCATCTTGCTTTCTAAGATAATGGCTAATTGATCTGACAAGCTTACTCAGGCTAGTGAGACAATGGCTCCTTGTGGCTTAATATGTTACCTCACTCATCTAAGAGTGTATTTTAGCAGGAGATTTCTAGAGATCCAATGCCTTATGCCAGAGGAAATCAGTGGGGAAGATAACTTCATAAGATTATCGGTTGACGACTAGAAGGGTCTTTAAAGGCCAAAAAGTCCAATCCCCTCATTTTACAGATGAGGAAACTGAGATGCAGAGAGGTTAAGTGACTTGCCCTGGGTAGGGACAGGTAGGCTTGGACAATTGCCTATTTTGCCCAGGCATAGGGCCAGTCCTACTTCCAAAAACTCTATCTTAATAAAAAGAAGCCCCAAGAAAGGTTGATAAGACATCCAAAAGTAACTCCCATTTATCAGCTGATGCTCCATTTTGCTTTGCTAAGCGTCTTTGCACAACACTTATCGTACTATTAGGCAGGCTTTTCTTGTGAATTATTTCCACATCTGAAGTCAGAATTGCAATGATTACTTTAGGTTTGGAATTAAGAAAGCACCAGATAGCCTTTGAACTGAGGCACAGTGTCCAAACAAATTGCCTCTGCAGAAAAGGCTCAGGAGAAAAGAGGAAATGTAGGAGTACTTTGAGTTATCAACAGACTCTCAACTCACCTTGTGGGGCCAGGTGATTACAGGAACATCAGAGGGCAGATTGGTCTAGGAGACCATATGTTCTCAAGTGTTGGGAATGACAGGAATTCTTGAGGTCACTGATTCCAGTGTTCACATAAACAGAGCTGTCCTCTTGAGGCTAATTCAGGACAGCGGATTAAGGACAGTACAAGTTGATTGGAGGACAGAACCTTAGTCTAAACCTTGAATTTTCATGTACTGCATCAGTCATACCTGGATTGAATTTTTAAATGAAAAAATATCATTTAAAAATGGATCCCCCAATTTTAGTATTTAGAGGTTTTGATTATTAGAAATTACCTCATTACAGACAAACGGTATCTATAAGGACTAACTTTGATAGACTTGGCTCCTCTCATCAATGCAAGGTTCAAAGACAGCTCCAAATGACTCATGATGGAAAAAGCTATGCATATCCAGAGAAAGAATGATGGACTCTGAATGCAGATGGAGGCAAACTATTGGCTCCCTTTTTTTTCCTTCTTTTTTGGTTTTGTTTCTTTCTCACAATTCATTCCATTGGTTATAATTCTTCTTTACAACTGGACTATTATGTAAACAAATTCAGTGTGAAGGTATATATAGAATCTACATTGGATTACATGCCACCTTGGGGGGAAAGGGAGGAGATTTGGAACCCAAAAACTTGTGAAACTGAATGTTGTAAACAAAAAATAAAAAATAAATTTATAAAAAGAGAAATTATCTCAAATTTTTAAAAATTTTCTAAGTACCTTACTAATTTACTAAATTCCTTTATTATTAACATACCTAGAGAGTTATTTTGGCTTGCTAGATAGAATACTCTTCTTAGAGTAAGGAAGACCTGATTTCGGACACTAACTAGATAGGTGATGCTAGATAAGTCACTTAACATTTCTTAGCCTGTTTCCCCATGTCTAAAGTACAGACAACAATAGTACCTACTTCCCAGGGCTAGTATGAGGATCAAATGAGATAATATTAGATTGTAAGCTACTTGAGGGCAGGGACCGACTTTTGTCTCTTTTTTATATCCCCAATGCTTAGCATAGTGCCTAATGCATAGTAGGCACTTAATAACAGTTTATTAATTAATATGTGTAAAGTGCTTTACAGATCTTAAAGTATGTTATGATGTTAGATAATATGAAAATCCATGAAGAAAAATATTCACCTTGAAAATACTGATAGATGTTACTATCATAGACTGGAGAGACAGTCCATCCAAATGAACATACTGTATTTAATCATATATTTTTATAATTTTCAGGTAATACAAAATCCGTATTGGTAGGCATGGCTAAATAAGAGCTAGCATTTCTATAGTTCTTTAAAGTTTACAAAACACTTTATGTTATCACATCTGCTTCTCACAACAACCCTTGTGAAGCGAGACTATTATTATCCCCATTTACTGAGGCACAGAGCAGTTAAATGATTTGCTCAGGGTTACATGGCTAGTAAGGACTATGAAGCTAGATCTGAACTCGGGTCTTCATAACTCAAGTCTTGCACTCTTCTGGGCCACCTAGTCAGCAGAAAGAGTCAGAAGAAACGTGGTTTTAAATCTGTCATTTAGCTTCTTTGAGCCTGCTTCCTGGAAGATACCAATAAATAATCCCTGCATCACCTACTTTAGAGAGCTGCTGTGAGGAGTGACTTTTGTAACCCTTTAAGTGCTATAGAAATGTAAGCTGACATTATTGCCACCAGTGGATTTTAGAGAACTCACTTTAAGAATTAGGGAACATTTCTTGTGATAAGCATATCAATTTTTTTTTATAACAATGTCTTTTTATTGAGCACCTTAACAAATCACGCCTTAACAGCAAATTTCCGAAGTGGGTACAGGCGTTCCTTCCTCTGCTGGTTTTGGTCTTCAGGTTTTCCTCGTGCTTATTAAGCCTGCGGCGCATGGCACGGGTTTTCTTGGGCCTAAGGTCCAGAGGCTTGTATTTCTTGCCCTTATAGAATTTCCTGAGATTCTCTTTCTGTGTCTGGTTGATGACAGTTAGGACTCGGGCAATAGATTTTCGGACAACTCGGATCTTAGATAACTTGGATGCAGCTCCTCCAGTGACCTTGGCCACTCTCAATTGGGAAAGTTCCACCTTTAAATCATCCAACTGTTTGAGTAGCTCCTCCTTCTTCTTCCCTGGCCTTAATTTTTGCCATGATCGCTGATCGTACACGCCGCCACCACCTCGGAGGAGAAAGAGCAAGCATATCAATTTTTATAAATAAATGGGCGTTTGGCAATGGCTTATTCTTTTGAAAGTTTTAAACACTCCTAATATCTTGTTTATCTTGGTAATTTTCCCTTTAAATGTGAAGAATGAGTTAATGAAGCAAAGGTAAATTTCAGCTAGTTCTTGTCTGAATTCCCGCTAATTCCAGGCTAGAGAACCCTGAAGCTATGAGATTTTACCATATATAAACTGACTGAATATAATATGCATAAATGATATATTTTATATATTATAATATAACATATGGTAATATAATGTGTATTGTACATTGTAATATGTGTTATATTACAATATAATAGTGTATCTAATAATATAATGTGCAATATTATATTATAATATCTAATTATAAGTATCACTTTGGGTAGGATACATATATACACAAACTATTCCATTTTTGACCTAAGCCATGGAGATTAAACGCAGGCACATGCACACCCACACACACACACCCCCTACCCCCATTCTTGGAACTCTGCTGTCACCAATCAATGACACAGAGGCCTGGGCCAAGATGTTTGGAGATGATAAAGAATTAGATTCATTGGAGTCACTATCCCAAGACAGCCATTTCAATCTGAGCTCCATTCAACACCAGTGGGGAGAAGAAATCAATAGCTGCCAAATGGAAAAAAAAACAGCTCCCGATATTCAATTTATATTGAGATGTGGGCCTGCCACGTTGAAATCCTCACGAGAATGATTTTATAAAGATTATAATGCCAGAGACCAAATTTAATACCAATTTATATTTTTTATAGTGAAATAGAATTAATCTCACATAATTGAGACTCTTCCCTCTCGATACTTTAGCTTTTTGTACAAACTCTTGATTTGGTTTAAGGTTGTCTATACAATTCAATCCAACCCTATACAATTTGATAAGAGCCAATGCCAGGGGAGAGAGGTTGGCCTTAACCACTCAGAGAACTACCTCTTTCTCTGAGACAGGAAAAGAAGCAGGACAGTAAGGGGGAAGACTCAGGGTCTTCTAACAGGAGAGGAGTGTTATGGAAAGGAAACTTAGATTTGGAGTGAGATGGACTGGGATTGAATGGTTTTTTGGCTTATTTCCTGGGTGACCTCGAGTAAATTTAACTTTTCTGGGCCTGAGTTTCTTTATCTATAAAATAAAGGGGCCAGAATCAATGATTTTTAAAGCTTCCATCCATCTCCAAATCCTATGATCCTGTGATAAGACTTAAGGGAATACGTGATGAATGGGCTGATGTCAGAAAAGTAGGAGGTGAGGCCATTTGCTGAGAGCATGGGAGGCAAAGGTCAGGCTGAAGACTTGAGAATGAAGAAGGCTTTGTGAAGTTGTTGGAAGGTGGCATAGGCGATACTATTGAGAATCAATAAGAGATGAATACAAGGCTTGCTGGGTAGCAATGAGTTTGCCTAAAGATAAATGATATGAAATTGTAATAAACTACAAACTGGTTGAAAAAAAAAGAAACATTTGGATTCAAACAGGTTAGTTGAATTTAGTCAAGTTTATCAGTAATTAACTGGTGATTCAACTAATTTAAACAACTTATTTACAGACTAATTTGTATGTATAAACACGTCTCAGTAACTAACCCCACATCTTATCTCTGCCCCTGTGGAAGGTTTTTCTTTCCATTACCTATGAATGTGTGTGCAGGCATGGGGATTAACAACTTTTTTTCCTTTTTCTCTGATGAAATAATTTAAATATTTCTGACAACAACAACATTTTAGGATTTGCAGTGGATTTAACAGATATTAGCTCACACATACTTTACAATAACCCTATAGAGTTACATACTATAGGCATTACTATCTCTATTCTATAGGTAAGGTTCAGAGAGGTTAAATGACTTTCCCATAGTCACATAGCTAAGAAGGGCTGGGTTCTGAAATCAAATCTTCTCAACTCCATGTCCCCCACACTATCCATTATTCCATATTGCCTCTCCACAAACAGATACATGTAATGGGGACTGGGGGAAAAGATACTGACCATTAAGGATCCAGTGAGAACATGCTTGGATTTGCCCTTCCTGATAGAATAATACACAGGGCATGCACAGATATTCTCTGCCTAGTTCCAATCCAAACTATGTAACTTCCATCCATGCATGGCTGAGGGATGGTATTGAATAATCCCCCAAAGTCTTCTAGCTGGCTTCATAATCATAAGTACAGATGATTCAGGAGGTACTAAACAGCAGCTGAGTTTGCATACAAAGGAATGATTCTCTAATCTCTTCATTTGTTTTTCCTTCCTGGCAGTTCTTGAGGTAAAAAACAGCTGTCAATCACCATATAGAAAAAATGGCAGGTAGCTACTATGTGTCTGTGTAGTACCACTGTCATAGTCTGTGTCATAGTACCACTGTTTCATCTGTGTTTATAATTTCCTACTCTTAGATGAATGAGTATTATGAAAGGGAAGTAATCAGTTGCATTCCAGAGTTCCATCAGAGATCCCACCATCAATCAGTGTCAACTGCTACACTGGTGGTAGCCGAGGACAGAAGTACCTACAGATGGATGTGGATAAAGACTGCAATATCTTCAGGGATTGTCACCTCTTGTGATGGAGAGAAGTGCAGACTATGGATTCTAAAAAGACAATGATCTTCAGAGTTCAGCAGAGATGTACACAAAAAACAAGGTTTCATGAGGACTCCACGAAGGGAGAAAGGGCTCCCAAGGCCAAGAATTTCAAAGAACCCTTCAGTCTCATTTAGCTTCTACGTGTGTCTAACTACCTTTGTAATTTGAGCATATTCTCCTCATGGACCTTACGTATACAAAATGTCCCCCTCGCCATGTAGAGATTGTTTTGTACCAACTGCTTTTGCATACCTTTTCAGTAAATCTTTTTTGTAAAAGCTAATGAGTTCTACTGGTTCTAATAATGGAAAGTGCTCTAGTGGGGGCTCAGGAGCTACAGTACTAGAAATTCCAGCCCCTTAAGGTTACTCATGGAACCCTGGGGGAAGAAATAGTTAGTCAACCTCTGGGGACCTAGTCTATGAGCGAGTGTCCAAGCAGGGGAGTGAGCCTCAGAAAGGCAACTGTACATGCCTATGCAATGGTAAATTTCATAAAAAGAAATCTATTCAAGCAAATAGCTAAGCTTGTCTTTAAAGATCACTTTTCTAAATTGGAATGAAACCAGCCTACTTAAGTGTTCTCTGAAGTTTAACAGAATCCATCATTCCTTTCAGTCCAGTCCCTAGTTCAAAAACGAAGGGAAAACAATCGCAGTAGTGGCTCCAGAGTTCACCCAAGTGACAATATTGTAAACAAACCACATTCAAACTGGGGGTGAGAGGTCCTGGGAAGATGAAGAATGTGTCACATTCTAGATGCTCCCAAGGTAGACACTTTATAGTAGCTCCTAGGCAGCATGTAGAAAAGAAGAGGAAAGACAGACAGTGAATTCATATATTTTCTTTAAGTGACAGAAGATGAAGGTGCTGCACTTGGAGATGATGAAGGTCATGAAATTGGATTTTACTAGTGCATCTTGGTTCAACTTCTTACCCAGCCTAAGGTAAGTCTTTCTCCCTATTCCCAAGATGCTCTTGTATGAATTGAGCCTAGAAATATGCTTAGTTGCTCCATGAAGAAGAGGGGCAAATATCTGGGAGCCAAAGGAAGGATCCTTCTTCACATTTCACAGAGCCGTGTTCTCTCTGCTAGAAAATAAACACGTCGACTTCACTCTGTTCAACGGTGTGAATGAAGTATGAACACGTAGGGAACATTTATTCTTCCAATCGACCTTTAGCCAGGATCAAGTCCTGTTTTTGCCTTGCATCAAAGTCACCTACTTTCACACACACATTTCCTCTGGAGTCAGAGCCTTTAAGTTAACAGGGGAGCTCCAAGTTCATATAGAAAGTAAAAACTGAAAAGTTAACTTGCACAGTTGCTATGTTAGCAGTTCCAGAAAGCTTATGGGCCACACATTCATTTCCTTATTTCTCTGTTTGATGAGGCCATGTAACACCCATTAACATTAATGGAAGCCTACTGCAGAGAGCAGGAGCAGAAAATAGGCCCCTTTGTATGTAACTTTTAAGACTGAAAGTTGGTGTTTGCCTGGCTGGCAAATTTTTTTTATAAATCATCATTTATTTTCTGTGGAATCATAAATTTGTTTACCAGCTCTCAAACGGGGGAAATATATTTCCTATCCTTCCTTGTTAAAATGTCCTTTTTATTAGAAGGTTATTTCCCTAACTATCCTCTTCAAGGAACCTTGCACAAACTCATCAGTTTTACCCCATAATTTATGGGCTATTGGCCATGAAATAACTGAGGTCAGAGAAAATGCCTACAGGCCCAAAGCTGCACTTGGGAGGTCCTGTGGTTCTTGTGGGCGCTGGGATTTCCTCATGCGAGGGATTGGAACCAAGACAATCTGTATACTCAAAAAGAGTCCAGCCCTGCTATCCTATGACACCACTTTGGAAGAGATGGACAAACAGACAAGTAGGCAGCCAGAAAAATAGAAAGATGTGAATATAGTCAAAAAGAAAACCATTATTCGCTAGAGGTCCTAAAACCCCACTGGAATTTTCTATTTCAGTCAATAATCCAAACATGGTGGTCATTGTTCGAAGTCTTACATCACTGCCAGTATCATGTACTGGTATTGATGCAAAGTGGTAATGGTGGGACATAATGGGATCCCAGAACTCCATTCCACTTTCACTTCAGTCCCCCCGTTGAAAAACAGGCAGTTTTGCATTCCTATGCAGCCCACTAAGCATGCATTCATTCATTCAACACTGATAAAACACCTATTACGTGTATGGCACTCTACCACAAGCTAGGGCTACCAAGCCAAAATGAAAAACGGTCCCTGTCCTCAAGGAGAGTATCTTCTCCAGAGAAATGACCCGATGTCCACCTGTCTAGAATGGTAGGGATGGGGTTCCTACCTCAAACGGGGATCCCATTTGATGACTTCTGAGGCCCTTTCCAACACTGTGAATCTGTGCTTTCAAAGAATCTAAGGGGCAATTAGTGGCCTTGGAGGCGGGAAAATCTGAGTTTAAACCCTGCCCTGGATACTTACCAGTCGCATGGCCCTGAGAAAGTCACTTAACTTCTGCCAGCCTCAGTTTCCTCCTACGTAAAATGGGAATGATAATAGCACCCACCTCACAAGGTTGTCGTGAGACCCAGGTAAGATAAGGTATGAGAAGTGCTTTGTAAAGCTTTGAGCGCTATAACACTACGAGCTGCCCCGGTGAAGCCCCACGTAATATTGTCTACCACGTTTCTGACTGTGTGTTTGCCGTTCACGTGCTCGGCTCCCTCCAGGTGTTCAGATCTCTGCCTTCATCACATCTTTTACCTCCAGATATCACTCTCTGTGAGAATCATTCTCAGAATGACGGCAGGTCCTACACAAGTGTAGCACGGCAGTGGCAAAAGAAGCATATTCTTACCATTCGATTATCCCATTTTGGTCTCTGCCGGAAGAGACCGTCTCCTGAGGAGCGCTTACTTGGTACAGAACCAGAAATTGTGTGCGATCTCTTTGTCATGTACCATCATGGGGTCGTAGACCAAGGGCTGGAGAGGACTTCAGAGGTCATGCAATGTACATTTATGACTGGATTATAGAGGGTCACAGATTTAAAAGGGACCCCAGGGGTCATCAAATCAGACATCATTTTATAATTGAAGAAACCGAAGCCTAGGGAGTTTAAGTGATCTGCCCAAGGCTAGGCAGGTAACAAGTATAATAGACGTGTTACATGATGTCTCTGTCACATGAGATAACATCATCAATGATGCGGCATGTTGTGTGGCTTGTCCATTGTACGACATATCCTGTCAGTCACATAGCATGTTGCGTGTTGTGTCTGGCATTACAGTATGCCTGTCATGTGGCAATCTATCCATCATGTGACATAACATGTCTATCAAGTTTGTGATAAAAGAAAATATAAAAAAAATTAGACTTTGTTTTAAAGGAACACATATCTAGTTGAGTGTAAGCTCTATTCTAGTAGAATATAAGCTCCTTGAGGGCAGGGATGTTGTGTTTACCTTAGGATCCCCAGCTCTCAGCCCACACAGTGCTTCATAAAGAAAATGTGAGAAATATCTTTTGCATTTAATTAAATTAGGCAATCGAAGCCTCAACTCAAGTCTCGGCTCTGCCCCCTAGCTAGAAGTCTAAGTTTAGGCAGGCTGTTTCTCCTTCATGGCCTTTACTGTCTTTATCTGAAAAATTAGGGGTTTGGAACATATGGTCTCTAAAATCCCTTCTGGTGCTAATTGTCTCTGGCCTTATGGATTATGTGTATATGTATGGATTTTGTATTAATCCATGTAAATATGGGTTGCATGCACATGTGTGGATTATGATTTATAAGAAAATACAATTTTGAAAAGTATAGAAACCTAGAGTAAAAAAAAAGTAAAAGTTGCTTGGAGAACAACTCCTATCCTGTCAAATTCCAACATGGCATGAAGCCTCACCCCAGCTCACTCCACCCAACACCAAAAAAACATTTTTTTCTTGTTATAGTTTCCTTTTTCCATTGACCAGATGAACTGGATCCAGAGAGAATTCAGCACATCAAGGTCTTGGCAGGTGGCTGTGGATGGGTGCATAATAGCATTTCACATTATCTGAAAATCGCTGTGGGATGCAGTGGGCACAGGCAAGGTGGTGAGCATGGCAGGCCAACTCCAAGGAAAGGAGTACAGTTCAATGCCACCTCTTCACATAAAGATGCTGAGTGAGTGAGCTTAATAAATGGTTATTGAGTGGACGAATGAATGATGCTCCCTGGGACTTCTCAGCCTGTAATATGTCATTGAATATTCGAAGTGCTGGACTTTTACCAAGACCTTCCATTTGCCACTACCTGGCTCCTCTGCTAATACATTTTGAACTCCCTTATTTATCTCCACACCAAGAAACATCTGGCTTTGAAAGTCAGACTGTAGAGTGTAGGGTGTAGAGATTGTCTTGCTTGTATATATTTGTGGCCTCAGTTCACACGACAATGTGACAGAGCCTTGCACGGAGTGATTGTGAAATAAGTATTTCATCTATCAAAATCTTTCAGAGTATATTACTTGCCTTGAGGGAGAATTGTGCATATTACATATAGAAATATCTGTGTGTACTGTCGTTCATTGTGTCTGACTCTGTGTGACCCCGTGGACCACAGCACACCAATGCTCTCCATGGGCTTTTCTTGGCAAAGTTACTGGAGTGGTTTGCCATTTACTCCTCCAGTGGATTAAGGCAAACAGATGTTAAATGACTCGCTCAGGGTCACATACCTAGTACGTGTCTGAGGCTAAATTTGAACTCAAGTCTTGCAGACTCCAGGCCCAGGACTCTATCCACTGTGCCACCTACATACCTGTATTACTTATATAAACATCAAATGTAGATATTACTTACAGAAATACTCACATTACATAGTAGTGATCATGTTACATGGTAGCAGCAGAAAAATAGATTAACCTAACATTCTCTCTCTCCACATTGGTATTTTTCAAAAGAAATAAATGGTGATCTATATTCAGTAACGAAAGATGGATGGAATAGTAGACAGAGGGCTGGTTTGCAGTCAGGCAGAGTTGGTTCAGGTCCTACCACCAAGACACACTAGCCGTGTAATTATTGGCAAATTGAATAATTAATCTGCTCCATAAGCCATACTGCAAGTAAGACTATAAGTTATAGCTGGGTTTCTGATATGCATTGGTGGAGGAAATATCCACACTGGAGATTCCTAACGTATATGAAATCACCATTACATTTAGTCAATGTACAAATCAGGGCACTCCTCATTGTGTTACCTTAATCATTTCTGATTAAAACAGGTATTTTCTATGAAACCCTGTACCACAGAATTAGTGCAGCTATAATGCTAATAACAATGACGAGGGATATGGACCAGACCTGCCATTTCATTGCTATAATGAGTTCCTGGCTAAGGAGACTCCTTCCAACAACGCGAGTTGACACCTTCTCTTAGAGAGTTGCCTAGATCTTTGAGATGTCAAATGACCTACCCAAGGTCACACTGCTAACTGTGTCAGAAGCAGGCTTGAACCCAAGTTTTCTTGATTCCAAAGTATCTCTTTATCTACTACATCACAGTGTCTTCCCTTTATAGGCTTAGAGAGTTGATTATGGCACTGAGAAATTGGAGAAATTGACCTGCCCAAGATCACATGGCTGGTACATATGAGAGGCAAGATTTGGACCATTTTCCTACCCCCAAAGCTCAGCCATTGTGTCGAGCTACCTTCTGCAAGGGAACATTGCTTGGCTTTTATTTCTCTTGAAAAATACCAAGGGGAGAGTATGTTAAATTACTGTCATTTTTATAATAAAGATAATAATAATGTATTTATATAGTGCTTTAAGGCCTGTAAAACTAACTGCCCTGTGAGGCAGGGCATAAGGGAGTGATTGGCAGCAAGTTCCGTGTCTAATCTGTCTTCTGCCTAAAAGAACTTGGACTGGGTTCTAATACATTAACATCACTGGCTCTGGCCTGTCCAAGTATTTGATTTAATCACTTTGCAAGCCTCTGGCTTCATTTGGAATCACAATGCAAATTGTTTGCTCCCATATTAAGGACTTTATTTCCTCTCTGTTCTAACGTCTCATTTGTGTCCTTCCATGGACCTTAGACCTTAATGGCTCGTGGACATTTGCATTCATTCTTGTTTCTCCTGACATTTATAAAACACCCTCTCATTCTGGAAGCCAAAAATCCATACAGCTCTTCCAAAATGCTGTTTCCCAGGTCCTTCCTGGAGCCCATATTTCTGTTTCTCTACTTCGAGAGCACTGGACTTAAAGGCAGAAGATCTGAGGTCGAATTCTGGTTCTGCCCTTGGGTCAGAGACTACCCTTTCTAGGCCTCCATTTTGCTCCTCTATCTAATGAGGGGATTGGGGACCCTAGGAAATCTATTTGATAGTTAATAGCTAGCATTTATATAGCACTTAAAGGTTTGCAAAGCACTTTACCGAACTTGTCTTATTTGAACTTCACAATGACCCAGGGGGAGGAATTTGCTGTTCTTCTCTCCATTTTACAGGTGAGAAAACTGAGGCACAATGAGGTTAAATGACTTGACCAGGGACACACAGCTATTATAATCCGTGGGTGGGGGTTGAACTCAGATCTTCTCATTTCTGTGTCTACCTTCTGTTGGATAGATAAGTTATCTCCTGTACCACCAGTGAAGCAGCAAGGTGATCCTACGATCCCACGGCTAATTACCAGAAGGAAGTGAGAGGATTCTGCTCCTGCCTGACTGGCTTTCTCTAACCCAGAGGCTGCTGCTTTACTATCATTTAGCACTTTCCATAAAAAAGACAGTCACATTCCCTCTCCAGTGGGTTCAGGACAAGGGTATTCCATGAACCAAGATCAGCCAAAGCAGTCCTGGAAACAATCTGACTTCAAATCCTCCTTCAGACACATAATGGCTGCATGTTCCTGAACAAGTCATTTAACCTCATTGTGCCTCAGTTTCCTCATCTGTAAGATAGAAGTAAGACTTAACACCTCCCCGCCAACCCCCAGGTTGTCGTGATGATCAAATGGGATAAAGCATGTGAAGCATTTTGCAAACTTTACAATGCTATATAAATGGTGGAGTCAAAGAACCTGCATGTGAATCACAATTTTGCTGCTTGCTATCTATGTGACTCTGGACCCTTAATTTCCCCTCCCTGGGCCTCAGTTTCCACATCAATAAAATAGAGGATGGAGGAGGAGGACGAGATGACCTCTGAGTTCTCTTTCAGTTCCAAATCTTTAATGCAATGAACAGGACATGGTTATTACAGCTACCAAAAACATTATTCTTCCTTGGGTACAGGGTGTTAATTAGATAGCTTGTTATCCTGCAGGGGGTTATTTCATGACTGCTAGGATCCATAAGAAAGACTCAGAATGTGATTAAGCCTATAGTCAGTCCTAGGAACAAGATCCTATATTGAAATGCAGAAAAAAGCAAAAGGCAGTGTATGTTATATATTTGGGGGCGGGGTGGGTGTGGGTGGGTAGAACAGAGGGTAGTGGGTTCCTACTCCTTGGCAGTCTTCAAGCAAAAGCAGGATGGGTAATTGCTGAATATAATGTAGAAGGGGCTCTTTTTTTGGTACAGGTTACTACAGATGGCTTCTGTCATCCCTTCCAAGTCTAGGGCTCTGGAATTCTTTGAAATTCATAAAAACATTTAACAAAAGCAAAGAGGGTTAATGTTTATTGCTGTAATCCTCCCCATTCTAGAGTAAATGTGAGAAAGATGTCAAGGTTAGGGTGACATTTTTGCAAAACAAATAAGCTGCAACATTAGACTTCTGACATTGAAATGAAATATTCTTCTTAATAACAAGTCTTATGCAGAGGGATGGCTTTGACCAAACAGCATATCGGCGATTCAAGGAGAAATAGACTTTTTAAATGGTAAGTCATTTTCCTGTTAGGGATGGCGGCGGCCAAGAAATGGAACGAGGATTGTACAGAGATAACAAGAAGGTAAAATGACACCAAAACCTGCCTGTCCCTTCCTACTAGAGACATCACTAACCCCAGGAATTCTGGCCCTCAACATGGCAGATGGTAGCCTAGCACCATAGTACTTCCTTGGTCTGTTATTCAGAAGAAAAGGGCTCTAGCAGTGACTTTGCTATGTGACCTTAGGCAAGTCACTGGCCCTCTGGCATCTACAAGAAGACTGCTTCTTCATATGTAAAGTGAGGAAATTGGACTAGAAAAGCCTGAATCCTTGTCATTCTTGTTGAACCCCTTGGAGAAATATTTAGAGACCTCTCCTCTGGCAGGCAGAAAGGCAGGCAGGAGGGAGGGAGGAAGAGAGGGAAAGAAGGAAGGAAGGAAGGAAGGAAAGAAGGAAGGAAGGAAGGAAGGAAGGAAGGAAGGAAGGAAGGAAGGAAGGAAGGAAGGAAGGAAGGAGATGGAGATTATAGAAGTCACAATCTTATAGACTCATAAAATGATATATTCAGAGGTAGAACAAATGTTAGACATCATTGAGAGGGTCCAATCTTCTCATTTTAAAGATGAGAAAATCAGTCCAGAAATGTTAAATAACATATTCAGGGTCATTCTGAGGTAGGATCTGAACCCAGGTCTTCCTGACACCAAATCCAGCAGTCTATCTACTATACCATACCATCTCTCAATTGTCTTCAAGACACTGATAACCTCAGCACATGTTTCTGTACACACAAGTGCCATCTCAGGAGTCTTGTTAAACTAGAATGGACGGGGAAAATCCTCCAAGAAGTAGAAAATACACTTTGAGACATAGAGGTCTGAAAGAGGATTCTGGGAAGATGGTGGAGTATGTCAGAAAATTCCAAGCTCTCCAGATTTTCCTCCACAAAAAAAAAGATAAAACAGCACCTCAGGGCAAAAACAGTGGTAAAAGTCGATATAAGTAGGGGCAGAACAGGTGTCCTACTGGGACAACCAGTGAAGATCTGAAGAAAAATCCCAGGACAACATTTCATCTCTATGAAGAGTAAACATCTCCAGGTTAGGGACCCCTTAAACAATAAATGGCAAGCCCTGGGGTTAGCTGGGTTGGGAGGCTGTCTAAGCCTCAGCCATAGAACTTTTACCCCCAGGACAGTGAGGGGAGTTTGGGCATCTGAACTGGGAAGAGCTAGGGAACCTCTGCTGACAAGAAATGCCCAACCCAGCTGGACTGCAGTTACAATGAGGTCAAGAAAGAACCAGAGCACGCCCAGTGAGTGTAGAAGCAGTGGGGTGAGGACGCTGCTGGCTGTGGGCACTTACAGGAGGCTGGAGGTCTTGTTTTGGGTTCAAGGTCACGGGGGAGAACTGAACACGGGGGATCAGAGGCCAGAGGCACCATCTCCCATACCCCAGGACTAGAGGTGATTACAAAAATTAAACTATTCTTTAAAAATGCACAGGCAAAGGAGAAAGAATCCAACCATAAAAAGTTACTATGGGAATAGAGAAGACTGGGGTTCATCTTCAGAGGAGGATAACAAAGCAAAGAAACTTTCTTCTAGCCCAAAGAGCAATGTCAAGTAGTCACCTGCCCGAAATGAATTTATTGAAAATTTTTAAAAAGGCTTCAAAAATCAAATGAGAGAGATTGAGGGAAAACTAAATAAATTACATAAGAACAACCCAAGAAAAATAAGAAGATTATAAAAAGAAAGTCAACCCATTAGAAAAGGAGATCCAGAATCTTAAGGGAGAAAATGACTCCTTGAAAATCAGAATTAGGCAAGGGGAAGCCAGGGAAATTATAAGAGATCAAGCTATAATTGAAATATAAAGAGATTCACAGAGGTCTGCAGAACAACATACAGGCCCAAGTCCAGTTTTAACCAGGCACTTGTTAGTTAGGTTCATGTCCCAAGACAACAGGCCAAACAGCTCAAGAGTCAATAGGGAAACACCACCCTAGCTTCAAGTCAGAGGTCCCATAGTCAACAGAACAAAGATACAACCTTGAAAAAATGCCAACCATCTAAAACCCCTTCATGGGCACTGAGGCCCTGGTCTTGAAAACATCCACCCAAGGCCTAAATTCAACCAACATCAGACTGGAGACAGCAGTCAAATTTCTACTTCCCGGCAGCTATGATACAGCTTTAGAAAAAAGAGCCCCCAAGTTTAGTCAGCAGCTCTAACCAGTCACAGATGACCTTTGGGGCAGGAGTTAGAGGGAGTATGGTTGGGGAAGGGTAGTTACATTGGCTGAAAACATCCAAGAATGCTGCTGGGGGACTCCTGCCCTCTCAGTTCCCTGGAACCAGAACTGAGGAGGAGCTGGTAGAAAGACTACCCACCACTCAGCTCCCTGGGCAGGGAGAGAAGATGCCAGCAGCCGGGCCTCTCAATCCAGGGCCTTTTGCAAGCCTCTGGACACACAAGCCTAAGACTAAGCTTCTAGTCACTCCTTTGAGGAAGGTTCAGGGAGGGATTAGAACTTGCTGAGACTAAGGCCATCCCTCTTCTCATGGCAGTCCTTCAGATGTTAGCTTCTTCATGCCCAGTCCTACCTAGGTCTCTGAAAGTCAAGGGAAGGCTGACATTTAAATCTTCTCTGGCCTTTCATTTTCTACAGGAGTGGGAAGCTGAGTTGGTGCCTGAAAGCAGATAGAGTACATCAAAAAATATCATCATTCTAAATACTGTGATTTGAAGCCATTTTTCACCGCCACAGTGGGGAAAATAAAAAAAGCAGTAGTGGGACAGGCTCAGAAGGTAATGTTTACTGTTCTTAGGAAAGCGGCACGTCAGGCAACTGCTGACAAGTCTGTCAAAATGTCTTCTGAGATTTAACTATTAATAATAATAAAAAACAACAGATAAAACTCTGAATTAATCTGGCATCTTTCATCTCCAGATATCAAAGACTGTCACCACCATCCCTGATAACAACATGCTTGTGAAGTGCCTAAGTGCAAGCTTCGTTATTTCTTTGGCAGATGCAAACTCAGAGAGGCCAAGTCACTGGCTCATGGCCACACAGTGAAACAGCAGCAGTAAAGCCAGTAGGAGGAATGATCATCTCTCCATAGTGGCTATGTTGTGTCCCTTCGACTGCTCTGGGGACTGCATTCACCCAGAAGTGGTGGAGACTAAGAGGTGGCTAGATTTGGGTTGTAGAGAGAACTCTGCTCTGCTTTCTCTAGAAGCTTAGGGATACATCCATCTACCAAAGTCAAACTGGATGGGTCAAAAGTAGTCAGGAAGGAATAAGGGCCCATCAGGTGCAAGGTCCTGGACCAGATGCTGTGGGGTGATGGCAGCAGCCACAATCCTAGCCTATGAGAAGCTCACAATCTAATGGGTAAAACAGAAAGCCATTCCCCTCTGCCCCTACCACTAATCGAAAAAAGACCATCCACGTCAGCAGCACATGCAATCATGACATTTAATTAACACCCTGTCCCTCATATTCAAAGCTGACATTAGTAATCCTCCCCTATGAACTTGCAGGTTTTTCATATTTTTCTAGTAGTAGAACTGCGTTTACGGTGTTCCCTATGTGTTTTTCCTCCCTTTTGACAAATGACACACATTTACAAGACAGTTGCTTGTGACGGGGATGCGCTCTATGGCCAACAAACAGAGCAAGGCTTACAAAACCAAGCATTGTTCAGGCCTACAATACTTGGTACCAATGCCTGGTTTTTAAGAGCCTGAGTAAAGCATCCCACGCTGTATAAGCTATAGATGCATCAATATGACGGGCAGGTGTGGCAACAACCAGAATGATACAAGCCAGGTGAACGATCTAAGACTGGAAGTCAGGAGACCATGGTTCCCTCTCCACCTGTCCTAACTTCCTTTGTGACCTTCGGATCATTTATTTAGAGCTAAAGGGACCTTAGAGACTTTTAAGTAGAAATCATAAGTGTTGGGTCTCTCTGGGACTCAACTTCCTCATCCAGACAATGAGAAGTTTGAACAAGATGACTTTTAAAGGTCCCTTCCATGTCTAACTTTCTACGGCCTTTTGATCCCTGCTGCTGGGCCCAGTCTAAGAGCTACCTACCGGTCTGTCAATCACTTTGTAATGGGGAGACTGGAAAATCGGGATCCAGTCCTCAAAGTGTGCGTCACGTGCTGCCAATTCACAACGAAGGTTTGGCGAGCCCGAATCCG
>CM053624.1:112444067-112466507 GCA_028646595.1 Phalanger gymnotis
GTCGACTAGCATTTATTATGTGCCACTGCTATGTGCCAGGTAGTGTGCTGAGGGCTGGACAAGCATGGAAGGATTTAGCCCTGAAAAGCAACCTGCTCCAGTCAGCCCAGTAGGAGATGGACCTGGAAGCTAAGATGCTCTGTCCTGCAGGCTGGGAAGTGAGCCACTCATCAGCTACGCAGCACCCAGAAGGGAACTTGATGGTGACAAGAATATTTGTGGCTACCACTTTTTAAGTTGGAGCTTACTCACCCCAGGACAGAGACAAGAGGGAAGAGTGCCCTGATTTGGGAGATGTTTTTGTCTTGCCATAGCTTTCCAATAAAATATCCCTGTATAAAAGCTAATTGATGTTAATTGCTCATTGGTGGTATTAAGAAGATGTCAACAGGTTAAACTATGTCAGGGGCGGTGGGGGGCGGGGAGGCCACACAGTGAAACTCAGTATTATCACTGAGGATAATACTGAGGAGAACATAGGAGAAGGAAGGCCCAAGCTGGCATCAGAGCTCCCTGACTTCCTTCAAATCCTATCTTCTAAAGTAAGCTTTTCCTCAACCTCTTATTTCTAGTGCTTTCCCTACGTTAGTTATTTCCTATTTATATTCTATACACATTGTTTGCATCTATTTGTTTGCTGGTTTCCTCTCTCTTTAGATCACAAGCTCCTTGAGGACAGAGACTGCCTTTTGCCTTTTTTTGTATCCCCAACATGGTATGGCACAACGCCTGCCACATAGTAGGTGTTTAATAAATGCATTTTGACCCACTAACCTACAACCCCTCAAGGGCACCTCTAGAACCCTAAAGGGGAGGTGTAGCCAGCTGTGCTCTGGGAACCCAACTTGCTAGGGTATATGTGAGATATCAGAGGCAATTTGAAAGCCAGTGCTCTCTATTCAAATTTAATCTTCAGACAAAGAGGCACATATAAGTCACTGAACATAACTGTTTGCTCTAATAAAGAAAGAATGCAACCAGGGTAGAGAGGCTCTAAGTTTCTCTGGTGGTAACACAGAGGACACAAACCCTCTTAGATCATGAGGGCAGTGAAGGACATGGTAACTAGAGTGACCTCCAGAAATCTACTGGGACTTTTTTTTAGGCCTTTAGGTGACCAAGAAGATGCAGAGAGTAAATCAGGGCCAATCAGGGGATAGACTTGTCTCCTTTTAGGGAAAGCTAATCTTTAACGGGGGAAAAAGGAAGGGCCTGGCTTTCTCCAGGTTTTGGATATGGTGAAAGAAGGTCTCTGAGGGAAATGCTGGTGAATATTTATCCTATCACTAGAGAGTCAATCCAGAGTCCCGTCATTTAACGTGGCTCAGCTGCTATGTCTCTGATGGATTTTCTGACCTCTCTGTGCTCAGAAAGTTATAGCCTAGTTCATTCATCCTCATATACATTCACCTAAGAGCAGGGAAGAATGAAACATAACAGAGACAGAAAAGCAGCAAAGTCATGTGTTCAGAGCTGCAAGGTGGCTCAGGATGGGGCCCCTCCTCAACCCAGTAACCCACAGAAGTTCTTGACTTGATGGCCACTAGGTAAAGAGAGACAGAGCAAGTCTTTTCATTGGAGTCTTTTGTATACACACTCATTTCTGGCTCAGAAGCCAACTAAAAGCCTTTTTATTCACCACATATTAATCTGAAAGGAAACAGTCATAGAATACCTGCACATGTTCTAAATCACGGTCAGGGCCCCTCCATAATACATAATCACATGCTTCCAAAAAGCAAACTCACTACCCACCCATCCCACCCTGTGCATTGTTGTTCACTCATTTATCAATTGTGTCTAACTCTTTGTGACCCCATAAGGGGTTTTTCTTGGCAAAGACACTGGAATGGTTTGTCATTTCTTTCTCCAGCTCCTATTACAGATGAGGAAACTGAGACAAAAAGAGTTAAGTGATTTACCCAGGGGCACACGACTAGTAAGTGTCTGAGGCTGGATTTGAACTCTGGAAGATAAGCCTTCCTGACTAAGCCTGGTGCTCTACCCACTGTGCCACCTAGCTGCCCCCACCGCACACACATGTTGGTTGATAGCAGGCAGTCTCCCTCTGCATAGTCTGAGGACTGTGTCCCCATCTCAGGTCACAAAGTAATCAATCAAGAAGCACTTATTAAGCACCTGCTCATTCCAGAGACATCTGGGTATTGGCAATACAAAGACAGATAATGAAATAGTCCCTTCCCTGCTTTTCTGCTGCCTTCTCAGTACTCCCTAGAGTTCAACTCCACCTTTATTGTAAATTAACCTTCTCCCTAGTTGCCCAGAACAAAGACTTGGGAGAGAATTGTTTAAACCAAGTATTCAAAAGGAACAAACTCATCCAAAAGAAGGTTCAACTCTATTTAGAGGAGGGGTCTTTAATCTCTGATGTCATGCATTCTTCTGGCAGTCCAGTGAAGCCTACAGACCCTTTCTCAGAATGACATTTTTTCAATAAGTAAAATAAAATACATAGGATTATGCAGGAATTCAATTACATTGAAGTAAAATATATTTTTCCCCATTCAAGCTCATGGTTACCCTGAAATCTGTCCATGGAACCCAGGTAAAAACCCTTGATTTAGATGGGAAAGGGGCCAAAAGCCTAGTCCTTGAATGATTTTCCATAGTCCTGAATGTACATTATCTAACCAGCCTGCTCCTGGCAGGCACTCACTCCATCAGTACCTCCTGCCTTTGATGACTTAGTGCTAAGATTTCCTTCTCTGGCCTTCCTTCTCCCTCCTCCTCTGATTCATCAAACATTTAGGTAATTAACTGGCAACAGATACAAAAAGGAAAAAAAAAGTAATATCCCACCGCCAGTAACAGTGTGTGATGTCGAATTTGATTTTTCAAGGAGAATGATCAGAAGTTCGTGCATAAGTAAAAGAACCACAGACAAATGTGTTGAAAGCCAAAATCATCTAGGAGGTTTCAGCACTAAGAGCTATATCTCAGCAAAGCCCTGCTCAGAGAACACTCCCGCTTACATCAGAATTCTTGCTCTCACACACTTAACATACTGAAAACCCTACTAGCTACCATAAGCTACAATGCTAGAGAAAGTTAGTTGGGTAACAAACATAGGAGTCTCTTATGCTGTTATGGAGCACACACGTAAAGTCCATATATACGTAGTCATTGATTTATATGCTCACGTGACCGTTTCGTTTATTTTCACCGGACTTAACTGTTATTTGGAGCCACTTGTAAGAAACATAGACTCACAGCATCTCAGGATGGAAAGGGCCATAGAGGCCGCCGGGACCAACCCAGACCTGAAGAAGGATCTCCTTGACCACGTACTTGACAAGCCGTCTTCCAGCCTTTGCTTAAAAATCTCAAGCGTGAGGAAACCCACTTTGCTATTCCATATTTGAAGAGTTTTCATCATTGCCCCTTTTGAACTGCCATCGGTTACTCCTCCTGCTCCCTGGGGGCCAGGCATAACAAATCAAATCCCTCTTCCAGGTGATAGCCCTTCCAATACTGGTACCCAGCTCTCCTGCCCCACCTAAGGATAAACAGCACCTGTTCTATTGTTCATTCTTTTAAATGGGTTAAAAGGTGAAAATAGTTGCCTTGGTTATTTCTCTACAATTTCCCCACATGAAAGAAGGGGGAATTAAGAAATAAACACAAATATAAGACTAACTACATAGGTGCACTTTTTACATACATGGTCTCCACAACAACCCTGTGGATGAAATAGGGCCAGAATTACTATTATCCCTGTTTGATAGATGGGGAAACTGAGGCATGCAGAGACCTTTGCAAAGGTTAATAATGAGGAAGAATTAGAGGCAACAGGAAAGAGTAGAAAGCGCTTTGATGGGTGAGAATTTACCTTATCTTGTCTGGAACCCAGTCACCATGCCATTTCCAGACCATATTGCTATACACAGACCTTCTTCCAGTTCTAGCTTCCATCTATATGTTATCTTCCCCTATTAGAATGTAAGCTCTTTGAAGGCAAGGACTATTTTGCTGGCTTATATTCCCATCCCTGCTGCTTGACATAGATCCTCTGATTTCAAATGCAGGACTCTTTCCATCACAATGTGGGTTCTAGTCTTTCTTCTGCCTGGTCTCGTTTCATATTCTACATAATAAGGAAGGGGAGCCAGATCACTTTTATTTTCTTCCCAATTATCAAATTCTATGAACTGAAATGAGATTCTAAAAGTGCTTTGATAATATCAGGAATACTTATTATAGGGCTATCATTAGGGGTTTTGGGACCCTGGGAAAAACACATTGTGTGCTATCTCTGCCCCTCCACTCCCCTCTTCAGCTGCCCCCACACACTTTCTATAGGTGAAATCAAGTTAAAATGAACACTAAGGCCATCCTGGAGGGGAAAGAAGGTCACACCTTTCATCAGATTGGTTTTCTCTTGACATCCTGTATGTGAGACAGTTGCCTGAGGGGAAGGGAATTTTGATAGGAAGAGAGGAGAGAAACACAGGGAAAGGGGTCAGACCATTTTGGAGGTGTGAGGCCTGCTAGATTAAACATTTGGATGGGTAGGTGGGTGCGGGGGGTGCAGTTTCAGCAGCTGGAGGGAAACCTAAAGCCAGTGCTAAGAGACCACAGTATCATAGACTTAGAGGCAGAAGGGAGCTCGAACGTCAAGTCCAAACCCCTAATTTTAAAGAAGAAACTGAAGCTGAGAGCTTAAGAAGAGAGATTGTTTCATGCTTTGTATCTGTATCCCCCTCCCAACCTGTACCTAGAACTGTGCCTGGCACAGAGTAGGCCTAATAAATGCTTAGTGTTTGCTCACAAGGAGTGACAAAGTCAGAATTTGAACCAAGGCCCCCTGACTACAAAGCAAGAGTGCTTCCCACTTCACCAGGATGCCTCCTGGGGGTGGAGGGGCAGAAAAGGAGACCAAAGGACTCCAAAGATAAGCACTGTCATTCTGCCTAGCATTAGCCCTACTTCTAGCGACCACCTTCTCTTCTGGGCTCAAATGAGAAATTATTGTAAAGCACAATGCCTGGGTTATATTGCTGTTGCTGTTCACTTGTGTCTGACCTTTCATGACTGCATTTGGGATTTTCCTAATGTGTGGGACAGCAACTTCATCCAAAATTAAAAACTCACAGGCCTCTCAAGTAGAAAGTAGAAATGAATTTTATTACGATCCTGTGGGAAAGGGTGGTCTCCGAACAACAGACAATCGGTAGGGAAAGGTGGCGCCCAGAGGACAGAACTCAGCTATACACTTCTAACGCAAACCCCCGCCCTACCACTGACCTTTTTACTCTCATTGGTGGAGCTCAGGCTCACAATCTAAACACGGAAATCTACTACCCCTGGTACAAGTAATGAAGAAACGCTAATTTAGCCAATACCAACTCTTAGGAACACTTTTATCCTCATTTGGTGAGGCTCGTGCTGAGGGGGGTCAGACTGCTCTAAGTTTTGGATTCCTACAGGTCAAAGACACCTACACCTTCAGCTCTGTGGAAACAAAACCCTTGCCCCCATCTCTTACACTAACAAAGATGCTGGAGTGGTTTGCCGTTTCCTTCTCCAGCTCATTTTACAGATGAGGAAACTGAGGCAAACAGGGAAAAGTGACTTGCCCAGTGTCACACAGCTAGTAAGTGTCTGAGGCCAAATTTAAACTCTATCCTATCCACTCTATCCATTGCACAGCCTAGCTCCCTTGGACCTAAGAAATGCTTATTCCCTTACCTTCCCTGGATTTAACAATCACGTACTTGACATAGCTTCAATAATATGCCATTTAGTTCATTGAGGAAGAGGAGTATATTATGGTTTTCCTGGAGCCTGCCTGCCTCCCTGTTCCCGATTAGAGTCAGCTGGTGCCCCTTCCTCCTCCTCTTCCCATACCTCCCCAAAAAGAACTATAATGCTGTGATGAAAACAACCACATCATCTTGTCTCGACTGTCACCCATCCAACAAAGACCACCAAAATTGGGGGTCGTGTCCCCCCTCCACAAACACACAGTTCCTAAGATGAAAGGTCACAGTCTCTTTCTGTAAATTTTTCTCTTTGACTATCTATACTGACCTAGTTATCCTCAGATTCCAGAACTCAGGAAATGGAACTCATCCTCATGTTATCAATGTTAAAAGTGAAATGGACTATTTGTGGTCTAAATCAAAATAGAACTGTGTCTGGGAAACTCATTTTTCTCAGGCACTGCTGCTGTCCAAGATTCATCGTATACTGATCAGGGGGAAGAAAAACAATGGCGAATGCCAGCCTCCATTGATCACTTGTTTCATGTGCAGAATGAATCCTTAATCACTGTCTCTCTGGAAAGAAAGGGGAAATTGAGATGGATATTGGAGTGCCAAAGGCAGAGAGTTCTGTAATTGTGGCTCTTTCATTAAAACTTTGGAGCTTAATAAGTCAACCAGTGGTTGTTCATCACCGTCTGGCATTTTTCAGCCACCATCTTGGCTGACTGTTAACATGCCCCGGTAAAGTGACTCTCATTTGACAGGCACTGGATTGGGTGTCCTCCCTCGGAGCTGGAGGCTTAGGAATTCTCTACAACACCGACTCTTTCCTACTTTGATGGGGCGCTCAAGGTCCGTCACAACCCGGTCTATATCTACTTTTCCAACGCTGGCATCTCATGGCTCCCACCGGTGAACCCTTAACTTTAGCCGAACTGGTCTATTCAATTCTTCTCTGAGCTGCTTTGTACCTGCTCTTCCTCCTACTTAGAGTGCTCTCCACCTACCGAAATCCATGTTGTTCAGTCATGACCAATTCTTCATGACCCAGTGGGCCGCACCGTCCGTGGGGTTTTCTTGGCAAAGATGCTGGAGTGGTTTGTCATTTCCTTCTCTGGTGATTAAGGCAAACAGAGGTAAGTGACTTGCCCCAGGTTACACAGCTAGTGAATGTCTGACTTTAGATTTGAACTCAGGTCTTCCTGACTCCAGAGCCAGCGTTCTATCCTCTGAGCCACTTAGCTACCCTGCTGAAATTTTACCCACCTGCTAAGGTCTAGCTCAAATCTCACCTCCTCCATGAAACCAGGCATGAACATTCCAGCTAGAAATGATCTTTCTCTCTTTTTTGATCCTATATTGCGATATCACTCATTTTCTATTTGTCAGCTACTGCCTTGGATTATACTTACATTGCCCGTGGCCATTCATTCTTTCAGTAGTAGTGGTGGTGGTGGTGGTGGTAGTGGTAGTAGTAGTAAAAGCTAGCATTTTATATTGTGTCAAGATTTGCAAAGTGCTTTCCATCTGTCATCTCCTTTGATATTTAAAACAATTCTCTGAAGTAGGTACTCTTATTATCCCCATTTTACAGATGAGGAAACTGAAGTTTAGAGAGTTTAAGTGACTTACCTAAGGTCACACAGCTAGCAAATGTCTGAGGCAGGAATTGAGTTTAGGGCTTCCTGATTCCAAGTTATGCACTCTATTATTAGGGCTCTGCTATAAACGTGTCATGACCCATGTCCACATGATACAGTCCAGGTAAGAGATGAGACATACAGGTAGCAATAGCACATTAAGAATAAGTACATTTGGGGCAGCTAGGTGGTACAGTGGACAGAGCACTGGCCCTGGAGTTAGGAGCACCTGAGTTCAAATCCAGCCTCAGACACTCACTAACTGTGTGACCCTGAGCAAGTCACTTAACCCCGATTGCCTCCAAAAAAGAAAAAGAAAAAAGAATAAGTGCATTAGAGAGCTGCAAGGAGAAAGGGAATGTCAGAGAAAGGCTTTGTTGAAGAGAAAGTATTTGAGTTCAGTTTTATAGAACAGAAAGAAACTCAATAGGGAGAGGGAGGAGCTTGGTGGATAGACTGGCATACCTGATGTCAGGAATACCTGGGTTTGAATCCTACCTCGGATATTTGCTAGCTGTGTGACTCCAAACAAATATAATAATTTCCCTCTTTGAGCTTCAGTTCCCTCATCTATAAAATGGGGATCATAATCTCACCCCCCTCACAGGGCTGTTGTAAGCATCAAACAAGTTAACATCCGCAAAGTTCTCTGCAAACCTCAAAGTGCTGTATAAATGTTAGCTGTTAATATAAAGAAGAGTATTAATGCAGTCGTGTGTGGACGCATAAGGGCATGCTGCATATTTATGCAGTAGAAGGTTATTCAGTTTGACGAGCATAGAGTGCTTCAAGGGAGGGGTAAGACGAGACAAAGCCGGAAAGTTAGGCTAGTATCAGTCTGCGGATGGTCTTTAATGCCCGGCACAGGAATTTGAAATTTATTCCCTAGGCCGTAGAGAACCGCAGGAGATAAGGGGAGGGACTTACAAGTCTAGATGGCAAGTTTCTGTAGAATTCTGTGCATCTTTGTACTCTGCCCCAGCACAGAAAAGGGTGCTTTGAACGCAGGAGGTGCTCCATATTTATCAATTTCCCAAACACCTATTACATATCTACTTTGTGCTCAAGTCACTGTGTTAGGAGCTGAGGATGCGACACAGGAAATAACAAACTGTCTTTACCCTGAAGCAGATGCCATTCTACAAAAGATAATAACATACAAGTAAGTAAATAACGATGATAGCTAGCATTTACATCATTCTTTAGGTTTTGCAAAGCTTTTCGCAAATATTATCGCATTTTATCCTCACAACAAGCCTGAGGAGTAGGTACTATTATTATCATTTCCATTTTAGAGATAAAGAAACTGAAACAGATTTAAGTCACTTGCCCGGGTCACACAGCTAAAATATCAGAGGCAGAATTTGAACCCAGCTCTTCCTAACTCAAGGCCCAGTGTTCTATCCACCATGGCACCGAGAAACCCTAAATGGAAGAATTTGATTTAAGAGAGAGAACTAACAACTGAGGACATCAATGTGAGGGTTGGCACCTAAAATGATCCTTGAAGAGGCAGAGACCAGAAGGGAGTGAATTCTATGAATGGCAGACAGTGGGTACAAAAGAAGGGGCAGGAGATTCAATTTGGGGAGCATCTGGTAAGCCTGGCTGGGAAGAGGAATAGTATGCAATAAGTTCCATCTAGGAGCAAATGAGGTCACCAAGACACAAAAGAAGGGAGACCAGCAAAGAGCCTTGGAGGAGCCATCTTGGTGAGGGAAATATGGATGATAACCCAAAGAAGAGGGCAGAGAAAGAATGGCTAGGTTGGTAGGAATAGAACCCGGAGGGAGTAATGTCACAGAAGTAAAAGGAAAATGGAACATCCAGAAACTAAACTGTATTGAAAGCTGCAAAGAGACCAAATAGGATAAGAATTATTTTTTAAAGGCAATTAGAATGAGTAGTTGGGATTACTAGGTTTGAGAAATAAGTGGAAGGGGAGGAAATGAAGGCAACAAGCCCAGATCATATCCTCCAATTGTGTGGGAGAAGAGACATCAGCTTCAAAGGGTGGCAGGGTCAAGGGGAGGTTTTTCCAAGAGTAGGGGACACCTGCGCCTATTTGTAGGCTACAGTAGAAGCTAGTGGATGAGAAAGATTGAAATTAGGTGAGGGGGTGAACAGAGAAGCGATGGATCAGGTGGCAAGTCCCCAGAGAAAGATCATAGGTAGAAGAGTCGGCCTTGGCATGGAGAGGAGCCGTCTCTTCTAGAGAAACTGGAGCAAAGCAGAAGGAAATGAGGGATGAGGACAGTTTTGTGATATGAAAAACAATGGAAGAGGAGACTCCATAGAAGGCCCCTTTGCAGTTGGCAAACAGGAAGACCTGGGTTCAAATTTCACCTCAGACACTTAATAGTTGTGTGACTCAGGGCAAACCTCTCCCTGGACCTGGTTTCGTCCTCTGTAAAACATGACAATTCGACTTCATGATCCCTAGGGTCCCATGCCAGCTCTCAAATCTATGGTCTATTTTTTTCCAGTAAAGAAAAGAATGAGGTCCTCTGCTGTGGGTTTGGTACAGGAGGTTGGAGGAGGGAGGATGGAATTTGGTTTTCTCTCTGTATTCCCAGCACCTAGCACACAGTAGGTGCTTTATAAATGCTTGTTGAATTGAGTTACTTGAATGACACAATGAGCTTTAGAACTGGAAAGGACCTTAGATACCATCTAGTCCCCTTTCCTCATTTTACAGAGAAGGGCAGGGAGGTAAAAGATGATTTCCCCATGGTGACATAAATAGGCAACTAGATGGGGCAGTGGATAAAGCACCAGGCCTGGAGTCAGGAAGATTCATCTTCCTGAGTTCAAATCTGGCCTCAGACACTTACTAACTCCGTGACGCTGAGCAAGTCACTTAACCCTGTTTGCCTCAGTTTCCTCATCTGTAAAATGAACTGGAGAAGGAAGTGACCAACCACTCCATTATCCTTGCCAAGAAAACCCCAAATGGGGTCACAAAGAGTCAGACACAAATAATCAACAAAAATGGTGACACTAAGACAGTAATGGTTGAGCCAAGATCTGAACCCACAACCTCTGCTGCCAATATCCAGCACGCAATCCACTGGGGTTCTTCTGCACCTCTTCTTTTCAACTTCAACACTCCTCTGTTCATCTGAACCCAGATTAGATGGGGTTTTCCAATATTAATACATCTGGAACTTAAAGGTTAAACATGTTTTTTACTGAGATGTTCTTCCTTTACTTGGTTCTGACCTTTTCAACCAACTTGCAAACAAATACTCCCAAACCTTCCAGCCTTTTGAACCTGGAAAATGTTAAGCATCCCTTTAAACACATAGGTCTATAGTCTTCTTCCCCTCAGGGACAGCTCCCCTTGGGTCCATTTTAACTATTTCAGCCAGTTCTAAAGATCAGACACCACTTGCTTCAACCCCAGATTTCTTACAATCTCCCCAAAGATTAAACAAAGTTTTAAATGTCCTGAAGTCCCTCTGGCTGCAGGCACCAAATGCTATGTTTCTTATTAGACAAAGGAGTATGGCCCCAACTCCTACTGCATTCAGGTTGGTATTCTCCAGTGTTCCACCACATCATTGTATCATTAGCAACCAGATGGATTTATTCAGCAGACATCTTTTTATGTCAAGCCTCCATCTTCTAACTGCTCCACAAGCCAGGCAAGCAAGTAGAGGGGGAGGCTTTTGTGCAAATTGTTTTCTTTTACATTAAGTTCCAAGATGGGCTCCTTGATTTAAGGCTGGGACTCAATCGAGGAGCTGTGCTGATGGCACAATAAATAATAAGACGACATCGAGCCTGGATTGTCCCACTATTTTAGTCCGGGTCCATGTGCTGTGTCATTATTTATAATAAAGTACGCACTTGTTTCATCTTCTAGAAAAGAGAATCATGGAGGGAATTAATATTGGAAGTGGGAATCAAGTGGCATATAGAGGTGGAACAGTGTTTGTCCTTGTTGTTGGAGAACAGCAGTCAACA
This sequence comes from Phalanger gymnotis, assembly GCA_028646595.1. Taxonomy (NCBI): domain Eukaryota; kingdom Metazoa; phylum Chordata; class Mammalia; order Diprotodontia; family Phalangeridae; genus Phalanger; species Phalanger gymnotis. The sequence continues at coordinate 112,455,403 of CM053624.1, forward strand.
GGTAAAAATGACTTAGATGGATGTGGTAAAAAAAAAAAAATCAGTGATGAGGGAAAGTTTTTATTTGGCTTTTTCCTGGGTGTTTTTGCATTGGTCTCCAATGAAATTCACCTGTAGCTTCCTGGGGGAAGGGGGGTGGGGGAAGGGCAGGGTTAAAGGCTCTTTTATAAACACACTGATTTTATTTTGTGACTTACATTGCCTTTTATCCAGGGACCTCCAAGAGATTTCCTGAGGCAGTTTCATCATGTTCCATCCCTTTCCTGAGAGCACCACAGTGGCTACTCCTGGAGAAACCTTTCCCCAACATGGTCTCCCTCATTAGAATGTAAGCTCCTTGAGGCCAAGAATTGTTTTCTCTTTGTATCCCCAATTCTTAGCACACTTTGTTGTTGTTGTTGTTGTTGTTGTTGTTGTGTTTGTCCTTCATTCTCAAAGAGGACCATGACATCAAGGAAACGATGACGTGACTTACACTTGACTTTGATTTGAGTGAGGGAGGGCTGTGCAAGGTCACCAGACTCACTTTCTCCTCCAGAGCCGTCTGGGTGCAATGGCCTGATATTCACTAGGATGACTAGAGGTGGCCCAGGATGCATTGGGAGACCCTGCTCCTTTTAGGCTAAGGTCTTTTCAGGTTCTCACTTTGAGTGAGGTAACACCAATTTAGTAAATAGGCCTCTTTAAGAAGTTAATCAAGGGATGGCCCCTTTTTAGCATAGTACCATAAGAAATAGTTGATTGGCTGTTGGAGCCATTGGGGGAGTCTCCTCACCTCTTACATCTGATGCCTAATGACATCACGTCTAAAGTAATGACTATTGAGAAGTGAAGTGAGGGTCCCGGCCCTACCCTAGAGAAGTTCAGACAACCCCCAGGAAGGCAGCTGGGTTCTAGGGATGGAATGAATTTAGGAGCACCGTAGGGGAAATTCTATATTACTCCTGCTTCTCTCGAATAGAACCAGCCATAGCTATGGAAGGAGTAGTTATCTGTGTACGTTCTGTGATTTCAGGGGCACTGAGGAAAGATCCCCAATGCCCCAAATGAGTCTTCTCAGCATGTTTCTGAACGCTTGAAATTCCTGTAACATGATGCAAAGCCTTTTCACTGTACGGTTATTGTTCAGATTGGGCTGTGCCAAACAGCACGGTATGGCAGATTCTATTAATTCTCTCTCGTGGAGTGGAAGGAGGAAGAGGAGGAACATAAATAGTGCCAAAGTGTTGTTCCAGACACAGGAGAAAGTCACGAGATTCTCCCTCTTCCCCATCAGCCCCATTGCAATGTGCAATCGGTTACAGAATAGGAAATAGTAGATGTCTAATACACTCTAACAGTTTCTAATAGCATAGGACAGGAAATGAAGAAACTTGCATCTGATGGAAACCAGAGGGGAAATATAGCCTGTCCCTTGGGGCCTAATTATCTGAGAGTTAAGAACTCTGATGGCATCTAGGGTAAGCATCTGTCCTGTATATACCCAGATGTAGTCCAAACCTTCGGTCTCCGTCCAAGTGTCCAATTAAATCCAGAAATGAAGCAATTACATCGGTTTCCAAGAGTCATTTCTGGCCTAACCCCTCCCCCATATCTCAGATGTTTGGAAGCTAGAAACTTGGGGGAGGGGTCTGCTACAAAGAATGTGCAGAAAATATAGAAGGGGGCAGTGAAAGAAATCACAGAGTCATACTTTATAACTAGGCAGGATCCAGGATGTCATAGAATCACAGAGCAAGAGCTGTAAGGGGCTCTAGTTCAAACCCCTGTTGCCCAATTTTACAGAAAAGGAAACTGATGACCAGGATCATTCAATGGCTTGCTCATGGTCACACAGGTAGTAACATCAGAGGGAGGATTTGAACTCAGATCATCTCGCTCCAGTGAATGCTCTTTTTAATTGTTCTGGACTGCCCCTGTATTCCGATTTCATTCATTTTACACATGAGGGAATGAGTTCTAGGGAAGTAACTTCCTTAGAGTCATCCATAATAATAATGGCGGACATTTATTAACTCTTTAAAGTTTGCGAAGCGTCTTCCATTCGTTATCTCATTGGAGCCTCAAAGCAACCCTGACTTATCCTCATTGGGCACTGGACAGAGTCCTGGCCTTAGAGCTGTGAAGAGCCCGTGAGTTCTACCTACAACGCACACCGGCCAGCCGTGTGGCCTCCCGAGCTAGCCACTGCACCTTTCAGGGGTGTCAAACTCAGAGAGAAAGAGGGTCTGCTAAGCCATACGTAAGGATCCCTGCAGGCCTCAGATTGACCTAGAAAACCATGTATATGTGTTTCTTTTTTTTACTAATACACTAACACATCAAAATCAGAGAGGGACTCCACGTTCCTGTCACGTACGTTTGACACCTCTGCTGTGAACAAGCCTTTAAGACTGGAAATTGCAGAGAAGGTATAACTTACCTTGGGAAAGGAAGTTTCTTGGAAATCCTCTTCAAATGAAGAAAGAGGCTCAGGGAGGTTCAATGATGTGCCCGGGATTACAGAACTAGGGCCAGAACCAGGATCTGGCTCTACTGCTCCATCCTACCTCTCTTCCAGCCAATTAATGGAAGAGCTGAGATTCCTAGGTCTCCTAACTCCTAATCCATTGTATTCATGCTCTGCTATAGGAACCCCTACCTTTCCCACCCATCTACACTTCCCTTTTCCTCTTTTCTCTGTACTTATTTGATCCAGCCCCCTATGTCCAGGTCGATGCTTAGATTTGCACACAGGCAAAGGAAACAACCATGCTCCATCCCTTCTGATCAATGCTACACATGACTGCCAAATTCATCTTCTGAAAACATATCATTTCATTTCCCTGCCCAAAAACCATCAGTAGCTCCCCATTACCTACTCTTGACTCTGGCAGTCAAAATTTTCACAAATCAGGCCCAAACCTATCTTTCCAAACTTATTAATAGTCTCCTAAAATAAACTCTCCATTCCAACCAGTCTGGTCAACTCATTGTCCCCTAAACAGACATTACTACCCCTGGAATACCCTTCCCTTCTCTCTCTCTGTCTCTCTGCCTCTGTCTCTCTGTCTCTCTTTCTGTCTCTCTGTCTCTCTGTCTCTCTCTCTCTCTCTCTCTTTTTCCCCATCTCTGTCTTTCTCTCTTTGTCTATCTCTGTCTTTCTCTCTCTCTCTCTTTCTCTCTCTCTCTCTCTCTCTCTCTCTGTCTCTGTCTCTGCTCCCCCCTCTCTCCACTCTCATTCATTAACTCCCATGTATAAAGTAGCCCAGTTTGATGTACTTTTATAGGTTATAAAGCACTTTCTTCACCACCTTCTGACACAGGTAGCACATGTCCCCATTTTACAGACACGGACATTGAAGTTCATAGAGAAGTAGTTTGATCCTTATCACAGGATTAATCCAAGAGCGGGACTTACAGGAGTCCAATTCTTTCACCTACACCTACTGTCTCCAACGTTTTCATATTAGCTTTAGTCTAAGGTTTTAGGGAGTGTGAAAGAGGCCAGGCTAACGTGAAAGATAAGGAGAAGAGAAGGAAAATTTTAGAATGCAGGGCTCAGCTGGGAAGGACAGGGCTTGATGGGAAGAATAAAAGAAGGGGCAATCCTGGGGATCCAGGGTGGGGCAACATGCAGATCCTGATAAAGAGCACCCAAGACTGGGAGCACCTAAATTATAAAATCATTTATATCCAACCCTTCTTATGCCTAAAGAAAGAAAAACAGCCAGCATTCCTGAATTAGCGTGAGTTTCTCTTGTTCTAATTTTCAAGGAAACAAAGCATCTTACCGTAATTGTTCAGAGACAGAGAAAGAGACAGAAAGAGGGAGACAGAGAGAGACAGAGAAAGAGAACCAGAGATAGAAACGGAGGGAGAGAAAAGAGGAAAAGACTGACTCTAAGACAGAGTTTTTAAAGGAAGTTTCACTTCAGAGAGGATTTTAACACTGGGGTTTTGTAATGGAAATGCTGACACATTCTTAATTATGAAGGAGAATTTCTCTCAGATGGAAATGCATTGACCTAGAAGCCTCCATTTGCAAGTCCCTCTGACCTGTGATGGAAGATGCCTGGTGGAATATTTTGGGTAATATATTATGCATCTACTTATCCTATGATCCCCATTTATGGGCTTAGACAAAGCACTGTTTTGAAGGAAAAAATACATATGTATTATACACACACACACATACACATATATATATGAACACTGGGTTTGAGAAAACTCAGCTAGATCAGAGACCAGGGCAAGGATTGTACTCTGCAGTGCTTTGCATTTCATATGAAGTGAAATCTATTTCAAGGGCTGCTGAAAATGCAGGAAAAGTAACACTGACTAGAGTCCTAGGAATTAGACTGGCCTCAGTTCAGAGACACAGAGTGGTCTCACGCCATCTTTCCTGCATATTCATAACTCACCAACGTGACGAGGTCTTTCTCTCTCTCTCTCTCTCTCTTTCTCTCTCTCTCTCACACACACACACACACACACACACACACAAGTTCTCTGGAAAGTATCAACACATACAGATGAGGTGACACCCTATCACCCTATCACAAGCCTTTATTCAGGTTATCAGCATTCTTTACTGAACATTTATTTGACTTTCTCCCATTTTCATTAGGTGTCTCCATACAGGCATCATGAGTAATCTGTGATCTAAGTTTAATATATTATTCAAGAGAGAAGCTGCTTCCAGGGTTGTTGGAGGGGCATTATTTGACTCTTGGCCAATGTCTGGTTAGGCTTGCTTCCACTGGGAACAATATAGGCCTGCTTCATTCCTTATGTGAAAAATACAAGCTCACCACGTACTGGGAAAATAAAAAACTGACCTCTGGGCAGAGGAGTAGTGCACCTATATAAGGGCCAATTTGCATTCCTTCCTCAGTTCTAATAGTGAGACAATATAGCTTCCACTTGCAGGCTGAGTCATTTCTCGAGCTCTCTGACCAACCTGACCCCTACAAAGGAGAGAGATTAAAGACTCATAGAGCTATAACTCAGGTAGTCCAGCTTCCTCTTTGGCATCGATACGAAATCTTCTATTTGGCATTTAATGCCCGGCACAATCTGGCTCTAATCTACCTTTCCGGTCTTATTATACATTAATTACTCCCTTTCAAGCGTTCTATGGCCCAGCCAAATTGGACTTCTTGCTAGTTTGGAACCTCATATTCAGCATTTCATCTTTCATCTCCATGACTTTGCCCAGGCACGGAATTTATGCTCTCCTGACTGCTGTGTTTTAGAATTTCTAGCTTCTTTCAAAGTTCAGCTCAAATACCACATCCTGCATGAGGCCTGTGCCGATTGTACCAGCTACTAGTGCCTCCCACTGAAATTATCATACATTTACTATATATGTATATAGGTATGCATGTATATGTGTATATTTGTGTATACATATATGCTATTTCTACTCAAATGGGTATATGTTGTTTTCCTTCACAGAATGTGATTTCCTTAAGAACAGGGAATTTCATTCTTTTGTTTTTGTATCCCCAGAACATAGTTATAGTGACTGGACCATATACGGTGCCTAATAAATGCTTGTTGATTGATTGAGCATCATAATAACTGACATTTATACTTAGATATATTAGGAGTGTAGAAGGGATGAATTGAATTAAGTTGAGCCACTACTTCCTCTTTGGAAGGTTTTTCTTAATGGCTCAAGGAAACATTCGATTTTTAGTGAACCTTCTGAACTCAATTTCTTTCCTTCCCCACTCCTCCCACCTAAGCCTTCAGCATTCCTTTGCTTTATGCCAAGGAGAACCAAATTGTATTTTTCCAACAGCCCTTTTCACTCTTAAAATATCTGGCTAGAGAAACAAGTTATGTTCATTAATGGCAGAAGAAAGGTAGGACCTGGCTGCCATTTCCCCATGGTCCTACCTCTCTAACATCCCCCTAGAAATGGCTAGCACTAAGGCTCTGGCAACAAAAGGGTATTATCAGGAAACAAGGGAAGACATATTTCCCACTGTTTCAAGTATTTCTGCTAATTTATCTTTTTCCCTCCAAGTGTTTCCACACTTTGGGCAAAAGCACCAAAGCAAATCACTCATGAAACATATTCTTCCAAAGTATTTTTAAAGTGATAGTACTATATTTTAAACCTTAAAAAAAGACAACCCTATATCCAAGATATTCTAGCCTGAGCAGCAAAGACAGAATTTCATAATTAGGCAAGATATTGTCATTTTTGAATATTACTGCACTTTTGAAACAAGGCATCGAATTTGGGATTGCATATTTGATACACAACTGATTTGGGATTTCAAGTCAGCTGCAGCAAAATAATGAGCTAGGTTCATTGTTCAGTGGCAAGTAGTGACATTGAAATACCTGTGACAAGATTCAGACTGAACCCCACATTTTATAAAGAGGAGCTAAAGACACCTTGATTGTGAAATATAGAAATAAATCGAGCTGCTTAGCTTCTCACTGCAATAGCTTTCCCAACATGTTTGTCACCAACATTTTTGCTTGAAAAGAGGACTTGTAAACTCAGGCTCTGTTTTGAGGTACACAACCATATTAAATGCCAATAGCTCAGTGGGAGCCAGTACAGTCAAGAAAATGCATTAAATTTGCTTCCAATTTCCTTAATAATTGATTCGAAGATGTATAAATTTGGAGTAAGCACCCAGCCATGCAGTGTGATTTCAGAAGTGGTAGAAAGACGCTTTTGTCCCCTTCCTGCTAGTCCTCAATTAGAGCTTCCTTCCTTGAACGATAGAATCTAAGAATTAGAATGGATTTTACAAGGCATCCAGTTGTCCAAATGCTCTCCCAGCTCAGGAATTCCTTTTATGTGCCCCACAAATGGCCTGTGGAGACACAGAGGGAAGCTGAGATGAGTCTGTAAAAAATTCTATCTCCTGGTATCTATTATTGGAATTTGGAAGGGGAAAAGAGTCTTTCTGCTCTCCAAAGGAGGGGTTATTTGAGATAGGCCTTAAAAGATGCATAAGAATTGTACAATTTGTTTGAATCATTCCGTTGCTCCTACCTGTTGAAGTCTTTTTGGGTCTTAATTGCATCAACCCATATTAGTTATCCTTCCCAGTTTTGTGTCATCTGCAAATTTAATAAACACGCATTCTCTGTCTTCATCCAAATTGTTGATAAAAATGTCAAGTAATATAGAGCCCTGTAGTCTTATTAGAGCCTTCCTTCCAAGTGGACATCAATCCATTAATCAATGCTCCTACTGTATTGATTAATACCTCTTCTGGCTCAAATGACTACGAATCTACATTGCCATGTGATTTTCCAGCCCACATTTCTGCATCCTGTCCATAAGGATACCATGAGACACTTTTAAAATGAATTGCTGAAATCCACATACACTGAATCTGTACCATTCTCTTAGTCTAGTAATGTTATCAAAAAAGGAAATGAGATTAGTTAGACATGACATGTTCTTAGTAAATCCAGGCTAGCATTTACTGATCATGGCTTTATCATCAAAGAGTACATAAACCACTTGCTTAATAATGTTACAGATTTTGTCAGGTACATACTGCAAGCTTATTGACCCCTAATCACTAGGATACTGGGGGTTTTCTCCTCCCTTTTCAAAACTGAGACATTGTTCCCTTATTCTATTCTCCATGATTAAACCGTATTATTTTCTGGCCCTCCCATGATTTATCTAAGATTACCAGTAGTGTTTACATGAGAGTATCTGCCAGTTTTTGAGTACTCTGGGATATAATTTGTCTGGGTCCAGAAATCCTAGTGAAATGGAAAGTGAGTTATCATATCTAAGCTTTGGTCCCTTCACCATCTAAAACCAGGAAATTTTATACCATGTAAAGTAAAATAATAACATAATAACAAAAACATCCCCAGGTCCCTCAACCAGTCCTCATGTAGCATGATTTTGAGACCCATCATCATTATGGTTGCCGTCCTCTGGACATTCTCTCTAGCTCAGCAGTTTTCAGAGTATGGTCCAAAGTCCCCCTTTGTTTTGTTGCTGTTGTTCAGTCATTTCAGTCATGTTTAACTCTTTGTGACCCCATTTGGGGTTTTCTTGGCAAAGATACTGGAGTAGTTTGCCATCCCCTTCTCCAGCCCATTTCACAGATGAAGAAACTGAAGCAAACAGGGTTAAGTGACTTTTCCATGGTCACACAGCTAGAAAGTGTCTGAGGCCAGATTTGAGATGATGTCTTCTTGACTCCGGGCCTGGCGCTATATCCATTGTGCCACTAGCTGTCTCAGGACCCCTGAGGTCCTCAAAATCACTTCAAGGGGTCCACAAAACCAAAACCATTTTTATAATACCAAGATGTCTTAACTTCTTATATAGTAAATATCAATAAACATGATACATAAAAATTCTCGGGAAATCTTTGATAATTTTAAGAATATAAAGGTGTCTAAGGCACTATTTGGTGAATTTGTGAACTGATGCAACCATCCTGGAGAGCAATTTGGAACTATGCCAAAAAAACTATAAAACCATATATGCCCTTTGATCTAGCAATACCACTACTAGGTCTCTATCCCAAAGAGATAAAAGGCAGAGGGAAGGACCTATTTGTAGAAAAATATTTATAGAAGCTTTTTTATGGTGACTAAGAATCGGAAATTAAGGAAATGCTCCTCAATTGGGGAATAGCTTAACAAGTTGTGGTATACAATTGTAATGGAATACTATGGTGCTATAAGAAATGGTGAGCAGGATGATGTCAGAAAAACCTGGAAAGACTTACATGAACTGATGCAGAGTGAAGTGAGAAGAACCAGGAGAACTTGTACACACTAACCGCAATATTGTAGGATGAACGGCTGTGAATGACTTAGCTATTCTCAGAAATACAATAATCCAAGACAACTCCAAAGGACTCATAATGAAAAATACTAGGCCCCCCAAAGAAAGAGGTGATGGTGTTTGAATGCAGACTGAAGCATGCTTTTTCTTTTTCTTTTTTTCTTTCTTGCTTGCTTACTTGCTTCCTTCCTTCCTTCCTTTCCTTCTTTTTTGGTTCGAGTTTTCTTCCAAAAAATGTCTAATTTGGAAATATGTTTTACATGATTGCACTTGTATAACCTATATCAGGGTGCTTATTATCTCAGGGAAAGGGGGGAGAAGAGAAGGAGGGATAGAATTTGGAACTCAAAACTTTAAAAAATTAATGTTAAAATTGTTTTTACATGTAATTGGGGGAAATATAAAATGCTATTTAAAAAAAATAAAAAGGTGTCTTGATACCAATAAGCTATTCCAGCTTATCAATGTCTCTCCTAAAATGTAAACTAGATTTAGTTTAGCTGGAAGAAGTAATGTACCTCAAGGGAGAGACAAGAGACAGCATGTGCCAGGAAAGTAAAACTTCCATGACTCTGACCACATGTCTCCTCAGACCATGATAGAAATAGCCTTAAGAACAGCAGTATCCCATCAACCCTTAGAGCTCCTTCCAGTTATTATGCAAAAAAGGGGAAGTTATTATGCAAAAAGAGACCACCTTTCCCATCACCACTTACAACAATTGGCCAACTTCCACCAACCAACAGATAAGTACAGGAGCCCTGGATATAGCAGTGTTCCTCCTCTGCAGACCACCAGCCCTGTTTCTAGCTGAGTCCTAACAGTCCTAACAACTTCTGGGGAAGTATCTCCTCTGGAGAAGGTGCCAGCCATCTCCACCAACTGTTAACCAACTGCCACACACAGGACAGACAAGCCAGGATAACTGAAGCAGTAAATGGAGTACAGGAGATAGCACGTACGAGACAAGTCAAAGCACCAACGCTTTGACCACTGTCTCCCCGCAGACTCTGATAGAGAGAGCCCGGGACTCTGAACCCAAAAGCCTCAGGAGCAGTGTGATTTCAAGATCTGTGCAATTACTCATAATCCCGGGAAACAACATCTATAGAGAAGAAACCTGGCTTTTGCACTGCTACTGAAAACTCAGAATGGAATTTCTTGTCACCAAAATCTTTGGCACTGTCAAATGGTTCAGCATCAGAAACCAATGTTACTTTTCATTTGTGGAAATGACATTAAAAAAGGAGCATTAATATCTGCTTTGCCACTGTACCCTAAGGACCCTGGGACTTCCATCTGACTTACAACTGAACCCTTCCATATATATTGTCTCCCCCATGAGAACATGATCTCCTTGAAAGCAGGGACAGTCGTGTTTTTCTATTTTTATCCCCAGCACATATAATAAGCATTTAGTAATGCTTTGTTCATTCATTCATAAAATGGTCAATATGACAGATGAAGAAAGATCTCTCATCTGTAGGAATGGAACTAAAATCATCGAAGGAAGAACTAAAAAACAGATCAATATGAGACTCAATAGTATAGAACAGTCAATGGAAAATCTTGATAGGATAGCAGATTTTCTGCAAAATAGAATGGCCCAAATGGAAAACAAATTTCATTGGAAACAAATAACTAAATGAAATTGTTAAAAGCAGCACAACTGGATGATTCGAGATCTCTATAGATGCCCATGGGAAAGGAGCTGGCCAACAGAACTCAGCAAAGCAGTCCGAGAATTATTAATCTTCCAAGAAAAATTATAAACAGAGCCTGTGTACTATATTTAGGAAATACATGTTAAGAAGTCTCCTAGCAATAATGGAAATAGAGTAGGTAGCTAAGGCACGTTCTTGTACCATGTGGGCAGCTTAATGAATAGAGTAGTACAAGTAGGAGTAGGTAACAAACAGGAGCTGGGGCCATGGCACCCATAAGACTGCAGCAGTTGCCAAGACAAGGCTGTTCTCTGGACTAGTGGGTAGCCTCCGCAACAATAGCTACATGGGTGCTGAGATCATTAGAAGGAAGCTGCTGTCATTTCTGTAGTTCTTCTCAAGAGTGTCACCTACAAAGAATTTTAAAATTTGCTACATTCAAAATGCAGTTTGTTAAATTGACATTAGGGGCACATGGGAAGTTCTGGAATATGGAAAAGTCCAAGGTCAATAAATCTACCATGGGACAAAATAGGCCAAGCTCTACAAATGACCTCAGAGGACTTCAAAGAGAAGTACAATCAAAGTATCACATTCTACATCTGATGGCCTAGTGTTTTCTTGTTTAGCCGGCGTGAGACGCAAGCAGACTCTAGATACCA
>CM053624.1:112467007-112491786 GCA_028646595.1 Phalanger gymnotis
AAACTTGTCTTATAGGCAGTAGGAAGGGAAAGGGGAAAGAAAAGGGAGGGGGGGGTGGTCAGAAGGGAGGGAAGAAATAGCAAGGGGAAAAAGGTAAGATAAGGGAGGGGAATCAAGAGGGAAGGTAAACTGAGGAAGGTGGCAGTCAAAAGCAAAACTCTGTTGAGGAGTGGAAGGGAGAAGGGAGAAAGAAAAGCATAAACAGGGGGGAAATAGGATGGAGAAAAAGATACAGATAGTAATCATAACTGTGAATGTGAATGGGAGGAATTCTCCCATAAAACAGAAGCAGATAGCAGAATGGATTAAAAACCATAATCCCACAATGTGCTGTTTACAAGAAACACATTTGAAACAGGGGGATACACACAGGGTAAAGGTAAAAGGCTGGAGTAGAATATATTGTGCTTCATTTAAAGTAAAAAAAACAGGTGTAGCAATTCTAATCTCAGACAAAGCAAAAGCAAATACAGATCTAGTTAAAAGAGATAAGGAAGGACACTACATCCTGCCAAAAGACACCATAAACAATGAAACAATGTCATTATTTAACATATGTGCACCAAGTGGCATAACATGCAAATTTTTAGAGGAGAAATTAAGGGAGTTACAGGAAGAAATAGACAGTGAAATTATACTGTGGGGGACCTCAACCTTCCTCTCTCTGAACTTGATAAATCTAACCTCAAAATAAACAAGAAAGAAGTTAAGGAGGTGAAAAGAATTTTAGAAAAGGCAGATTTGATAGACCTCTGGAGAAAACCAAATGGAGATACAAAGGAATATACTTTTTTCTCAGCAATACATGGCACATAGTCAAAAATTGACCATGTACTAAGGCATAAAAACCTCACAATCTAGTGCAGAAAGGCAGAAGTAGTCAAAGCCTCCGTTTCAGATCATGATTCAATAAAAATTATTTGTAATAAAGAATCATGGAAAAATAAACTACAAATTAATTGGAAAATAAATAATCTAATTCTAAAGAATGAGTGGACCAAAGAACAAATCATAGAAACAATTAATAACTTCATTCAAGAGAATGACAATAATGAGAATAATGAGACAACATACCGACATTTATGGGACACAACAAAAGCAGTTATTAGAGGAAGATTTATATCTCTAAATTCTTACATGAATAAAATAGAGAAAAAAGGAGATCAATGAATTGGGCATGCAACTGAAAACGCTAGAAAAAGAACAAATTGAAAATCCTCAATTAAATACCAAATTAGAAATACTGAAAATCAAAGGAGAGATTAATAAAATTGAAATCAAGAAAACTATTAAATTAATAAATAAAACCAAGAACTAGTTTTATGAAAAAACCAATAAAATTGATGAATCTTTAGTCCATTTGATTAAAAAAAGAAGAAAACCAAATTACCAGTATCAAAAATGAAAAGGGTAAATTCACTTCCAATAAAGAGGAAATTAAAACAATAATTAGGAATTATTTTGCCCAATTGTGTGCCCATTAATTTGACAACCTTGGGGATATGGATGAATATTTACAAAAATATAAATTGCCCAGGTTAACAGAAGATGAAATAAAATACCTAAATAACCCCATCTCAGAAAAAGAAATTGAGTAAGTCATCAATGAACTCTCTAGGAAAAAATCTCCAGGACCAAATGGTTTTACATGTGAATTCTATCAAACGTTTAAAGAACAATTAATTCCTATACTTTATAGACTATTTGGGAAAAATAGGCAAAGGAGTCCTACCAAATTTTTTTATGACACAAATATGGTACTAATACCTAAACCAGGAAGAGTCAAAACAGAGAAAGAAAATTATAGACCAATTTCCCTAACAAATATTGATGCAAAAAAATTTAAGTAAAATATTAGCAAAAAGATTGCTGCAACTTATCAGGAGAATAATACACTACAACCAGGTAGGATTTATTCCAGGAATGCAAGGCTGGTTCAATATTAGGAAATATTAGATATTAGAAAAACTATCAGCATAATCGATCATATCAACAACAAAACAAGCAGAAACCATATGAGTATCTCAATAGAAGCAGAAAAAACCTTTGACAAAATACAACACCCATTCATATTAAAACAATAGAAAGCATAGGACTAAATAGAGTCTTCCTTAAAATAATAAATAGCATCGACCTAAAACCATCAACGAGCATTATTTGTAATGGGGATAAGCTAGATGCATTCCCAATAAGAGCAGGGATGAAACAAGGATGTCCATTATTACCCCTATTATTCAATTTGGTACTAGAAATGTTAGCTGTAGCAATAAGAGAAGAAAAGGAAATTGAAGGAATTAGAATAGGCAAAGAAGAAACTAAATTATCACTTTTTGCAGATGATATGATGATTTACTTAGAGAATCCTAGAGAATCAAATAAAAAACTACTTGAAATAATAAACAACTTTAGCAAAGTTTCAGGATATAAAATAAACCCACATAAATCCTCGGTATTCCTATACATTACTAACAAAGCCCAAACACCAAGAGATAGAAAGAGACATTCCATTTAAAGTTACCATAGACACTATAAAATATTTGGGATTCTACCTGCCAAGACAAACCCAGAGCCCATAGGAACATAATTATGAAACACTTTTCACACAAATAAAGTCAGATCTAAATAAATGGAAAAACATCAGTTGCTCATGGTTAGGCCGAGCTAATATAATAAGAATGAAAATTTTTCCTAAGTTAATTTACTTATTCAGCTCCGTATCAATCTAACTACCAAAAAATTTATTTTACAGAGCTGGATAAAATAATAACAAAATTCATCTGGAAGAACAAGAGTCCAGAATATCCAGGGAATTAATGAAAAGAAATGCTAGGGAAGGTGGCCTAGCCATACCAGATATTAAACTGTACTACAAAGCAGCAGTCATCAAAACTATTTGGTCCTGGCTAAGAAACAGTGGTGGATCAGTGAAATAGGTTAGGTACATAAGACACAGTAGTCAACAACTATAGCAATCTACTTTTTAACAAACCCAAAGAATCCAGCTTCTGGGCTAAGAACTCACTATTTCATAAAAACTGCTGGGAAAATTGGAAACTGGTAGGGCAGAAATTGGGCATAGACCAATGTCTTACACTGTATACCAAAATAAAGTCAAAATAGGCTCATGATTTAGGAATAAAGGCTGACATTATAAGCAACTAGAGGGAGAGCAAGGAATAGTTTACCTATCAGATTTATGGGAAAGGAAAGAATTTATGACACAACAAGAGACAGAGAGCATTACACAATGCAAAATGAGTAATTTTGATTATGTTAAATTGAAAAGTTTTTGTATAAACAAAGCCAATGCAACAAAGATTTGGAGGGAAGTAGAAAATTGGGAGAAAATCTTTACAACTAGTGTATAGGATAAAGAGAATTCTATTTTAAAAAATAGAGGAGAAGCAGATCATATACCCCCTCCATCTATGGGTAGGAGATGGACTCTTAACCAAACAAAGGATAACAGAAATTAGAAAAGATAAATATACTTTGACTACATAAAAACGGAAGGCTTCTGCTCAAGCAAAATTAATGCATCTAAGTTAAGAAGGAAAGTGGTCATATGGGGAAAAAAATCATTGCATCAAATTTCTCTGATAAGCATTCGATATCCAAGACAAATTAACATATACATATTCTAAACAGAGCCCGTCACATAGGATCTAGACAATAAAGAATCAGATTTTTTTTCAAATCAGAAAGAAAATAGGTATAATCTAATGTTATAGATGTTTTATACATATAGATTACATGTGTAGATGTTATAAAGAAAATATGTATAACATCATATATAATATAATCTATATATAATGTCTTATATAATGCATTAAACATTATGCATATTCATCTCATTAATATACAAATATTAACACATACTGTTTACGTATAAATGCTCACTATAATATTTTCTATATAAAACATCTATATATCATATTAGATTATGTCTATCCCCTCTCTGATTTTTTAAAAATCTGCTTCTTTAATATATAGAGTACATGGCTAGCTATGATTAGAATTCCATTCCTTCACCATTTTGAACTCTGATATGATATAACATACCTCTCCTAAAGCCAACTAGTTTTTTTCTTACTGATGGAAATTAGATCCTGAATATCAGTACTATACTATTTCTTTTACCTTGTGTTAAAGGAAACTATTGACAAGACTAACCTACTAAGACTTCCATAAATTGTCTGACTAGTTAAAGTTCCTTACAATTACTACAAATTGTCTCTATGCCAGTTTCCTAACACTTTTGTTCTGTGTTTGGAAAGTATTATCTACATGTTTCTTCTGGTCAAGTCGTCTGTAATATATGCTTACAATAGTATCATTTCTGCTTTTCTTTCTTTTTTATCCTAATCTAAACACTCTTTACCATGTTACTACCCTCAGGCTTATGCATTTCCAAACAAGTATATTTCTTTTTTATTATAGAGTGCTACCCTTTGAGTCATACTTTTATTTTTTAAAGGTACTGTGTTCTACTGACATATTTTGATCACAAGTCTAATCCCACCAATCCATAATGAGACTATGTTTATTGCCATATTTTTTAACTGCAAGTTCACTTTGTTGCCATGTAAAATCCCCCAATCCTCTTTCCAATACTTTTTCCTATGAATTATTGAACATTAGTGTTGTCCTCCAATAGTACCCTCTTTTGTTGTTTATTTGGGACTTTTCCCTCTCTACCACCAAAGCATTGTGATCAAGTTGATAACCCTCTTCCCTACCACACTCTCCCTTTTGTTTATTAAAAACATTCTCTTCTTGGACAGGAGCTCAGCATTTTAGTATCACAAGTAGTAACATAGCAAATAAAATCCTATTCTTAATAGCATTCACAAAGCCTTTCAACCATGGTCATCTTCCAACGTCTTGGGCTTCAACTGGAAGAAGGGGTTAAACTACCCTCTAGTCTTTTAGTTTCCCATCCAGCATTTAATAATCGCTAAAAATGCAGTCCAGATTCCTTCTGGAGCTGTAATTTATTACCATACGTATTAAAAGTAGATCTGAGTCACAGCATTTAACAAGTTTTGGAGGACTGTCACATCATTTATATACACTCTTGGAAGACAGCATGCTTTCTAATTTACCATATGAAATGTACGTAGAGAGCTACCTTCTGAAGCCTCAGTAAGGAGACATCTGCCTCCACTGTAGATTTCCTCTTCCAAAGAATAACAGGAATCCCTCAAACCTGTTAGGACCATGATCCCTCTTTGTTGTTCCAAGGTGCCAAAAATCCTTCTTTTCCTGCAGAAGAAAAAAAAAAGTTATTAGTGATGTTTTCCTGATGTAACCCGTGGCCCAGCATCCTTAACCTTGGGCTCACGGAGACTGGACTCAATCCTGGGCACCCCCAGTCATATCACTTTGGTTCATTTTGCCCCCATCACAATTCCCTATGGGAAATTTCTCAACATATATTGAATATAGCTCCTGGCTAGCTCTCTATAATATAGTTAAAAGAGTCCTAGATACCTCGTAAGCACTCAAGATAACAATGTGCGTCAGGTATAGGACAGCCTTGATTTTCATCACACACACACACACACACACACACACACACACACACACACATCTTCACATTGTCTTTTATATCCCTCTGCATTCTCAAAATTATTTTTCTTGGATTATTGTTTCCATCCTAGGAATTACGTGTCTTTTTAAATATTAGAGAACAGAAGGGCTGTCCACAGTCCCTCTCCCCTCTTCTAGCAAAAAGACCTAACGGGCCTGCTTAGTGATCAGTTATTGTAAGAAAACAAGCATGACGCGCATGACGCATGCCCCAAAACCACTGGTACAATCTCTTTGGTACTTACATTTTCTGTGTTTCTAGTCGAACTATGTAACATTTTAAGGGCCTCTGAGCCTCCCCCTTTCAAAATGCTACACAAAATGTCCAGTTTATCAGGAAGGAAGGAAACAAGCATTTCTATAGTACCTACTACATATGCCAGGCACATATAAATATCATCACATTTGATACTTGCAACAATACCGAGAAGCGGGCACTATTATTAATCTCCTTTTACAGTTGAGAGACATTGAGGCAGACAGAGGTTAAGCGACTCACCCAGGGTAACATAGCTAGTAATTATCTGAGGTGAAGTTTGAACTCATCTTTCTAACTCTAGGCACAAATCTCTATCTACTGTTCCTGATAACCTGATGATTTGAGTCAAATAAGTCCTTTGAACTCCACTGTTAAGTATGTCTGACTCCTCCCTTCTCCTGGCTCCTAAACTTTACTTTTCAAATATGTATTTATTCCCATCTGAATACCAAGCATACTTCACCCCAAAGACCCTTTATGGCAATGGTATGAAATATTTCACTCACCTCTTGGGATATCTGTTTATCAGGGTTTCAGGTCCTTTAGGACATTTTTAACCTATTGAAAGAGTAGAACACTTTGAG
Source organism: Phalanger gymnotis (assembly GCA_028646595.1). Lineage (NCBI taxonomy): Eukaryota > Metazoa > Chordata > Mammalia > Diprotodontia > Phalangeridae > Phalanger > Phalanger gymnotis. Next base: position 112,473,443 of record CM053624.1, read on the forward strand.
CTGTCATCAGTCATATGACCCCTATTGTAAGTGAGTTTTGGATCCTTCTTTGGGAACAAATTTAGGCAGAAGGGAGAGAAAAGAATGAAAGTATAGAATGCCTGAGAGAGGAGGCAACCCCAAGCAGAGAAGTAAAGGATCCAAGCAGAAAAGCAGATGCCACCCAATGCCAACTTTGCCTACTTAATTTTGCTTAGAGGTTAGTCATATTCACGTATTTAGGTTTAGCATCACAGGCCAGATTGTATTCTTGTTTTTTTACTACTGACTTTTGTTTTACCTCGGGCAAGTCATCCCCCACCCCCTACTCATGCTCCACCATGAGTCTCCTTTTCAAGAGGAGAATGATTATTATTCTGTCTTTGCCCAAAGGAGTGAGATGAGTACCAATGTCTTATTCAAAAGGAAATCTATAAGCTACTTTGATCTCTGAGGCAGTAAATGATTTTTTTCCCTAATATTTAAGGTCACTCCTGTATAACACAGAAAGAAGAGCTTGGCCTGTGTTCAAGTTAAGGGGGCACAAGGCCAGTTCCAGCCTAGTCTAATTTCACTGGTTACTTAACTTTCTCAATCACCTTGCAGACACTCAATAACAATGCAGTGACAACAAATCATCTATAGACAGTATAGCCTGAATTCAGAACCTGTCTCCAGTTTTCTTTCAAAAGTGAACACACCTTCGCTCTGGCTGAATACCACTAGGGTCACATCCATCCTTAGGGTACAGTGAATCAGGGCGATTGGCTCCCCTACATTTTGTGGGGCTTCATACAACTATGGCAGCTGAGCAGTGATTCAGGGAGGTAGCAGGAGGGTAGACCAATTTGGGCTTAAAATAAAAGGATAAAACCTTACCACCCTGAGTGAGAGTTCTCATCCCTCTTTGATGCACCCCTCAGACTTTCCTTTTGTGATTTCTTCTCCCTTCCAGGTTGCCATTGATATTTAATTTAACACTTGTATGAAAAAATGTTGGGGAGGGAAAGAGATGGTGTGTGTGAGTGTGTGTGTGTGTGTGTGTGTGTGTGTGTGTGTGTGAGTGGCATGTGTGTGTGTGTATGTGTGTGTGTGTGTGCTAGAAATCCTCACCCTCCTACAAACTGGCTTATCTGGAGCTTTTAAAATTAAGTAAGTGTTCTTACCTGTCACTCAAGAAATGACTCTCCCTCAAAATGAAAAAGATGAGGGGTGCCTAGGAAGGCTGAAAGAAATAATCCAAGGAAGTAAAATGTTCTGGTCAATGGAGTTCAAATGGGAATGAGTTTCTTCTAGAATAAATCATGAGAGCCAGAAGGGACCTTGGATATCAGCCAGTACAATATACTTGTTTTAACAATGAGGAAACTGAGTCCCAGAGCAATGACGTAATATGCCCAGGTTAACGGCAGAGCCAGAACTAGATAGAATCAAAGCTGGCTTTGTTTGTTTTTTATTTTTTTCCCACCACACCACGCTTCTTCCACAATCCAGACCTTCTGAAGATGCAGCAGCATCCTTCACTTTTTGGAAAACTAAAGAAGATTCATAAGCACTAACAAGTGGGAGAAATCTTGTCACCAGTCCCAGAAGGAACGACACGTAGTAGTGTTGAAATCGCCCTGCTGAGAGTTGTAATATGTTATTTATGGGATAAAGGGATGTTTGGCCCCAAGATAATTCCAGATTGTTCCTGATGCAGTCCTTGAAATTCCCAGACAAATTACTTCTTTGGCTTAAGGTACTGAAGGCTGCTATTAAAATGGAGTTCTCAGCAAGAATCACCAACAACAAACAACCCATAGCAAACAAAATGGGGCCTTAATTTTGGTCGGTATGGAGGGTCAGAAAACTGTTCCAGTAGCTAGCAGCGGTTGTGCCACATTCGGGTTTCAAAAACTATGTGTTCATGAAGAACAAATCAGTCTCTATTTTGGAGAAGAAGGTGAAGGAGCTAAAAGAATGCTTCTCTGTTCTCCAGGATATTAGGGAGGATGAAGTGCTCTCCAACAGAAAGAAAGAAGAAATTAGATTGAGATCAACACCAAGATTTAGACCTTCAACTAAGATAAGTTCCAAATACATATGTGACCTACATATAAGTAAATTAGAGAAATAGGAGGGGAAGTTATCTACCAAGCCTATGGATAGAAGAAAAGTTCACGGCCAAATGTTCCAGTGGATTCCAGAAGATAGAGTGAATAATTCTGATTACAGGAAATGTGAACATTTTTGCACAAACAAATCCAATTAAGCTAAGATTGAAAAGGAAATAATTAATTGGGGGGGGTAGAAATCAGATTTCTCTGATAACGGTCTCTCTTCTAAGATATATAAGGGACTGATTCAAATTTATTAGAATAAGAGTCATTTCCCAACTGAAAAATGGTCTAAGGATGTAACCAACTGCTCTCAAGGTGAGAAACTGAGGCTATCTATACTCATATGAAAAAATGCTCTAAATCATTACTAACTAGAGAAATGCAATTAAAATAAATCTAAGATTCTCATACCCATCAGAGTGGCAAAGATGAGAAGAAACAGAAAATGATTAATGTTAGAGGGGCTGTGGAAGAACAAGCACACTGATGCACTGTTGGTGGACCTGTGAGTGGATATAACCATTCTGGAAAGCAATTTAAGATTTTACACAAAAAATTACTAAATGGTGTATATCCCTTGACCCACCTCTGCCACTGCTAGGCCTACACCTAAAAAAGATCAAAGAAATAGGAAAAGATCTTACGTGTACAAAAAATATTTATAGCACATTGTACTCCCAGTAGAATATATATAGTGGCCATTTTTGTGGAAGCATTGGAACAGAAAATCTGTGTTTAAGTCCTGCCCTGCTACAAACTAGCTACATATGCTTTTAAACCCTCTGTGACCAGCCCCTTCCTATGTTTCCAGTCTTCTTATCCTCTCCCACACCGCACCACCTCCATAATGTACAATCCTGTGACCTTGGCCTCCTGGCTACTCCTCATACAAGACACTCCCAGGCATCTTCACTGCCTGGAATGCTCTCCCTCCTCTTCTCTGCCTCCTGGCTTCCTTGGCTTCCTTCAAGTTACAGCTAAAACCCCATCTTCTACAGAAGGTCCTGATACCCATTAGTACTAGTGCCATCTCTTTGTGATTAAGTCCAGTTTATCTTGTGTCTATCTTGTTTGTACATAGTTGTTTGCTATTAGACTGTGAGCTCCTAGAGAGCAGGGACTGCCTTTTACCTTTCTTTATATGCCTAACGCCAGTGCCTGGCACATAGTAGGTACTTAGTAAATGTTTATTGACTGACTATGTGACCTTTAGCAAGTCCCTATAGATGTCAATTTCCACCTCTATAAATGGAGTTGGAATCAATGATCTTTAAGGTACGTTTCAACTATAGAAACCCATGGATCTACATAGCTAACATTAAGTGCCCACAATATGCACACTACTCTCTTAGAGTTAGTGTTAAAAATATGATAAAGAATAGGGAATGGACTTATGATTTAATTGGCAAGGGAAGTTGAGATAATTCTCTCTACCAACACAGGTTGTCATCTGGTAACTTGAAGTTTTAGAAAGCTCCATAGAGCCCTGGCTGAGAAGTGACTTATCCAGGGTCACATAGCCCACATATGTCAGAAGCAGGACATATGTTGTTAGGGTTAAGAATATATGTTTTTAAAAATCATAATTATTTTACTATGAGTCATCAATATATGCTATGCATTCAATTAACCCAAATATTTGATTAGTGCAAAAAAAACACCAATTCCTAAACACACGGAATAAAGAAGTTTACAAACATCTTATGTTTTGCTTTTACAGTCACATGACCCACTATGGGTTGTGGATGACCAAGAAGCAGGAGAAAGGGATGATGATGATGATGATGATGATGATGACAACTAACATTTATATGGAGGTCACTACGTACCAAGAACTGTGCTAAGTGTTTTACAATTGTCATCTCATTTGGTCCTCACAACAGCTCTGGGAGGTAGGTGCTGTTAATATGCCTATTTTACAGATAAGGAAACTGAGGCAACCAGAGGTTAAGTGCCAGGCCCAAGGTCACACAATTAGTGTCTGAGGCCATATTTAAACTCAGGTCATCCTGACTCCAGGCCCACAGACAGGAATCTTCTAGAATATGAGTCCCTAACCAGTTAGCTAATCTATCAATAGGTTTCTTAACCTACCATACTCCACTCAAGGACATTATGGTCAGCACCTTCTCCTTTTCTCCCTTAACCATTAGCCTCCTTAATCTTAAGGTTTGGGGGGAAGTAGAAAGTAATTCCTTCTCACAGAAAGGTAGAGAACCCTTGCCCTGGGTTGCACTTGAAAGTAACCGAAAGCAGTTTCTTCCTTGGATTAAATCTAAACCATGTTTTCAATATTCAATTATTTCTTTAGATGACAGTGTATGAATTCCGCACCATTTTAAGGATAAAGAAGCTTAGAACCCCAAAGCTCTGAAGGACTTTGTAAGTAATACTATTTTCAAAAAAGAAAATTAGAGGTTGATGTTTGAATCCAGTTAAATATGCCACCCGCCTCCATTCCTGCCCTTTCTGTGTAGAATGATTGCCTTTAGGAAAATCTACCAGATATTGAAGGTATGCATTCATGCCTCACGTAGTCCTTACTACCCAAAAGAGTCCAGGAGATTTTTATTACCCAGTGCATAGTCAGTACATATTTGTTGAAGATTGGTGTTGGCATAATCTGTGGGGCTACGTTACACCCATAAGGCTAGAGTTACTTCTTCTAAAATATAGAGACAAGCAAAACTGCATGAATGAGTTATTTGAGAAGAAGGGAGAAGAAAGGAGTAGGAGAAGAGACAGCAGAAAAAAACAGAAAGGCTCAGGTCCAATAAGAACAATCCAAAAGAAAGAGAAAAATAGTTCTGGCACAGAGGATGCAGGGTAGATGTATGACTTGAAGGTGCCAAAGGGTCAGGTTCATATTATTTTGAGCTCATGTGCACAGGTCATCTATTAAGCATTTGCCACTTTGTGGTGAGCAGGTCAATGAATGGACTAGTCATAGGTTTAACTGAGGCCACCATATATTTTTAAAAGGGGTGTTCTTTCTGCTGTTAGCTCTTTATCTTCCCCAGAATCTATCTCCCCCACTCCTCTGCAATCCCCCCAATCATCAGCAGGCATTCAGGGGACAAAAATTCTTTTACCTCCATTTTTCAATATTTCCCCATAAAATCTAAGTCTTTGTTAATCTTAGCAAACTCTTAATTGTTCCCTTTTTTCGCTTCGACTATGCTTAATCCATCTGTACAAAGAAACAAAAAAGAAAAAAAGAGCGACCAAATAGGAATCTTGAGTCATTCTTCCACCCAGTGGCCAAAAACAAAATAACATTTTTTTATCCCAGACAGAATCTATACCTTCATACAATGGGGTTTTAAGGCATATACATTTTTAAAATAATCAAAATAAATGGTCATGTTCTTAGAAGCTCACCTGTAATTACTAACTAACTTGAAAGTGGTCCATTTTTATACAATTCGTATAAATATTCTTTTGAATTAAGGCAATAATTTCATTATCTTGGTGCAATCATATCACTGAAAACAAAGGCAGGAACTCATCTTGTCCATCACTCTGTCTCCAATAAGGACAATTTTCAAAGAGAAATGTCTGGTTTTTCTTTGGAATAATCTAGATTTGACACTTTCATGCATCTCTGTCTGGCAATAAGCACTAAAGTGTCTTATAAGTCAAGTAGTCATATAGATTTCCCTTAATGCCTAACTCAAATTCCTACTATGGCAAATATTACTAAAACACAAATGACCCCTAGTGACTTACACTATTGCAACAGAGGAAAAACATAGAATTCTCACGTTTCCAATTTCATATTTTGATGATGACAATGATGATGACGATGATGATGATGATGATGATGATGACAGTGGTGTAGATAGCTGATGACAATGGTAATGATAATGATGATCGACTCAATAAGCATTTCCTGGGAATCCACATATAAAGCTCTGTCCTTCTTATTTTTCCCTGGGCTTTTGCTCCTTCTATTTTTCCATTCTTGAATGTCTCCTGACTCCAGAGCCAGTGATCTTTCCATTGTACCACAATGCCTTTTTAGACATATTAAGACATACATCTTAGACATATTAAGTCTAAGAAGGCTAGAGGCCATCAAGTTTTAAATGCCTACTAGGCAGTTGGCAATGTAAGACTAGAGTTCAGGAGAAAGATGAAGGGCAGATATATAGATCTGTGAGTCCTTTGCATAAAGGTGATAATTAAGTCCAGAGGTGCTGGTGAAGCCACAACATTAGTGTACGGGGTAGAGAAAAGAACGTGTAGGACAGAGCCTTGAGGAATACCCATAGTTAGCAGAATGGATATGGATGGTGATCCAGCAAGGTTAGTGAGAAGTAGCAATGGAAGAGGTATGAGGAAAATGAAGAGAGATTACTGTCATCACAACCCAGAGACGACAAAATAAACATCCGAGAGGTGAGAATGGTCAGCAGTGTCAAAGGTGACAAGAAAGGTCAAGAAGGGTGAGGATTAAGAAAAAAAGCAATCAGATCTGGCAATGAAGAGATAACTGGTGAATATGAAGAGAACAATTTCATCTGAATGAAGATTCACAGATAACAAGGAGTTTTAAAACCAGGGAGACTGGATGGATGGGGATACCCTTGCAGAAAATAGGAAGGTTGAGAAGAGAGCTGGATTTGGAGGGAAGGATAATATAATCTCCACCTCATCCATGACTACTCATCCTGTGCTACTCTTTCCCATACAAAAATACAAAGTAAGTGGGGAGGCAGGGAGGAGAGGAGGTACTTATTCACCACTATCCAAAAGAGAAGCATCCCCCACTAAGGGAAGCCTATGGCAGCCATGAGATCATCAAAGGGACAGGGGGTTAGGGGAGAGCAAGGAATTTCTCCTACATAGCTGTTCCATATCTTAGTTAGTTTATAACTACCCTGAGGGACTCCTATCCAAACGAGGCCAGCAGCAGGAGGGGGCAGAATAGAAGGATATTGCTAGGAAGGGCATTGTTGCATCCACACAAGACCATGATTGACAATGGTGTGGGGAAGGGTAGGACAGGAATCATCTTCCCACCAGGTAATTGATAACACACCCCTTGGTATCAAACCATAGTCCCTACAACTTCATTCCTTGCCCCTGAGGGGTGCGCTAACCCACACTGGAGATCACTTCATTAAGCTATGCTACTTCTCCGACTAATAAAGTTGCATTGAAATGAATGGTAATTTGGGAGAGTGGAATTCAGTGGAGTGGCAGAACTAAGCGCCCAAGAATGGTATTCAGTCCAGGGGTTGGCCTGCAGGCCATAGTCTGTAGCCTGTGAGCTTTTTATATTTTTAAAATAAAGTTTTATTGTATTTTAAAATGTAAAAACCATTCTTAGCTCAGTGGCCCATGGAAAATCAGGCAGCGGCTGAATTTTGCCAGCTCTTAATTTGGTCTAAGCAAGGAGTTCTTCATCTTTTTTGAGTTGTAGTCCCTTTTGGCAGTCTAGTGAAACCTACTGACCCTCTCTCAGAGTAGTGTTTTTTAACTAATTGAAGGAAATGCTAAGTTTCAGTTAGAAGTGAGTGAAAATAAAGATGTAAATTTTTTCCCCACGCTAGTTTGTAGACCCCTGAAATCTATCCACAGATTCTTTAAGCAAGGGTGGGGACTACTCCAGGTTATGAACCCGCCCTGGTCTATGCTCTTCTGAAGTTGAGGTACCCATGGAAGGCTGGGCCCTTGTAGTTCTATTCCGAAAGCCCTGGGCTTGAACTAGAACAGCCTTGAAAATCTCAGGCCAGACCTGGAATCAAGCTGGGGAGGACCTGTGCCAGACTTTCCGAGACCTAGACCTGTGTCCTGAGACCCAGAGTCTAAGCCTGTTTCTGCTTGGTAGCTGGGAGCCAGGATGTCCTCGGAAGTGCCATTGGCCTTTTTATATTCTCCAACCTCTGAGGACTGGGAACAAACATGGTTGGTAGATGGTTGCCCTCTAGTGGAACATTTGCAAAGGACGCCTGGCACAGATAGGGAAAACGCAGAGACCCAAGGTGGACGGAGAAGTTCGTTTTCCAGGTTCAGTCCCTTGGGCGGCAGCTTGCAGCTAGTTCACATCTGCTTATACGTGGCGTTTTGAGACCCGGAGCCTCTTTCAATCCAGGGAATGACCTTCAATTCGTAACAAACGAGTTAAACCTGGACATTTTTTCTGAACTGTTAGCGTGGTGGCTCCCTCCATTTCCAGAAAAAATAATGAAGTTTGGGCTTTGGGAAGTATTTCCTCTCCTTATTTCTTTCACACAACGCACTGGCAGTGGAGGGAGGCTTCAAATTCTAGACAATAAACCTTTGGAACCATCCCTTCGAAGAAGAAGTCTGAAAATCAAGACAAAGAGTAACTATGTCAGCCCCAAACACTTACCAGCTGTGTGATCCTGGCCTTGTCACTTCACTTCTATTGGTCTCAGTTTCCTCATCTGCAAAGTGGGCGTACTAAGAGTAACTACTCCTAGGACTGTTGTAAGGATCAAACTGAGGTAACAATTGTAAAACTCTCCGCGCAGTGCTAGATACAAGTGCTATATAAAATGTTAGCTATTATTATTTTTTTCCTTCTAAACTGTATAATGTTTTGTACAGAGGACTTGCTCTTTTCATTAGTCTCTTAACTAAAAAGGGCAGATATATGAAAATCCACTTCATGAGAAATACATTTCTATGAACTAAGTTCTAGTAGTAATCCAAGCAGTTATATTTAGTCATATTTTCTAGACATGTGCTCTTAACTCCAGTGGGGTAGAAGGAGAGGGTGTGATTTAACTTTAATATACATATCAAAACTTCTAAGAAAAGTACTATTTTAACTAATTAAATGATGGTTACTAATGTTCTTAATTATTCAAAGGCACACAGGATTTAAATTTGGAAAGGGGTTCCAACCTTCTCATTTAATAGATAAGGCAGTCTAGAAGACCCAGAAAGAGTAAAGTGATGTAATTCAAACTGAGATCAAATCATAAAGGACAGAAATTTCACTAAGTTTTTCCAGATTCTAGATGCTGATACATAACAAAAATGACCATGGTGGGGGTGGAGGGGAGGAATAAACATTTACAAAGCACCTACTATGCGCCAGCCAGCACATTACAAATATTATCTCGTTTGATCTTTACAACTCTGAGAGGCAGGTGCTGCTATTAACCTCACTTTGCAGTTAAAGAAACTGAGGCAGAGGTTACTTGACTTGCTCAGAGTCATACAGCTAGTAAGTGTCTAACATCGGATTTGAACTTAGGACTTCTGTATGTGAATATTTCACCTATGTTTCAGAGCTTCCCAAGGACTACCCAAGGCTCACACAGACATGCACGTGATCTCAAAGAGGTTATTTTCCCTCTGGCTCAGAGTAAAAGAGGCCCAGAGTAAAACTCTCAGGAAATCTGAATAAGGATTTGTATAGATTGTGTCTGGGTTCACCCCAAAGGGAGTAACAGGGTCTCCATGACTCCCAGGCAAAGACTGTAGGTTTCTTTCTTTTTTCTCTTTCTTTCTTTCTTCCTTCCTTCCTTCCTTTCTTTCTTTCCTTCTTTCTTTCTTTCTTCTTTCACAAAAACCTTAAACCCAGTTCACTCAGAACCTCATAGACTGGACCACAATACTTCTCTGCCCAAGCTCTACTTAATGGCTATATTTTGGGCCCTTCTGGCTTAAAGAGAATGTCAATGGTAACTGTTTCTCTTTGGAACAAAGAGGGCCATCTCCTTGACTCATTTCTTAAAGAGGCCTATTCACTGAATGGGCATTACCTTACTCTAAGTGAGTACATGAAAAGGCCTTAGCCTAAAAGGGCCAGGGTCTCCCATTGCATCCTGGGCCATCTCCAGTCATCCTGGTGAATATCTGGCCACTGGTCCCAGATGGCTGTGGAGGAGAAAGTGAGGCTGATGACCTTGCTCAGTCCTCCCTCACTCAAATCAGTCAACTGCAAGTCATGTCATCATTTCCCTGATGTCATGGTTCTCTTCGAAAACAAAGGACAAACACAAGGTATCAGGTATGCCATACATAAGTCCTCACTGTAAAACATGGAGTGTCAAGTATGGGACAAGCCTTATGCCAACCACCACAGAAAATGCATAAATTGCAAAGGAATCACGAACAAATAAAAATATATATAAAACACTGAAATAACCCATTAGACTCCCTTCTAGCTAGTAAAGACATCACATGGTACTGCTAAACGAATATTTTCCATTCACTTTGTACCTAGCACCATCTTAGAAAAGACACAATTATCATGGTGAGATCTAGTTCCCCCCTTTCCATAATGTGAATTTAGTTCTTAAGGTACAATATAGTAATTTTCCTTCTCTAAACTGAAGGCTGATAAATAAAATGTCTTACTGAGAATTGATGACCCAACTCTCAAACTCAGGAACTTTTGAAATCTTTATTACTCTAGAACTTGAGAATTTCAAACCCTAAATTATCCTTAAAGTATTCTCCAAGGCTAGAAAGGTCCATTCTCAGGAATGTAGTCTCTGATCCGTACACAAAAAAAAAGGGGCAACAGAAAGACTGAGGGTCCAGAAACGCCCTCTCAGACTCATCCAAACAGGCATGGATGGTTTACTATGCACTACTCTTACAAATCAACATTTTTCTGCTTCTGGAAAGGTGGAGGGATAAATCCAGAAGACTGCAGATAAATGTTTAACAGCTGGCTATCTGGGGGGAAAATGCACATACAACACACTTACATTTAATCTGCATTAACATTTTCCCCTTCACTTTCTTAAATCTAGACAACCATCAGAACAATAAATCAAGCACTGATTTGAAGAGTTTGACAATTTCTGGGGTGTAAATGCTCACATTGAAAATTTAACAATCTGTTCCAGACCCCTAAGGAACTGGATCCTTCCCATCCTTGGATAAATCACTGCCTCTCTCTCTCTCAATCTCTCTCTCTCAATCTCTCTCTCTTAATCTCTCTCTCTCTCTCTCTCTCTCTCTCTCTCTCTCTCTCTCTCTCTCTCTCTTTCTCTCTCTCTCTCTATCACACACACACACACACACACACACACACACACACACACACATATTTAATGTACTCTGGTCAAATAGTCCAAGGGAAAGAAAACACAAGGAAAAGGGAAAAGAGATGAGCCATTTCACAGCTCACTCTTATAGACAAAATCTGTCCCTCAGATACCAGTCATCATTTCAAAGGCAGCCCTTGCCAGTGAGGACCAATCAGAGGAATTCTTTTTAACTCTCAACAAGAGGATACATTGCCCACCTATCTCCAAGCCTCAGATTAAAAAAAAAAATCCGCTCTCAATGATCTCATCAGGTTTACTCGTCAAGTTCATCAAATAGATTCAAGGGTTCCCCTGTTTACCCCTTTACAGATATGCAGATGATCTGTGGTTTAGTTCATCAGTGGGGATTCCCAGTATGGGAACCCCCTCCATCAATGCAGAGTACAATTCTTCTTCTGGCTTAGCAGATAAATCATAGGGAATTTGCTAAGTCACTCAGAGATTAAGTAACTTGTCTAGAGTCACAAAGTTAATATCTATGGAGAATTATTCTGCATTGCCCCTTTAGATTTAAATATTAACTGAGAATTATGTGGGGGAAAAACCCACCCAGGCAATCTGAAAAACAAGATACCAATAGTTCTTGGACATCACAATTTTATAAATTCTGATAAGAAAAAAAAAAAAACTTCTGAAGTGAGATGATGCAGACCAAATGGAAAAACTAAAATTTCAGCTCTGAAAGGACAGACTGAAGGAATTGGTTAAAAGGAAGAGCATGTACTGGAAGTATTCAGTGCAATGTGTTTGCACAGAGATGCCTTTTTAAAAGAACCATTCTCTTTACAGAATGTTTCCAATCCAAGCTCATATGAATATATTTTTGAACCTTGAAAAGTAAAATCAAAATGTATACAAAACAGTAGCGAGCACTTTCTAAAAGAATCAGAACACAAATTTAGCCAGTTGGTGCTTACAAATAACAGACTATGAAAACACAAATAGAGGCACACTAAAAACAACTTTGGGCTCCTTTGGAGAACTTGCTAAACATAATGAATAATTAAAGAAATAATTTCAAATGATTAATTAATCTTCAACTTCACCTTCTCTAAAACGAAATGTCTCCAGTTTTAGAGGCCTGGCTGGTTGGTACAGAAGGAATTTAGTTAGCATTTTAAGCTGTCAGTGCAAATATCTTTTCAAGAGACACATATGATCATTTTTAATTCAAGGAGCCAATTCAGCGTTTATAAAAGGTAACAAAATCCATCAACATGCCCGGCCATTTCTCTTTTTGCATTAATAAGACTGTGGTTCATAATTTAATTCGAAAATGTATAATTCCAGTGTTTAGATTAATAATAATTATGAATATATTAATATATAAATTTATTTATCACTCTGCTGGAAAATAACAGCAGGGAAACTTTGTCTGTCTTCAAAATTTCAAGAGCAGTGAAAATTATACAGCAAAATTATATCTTAGAAGCTCGTCCTTGGAGATTTCTTCCATTTGGCCCGGGACCAGTTAGTTCAGTTGGCTCATGTTGGTGTTAATGAGACTGAGGTTGAAGGTTCCATCCTGGTTAATTTCCTAAGGATGAAAGCTTTGTTCTCCACCCTCTAACCCAGATAGTTTTGTAATCATTGCAAACCATTGTTTAAAAGGAGGCCCCAGGGAAAAAGTATGGTATCTCAGCACCACCAGGGAAAATAAATAAATAATAAATGAAAAAGACTCAAAACACACATCTCAGTGAAAATGGGTCAGTAACAATAACTTCCTAAGAAAATTTTATACTTTTTCTTATTTTTAAATCCTACCTCCCCCCATAATTGCCAACTATTTTGAACTATTCCTGAGAGTTGGGCAGTCCAAGTTGATGGGTGGAAGATTCAGCATGAACCAACAAATATTTATGACAAAACTTGTGTTATTAAATAAAGTGGTCCGAGGCTTAGAGTTGGAAGGAGTCTTAGTGGTTCTTGAGTCCTACACCCTCATTTAAAGAAACAGAAATGAATTGAGTCCAGGAGACTTTAAATGATTTGCTGAGGGTCTTGCAGGTAAGCAAGATAACAGATTAAAAATGCAAAGGGATCCTCATTCCTGAAGCCCCCATTCTCCTGCTCTTTTCACCCTTTCCAGGGACTAGGGCAGAGTATCAGAAATGATGCTCAGAACCCACACAGTTATAAGAACATCTACAAACATTCATTTAACTCTGTTATTCTAAATATGAGATCTCTGTTAAACAACTATTGAGTCGGTCCATTATGGAAGGAGCTAAGCCAATCCATATAGATGCCATGGCTGTAAATGAAGCCAAAAGACTTAAATAACATAACACACGTGGGGAGGGATGGCTCACATCCAGTTCTCAGAGAGGCAGATAAAGGGAGTTGTTGAGGTTGGGTTTATTGCACACCCAAGAACGATTAGAGGATCGTTTTGTGGGATACTTGGTCATTTCACCGGGCAGATATTTGCTCATGATGAGCAGGCAAGGGAACCACCATGAAGATTGTAATTTATGAGCCAATATCTGTTGTAAAGGATAGAGCAGAGCGATTTTTAAAAGAATGTAATGAGATGCTTCAAACCAGAAACACATTACTCAAAGTCTAATACACCGAAGGCATTACAGTGCCCCATAGGCAATGAGGAGGACACAGTCCCTTCCCTTGAGAAGCCTACCTTCTCCCGGGGGTGGCGCGGGAGAGGACTAGGTTAAGTTCAATGTATGATTGAAATTGCATCTATTTATTAGGTGCTTAGTATGTTTCAAGCACTGTGCTGAGAGCTGGGGATGCAAATAAAAATCAATGAACATTTACTAAACACCTACAATGTTCCAGGCGCTGTGCTAAGAGCTTTACAATCATTATCTCATTTAATCCCGGGGAAGTAGACGCTATTATTATCCCCATTTCACAGGTGAGGAAATTGAAGCAAACAGAGGTTAAGTGATTTTCTTCAGCTAATAAGTACTGAGGTCATATTTGAACTCAGGTCCTTCCTGACTCCAGTCCAGTGCTCTATCCACTGCACCAACTAGATGGAGCTTCTCACACAATATCTGTTCTCGAGGAGCTTATGTTATAACAGCTTATACAATACACATAATGAAGTGCTGGCCAAAGAGGGGTACTTTGGTCTTGAAAGTTTCAGGGGTGGTGACTGACGCATCCCATACAGGAATGTTGGTGTAATTCAGTGATCATGGCTCATGGTTCAAAAACTGGAGGAGGTTAGGGGAAGGGAAGAAAGGATAAGAGACGGCAAAATGGTGAGCAAGGAAGTTTCAGAGGAAGTGACTGGAGGAGGTAGTGAAGTGAAGCCAGGCTGGAGATTTCATGAAATAGTGTTCTGGAAGAGGGCAGTCACCAATCTGGAGTGCAGAGTCTTAGACCTTTGTCTGAAAATAAATTTTATTAAAAATTTGGCTTAACTATCTACACAAGAAAAGCCAAGTGGATGAAAAATGATTATTGTTCATACTAGGTTGTGCAGTTGGCTGGAGAAACTATAATGCTCATCATCATATTAGAGGCAGCTGAGTGACTTAGTGCATAATGTTGCACCTAAAATCAAAAAGGCCTGAATTGAAATCCACTCTCAAGTTCTAAAGGACTGGTCTTACATTCACAGAGACCTGAAGTCCTGATTCATACTGGCTGTGTGACCATTTCAGTCTTTCAAGCTCCTCTCTAAATTTCCCTCCCCCTAACCCCAGCACTCTAAAAACTGGTACATATAAATTGATCAGTGGGGAGATTTTCTACTCCATGTAATTCCCCACAAAAAAGAAGAATCACAGATCCTCTTCCTCTTTTCTCAAAAACAATGTCAGATTACCTTACATCAAGCCTAAATATGTGTCTTTGCAACTTTCATTCATTGATCCTAGTTCTTCTCTCTAGGAATAATCATCTGAATTTTTTATAATAAAACATTATATTAATTTTTTAATGTGGGAAAAAATTCCTGAAACTTTTTAGTACTCTTCCTACTAATGGACCAATCTATTGCATTCAATAAATTAATCAATAGGCCATTACTGAGTTTGAACTATTTCAAGTATGATGCTAGATACTCTAATGGTACAAAGTAAATTATAAGACATGGCCCTCACCCTTAAGAAGTTGGGTAGAAAAACATATATATGTATATGTATATATTTATGTATATATAATATATATATCATAAAAGTCAAAGGATAATTGTGTTATAATATTTGGCAAAGCCTAAAACTGTAATAGGAGTTCAGAGAAGAAAAAGAAAAATACATCATGAAGAACTGAACGTGGAGTCAGGGTGAGGGGTGGGGAAAAAAAAGCTATGTAAGACTCAAGTTTCTTCATCTGTAAAATGAGGCTATTGAACAATCAGAACTCTGAAGTTCATTTCAAGTCCTATAATCTTAAATGTGGACTGAAGTAGTCAGAGAAGGCTTCAGGGAAAAGCTGAGATGCGTATTGAGCTATGAGGAATCTAAAAAGATGTTGGTACTATTGGATTGAGAGGAGTCCTATTTGTTGTTAGGGTGGGGATTCTGAGTTTGCATAAACTACTAAGTACAGACTAGAAACCTTGACCAGTCCTTGCCTTCAGTCATCCAGGGCTTTTGGCAGGCCACCAACCTCCAAAGGTATAAGTACATTAAGAGGCAGGAGAAGGCCGCCTCATAGTGGGAGGTATACATTTTTGAAAACAAGGAGAGTGCCATGAGTCATTATAGGCCCTAGAGGAAGGTGGCAGACTGGATAAACTATGGGAAGTGTCGGTGGCAAGATAGAGTGTTTTCCCTGAATACTAGAGGAGATCCTGAAGGGTATTCTGAGGTGACATAACTCCAAGTAGAAAATTTTCACTGGCAAAGTTTTGGGTCCCACTGGCTACCAGGAAACACGGCTGCAAACCCGACTCACTTCAGGATTCTGATTTAGTGAGGCATGTACAAATAGATCGGATGGGTTATTTTTTTTTTCTTTTTACCAGATGTTATGAGAGTTAAGAAAATGATTTCCACGTGTGGAACTGGTTCCTAACAGCATTTTCCAGAGGTGGCTTAGAAGTCGATTGTTCTTTTTCCCCTCCTCTTGCCAACAATAGTATTAAATGACTACTTAATTGCATCCTCAAGTTCTCCTTTGCACAACTGGATTTCCAACAACGTATATCCTCCTTTAAGCTAAAAAAAATGCTCTAGGCAACAAACTCTCAATTTTCCATTAAAACATATGAAAGGGAGAGCAGCAGTGTGGATAGGAAACTGGCCTCAGAGTCAGGAAGACCTTAGTTCACCTACAAGTGACTGATCCAGAAAATGAGATGAGCTTTTCTGCCAGGACCAAGCAGCAATTCTCTCATTGTTGACCCACCTCTGACACATACTGGCCGGGTCACTCTGGGCAAATCACCGCTCAGTCCAGGAGGAACTCTAAGTCTGTAAATTGCTCAGTAGATGCCAATCAGCATTGATAAAGAGATTATTTCCTAGTAGTTCCCTAGGAACTTGTGAAATCACCAGCCCCTGGCTACATCAGCAACTAGAATGATAATTTCAACCTGGAAAGATGATTAGCATTTGGACAGGCAGGGATGGAGCAAGGAAGCAGGGCATCCCAGAGGGTGGGAAAAAGAAAAACAGAGAACAAAGGCATAGAGGCAGCAATGGGCATGGAACATTCCTGGGACAGTTTGGTGAACCTTTAGTGTTGTGGAAGGTGTAATTTGGGGAATAATAGGAAGGAGTGAAAAATATTGTTGAAAAAGAAAGGTAAAATCAGATTAGACTCACAGCAGTGGAGGATCCACAGCCTTGAGGTCTTCAAGGTCCTGAAGTACAGTCTTTTGACTGAGTGCAAGTTTTACAGAACAAATCCTTTTATTAAGGGGATGTGTTCTGTGAAGTTTGTATTCAGTCAAAGGGCCGCACATGAGGACCTAGAGGGTCCTCACATGTGGCCTCAAGGCCGCAGGTTACCCAACCCTGGATAAGAAAATTAAAGAATAATAGATTTTGAAAGTTGGAAGGGACCTCAGTCACCTTCTATGAAGGCTACATATGAAAAAATTCCACATATGAATGTCTACACAGGAAAGAAATTTCAAAATAATATCCAGTTGGGGGTGGGGGCCACATTGCCTCCTAAGGCAGTCCATTCCATTTTGGGTTAGCTCTAATTGAAAGGAGATTTTTCTTGGCATCAAACCTGCTTTTGTCACTTTATAACTTCCTTTATTACTCCCAGTTCTTTCCTCTGAGGCCAAACAGAACAAATGTAAGCCTTGGAAGTACTTGAGGACAGCTGTCATGTAACCCCTGAGTCTTCTCCAGGGTAAATATTCCTAACTCCTTCAACCATACATGCCATAACATAGACTAGAGACTCATTGCCATACTTGTCTCTCTCCTTTGGATGCTCTTTGGCCAATCAGCGTCCTTAATCTGTAGCACCCATAACTGACTGCAGTACCCTAAATGAGATCAATCCTCATTGGATCCATCCTCCATTGTGATTATCGCCTCCCTATTCCTAGAAGTAAGTGATGCTGCTCTTAGCGCAGTCCTCGATTGCGTTTGTCTTTTTGGTTGTCCCGTCACCCTGCTGAGTCAGTTTGAGCTTTCAGTCTGCTAAAACAAGAACAAAAGCAAAAAACCAACCTCACATCTTTTTTCAAAACAATTGTTGTCTAACCGAGACTCCCCTATCTTGTACTTTTGAAGCTGATTATTTGTACCCTACTGAATTTTATCTTATTAGATTCAGCCCAGTGCACTAGCCTGTCAAAAATCTTTTTGGATCCCGACTTTATTATTCAGTGTCTTCGCTTTGTGTCATCTGCAAATTTGATGAGCATGCCATCTATGCTTTTATGCAAGTCATTGATTAAAATGTTAAGCAACATAAAGCCAAGTTCAATTCCCTAACATGCTCCACTAGAGACCTCCTGCCATATTGACAATGAAGCATTAAAAACTACTCTTTTAGTCCAGCCATCTAACCAGTCTAGAATCTGTCTAATTATACTATCATCTAGTCTACCTTGCTATATCTTTTCCCAAAAAATAATATGAGATACTTTATCAGAGGCAGCTAGGTGGCACAGAGGATAGAGCACTGGGTTTGGAATCAGGAAGACTCATCTTCGTGAATTCAAATCTAGCCTCAGACACTTAGTAGCTGTGTGACCCTGGGCAAGTCACTTAATCTCGTTTGCCTCAGTTTCTTCATTTGTAAAATGAGCTAGAGAATGAAATGGAAAACC
>CM053624.1:112492286-112565845 GCA_028646595.1 Phalanger gymnotis
TTAGCTTCCATTTGCTCCATTCTAATTTTTATGGAATTATTTTCTTCAGTGAGTTTTTGAATCTCCTTTTCCACTTGGACAATTCTGCTTTTTAAGGCATTCTTCTCCTCATTGGTTTTTTGGATCTCTTTTGCCATTTGGGTTAGTCTATTTTTAAGGTGTTATTTTCTTCAGCATTTTTTAGGTTTCCTTTAGCAAGTTGTTAACTCATTTTTCATGATTTTCTTGCATTGCTACCATTTCTCTTCCCAATTTTTCCTCTACTTCCCTTACTTGATTTTCAAAATCCTTTTTGAGCTCTTCCATGCCCTGTGACCAATTCATATTTTTCGTGGAGGCTTTGGACGTAGGAGCTTTGACTTTGTTGTCTTCTTCTGTTTGTGTGTTTTGATCTTCTTTGTCACCAAAGTAAGATTCTATAGTCTGATTTTTTACACTGTTTGCTCATTTTCCCAACCAATTACTTGACTTTTTAACTCTTTGTTAAGGTATGACTCTGCTTCTGGTGTGGAGGGTGTACTGTCTCAAGCTTCAGGGGTTTTGTGCAGCTATTTTCAGAGATACTTCTAGGGACCTGTACATTTTCAGTTCTTCCAAGGTGGTATAAGCAAAGGAGAGATGCGCTCTTTCCTGTGCTCTGGTCTGTGGGTGACTACAAGCACTCTTTTCTGCCTTGGAACTGTGAGGAGGATTTCTTTTCCACCACTGCCACAAGCTCTGACAGGTCAGCGCTCCTCCTCACTCTAGGACTACCACCCAGGACTGTGACCCAGATCCAAGCAGGACAAAGCAAGAGAATCCTGCCTCAGTATCAGCAAAGAGATCCCTGCAATCTCCCTCCTATCAGCTGCTCCTCCATCTGGGGGCCAATAGCTCCAGAAGAAGCTGCTGCTGCTGCCATCGCTGCCTCCACCACCACTTCTGCCACTCTGAAGCTGAGGCTGGACCATGCTCCTCTCTCACCCAGGTCAGGCAGACCTTTCCTACTGACCTTCTAAGTTGCCTTTGGCGTTTGTGGGTTGAGAAGTCTGGAAACCACCACAGCCACCAGTGATTCAGTCTCCTGCAGCCTGCTCTAGGTTTTGAGAGGGGGCCCAGTCTGTGCCAGTGTTGCCCAATCAGGACTGTACTCCACTCCCAGCCTGGTGCAATAGACCTTTCCTCTCAACCTTCCAGGTTGTCTTGGGCTAGAAATTTGTTTCACTCCATCATTTTGTAGGTTCTGCTGCTCTAGAATTTGTTTAGAGTCATTTTTACAGGTATTTGGAAGGGTTTGGGGGCGAGCTCAAGCAAGTCCCTGCTTTTACTCCACCATCTTGGCTCCACCCCTCACATTCCTTCTTGTTCATGTCCATTGCCTAGTGTTTTTTCAGGGCACATTTAAAGACTTACTCTATGTCATTTTCATACGTCAGAGGGAGAAGTCATCATCTCCCTTAGGGTCTCGAGCTGAAAAAACACAAACTTGTAAATAAACTTTTTCATCATAGGTCAGGCACCTGAAGTCATTGGACCTCAGCTGGTCAATCAACAAGTATTTATTAAGTGGCAGGCACTGTGCTAAGAGCTAGGGACACGAATTCTTCAGACTTCTGCCTCCAAAGTGATTGATTCAGTGTCTGCAATGAGCTTTTTGGGTCATACCAAGCACTCATCCTCTTAGCATTACCCCTCTCAATACAGAGTTCACAACAACCAGCCCAATGAATTGTTTCTAAGAGATGGTCAAGCCTTGCCAGCACATGCAGAAGATTCAATAGAAGCTGCTAACTCAACACCTGCCATGGAGTAGTTTGAAAAAGAGAAACAACCCCAAGCACTTATGAAATGTTTTTTTAAAAAAAGGCATGTAAACTCCTAGAAGGCAGGAACAGCTTTATTTCTGTCTTTGGATCTTCACACAATGTCTGGCATACAGTAGTCATTTATTAAATGCTTGTTGACTGAAGATACAAACAGATTGTTCAGAAGAAGCAATAAGAGAAATCAAAATTATGAATGCCATCAGCAAACATCAGAAAAGTTCTAAGACAACCTGGACTTACTTAAGGGAGGAGAAAAGTTAGATTCACTAAGTATGAAGGTATTCCACAAGTATTTATTAAGTGACTCATACATAAGGCAGTAGTGATATAAAGATGAGGAGGAAAATAGACCCTGCCATCAAGAAGCTTACAATTTACTGGAGGCTACAACAGATAGATAAATAAATAAATAAAATTTTAAATACATAAAGTGTATACAAAGTCTTTTTTTTGAGGTCTTGTATAGGATATGGCACATAAGTAAGTCTTTGAAGATAACTAGGAATTCTATGAACTGACCGTGAAGAAGGAGTGCATTCCAGATATGAAGGACCACTTGGGTAAAAGGACAGAGGTGAGAGATGAAATGTCATGTATAGGGCTAGCTGGCCACTTTGACTAGAATGGGGAGCAGAGCAGCAGAATGGAAGTAATATGAAGCAAGCCTGGAAAGGTGATTTGAAGCCATATTGTATTGGAAGGCTTTAAAATACAGACTAAAGGTTTTATATTTTATTCTTGAGGCAATAGAGAATCATTAAAGTTTTTTTCATTGTTGTTTGCACTGTGAGTGACACAGATCTATATTATAAGAATAGCAATTCGACAGCCATGTGGTAGATGGAGTAGAGAGAGGAGAGACTGGACTCAGGAAGACCGATTCAGAAGCTATTGTAAGAGTAGATGAGAAGCAATGAAGGCCCAAACTGGGGTATAGACAGTATAAGCAAAAACAAACAAAAAAATGGATGAATGCAAAAGATGTAGGATTGGCAAGAGTCAGCAACTGATTGGCTAAGAGAGTTAAGAGAAAATGAAGCGTTAATCATGGTTTTCTCTTAGAAAACCTGGGTGACCGTAAGGTTGGAAGAGTTATCAAAATAAATGAGAAAATTTGGAGTAGAGCTGAAAATACAACAAGCTCCGTTTTGGATATGTCAAGTTTGAGGACATCTAGTTTGAAATATCAAATGGGTAGTTAAGTCTGTTAGGTAGTACAGAAGATAGAACTCTGGGCCTAGAGTGAGGAAGACCTGAGTTCAAATCCAGCCTCAACATTTGCTAACTGTATAACCTTATCTGCTCTTTGCTTTAGTATCTTCAGTTGTAAAATAGGGATAATAACAGCATCTACCTCTCAGGGTTGTTGTGAGGAACAAATGAGATATTTGTACAGTCTCTGGCACACAGTTGGTGCTATATAAATGGTTTTTCCTTTCTCTTCCCTGATATGAGAGTCATCGGCATAGAGGTGCTGATTGAGCCTGTGGGAGCTAATGAGATTACCAAAAGAGAGAATGTCAAGGGAGAAGGAAGAAGCTAATGCCCAGTGGAGAGAGATAGGATCCAGGGAACTGGTGGGAAGAAAAGGCCTAAGTGAAACACTCAAGCTACAATGATATGGCCAGTTCCCAAACCACAAAAAATCATAGGTGGGAACCCAAGAAGGCAGGGAAGAAAGGGTCTGTCTAATAAGAGGCCTAGAAAACAGGGAGAGAAAAAAATTGAGGAATAAAACCTGCTACGTGCCGTATTTTTATAGAGATGAAGGAGATGGCACAAACAAATGAACTGTCAAACGTAGCCCCTTTTTAAATCGATACCTTTGAGAGCTTCTTCTGTCAAAGTGACTTCCTGATATGCTCTCCCTACCTCATTGAACCCTTTCTTGTAACAAAAACAATCAAACAAAATTAACCAGCAAAGCAACGCACTTTGGGAGAGCACGTGCAACGTTTGTCAGGTGTAGTCTCCCACTTGTCTATCAATAGGAGGGATTCTCCGCAATCAAGACCAGATCAAACCAAGGTTTTCTTTTGGCGATTGTGCAACAGAGGGAATAGATCTGCAAAAAAGATCAGTTATTTCACAGAGTAAAGAAAGCATTAGGTTCCCTACAACCACCTGGACTCATGGACTACTTTAGGAACCGTCTCAGTATGTTTATCTATATGTTAACCTTATGAAAATTAGTCAAAAACATGGAAATTTTCTATGCTACAGGTACTGCTGAAATAAAGGATGAACTAAGAAATGATTAATTTCCCCCCAAAGTCGTAATGATAACATTAATTAGGATAAATCTATTTGACATTAAATAAGCATTACAAGTGCTTCTCCATGAGCTACATTGTAATTCAACATTAATTGACCAGGTCATTAATTTAAGGTAGCACCGGCAGTATATTCTTATTCCCTAGTCTGAGTCATGGGTAATCAGTCTTTATGGCCTCTACAAAACACAGTGGGTTCTGTGGAGTCCATTCACCATCTGGAACGGAAGAACAGACATTTTAGAGTTCATTCCCTTACCGTGGGGCTTATTTTTTTAAAGGGGCCTCTCCCAGGTCCCTAAACTTTAACCACGGACAAGGCATAAAGTCTTTTACATGTAAAAATGCACTACTTGTAATTTTTTCACTCTCAGTAAGCCCAGACTCAAATGCCCTCAACATGAGGTACAAGAGTCTAAGGTTCAAAAAAAGTTGCTGATGCACACAAGTATCCTAGACCCTACCTTAAGAAACAAACAAGTAAGTCAGCTTTGTGCCCCTGCGAATACCTTAGCATGGCACTATGAGAAGGAAATGCTTATTCCTTTCACAGCACGGCTGGCTTTTTGTCGCCTTGAGATCATAGCATCACAGTTTATTATCAAGCTGGAAGAAACCTTAGACACCATCAAGTCGAACCTTCTTTTGTTTTTACAGGTGAGGAAAGGGAGGCTGAGAGAAGTCATATGATTTCTCCAGAGTCACATAGTTAAAGGATCTGAGGCAGAAGTCTAAGCCAGGTCTTGTGGGCTCTGAGGTCATCACTCTAGACATTACAAGATGCTACCCTTTGATAATGGTGAAATTCTGACAAATCTTCACTTAAAAGGTTATGGATTATAATGATTATAGTGTTCTAGACTTGGAGTCAGCTAGATCTGAATTCAAATACTTTCCAGCTTTGTGACCCTGGGTAAATCACTTAACTGCTGTCTGCCTCAGTTTACTCATCTGTAAAATAGGAATGATACTAGCACTTAACCTCACAGGGTTGTTGTGAAGATCAAATGAGGTAATGTGAAATGCTTAAAGAGGTATGTAAATTTTACCTATTATTAAGTAGAGGAATATTGGGGAAAGCTGTTAATTAGTGCCTGTTTTATAGTTTTTGAATGAGTCCACTCCCTTTCACTAGTGAATGACAAGGAGGCAGATTGAGCCGCTCATCTTTGGAACTCCACTCTGGTGCTGAATCCCATAAATCATGAGTATAAACTCAACCCACTACGTACAGCTGATCCCAGACCATGTTTCACGTCTTACTCATCCCCTTCACTAGGAAACCGGTGCTCACTCAGGCATCTTGCTGGTCTGCCTTCTGTACTCCCTCCCATTCATTTTTCACCTGTTGCTCTAGAAACGGTAGTCCAATCAATACCATCATTGCTTCTGCAAAGACTGACAATTGACTGTTCCGCTCACAATCCCTGCCTCCCCAGACCAAAACCCCCACTCTGTGATTAAAGGATAGAGTGGAGAGCTCCTCCCCAAACTTCCATTCCTTCATATCTCACCAGGCTGCACTGTTTTGGATTTCCCTATCATGACTGCCCCCACTCTACAAACTCTTCCAGGTAGTTCCCCTTCCCATCCCTTCTTCCCTTTTTAGCTTTCTGTCGTGTGTTGTCTTCCTCCATTAGTTTATAAACTCTTTGAGGATAGGGACTTACTGTCTCTTTTGTATTTCTATCCCCAGCTTAGCATAGTCAAGTCTGAGTTACATTACCTACTCATATACTAGGCTTTTGATGCCTTAGTTGAGAAAGAAGCTACATCAATAGTCAAGCTTTTGTCCCCTGGACCAATTAATTCTCAAATTGCTGCTTTTGGGGGGGAACAGGATTGGCTTATGTGGCAGGGGCTTTCCAGTCTTGGTTGATAGAGGGAAGAGAAGAGGTAAAGAGAACAATTAGAAGGGTTTCATGGTGAGGCAGGACCAAGATGGTGGAGTAGAGGGAGCATTTTAGCCAACAACTTTAAAATAAAGCATCAATTTGAATTCTGGAGTGGCACAGCCAACGAAAGGTCAGGGTGAGACATTTTTCCGGCCTAAGATAATATACAAAGTCAGAAGAAAAGGCTTGTAACTCTGGGGTGGGGGCCGGCAGGGAGTGCAGTGGGGCAGCAACACCAGCTACGGGCCTTGGAGACACCTAGAGTGATAACTGCAGCAGCAGTAGTAACAAGTATGAGACCTCTCACAGCCCAGATGCAGTAAGGAGATTGGACACCTGGTCAGGAAGAGATGGCAGGGGACCTCTGTGCAGGCACTGACCAAGTGTCATTTGGCAACTCCATTGCCCATTACCTAGTTCCAGTGTGGAGAGCAGGGCCCTAGTTCTAGGGCAAAGAGGAGAGCTAGCATTAGCACCTGAGGTTGAAAGGGAGCAGGTGCCCTACTTCCACAATCTCAGTTCCAGGATGGAGATGAGCATTTAAGGTCACAAGGAAGTGAAGGCCACAGTTCCTGTTTGCAGTTCTAAGGTGGACAGGACGTGTGATCCCGAGAGTTAGGGGCCCTTCCTGGTTGAGGAGCAGAGCTCACACTAGGAAATTCATGACCACACCTCTCCCTCTAGATCACATCACTTTGAAAGCACCAAAAATTTACAGACCCCCAGAACTAGCTGTGAAAACAGCAAGGCAAAAAAGCCTTAGGTTGCAACAGTGACCACCCCCAACCACCCAGGTGAACAGAGGCCAACTCTAACGTAATGTTCAGAATCAAGAAATAGGTTGAGAAAATGAGCAAAAAACAACAAGAAAAAGAACCCAACAATAAAAACACTTCCTTAAAAATTAGCACCCAAGGATAGTAAGAGTGATGAACACCTGGGCAGAAAGAAGCATGGGGGACTCCTGTATTAGTAGTAGGACCAGGAACAGGTGTCATCTGGCAGCTGTTACCCCATTATCTACTTCTGGGTCACAGTGCTCATCAATTGGGAATAGCTGAACAAGTTGTAGTGTATGGTTGTGATAGAATACTATTGTCTTATAAGAAATGATAAAGGGGGCAGTTTCAGAAAAACCTAAGAAAACTTATATGAACTGATACAAAGTGATGGGTGCAGAACCAGGAAAACAAGTTATATTGAAACAAAAATATTGTAAAGATAATCAGCTGTGAATGATTTAGTAACTGATCTATACAATGACCTACCACAGTTTCAAAGGATTCGTGATGAACAAATGCTATCCACCAGTAGTAACAAGTAACAATTCAACAGAACTGATGGACTCAGAGTACAGATTGGGGTATGGTTTGTTTTTCCTCTGTTTTTCTTACCCCATGCCCCTTTTCAGAATCTGGCTAATATGGAAATTTGTTTTGCATGATTTCATATGTGTAATGGACTTTTTTTATTTCGTATCTTCTCAATGGGTAGGATGTGTAGGTTAGAATCTAGAACTGAAAAAATCGAATTAAAAAAGACAATAAAAAACAAAAGACTGGTGGAAGAATATAGGCAACATTGCCTAATAAAACAACAAAAGGAATTGGAAGGAACAACAAGTTTAAAGAAAATTGGTGACAGACTCAATTGAACAGTCATCCAGAGAACACTTAAGCATGAAACTGGAAGACAACGAATAGATGAAAGACAGAAAAAAAAATCTGTAAGGATTTTCCTAACAAAGTCATGTTAGTATCAAGGAGAATAGAGCAAGAACATTTGGATTTACTTTACGATAATATTTAAAATCCAACATTTTATCCAGAAGAGCTAAATGCCACCTTAAAGGCCCTCCACCATCAAAGTATCTTGCCTGAATGACAAAATTATATGAGAATTCATGAAAGATGGGACAAAAGAAATAACCTTGTTTGAAGCCCTTTAATAATTAATATCAAATGAGCCTCCTCATATGAGAGACAAATGTTCCCTAAAGAGGTCTGTCAAGGTCACGAAGGAGATACAGCACAGAGTCGAGTTGAAGAGGGATCCAATAAATTGTGAGGACCTTCAGATATTCCCATCATAAACGCTATTGTGTTCACTGTATCAAACCATAACAGCATTACAAAGCCTGCATAGCCTCTCAAAAGTCTGGTTTAACAATATATGCAAGAAAAATTAAATGAATGAAGAATGACTATTTTTCAATCTAGACTATGTAGTTGCAGAGATAAACTATAGAGTTCTTCCATCAGCATCTCTGTCTTAGAAAGACACAGCAAAAGACTAGTGGGGAACAGGATTTAAAAGAAGATTGGGCTAAATAACTTGAGAATTCCCTGTTGTGTTAAGTCTTACTCTTTCTCTTTTAGTTTCAAAAAAATTGTGCTTTTTATTCTGAAACACCAAAAAGAGCATATCCACATACACAGCAGAACACAAGCAAAGACTGTATTTGAAGAATTTTTATTTCAAATCACTTGCATTTTTAAAAATGTACATAACAAATGCAGCACATTACTTTCAAAACCGTCCTGCTTGTCTGTGATTCCATCTGAACTTTCTTATGTTCTCTTCCACATATGCTTTACTAAAAATGTTTCAATGGCTCTTACCACCCCGCCCCTCATCATTATTACTAACTTCTCCCCAAACTCCCTTTCCGTTAAAAAAAAAGAAAAGAAAAAAGTCCCATGTAACGAATATAGTCAAGCAAAATGAATCCACACAATGGCCATGTTCTAATCATGCTCCACTAGAGGTCAATTTTACAACATCCACCAACAGATGAATTTGCTTAGTCATTATATGGAAGCTGAAAATCATCATTTCTAAAACTGTTTTCTCCTCAAAGCTGTCATAAAATTTGATTATGTATAATGATGTGGCAACATTCCAGTTGACTATATGTAGACATCAATTACTTTGAACATTTTATCAAAACAACTATCTGCTGGCATAACTGTAAAATAAACATTGGCATAGATTGGAGAATAGAGAGAAAAACCGCCCTGTTCTTGGTGTTATTTTCCTGTAACAGTGTTGGTAACTTTTCTAAGATTCAGAAAACCTTTACCAAATTGAGCACTTGTAGAGCATTTTAAAGTACAATACAAGCAGGTTCTTTGCTGAGGCGTGGAGTACTAATTAAGGGGGTTTAACTAAGTTTTATAAATAACTCGAGGGGATAAGTCAATTTCCAAACTGTTAAGGCAAACACTGGATCTCTAGGTATGACAGCAATTAAACAAAAGGCTTTTCTGAGGGCACAGAAGGGGATAGCTTCCCTTTTCTACTATCTTGCTAGGTTGTTTTCCAGGGTCTAGAAGCTGTGGCAACTCTGTTGTTAAAGGTAATATTATTATTACTGCTACTATTAATATTGATTATATATATACTGTACTTTATGGTTTAACAAGTACTCATCTACGAATCACTGCGGGAGGCGGATAGTTCAAGTATCAGCCTCCTTTTAGGGAAGAGGAATAATAACATTTGGAGCTAGAAGGTACTCGAGAGGTGATCTAGCTCAATTCCTTCCTTTTACAAGGGAGGATAACTTAGAGATTAAAGGACTTAAGTTCACAAAGGCGCAAGTGGCAGGTCCAGGATTTGAACCACATGTCTGGCCTTTCTTTTACCGTATGTTTTCTGAAGCTCTGAGAGGTTAAGTCGCTGGCCAGTAAATGCCAGGCAGAGATGGGATATTAAAAAGAACTACCTGTCAGACCCAGGATTATGGCTCCCTAGTAGGTGGAAGAAGAGAGGAGAGAGGTGATTCCTTCTTATCTGGGTTTCTAGAGCATTTGGGGAGGGGGGGGAAGCCTGTGTCAATCTGGTGGGGACATATCTCAATATCTGCAATATGAAAAGCTACCATCTACCATCTATTTCTTCCTAACACTTTGATTTCTTCCTGTTGAGTTGGAAGAGGTACGGCTAGAGGAGACAAAACCAAGATGGGAGAGGGAAAGGAAGCAATGTAGTTGAGCTCTTCTCCACAAACTGTCCCTAATATACCTAGAAAATGCACCAGACTGAATCCTAGTGGAGAAAAACAGAAAAGGTAATAGTGAGACCTTTGTCTAGCCCAGGTATCTGGGAAGCCTGGGTCAAGCCAGGAGCATGTTGAACAGAGTTACTTCTGTGCCCAGGGAGAGACTGTAGGTAAGAGGAGTTCCCAGACCCATAACGGGGCACCATCAGACCCACACTGGGTTACTGAGATGGAAACAGGTGCCTTCTGCCAAGTTTTGTCCCCCACTACCATGTTCCTGTTGGCAGATCCTGGGCAGAGTGAGGTGACCTACCCATTCAAAGTGGCATTCCTTTGTAGGGAGGAGATGCTGGGCAGTGTACTGAGAAAGGAGGAGGTTCAGTAGCAGTAACCACAGCAGCAGCAGCAGCACCCCCCTGTGGCTCAGACCTCAGGTGCATAGCAGGGCCTCACTTCCAGCCTGCAGAGAAATAACAAGGGCAGAAATCCCAGGCCAAAGGGCAGCCTACAATTCTGCCATTATAAGACAAAGAAAGTTGGGTGATAGGGGCTGAGTCCCACAGCAGTGCATTCTTGTTCAGAAACTCAGGTCAGGAACTTGAGAGCTCAGACTAAGGAGGGAGCATTTGGGCTTTGCACTCAATCACCCGCTTTGAGAGCGCTCAAAGCTTGCAGGGCCACAGCCTGTCCCTAAGATCCCTGTATCATACAGCACTCAGTACCCCAAGAAAGAAGCAGTGGGACCAGCCTAGACCTTCCCTCCAGAAGTGCCACAAAGCTTGAAGAATGGGCAAAGAAAAAAAAAGAACTCCACTATAATGAGGTACTATAGTGGCAGATACTCAAGTCACAAGCACAGAAAAGAATGATAGATAGATAGATATAGATATTGCCTCAGAGAAAAACACAGCTTGAGTAGAAACTCAGCTAAAATTCCTGTAGGCAAGAGTTAAAATGTTTTTTTTTTTTTTTTATAAATGGAATGAGTACTTGAGGAAAAAATTGGAAAAGAAATGAAAAAGAATTGGAAGAAAGAATTGGAAAGGGTATTAACAACTGGGCACAAGAGGTACAAAATCTTGTCCAAGAAACAAATTAACTAAAAATCATAATGGACCAAATAGAAGCCAATGACTCTGTAAGCCAATAAGAAATATTAAAACAAAGTCAAAAGGCTGAAAAAAATGGAAGAAAATGTGAGATACCTCTGTTAGGTTATTAAGGTGGGACTTTTTTGCTGTTCTCTTTTGGAATGCCTTTAATGAGTCTTGCCTTTGTTTGAATGAGACAGGTAAAGTGGAACCCTTTTGTCTTTTGTTTTGGAGTGCTTCCCAGCACTGGGGTAATCAAGTACCTTTGATGAGTCTTGGCTTTCAAATGTAATAGCAAGCAAAGTGGACTTTTTGTCTTTGTTTTGGAGTGCTTCTCAGCACTAAGGAATCTTTGATTGAATAGGGGTTTTCTGATGACCTGCTTAAGTCAAGGGAAGGCCTAGTTCACATGGGTTTGAATCACAGGGTAATTGTAATGCCTCTGACCCTGAAGAAGTGTATATATACTTAGAGGTTAGTCTTTTGTCTTGGGGGGGGGCACACTCATTAAAAGTGTTGGTGACAAGACTCTGGGTAGCCGTTGAAGCAGCCTCCCCCTACCCCCACCTTTAAAAAACCCAGATGTTGCTTCTCTCTCTGGTAACTATGCACGTATTGCTATGGATAGTGATTTGCGTCACTTGCTCTGTTTATATATTTTCTGCTTGTAATTTCTGTTTGTATTCTCTTTAAAGTTCAAGGTGCTGGCTTTTCCCCTTAAACTAACTGAGTGGTATATGTATATTTAAAGTAAGATTGTTAATTCCTTTAAGTTGCTTTCCTTAGAAAAGCAGATCAAAAGGCCTGCGCTAGCAGCCCTCCTGTGTGCTGGTGTTGTTGGTCTTTCGCGCCCACAACAGCTGCTAGCAACATTGTTGATACAGTCTCCCAGGAAAAAAACCGAGTAACACTGATCTGGAAAACAGATTGAGGATAAAAAAATTTAAGGATCATTGAACTTTCTGACCATGATAAAAAAAAGACTAGATATTATAGTTCAAAAAAATCTGAAAACTGCCCACATCCCTTAGACCCAAAGAGCAAAGTGGAAATTGAAAGAATCCACCAATCATCTCCTGAAAGAAACCCCAAAACAAAACCCCTGGAGTTCTCAGGTCAATTGAACTTTGGTTCAGTAATGTACAAAATTTGATAGTTTTATTTTTGTTTATGTAAGGTCAAAGAAAAAATACTATAAGCATCCAGAAAGAAAGAATTCAAGTACTGAGGAGCCACAATAAGTGGTTTAGCATCACCACTACAAAGAGGCAGAGAATTTGGGATGATGTTCCAGAAGTCTAAATATAGGGGCTTACAGCCAAGAATAACTTAACCAGCAAAAAAGTGATAATGCCATAGGGGAAACAATATACCTTTAATGAAATAGATTTCCAAGCATTCCTGATAAAGAGACCAGAGGACTAGAGAAACTTTGAAGTATAAAACAGAAGTGAAGAGAGATATAAAATGCTCTAGTAGATTGGTATGGCACTGAATAAGTTAGTTACTTTAGGTAGAATTGTAATTTTTATTATATTGGCTCAGCCTACCTGTGAGCAATTAATATTTTTCCAGTTGCTTTTATCTGTCTTTATTTGTGTGAAAAGTGTTTTGTAATTGGGTTCATATACAGTTCCTGGGTATGTCCTGGTACATAGACTCCCCAATTATTTTATTGTCTGCAGTTACTTTAAATGGAATTTCTCTATCTCTTTTTGCTGGGTTTTGTTAGTAGTATGTAGAAGTGCTGATGACTTATGTGGGGTTTATTTTATATTCAGCAACTTTGCTTTCGTTCATTGTTTCAACTGTGTAGTACCCATGAAGTTGATTCTTTAGGGTTCACTATGATGCCATTGTATCATCTAGAGAATGAATTTTGTTTCCTCATTGCCTATATTTATTCCTTCTTTGTGTCTTATTGCCAGAACTAGCCTCTTTAGCATAATGTTGAATAATGGTGAGAAGTGATAGAAGACTAAAGAGTCAATTACTTACATTCAGACATGGGGATATATGTGTACCCTCTGATCTCTAACATCATTAAGGTTCATAGAGTGAATTTAATTAGATAAGGTCAGTAAATGTTTCTGTCGTGTCTTAAGAACAGAAAGGGAAAGAGGAATAGACTAGGAAGGGGGTGGGACTTGGGGAGGGAAAGAAAGGTTAGGGAAAATTATCTTATGGGTGCATAAGCAGATGTCTATATAAATGAGGAGGGGGTGAGGGGAATGGCTGACACTAGAAACGCACTTTCATATAAACTGAAGGTTTCAAAAGAAGGAACATACACACAGCTGAGTACAGAAACACAATTCACTTAGCAGGGAAAAAGGAAAGAAAGGGAAGTAGGAGGAAAGAATAGGGAGGACAGATTAAGGGAAGGATAGGTCCTAAGCAAAACAAACTCTAAGGATGTACAAAAATATTGATAATTCTTTTTGAGGTGGCAAAGGATGAGAATCTGAGCGAGGGTCTCAATAAAGGAATGAATAAACAAGCTGCTGTGTGTAAATGTGATGTAACACTACTGTGCTGAATTCTTGTTGGCATAATGACCAACCAGGATTCCAGGGGACAAATGATGAAACATACTCTATCCACCTCCAAGATTGAGACAAATATTTTTTAGGGTATGGCTAATGTGGAAATTTGTTCTGAATAATATATATGTGTGTAACAGGTTTTGTTTTTCTTATATTCTCAATGAGGGGTAGAGAAGAACTGGGATGGTGGAACTCAGATGGTTACAACGAAACATTTAAAAACAAAACAAAACCAAAAACTTGGCAACTGTGATTGACAAAGTGAGTGACCACAATTCCTGAGGACTCATGATGAAACACGCTGCCCACTTATTGAAAGAGAAGTGATAGACTCAAGAATGCAGATTGACACTTTAAAAAAAAGACACAGCCAATGCAAAACTCTGACTTGACTATACACGCTTACAATGGAAGTTTTATTTTTCTTGCTTTCTTCAAAGTGTGTGTATGGGTATTGTGGGAGGGTGAAAAGGCGCTTTGTCTGAAAATAAAATTGAATATTTTTAAAAAGGAAGAGATGTGGCTAAACTTAAGGATATGAGCAGAAAGAAGGATGAAACAACTGACTCATGATGAATGTCTACTGAAGCTCAACATCAGACAAAACTATTTAGTTCATCTCAGTAGAATGTGAGCTGCATGAAGGCAGGGGACATTTATTATTTTGTCCTTGTGTCCTGGGCACCTAGAATAGGGCCTTGCAAACAGTGAGGAATTAATAGACGCTTTTAGACTGGACTAAGCCACATCTATAAATGACATCACCAGCAAATGCATCAAGTATTTTATTTCTTTGAAAAGTTTACATGCAGTCACTGATGGTTAACGTAACATACACAAAAAAGCAGAGCAAACCATTCTGATCAATGATGAAATGGAAGATTAACTCAAAACAGTTTTATAATAAAGCTTAGAAACACTTAAATATTTAAAGCAAGAATGTTGGTGAGTTTGAGGAATTTCAAACCGGACGTTTGCATAGTTTTGATATGATAACTATGTCGTATTAGAATAAACCATTAGTTCAATGGCTCAAAAATGAACTATTCTTAAGAAATATGACTTTCTTATGGATAAAATAATATGGTATCTCAAAGTCATGATTAAGAAAGTTTTAAAGAAAAAAAATGGTAGCAGACTTTTTTTTTCAACGTTTCTTTATGCCTTTTTAAAAACTATCACTATTCATTAGTACAGAAAATTTGTTCAAAGATGCAATTTTTATAAATGATGATTTTCTTAACAGAAAAAAAAGATGATGACAAAAAGGCATATACAGTAACATAAAATAAAGATACCAACTGTTTTCTGTTTTAGAAATAAAGAGTGGTTAACCTCAATTTTTGAGGACATACTAAATAGTACTAGAGAAGTGATCCATGTAAAACCTACTTGGTGATAGCACAATGCTAAATTTCAGATCTCCACTCCTTATGTAAACAAAAAATAAAACAATATTAAATTTTGTACATTACTGAACCAAATTTCAGCTTTATTTCATTATTTTGAGACAGATGATGATAAACTCTTTAAAATGCAATAGTTTTATTCCAATTAAATTACTTTTTTGTGAAAGTTTAATAGACAGTGCATTAACAGTGAACTTTAGCCCAATCAAGCTTAAATAAAAGAATGTTGTATTGACAAGATCATGTCTTCAAAGGATACTTTTCTTTCGATAATCTGTTGCCAGTTGGGTTTGTTTTTAACTTATATGAATTGTAGGGATTTAATTGTTCCTTTTAATCAGCACTTCAAAAATATTTCTGGTCACATGTGATAATTAAATGTTCATTTTTTTGACTGCCTTAAAATCCTTTTTAATGTTTTAAATGATACTCTTGGGATACTGCTAAACATTCAATGTATATAAAAAAAAAAAACATTTCATACCACTAAGCCCTAAAACAAATTAAAGTGCAATATTGTCATATACCAATACCTACAGGTACACAAAGTTTTCCTCAATGTATGAATTTTACTCAACGTGGATATGATATGTTAAGGTGTTATGTTAATATCCTTATGGATAAGGTATACAGGTATACAAATAAGGTATACAGACCACTGAAGAATTCAATGTTGCAATTTATCCCAAACCCATATTATAATATGAAGAGGGAAAAAAAGATATCAAAGGAAAAACATGAGTAAAAATATGATTTCATTAGGAATTTTTCACTTTTTTATTTCACGGATTTTTTGTTCACAATTACATGATTTACTTGAAATTTATCTCAAATTTAATTATTTAGAATGGCTAAATAAAACTTACGAGTGTCAAACATTTATCTGTTGCTTAAAAACCACTAAAGAACCAATGATCATTTATAAAGTTCTCTTCCTCATGTCTCGGGATTAAAACTGACAACCAGGCCTTTAGTTCTTTGTTAATTCATTCTTCCCACTCCAAATTTGAAAAATTTTAAAGTAACAGACTCATTTAGAGGTAGTATGCTACTCAATAAAGAAGTACATATATATATATATATATATATATATGTATATGTCATGTGACTGCTTAAAAAAATTAATACAGCACTTGAGAAAAAAAAGAAAAATGTGGCAAGTTGAGGTCAATAATAGGTTTCTTAAATGAAAGATTATCTTGGTTACATTCTTCTAGAACATGATGAAAGTTCTGACTGCTCTACAAGACAGCCATGCCATCTAATTGATTTCCAGCAAGATGATCATAGAAGAATAGTATCTGCCCGTATCTGGTGGAGTAATTACGGCAGCATTTACTGCCTAACTAATTTCAGTGATGATTGCTTCACTAGTTTTTGCTGTAGTCTTTTTGACTGGGCATCATCAATGGCAATACACGCTCTCTGCAAAATAGAATATCATGAATTAGAAAAATAATCATTAAATTGTAGAAATAAAGTTTGGAGGAAGTAAAGGAGAAGAGAATAAACAGGAGAAATTGGCTATGTTATATTTGATAAAGTTTCAACTAACTTTCACCTACCGCATGGATATTTATACTCTAAAGGGCAATAGTATGGTAGGATCTAGTGAAAGTTTTTTTAAGGATCAGGGACACTTGGGCTTGTTTTTGGGGAATAATGAGTAAATAGGGAGAAGTTAGAAGGAAAGAGAGAATACCGGCAGGGAGCAATTGTAGAGGAGATAGACTAAGGTTATGTGCAGAGGAGCAGCCTTGGCTAGGGAAATGGCCACCTCTTCGTCAGAGAATAGAATGAAGAACATCGTGGGAATATCATCTCAGGGGCATGTGAGATGAGGAGAAAGGGAAAAGAGTAAGCTTGTGGTGTACAGCCTCAGTGTTTCAATAAAGTAGGAGGTGAAATCCAGCTGAAAGAGGGAAAGATGAGCCTGTGGGAGGCTTGAGGAAAGAAAAGCTGCTGTGGTGAATGGGATAGGGAACTGATTAGAGAGGAAGAGAGGGATTGCTCTATGACCGTGGGGGCCCAGCTGAGATTATGTAACTCTGCAGTGGACCAAGGAAGCACTGTTTTATGACTTCTAGGACATCACTTAGCAGTATATGAATAAGAGCAAAGGAAGTGGATGGCGAGAAAAGAAAACGAAGACCCCACACTATGCCACTTTCACGAGTTATTTCTTTTTTTTCTCCACTTTTACTTAGAGATAATGTTGGTAACCAAACCAGAATGTCATTTCTGCAATCGGCAGTGAAGAAGGACTTGTTCTCGACTATCAGAACTATCAGTTTATATTGCTTTTCATTACCTCTATCTCTCATGCTTGTCAGAATTTGTTACAGTAGAAACAGAATACACTCCTTTATTCAAAGAGGTAGGTCTCAATTCTATCCAAGAAAATGTTAATTTTTGGACAAAAAAATCCTGACTTATAATCTTCTGATCTTTAAATACATTTTAAATATGTGGAGATCAAGATGTAATTTACATAAAGTTTTAAGATATGCTCCTTTCCATACATAACATTGTTCTTTTAACATAGAACCTTGTTCTTCAAATTAGTCAACGTTACCATGGCAATCATAAAATCTGGGCCCCTGTTAACAGGCTGAGATGATGAAGACAGAGACAAAGAGATGCAGAGAATCCTCAGACTCTAGCATTTTCCCCATTCTATGCATTTCACCTGTTCT
The DNA here is from genome assembly GCA_028646595.1 of Phalanger gymnotis. Classification (NCBI taxonomy): domain Eukaryota; kingdom Metazoa; phylum Chordata; class Mammalia; order Diprotodontia; family Phalangeridae; genus Phalanger; species Phalanger gymnotis. The sequence continues at coordinate 112,510,005 of CM053624.1, forward strand.
CTCAAGACCAAATTTTAAGTTACCTGAAGGACAGGAACTTTGTCTTAAATGACTTTGGGTTCCTGTATAATACTCAGGACATGGTCACACATTAACACAACAGACATTTTTAATTGCCTGACGGTGACGCTCAGCACTACCATCAATAATTATAGTACAAATGACGAGCACTGTACAGGCCAAAGCAAACCTCCAATAACTCGTCCCCAAGCTAAACTGGCAGGCCAGCTAGAAAGTGGAGGAATAGCAAAGGGCGCCTTCCCTGCACCCTTGGAATCATTCCTAAACCTCTTCCTCCTGCTGAGTTCCAAGTCTAGTTAGCAAAAAGCCATGCAAGATGCTTCTGAATTTACCTTCCAAAATTCTAACTGAAAGGATTACTGTCCCTGCATGTTGCAAGCATACAAGTCACTAACTGGCCAATACTAACAGATCTCTTCTCTTTATTTTTCACTTATAAAATCTTTAAATGATTTACCATTGCTATTGTTGGATCTTGAAGGTCAACTTTTCGTAAACAAACTTGATTGACATTGTCCTTTTTGCAAAACAACCCACGATCCTGTTTCAAAAGAAGAGAGAACAAAAACAGGTCTGGCTAGGCACAACAAAACAAAAAACATCCCACTGTTTTTAGGTGCTTAAATGCCAACTCTCCTTTCTATTATGCCTTCATTCCCCAGGACACTCATCAATGGAAATTTCATTATTCTGCAAGATTGAATCTTCCCAGTCCTCACATCTCACCAGCATCCTTGCTCCTCTGGCTAGACCCTATGACTGGAGGCCATCAGCTCTGGGGCCTCTTCTTAAAGCAGAAACCCAGCAGTTTCTTCCACCAGCTTCTCTGGAACTCTCCAACTTGCCCCCCACACCAGGTACCTTTCCCCTTCCCCTCACCTGCTTTTCAGCTTCATTTTATGTACTGTCTCCTCCTCCCAATAGATTGCTACCTTACCTTAACTGAGAGTTGTAGAAGATTTTTATCAACACTTGGAGGTAACAGAAAATCTTCAAATGGGTGCTGCCATTCTATGGACATGTGGCCTAGGATCTCTACTTCCTTTACAAAGAGCACGCGCCTATCCATAAAGATAAGTAGAAAAAAGTGATTAATACAGTTAATCTTCTCCACACAAAAGCTATGTTGAAAAACAGTATGCTTAACGGATCACTGCCTAGTAAAATGTATATTGCAATTCAGATTAAAGAAAAATGATATGCATATTGGTTTAGGAAACTAAGATTAAAAACAACCTAACACTTTCAAAGTTTACCCCCTGCCAATTTTGTAATATTTGGAAAGGTGTAATATTTCATGAAGCTACACAAAAATTAACAGGTATATCATTTGACACAGAAGGAGTTTCCAGTTACAACTGCCTTATCCTGAAGAATATGTAAATATGACACACTGGCCACACTCTGGCTAGAGAAACCAGATAGGCAGAAACCTCGGAAAATTCTTTACCTGTTTCCTAATAGTATTCATTTATGAAGCAGTATATCTTCTTGTCAAGAATGAACATGTAAGATGTCACAGATGTTAAATGTCAAAGGGTTTATTTATAGCCCACAATCAGATTTTGATGCTTTAACACTTACTACAACAAGACATAAAATAGAAAGTAGAAATAAAGACATAACAGTGCACTTAAGGAGTAAGTCTACTGGTTTCTCATTATATAGTTCCAATCAATTGCTTTGGGAGACATACACAGGATCACACATACAGAGCCAACTGTCCTCATGTTATAGATGAAGAAACTGAAGCCCAGACTGGTTAGGGGACTTGCTCAAGATTGTACAGCAGGAGATGAGGCCAGGATGGCAGAGCAGAGGAAGCAATAAAGCTCAGTTCTTCCAATATTCCCCTCCAAATAACTTTAAAATAACATCTCAAATTGAATTGTGGAGCAGCATAACCAAAAAAAAGTTGAGATGAGATAGTTTTCCAGCCCAAGAAAACTTAGGAGGTCAGAAGGAGAGATCTGCAACACTGGCCTCCAGTCAGTGGCCTAGACTGCATGCAGATGCCACACCAGTGTTGGCCTTGGGGGTGGCTGTGACAGCAGCAACGGCAGTACTAAGAACTCTCAGCCCAGAGAAGGTCAGGGAATTGGCCAGCTGGTCAGAAAGAGATTTGAGAAAATGCCTGGACTAGCACTGGGCACAGGTCCAGGCACTATTTGGCTACTCCACTGCCCATACCTACTTCTAGGTCACAGTCTCAGGGCAGAGAACTTAGGTCTTCCAGGCTTGCTGTTCTAACCACTGCACCTCCTATCAAATTCTATCAAGCATTTAAAAAATAATTAATTCTAATACTATATAATCTATTTGAAAAAAATAGGTAAAGAAGGAATCTTACAAATTCCTTCTATGGCATAAATATAACTTTAATACCTAAACCAGGGGGAGCAAAAACAGTGAAAGAAAACTACAGACCAATTTCCCTAATGATAATGATGCAAAAATTTTAAATAAAATACTAGCAAGAAGACTACAGTAAAATATCAAAAAATATACCGGTACATGACCTGGTAGAACTTACACAAGGAATGCAGGGCTGGTTCATTATTGGCAAAAATGTAAGAATATTGACCATATCAATAATAAAAACAATAATCAATGAAAAAAATGTGAAGGAAGGTGGCCCAGAAGTACTACAGTACTTTGTATACAACAAAGAGGTAATCATCAAAACAAGATGGTACTGGCTAAGAAACAGAGTGATGGGTCAGTGGAATAGATTAGGTACACAATATACAGAAGCACATGACTATAATAATCTAGTGTTTGATAAACCCCCAAGTCCAAGCTTGTGGGGCAAAAACTCCCTGTCTGACAGAAACTGTTTGGAGAAACTTTGAAAAGAGTCTGGCAGAAACTAGGCATCAACCAACATCTCACACTATGTATCAAGATGAGGTCAAAATAGGCACATGCTTTAAACATAAAGGGTGATATTATAATCAAATTAAGGAAGCATGAAAAAATTACCTGTCAGATCTATGGATAAAAGAAGAGTTTCTGACCAAACAAGAGATAAAGAAGATCACCAAAGGTATAATAAATAATTTTGATTATATGAAATTAAAAAGTCTTTGTACAAACAAAACTAATATAACCAAAACTAGAAGGAAAGCAAGAGCCAGGGGGCAGAAGAAGGGAGAGAGGGTTTTTAAAGTAAGTTTTTATGATTAAAAAAAGACCTCATTTTTCAAATATATAGGGAACTAAACCAAATTTATAAAAATAGGAGCCATTCCCTAATTGATAAATGGTCAAAGTATACAAACAGGTAGTTTTCAAAAAAAAAAATCAACACTATCAATAATTATATGGAAAAAATTTTTGAGTCACTAATTATTAGAGAAATGCAATTAAATTAAATTAGAGAAATGCAAGTTAAATGTAAATAAAAATTAAAACAACTCTGAGGTACCACCTCACACCTATAAGAAAGGCTAACATGACAGAACAATTTGGAACTATGCCCAAAGTGCTATAAAACTATGCATATCCTTTGCCTCAGCAATACCATTACTAAGTCAATATCCCAAAGAGATCAAAGACAAAAGGAAAGGACTCACGTTTTAAAAATATTCAGAATAGTTCTTTTTGTGTCTGCAAATAACTGGAAACAGAGGGGTATGCTCACCAGTTGGGAAATGGCTGACCAAGTTATGGTATATGATTGTGATGGAATGCTACTGTGCTAAAAGAAATGAAGAGCAGCATGGTTTCAAAAAAAAAAACCTGGGGTGACAAATGAAGGGAGCAGAACCAAAACAACACTGTACACGGTAACAGCAATATTGTAATGATGATCAACTGTAAAAGATTTAGCTCCTCCAATCAATATAATGATCTATATGACAGTTCCAAAAGATTCATGGTGAAAAATGCCATCCATCTCAAGATAGAAAACGGATGAACTCTGCATGCAGACTGGAGCATATTCTTTTCACTTCCTTTACTTTTCTTGCAAAACGACTAACATGTGAATGTTTTGCATGATTTCACATGTATAATGGGCATCACATTTTGGTTGGAGGGGGGTACCAGAGGAAAGGAGAGAACGTAGAACCTAAATTTTTTTAAATGAATGTAATAAAAAAACTTATAAACTTTAGGAATTAATGAGCTTTTCTTAAAATTACTTTTGTTACTGTTTAGTCATTTCAGTCATGTCTAGAACCTCATGACCCCATTTGGGGTTTTCTTGGCAAAGATCCCGAAATGGTTTGCCATTCCTTTCTCCAGCTCATTTTATAGATAAGAAAACTGAAGGAAATAGTGACTTGCTCAGGGTTACACAGCTAGTAAGTATCTGAGGCTGAATTTGAACTCACTTTGAACTTCCCGACTCAGATCTTCCCGACTTCATTCTGGGAACTCTATCTACTGGGCTACCCTTTTAAAATGATAGCCAGCATCTACCTAAAACCCACAGCAAGGATTATCTGTAATGGAGATAAACTAGAAGCCTACTCAGTGAGATAAAAGGTGTTTATTATCATCATTATCATTTAACATTATACTAGAGATGCTAGCTGTAGCAATAAGACAAGAAAAAGAAATTGAAGGAGTAAGTATAGGCAATGAGGAAACAAAACTATCGTTCTCTGCAGATGATATGATGGCATCTTAGAGAATCCTAGAGAATCAACTAAAGAAACTAGTTGAAACAATGAATAACTTTAGCATAGTTGCAGAATATAAAATAAAGCATCTGCATTGCTATATGTTACCAATAAAACCCAGCAAAAAGAGAAAGAAAAATTCCACTTAAAATAACTGCAGACAATGTAAAATACTTGGGATTCTATGTAGCAGGACACACCCAGGAACTGTATAGACACAATTACAAAATACATTTCACACGAATAAAGACAGATCAAACAACCGGAAAAATATTAGTTGCTCATGGGTAGGCTGAGCCAATATAGTAAAAATGACAATTCTGCCTAATTTACTTGTTCATATGTCATACCACTCAAATTACCAAAGCATTATTTTACAGAGCTAGAAGAAATAGTAACAAAATTCATCTGGAAGAACAAAAGGTCAAGAACATCAAGGGAATTCATGGAATAAAAAAAGGTAATACCCATGCTGGTTGTGGCACATAAACATAATGGAATATTGTGCCATATGAAATGATAAATATAAAGTATATCATAGGCAGGCAGGCGGTGCAATGGATAGTGCTTAGAACTCAGAGGAAGACAAGTTCAATCCCACCTCCGACGTTAGCTGTGTGACAGCAGGTAAGCCACTTCATCTTTCTGTGCCTAAATGAGGATGATAACAGCACCAATCTCACAGGGTCATTGTATGAGGACAGAATGAGGTAACATGTAAAAGTGCTTCACACACCACAAAGTGCTATATGAACGCTAGCTATAATCTATTTAAAGATAAAGAAATATGGAAAGACATATAAAGTGATTCAGAAAAAAAAACAGACTAAAGCTAGTATGTACACTGACCATAATTCCATAACAAAAAAGGCTGATGTTTTAAAAGGGGCAAAAAAACAAACAAGATGTTTTTGTTATCTTTGTTAGCTTATACACTATTAAAAAAACTAGTCTAAATAACAGACTTTACAGTTGATATTGACCTTTTTTGTTTATTTAAAGGTTTCGTTTTTTAAACAAAACTATACAAATAAAAAATAAAAATGTATAAAGTAGGAAATTCCTTTGAAGCCATAATTTGAAAGAAAATGATTTCTATTAACTTTTCAACCCACCGAGGAGAATGTGTCAAGGCATTTGTCAATTCGATTCAACTACATGGTCATTTATTAAAGGCCTATTGTATGTTCCAGGCTTTGTACTTTTACAGAAAGAAAAAAACAGACCCTGCCTTCAAGGAGCTTACTTCTAATAGAGTGAAATATCACAGACACGGAAAAACAAATAGAAAGGAACTACGAAATAATTCTAGGAGTTAGAAGGCATGGTAACAATTGGGGAGTTCAAGAAATGCCTTTTATAGGAAGTGGTGCTTGATGTGAACTTTCAATGGTGCAAATATGGAAGAATGCAAGAATCACTAAAAGAGTGGGGGACAAAACGAACCTAAGAAAAATCTGGTAAGTTTAGAAGTCCTCACCAAGTATTCATCAAAAGTGGTACTTGGAATCTAATGCAAATTTTGCCTTCTATATCTATTCTACTTTAAGCCTGTAGAACTATATTATCTAGAAAACTTGAAAGACAGTATTTAGAAAGAATCCTCAAAGTTGGATACTGGGACTAATCCCAAGGAGAAAAAGAAAGGAATATTTCTGTCCACTTATTTCAGAAAAATAGAACTCTGTCTCACAAAGATTTGATAGACTCTAGGGCACAAATAAAAAGAAAAATAACTAGCCTGTAAAAGAGAACATCAGGTACTCTAAACATAATCTTACATTTAAATATGATACTATAACCATTCCCTTTATGAATGCTGAAAGTTAAGAGACCTAGGTTTCAGAACCAGTTCTACCACTGATTAGTTGTGATACCTTGGATAAATCATCCAACTTGTCTAAACTTCAATTTTCTTTTCAGTAAAATTGAGAGGTTGGGTTAATGATCTCTAAAAGTGACAATTATTAATTAATCAATTATAAATTTAATTTGGAACTAAATCATTGTTTAATATTTTAATTTTATTAATTATTGATCCATTTATGTTTTAATTTATTTAAATTTTAAAGTTCACTCAGGCAGAGTTATCCTTCCAAAATTCTCCTTTTCACATACATGTTAAGTTTTATTTGAAAAATGCCATTTTACCTATTTGTAACCACAAGATTTGCCTTTTTGCATCCAGGAATGGCACAGTGGTACTGGTAGGTTTCATTGTCCAGTTTTTTTATGTGATTCTGAAAAAGAAAAAAAGACTCAAGAACTGGAAGGACATGTTTACAGTCATCACCAATACTGAAAAGCAGATTCAGTCATTATGGTGAGAGATCTGAAACATCGATTCCTACAAATAGAATCTGAATTTCTAATACTGGCATAGGAAGCTAGAAAAATTATTCCTCCCATACCCTTCTCCAATCAATTTTCCTTATTGCCTATACATATAAATATTATTAAAGGCATACTAGCAACATTTCAGTTAAAATACATTTTGTTCAGCATTAATAAATGATAAAACTGTTTTTAAAGGGTTAATTAAATCCAAATTACCAAATACCAAACGTATGAAAAGGAAGCACTATAGCATGATATTTACAAACAACAGGGAAATAGCTGTATGTGGGGATGATTTCCCCCTGTAGTGCAAAAGAGGCAATATATATTATTACTTTACTGTAAGTATATAATAACAGATACATTTGTAATTATATATAGGCAGGATTATATTTACCTGTTCAGTTTTATTTCGGATGAAAAGTACAATGCCAGTATTAATAAGAACACAGAACTTCTAACATTTTAAAAGTTACCATAATTTTTGCTAAAAACAAATATAAACATAAGACAATCCAGATAGAAACCATAAATACACTAGAAACATATTCTACTAGGCTCTTTCAAAGTCACTGTTACATGTAGTATGTGCACAGTCACATTAAAAACTGACACACTGGCCATTTCAATAATCAAGTTACCACTGAGATTATTAATCAGTATTTACATATATATTATGAAAATAATGTGAGGTGACTGACTTCAAAATACAGAGAATTTGTCGTTAACTAGCAAATAACAGTTTAACAATTTGTACACAAGTAGCACAAGTTAAATGTCATAGAAACACATTATATAAACAGGCACAAAGTTATTCTGTTCTTATGTCATTTTCTAAATTTCAGTTCTTCAGATGCCTGGTCCAAGCATTCTCAGGCAATCCAAAACTCCAGCCAGGAAGAAGGGAAATCCATTTTCATAGAGAAAGTGAAGTCTTAATTCTCAGAATGGGTCTCAAATTGGGAAATAATTGTCAGATCAATAGTCTGTGTTAGAAATTCACTTAAATACCAACTCTTAGATAAAATCATTTTACATTTGTGCTAATTTTTCTAACTGGAGAAGTTACTGTAATTATCTAGATTTGAATTTCATCTTTGAAATACAAATTTAATATATATGTTACATTCAAATCACAATATATATTAAATTCTAACAATTTCTATCTTGTAGACATAAATATTAGCTTACTAGTCCAACTTTTACATTGGTAGTCTAGCTTAACAAGAAAACTTTTAAGGATAATTTTAAAGTATGTGACATTGTATTCAAAACAGAAAGTAGTTTCTTTTCTGTTTTAAGATATTCCACAGGCCAATGTGAGAATTTATTGCTTGACTATACATGCTTATTACAAGGAGTTTTTGCTTTCCTTTTTTCTTTTCCAGTAAAGGGGAAGGAGAGAGGAAACATGAGAGAAATAAATTAAATGGCTGTTAAGAGGAAAAGGAAATTCAACCAAAAAAATAGCATTTAGATATTTCAAATGAAGTTATTTAGGCATGTTGTCCATGAATAGCTGGTGAGTTAGAGACTAGATCAACTGCTAAAATAACTAATTCCCAGAACTTTTCTTACTTCCATTCCAGGAGGGTAAAGAGTTGTTTGGAAGAATTTGTTCTATTCAAATTGGATTAAAATATGTAACAGGATTTAATACCCATCAGTGTGAAAAAATCAATAATCATTCTCACTAAGCAAAAATAATATATCGGAAAGAAAAAAGAACATGAAAATCAAGAGAAATATCTAATAAATGGCTAGTCTCTACCTACTGAACTTATGGTTAGTACCATACTGTTAAGAACTTATTTGTAATTTAGTTGCTTCATTCATGTTATGTTTATTTTATATACATACATAAACATATATGTGTGTGTGCATAATATACCATAAATTCTCTTAGGGCAGAGATCACGTGCAGTACTTCTTTTGTATTCCTCTTAGTACTTACTATACAGCTTAGGATATAGTAGGCACTCAATAAATGCTTGCCACTTGACTGATTATTATAGTATGAACAAGGGAGAAAATTCTAATTTCCCCAGAGGACAAGCTTGAACAACCATGTTATGAAGTTATCAAGTCCTCTTCCTATTTACATAACATAATGGACCATGTAGAATTCAAGGTTTTAGAATAATAGTAATATTACTAATGAGTAAATAATATATTACTAATGAACAAAAGAAGCCCACTGATAAATCAAATAGGAATACATATTTATTTACCTAAAACTTTAAAAAAAAGTGCCTCTGAGTTATGTAGTTATTATCACTCACATAAAGAAGGGAAACACTAGATAATATGTATTAATATAAAGATTACTTAAAGTAACAAATAAATATTAAGGTAAAACACATATAAGTAAAGGAATTTCTAAAGTTAACCATTAAAACGTCAGTATATCCTAAAAAGAAAATATTCGTTTTACCTTAAAATAAGCAATTTATGCATGATTTAAGACTATAGCTCTAATTTGTATCCATCGTTTTCATAGAAAACTATATGAATATACATACACACAGCTATTTCCCAAGCCCTAAAGTATCTAAGAGAGCCTTTTTATTTCCTTTCTGGGTAATAATCTTTTAAAAACAACACATAATCCAAATCAAGATTTGAGATTCCAATACTCATTCTACACAGAGGCAACGTATATCAATGATCATTTAAAATTTCAGTCTAATTTTTTAATGTGGGAAAGCACTACAGATGCTGGAGGAGGCACTGCCTCATTTTTCTGGACAGTGACATTGTGTATAGAAAACTGCATTGCATTACAGCAACGCTGTGTGGCTCAAAGCCAACAATTTCTCTTCTAACAAAAATCACATATTGGACCAGATCATGTCAGATGAACGCTAGGAAAAATACCACCAAGTTTCCCTGATCTTGGATGCTAATTTTCATATATGTATATTAACTCATAAATTGTCAGCAGTTGCATGAGAGGAATGAGAATACTTTTCTCTAAAATTAAACATCTTAAAAGCCCATAGTTGGTTTGTAAAACATAGATAATTGTGTAAATAGAGGTGCTACTTAAATAATTTTCTTAAGTGGAGTAATATATGGAGTTATGGTAATTAAGACCAAACATTCTGAGATAAATGTTCTGTATCAAAGTGAGTCCATTTTGAAAAAGGTTGTGTGCAAGAAAGGTGAAGAGATATTTATTTATTTATATTTATAAAAAGGACCCTTGTGGTCACTATGAAGTAAAACAAGGCAGAATGCGATGAGATCAGTGTTTATTCTACCTCTTAGCTAACTGTCTTAAATCCTCAGTACAAATTGATCTGTAATTCATCCGTCATTCATTATTAAAACAGGTGCCCAAAACGACACACCTATGGCATTACAAAACCTAGGGCATTCTGGGAAATAAAAGCTGTGTAATGAAAGTGTTAGGATCTCAGAGTTAACAGAAACAAAACAAGGATTCTAGTGATTTGTATTTTCTATGCTGAAGTATTAGATTATTAGAAAAGCTGAAAATTCTAAACTAGAAAAGCAAAAGCATATCATTTTGGAACCTCAATAAGGCTTTTCCCCATCTAATTAAAGAACATATTTTTTTTTTTACTGCATCCTTCTGCGTTTCAAAACCATTTCTTAGTGTTGCCATTCATAACAGTAGGAATACCAGGAGTGCTAACATTTTGTATTTGGTGCATAAATGCCTCTCAACTAATATTTAAAAGTTCAACAGAAATTAGGGTCTAAAGAACATTTCACTGAAATTGACCCTCAATCTAAACACTCCAAAGGCAGTACATTAATACCACAGTATTTTTAAAGGATGAGACCAAGTAGTAGTATGGGAAATATTTACTCCTCTATTTCCATTTCTTGCTGTGTAGGCAGAAAAAAGAAAGATAGAAAATAAAGTTAGAAGCATGCAAAAAAATAAAAGCACAGTAACTTACAATAAAAAAATTAAAGGCTAATAACATTACAGATTCACTTTCTTTTGGGGACAAAACTGTTAGCAATCAATTTCTCCTATTTTAGCGGAGAAGAAAAAGGGTAGATTGCAAGACAGCCACATTTGCTACATAACAAAGATAAAGCTTGAAAGTCAGAAAAATAGTTTAAAATATGTTCTAAGGATCAAAAAGTTTTATATTATACTATCTTTCATCTACATCATCCTATCCGAGTGAATTTATATTTATATAAGAAGCCAAATCAATTTGCTATAGAGAAAGAAAAGCTGTGAAATTCAAAATGCCCCGGTAAAGTATAAGAATGTGATAGATACCTAAAAAGCATGAAACACAAATGAACACTCAGTCGCTGAACAGCCTGCCCACCCTACTCTGTGGCTTCATTTAACATTCCTGCTCTTCCTTGACCAAGCTATGTTTTTCCAAGCAGACAACTCCCTACAGCTCCCATTCATAGTCTTGTGTTAAATCAATCCCCAAAGAAATCCAATAATGAGGGACAACTACAAGGACGACCCAAAGAACGTGGCACAACACAAAACTCTCTTGAAATCTAAAAATATAAGCAAAACTTCTACATGATCAAAACACATAACAATTACCTCAAATAAATCATGACCCTCAGATTCACTTCTGTCATATGGTCTTATGATCCCATCTTCATGGATCAGGCGAGGAGGGCGGAGACTACATACATCTTCAGTTGATTCTGCTGCCCTGTATGAACGAAGAAGTAATAATAAAACAAATCCGGTGTAGTGAATTTGGAGTCTGGAGGACTAACGTTCACATCCCACCCTGGCATTAGCTGTGTGACCTGGACAAGTCACAGTGCCTGGTGCATAATGAGCGCGTAGTAAATGCTTGCTGACTGACTCTGTGGCTCAGCTGCCTCACAGCGGGATGACTCAATGGCCTCCATAGCTCTAAACTATGATCCAATAACCCTCCAGGGCTGATTAATGTCCTACTCTAATCTCAACCCCAACAGTCTTTAGAAATGAAATGAAAAGATGACAGTAGCTTTAAAAAGGAATGGATAAAGAACTACAGAAAAGATGACCAGGAGAGACAGAGTAAAGAATACATACAGATTCTAGCATATTAAAAAGAACCTGAAAATGATGTACTTTCAACAGACCAACAAAAATATCATGCCAGAAACAATACAGAAGAAAAAAACAAAACAGACGAACTAGCTACTGAGCATTGTATACATTCTCTCCCAAAAGATGATTTTTATTGAATTTTTCATTTAGTTTGTATTGCTACTGGCTATAATACAGACTTGGCAGTTCCCCTTTAATTATCATGATAAAACTGAATCACAAGTACCCAAAGTACCTGACTCTCAACTCAGAATGGTATATTAAAATCTGTTTTTGCAAAGAAACAGAACAGCTAAGTTTCTATAACACTATACTACCACGATAGACAGTATGGCATAGTGAACAGAGCTGGGCTTGTAGTTGGAAGATGTGGATTCGAGTTATGTCTTTGATACCTACTACCTGTGTGACCCTGGACATATCACCCAATACTCAGTGCACAAGGTAACTCTAAGACTGTATGCGGCAAAATCAGCCAGGCCTGCATTGTTACAAGATTCTCCTTATGAAGGAGCAATGCATACTGACGAAATCAGAAGTTCAGCCAGTCCCTCCGCCAAAAGTACTATCACAGTTTTAATCTGCATTTTTGGACACATATTAAACTGTTCAAACATCAGTATAAAAATTGTGTTTGTTAATATATTTAGTCACTTGTTATAAAAGCTAAAGTCTTCTTTATGCATTGGATCCCAGTAAATTCAGAGCTTTATTTAGGGGTTAATTGGCTAATAACTACACATGTGAAAAAAGAAGTGGTTCATTGCCTCAGTCTTCTCTGCTTCATTTTTAAACACGTGAGCCAATAAAAAAAATTTTGGTCTACATGACCTTTGTTCATATAACTGTGTATAATCAGTCATTTTCAAAATCTTATTAAGACATCACACTCTCTGTGAAAACATTTTTTTTTTTTTACCTCTGAATTCCTTGGAAGGTACTGCTGGCCATATCAATGATGCCACCAGTTGGACGAGCAACAGCACCTACGAGCCCTTTTCCTATTCCTTTAAAGAATCCAGCGGCTCCTTCCTTTTTGGCTCCTTCAGATAAACAAGATCCATTTTACTTACTGAGTACCTGACTAGCTAAAAAATACAACACAACTCTGTATCCACAAAAAGCAGAATAAAATAATGAATTGGTTAATAAAGCAAGCTTTTAGAAATGAGCTTTCTGAAATGAGCTTTATTATGCAATAAACCTAAGAGTCCAGCTCAGAGTGGGAAGTATAAGAAGACATTAGGAAATATGCCTTCTTTATGAAGAATCAGCAACCTCTCCACCATCCTCCCCTTTTTTAAGAAATAGGAATAGATGAGCCAGAGGATAATTATCAAAATCCTATGCATTATCATCCTTATTTTAGTAACCGAAGCAGTAACAATATATATAATTAGAATCAACTACTAGTGCATCCTCGGAGATTTTCTAGCTCATGGCGTGAGAATAATATTCAAAGTATTCTGAGTTTGGGACTAGTATTCGGTTAATAACTCAATCAAGATCATGTGTAAGTGAAATTCATTTTGTTCATAGTGTACATTAGTGTTTCTAACATGGTTCATCAGAGAAATATTTTCATCCTACCTTCCATAGGCTTGGTAATTATTCCAGTCACACCACCTACAACTCCCTAAAAGAGAAATCAGGAATATATTCAATTAAAATTGTCTTAATTTTAAGTGGCCACTAGAGGTCTCTGCTGCCATATTAAATTCATTTTTAAGTACCTATTTTATTAACAGGTATTATTAACACTTGCTAACACTTAAAGCCAGTTACTTGGTGTTACGAAGTATATTCCCCATAAAATGAGATTTTTTATATTCAATGTCTAATATCAAACTTTGTGAGAGGTCTCATAATAAAGTAAAAGAGTTAAGTAAAACCAATAATATAGCAATCTTGTCTAGAAGAGCATGCAACATTGCACATCTACTGAACCCATCTATATTTAAAAAAAAATTTTAAATCTAATTTTACTCCATAATACACTTCCCACTCCATTGAAAAAAAAGAGAAAAATTAATTTTTTATGTAAAGCAAAATAAATACCCCAATCACTGTGACGATATTATATATTATATATAACACATATGATATAATATGCATGTCTGTCATTTTGAACCTTAAGTCCATCACTTCTCTGTAATAATTATGTTTTATCATGCTCTGGTATTGGTCCTCTGGAATCACAAACGGCCACTGTATAATTCTTATAGTTTCTTATATAATTCCTATAGTTTTCCAAGTTGTTTTTATAGTATTATTATTAGCTAAACTATTCTCCTGGTTTTGCTCATTTCATCCTTTATCAGTTTAGGAAAGTCTCCAGAACAGTTCTTTTTTATAGTACTGATGTAATAGTATGAAATGTACAGGTTCTACTTACATCACTCTGCATCAGTTCACATAAGTCTTTCCATGTCTCTCTGATATCATATATTTTCCTCATTTTTAACATCATAAAAATACTCTATCACATTCATATACCACAACTTAGCCAATTCTCAATGGATAGACATCTTAGTTTTCAGGGTTTTTCTCCACCACAAAAAGAGTTTCTATAAATATTTCTGTACAAAATAATTTTTTGTTCTTTCTTGGTCTCTTTTGAGGATAGGTCTAGGGTCAATTGGCATGTATCCTTAGTAACTTTTGTATATAATTCTAAATTACTAATTTACTTTCCAGAATAGTTGTAATCATTTGCAAGTCTACCAATGATATATCAACGCACCAGTTTTCTCACACACCCTCCAATGTTTACTATTTTTATTTGTTTTTTGTCTTCTTTGCCACCCTGAGGAGTATGAGATAGAATCTCAGAATTGCTTTAATTTGAATTTCTCCTATTAGTAGTGATTTGGAGTATTTTCTCATGTAGTTACAGATAGTCTGGGTTTCTTTCCTTGAGAACTGTCTGTTCATATCCTTAGACTATCAATTGGGGAATGGTTTTTTTCTTACGAATTTAAATCAGTTCCCTTTTATCTTTTGGAAATGAGACCTTTATCAGAAACATTTGCTGCAAAGATTTTCCCCAGTTGTTTCTCTTTTTACTTTAGCTTTATTATATTTGCTTACGTAAAAACTTTTTAATTTTATGTAATAAAAGTTACCAACTTTATCTTCTATGATCCTCTGTAATCCTTATTTGATCATAGACTTTTCTCTTATTCACAGAGCTTATAGGTAATCATTGCCTGTCTCTCTAATTTCTTCATGATATGACCTTTTCTATCTAGGATACATACCCATTTGGAGCCTGTCTTTGTATGAGTTTTATGTTTTAAAAAAAACATCAGACTACTATCCACTTGATCACTGTTTCTTTTCCATTTAGTATCTGGTAGTGTTACAAATAAAATCAAATGACTGCCACCATCATCATCATCACATCTGCCACAGAGCTGTCATTTAGACATAACTTAATTTAGCGAAAAGAGCTGAAATAGCTCATTGATTTTTGAGGTCTCTTTGCCTCCTGAAAGTTTGCTTCTGATAATTTCCTAACAGTAGTCCTAATCCTATAGAACCAACCTTAATAAGCCTACTCCCTCACTTCTGTGCTAATCCTTCAGTCACCACAGCTGACATTTGAGTAACACCAAAAAGCTTACAAAGTGCTTCAAGTGCTTGCTTCTCATAAAAAAAAAAAAACAAACAAACTATAAGTATTATAACATTCCTATTTTACAGAGGAGGAAAGTGAGGATTAGAGGGGGCGCATGACTGGCCCAAGGTCAAACCAGGAAACATCAGGCTTTATCTGATCCTATAGCTAGCCCTTTCCCATAAACACAGTTTCATGCATTAACTAAAAATAAACTTGGTTTTCATGAAGTCCTTCTGCTCTATAAAAATTGTTCAAGTAAAACTGTTTAAAATTGTAATAAACCATACACTTAGTCTGAACCTAAGTGAATCAATGAAACATTAACTTAAAATAAAGCAAAAAGTGTACTGGTTGTGGCTATGCACTCAGTCTTGACCCTAAAATTTAATTATTTTAGCAAAGCCTGGTAAAAGGAGATAACTACCCAGTCCTTGCCTCAAAAAGATAGTGACTAAAAAAGGCAGTGTATACAAGTACTGTGGCAAGTTGAGCTTTATCATTTCCCAACACAAACTCTAGTCTAATTTATTAACACATAGATACAAAATGGAGATTTCTCCTGTTGTCTTCATATTATTAAATAAATACCAAGAAGCAAGTGCAATACTGATCCAAAATGAATACAATACCTTCAGGAAGCCTTTTCCTCCTTTGGCCAGGCTGTCTCCAAAATCTTTAGGTTGACGGCCCATCTCTTCTCGTCGTTTTTGCTGATATTCCTTGTCCATTGTAATTGCAGCCAAGCCTTTCCCAACAGAACCTGTTATTCGGGACACAACCCCTGCTGCTCCTCCTAGCATAAATAAAATGAAAAGGTTTTTGTTTTTATTTTTTAAATCACACACACAAAGGAAGTCATAGTTCCCTACACGCCTTAAGTTTTAAGCCCATCTTTTTCTTCATGATGATTAGGACCAGGCTGACAGGATATCATTTTGACTCAGCTAGAGGACCTTTGTTTTTTTGGAAAATACTATTCTATTCTCTCTGGCAATTTCTAATGAGTGCGTAATAACCATATGTTTTTCAAACTATCTTTCCTTATGTGAAGATCTTTGTCCTGGCTACTTCCAAAATTTTTCTATTATTGAAACTACTAAATTTAACTATTGCATGCCTTGGAATTTGAAGCATTTTTTTTTTTTTTACCTAGAAGCAACTAAAGTAAACAATTAAGCATTGTTTATGTTCATTAAGCTCTGGACAGGTTTTCGTGTTACTCCAAGGAAATCTACACTTCTTAAGTCACTTCTGTACATTAAAGGTCTCAAAGGTCATTTGCTTTGGTTTATAATCAGTTCATGTGTTCACTTAAGTTTGTCTTCATATCTGCAAAACCTTCTTACACTTCAGGATTCTTGTGATTCAAATCTGTTATTCTCTCTCAGACATTTTGGTGAGAGTCTCTATCATAGGTTATATTTTTTCCTATTCCATGGCTTGTATCATTTAAACATATTTTAAAAAGCTAATTTCTCACTTGAACTTATTCCTAATGTCTTATTTTATAAATTTTATTTCTCTTTCAATCAATTTTGGAGCTTCTGACTTGTCCTGTGATCTTCGGCAAGCCAAAAGGATTCTCTTTTCAATAGTTTTCAACAATTGGCTTATTTCCGTCATGTTATAATGTTTGTTCAAAATGTCTGTTTCTTTTGTTTTAATCATTCTTCCTTCTGTCTTTATGATCTTTTCTGCTGATTTTTTCTGCTGAGTTGAGTTTTAATTCAGGCTGTCCTGACTTTCTGGTCTTTTCAGCTTTTCTCTTATACTGCCCTTCACTTGCCTTTGGAAACCCTCTTCACTTTTTAGCTCTTCCTCTTTCCACTGCTGTGAAGACATCCTGAGGCTAGGCTGCTGTATGCTATCAGTTTTGTCAAGATGGTGGATAAAGGAACTAGCTGGCCTAGGTCCCTTCTCTGAGTAACTTGTGGAGCAGAACAAGGTGGCAGGAGAAGTGGGAAGGAGAAGGGATGTATTAGACTGGACTCCTAAGTTTCTCTGATCCAGACTTGATGCTGTCTTCCTTTCTAGCCTGTGGACATGAAGGCCAAATTTATGGCTCTTCTTTCCTGGATGAATCTTCTTCTCTTCTTCCCCACTCTTCCTTCACATCGCTGGGCAAAACCACTGTCTGCCTTTTCTTGCAAAGCTGAGCATGCCTGGGCAGGGTCATTGCCATGGAGGAGAAACTTGGAGTTGGTTGGTCATAGGAAGGCTGGATGAAATCTCTAAGTATTTATTAACAGACTTTCAACTTTGCATAAAGTTTTATTTCTGATTATCTTGTTGATTCAGCTGCATTACTTTATACCTGGTTAATAATAATCATAATCATGATAACAGTAAAACTGCTACTAAAAGCTACCATTCAAGGTTTTAAAATCACTTTACATATGTTGATTTAGTTGATTAATGTAATTAATTTTGAGGTTTTAATTCAGAAAAGTTTATATTAAACAACTACTTAGCTATCTGGCAGGTCATATTAAATCTCTCTAAAATAGATCAGCTCAGGACAGCCTTAAAATTATCTTTTGCTTAAAGTCAAGAGAATAAGTATTGTTTTTACCAAGTGATGCTAGAAGAATAGAGACCCCAGTTTGATTAAATATGAAGATTTTTATCATAAAATACCATTTAGTGACTATTACGAATAAATGAAATGATACATACCTACAGTATGTCCAAAGAGACTTCTTACTCCAATTACTATCCCCTCAGCAAATTCTTCAGGCCCTTGAACAGCTCCCTGATTAAAAAATTAAATTTCAATGTCTCACACTTTGATTAAACAGCCTCTATTCATACTTTTAAAACTAATAAAAACATACATATTTTTCCAGACACAAACTTCAAAAAACCTTGAAAATTCCATTTAATACCATGCTTTAACATTCTTCTCACCTATTTTCCCTCTCACAGAAGAAAATCTATTGAGTATATGTTATGGTCATACTGTCCTTATCTCTAAAAGAATTGTGTCAAATTCTGTGAAAGAACTAAAAATGTCAAACAACAGAGTCAAAGGCTTTATCATATACTTTAAGCATGCCCCCAGGAAGAAAGCACAGGAGATACAATTCCTGCCTGAAATAGCCTTTTGAAGTTAGACTTTTCAACAGAGGATTGGGAAAGTTGAAGCAACATAGTGCTGATATCAGGACTCAGAGCATAAACTCAAACCTGACACATCAGAAACTCATTTTCTCCAATTTATCTTCTCTGACTCTATGTTTTCTTACCATCTTCATAAGGGGGTTCTTAGTCTGCAGTCCATGAATATGATTTTGTTTTAATATTCTGACAATTATATTTCAATATAACTAGATTCTTTTGTAATCCTAAATATTTTATTTTATACATTTAAAACCCTTATTCCTAGAGGAGATACACAGACCTCACCATACTGACAAAGAGGAGCATGACATAAAAAGGGTTAAGAATGCCCACCCTTGGGGCAGCTAAGTGGCACAGAGAGTAGAGCACTGGCCCTGGAATCAGGAGGACCTGAATTCAAATCCAACCTGACACTTGACACACTTACTAGCTGTGTAACCTTGGGCAAGTCACTAACCCCAATTGCCCTGCCTTCCCCCTGTGCCAAAAAAAAAAAAAAAAGAATGACTACCCTAGAGATATATACTACTACTACTAACTCCTTTAAAGAGCTCAGGTAATGCTGAAAGCAAATTTAAACCTGTCAAAATAGATTAACACTTTAAATGCTTCATTAATTCAGTCAAACTTAAAGTCCTACTTCAGTTCAAGAAAAGGTGAAGTGGAAACTCAATTTCACCATGCCTGGAGTCAAAATAAATAGAATTAAATACCTGAAAAGGTTCATAAAAGAGTGCTTCAACACCTTCGGACAGACCTCTGATTAATCCAAATGGATTTCCAAGTACATCTAAGCCCAATACAAGGACATACATCTGTTTCAAAAACTAAAGAATTAAAAAAATAGTCAATATGACCTCTGCAGTTATTTGTTCAGCATTAACAGAAAAAAAAAATTATACACACTTTTAAAACAATGGTACTAGTAAAGCTTAATATTCCAGTTGAAGGGAAAAGTAAGATGGGCAATATTTGCAAATCAGAGCAAAAAGGAAGCGGAACGGCAGTACCACAAGTAAATGCCACTTTAATGTTACATACAATATAGAAATAGTACCCAAGAAGCCCTAAATAGTTAATATGTATTTCTGAGCACAGACAATATCAGAATACTCTATGGATGCCTCAGTCTTTTAGGTATTGAGTTATAGGATTCCCCTTGTATAACTTACAGAACTACATTCTCTTCAGGTTCTAACTATTCCCAGGAGGCTCTGCTCTTTGACTCCTTTGAATGTCAAAAGCCTGAGAGATGTGCAGCTTCTAACTACGATAAAACAAACATCCTAAAGCAATGTTTTATTGAAAAAAATTACATGAGAAAGAATAAGGTAAAAAAGCAATTTTATTATTCAAGCAAGGTACCAAGTAAATAATTAGGTGATTACCTGGCCTACTGGGCAAATGAAAATGGGTACATTTGCTGGTCTCTTGAATTAGAAATTACCTGTTCACTGTAGTGCCTGACAACACTCCACATGAGCTGATCTCTCTTGTAGAACTGATACTGAACCTCGTAATATGCAAGCCTGAAGAAAGTACATAGAGGAACTGTCATTCTTAGTAACTGATACTTAAAAATTTTAATGATTAGCCTTGCAGAACCATACAAATTTGACAATTTCCCATTGTAAAAATTTATGGATTTCTCCAAATTACCTTTTTAGTACTTCATTCTTGTAAAAAAATTAGGAGAAATAAAATCTGACCTAGAGCCTTAGAAGCACTATATAGCTTGATGATATTTATTTTCATTAATAAGCAGATACTGAACTAAACTCTACAGGAAAATCTCATCTTCACTATACTAATCTAGCATTTAAGAAAATTTAAGGAGAAACTAGGTTAAAATTTACCTCTGTTTAAGGAACCCTTTCTTCATAGAAAGTAGAAGACCTTAAGAAAATATTTATAAGCACTCAATTATTTAAGAAGTGCTAACTTACATGAAAACAATTGATCCACTAATCACAAATCATTCTTATTTTCCATAAAGGACTTTAAGGAAATTCTCTGAGCCTAGTTTAAGTTGCTGTATTTGCTAGAAAGTGATACAACCACACCTTTTAAACAAATGCAGAATTAAAATTATCTCTGATTGGTACGAATAACAATGAACTGGGGGGCAGGAGTTCTGGGGTCTACCATTTATTCACTGGATGAGCAAAGGGGGTCTACAAATAAGGAAATGAGGAAAATAAGGCCTTAGACCACCACAATAGTCATCTAACTGGTTCTTTCCACCTATCCTCTTATTTCTCTAATCCTTCCTTTACATTGCTGCCAAAATAATCATCCCTAATGAATGATCATGCCACTTCCTCATTCAAAAATTTTCAATATCTCCTACTGAAACACATACTCCTCTGCCTGGCATTCAAATTGTCTCCATCATCTGGCTCCAAAGTGACATTTTCGGTGCTTTACACGATTTATATTCATGCATTTTATGCCCTAGCCTCGAAGGGCTTTGAACCTTTTCACTCAAGACCCCTTTAGCACTTCTTAAAACCGTGGGTAGAGACCCCAAACCACAGCATTTAGAAGCAGAAAACTGTTGCAAGATTACTACCGGTTCTCCTGTCTTTATGTACTTGTCTACTTCATCTTCCATGTCTGGAAAACTTCTCTCATATGTTTGCCTTCTGGAAATCCTTCTTCCCTTCAAAGTCACCTACATCTTCCCACATCCAAGCAAGAAGTTATCAATTCCTCTAAGAATCTTTCATAACAATAACGACAGTATTTATTTTTTGAAGGCTTCCTGAACACCTCAACAACAACCTCCAGCCATCTTCCAGCTACCACAGCTCTAAAGCCTTAACCCTTTCATGACTAGAGCTCTTGCCCTGGGGAATAACTGCTTATTAGTGGCTGTCTCAATCACCCACTCTATCTAGGAGCAGCTCTATCCAGGCTTCATTTCATTCCCAGGTTCTGACAGCTAGGCCCTTCATCCCCTGCCCCACTACCTTTGCCCACTTTTAGTTCTGGAACCACAATCAAGTCACTTCTGTAACTGTTTTCAGAAAGGGTACATCATTCTACTCCCCTATGGCTCCACTCAGCAGCCCCTTAACTTTACAAACCAAAATATCCCCTCCTCCCCACCCCTAGTCTATATGTCTTATATCCTCATCTCCCCATATGTAAGTTCCCTGAGGGCAGGGTTTATCTATATATCACACAAGTAAGTTTTGTTTTCACATGTGACGTGATATAATATGCCATGATATTGACATGATACATGATGTGATATGATGTAACACATGCCACTGATGGTATATGATACAGCATACAACATGCTATGCAACAGAACTCTGATCACATGCAGTGATGTGTGGTTGCACTGTGAAATGTCATGCCATATGACATGACATGAGACAGTCTACCTGAGCAAACGAGACATAGGTGAATAACAGGATCAGAGTAGATGGTACTAGAAAAGCATTGGTCAAGGAGTCAGATCAAAGCGATGCAAAAATAATATATTAATATGAAATGACATGTGATTGAGCATGTGGCATGACTGGTGACACGAGATGACGTGTCACATGACATGACATGCAGTGTGTGTCGTTACACATGGTGGCATGTGACATGATAACACATGGCAGACAGAAATACGAAATTACATGACATGAGGTACCCAACAGTGTGACATGTGACAACACATGACCAGTGACGGCATTATGGCCCGGCACCAACATGTAGCTACATGTGATATGCAGCACGATGTGTGATGGCATGTGCCATGACATGATGATCTGATGCAATATAAATACTATATTAACATAACACAACATGATGTGACATAACATGATATGATATGTGTATTGGAATATAAAAAAGAATCTGGTAGTTCGTTATTACAGGGAACATCCTGGTATGGAAATACCAACACCATCACAAGTTGTAACCAGTCTATGTGTTAGTCTATTAGTAATAGAGAGATTAAGTAAAATTACCAAGGTCACACAGCTTATTAAATAGCAGAGTTTGAACTGGGACCAGATCTCCAGACTCTAAATCCATCACAAAGACACTGTCCTTGGCCCCATGGAACTCATACTGTAATAGGCAGGTGAAACTAACACAAATAACTACGGTAAACAATACTGACAAATGCACTCAAGAGGCGTCAAACTAAATGCTTTGCGGAGTCTAAAAGTACCCTACCTCTGACATGGGATGGCAACAAAAACTTTCTTGAGCAGAAGACACTGGAGTTGGGTTTTGAAGGATGGGTGAAGAATTTATCAGGCAAAGTCAGGCAGGAAGGAAATAATAAATGTGATGTTTAAGGAAGATTGTACAAACAGCTCAATGTAGGGCTATTTGGGGTAAAAATCACAGGCCAAAAGAATAGCAAGACGCTTCAGATTTCCAGTCATGAGCCTCCAGGCCCATTGAGGGGCTGAAGAAATGTAAAGACGGAGGTAGAGACGGACAAATCTGAGGAGCATGGCGGTGGAAGACTCATCAGGATCTAGTGACTGGCTAGAAATAAGAGATAAATGTATGTGTATGCTTGTTATGTATGTATGCGTGTGTCCCCAGAGATCAGTAAGTGTTTGCATATGGTAAGTCTGTAATAAATGCCTCTTGCATGAATTCATTCATCAATCTCATGAGGCAATACTAATATCCCCATTTTGCAGATCTAGAGACTGAGGCTAAAAAAAGATTATGTAGCTTGCTCTCGGTAGGATATGATCTTGAGTCTCTTGACGTCACTCCTCTTTACACTGTACCATGCTACTTCTTTCTCACACTACTCTCTTCTCCTATAAAATTACATTATCATTATTTGTGTTAATGGCTCAGTCTCTATACAAGATTACAAGGTTCCTTGTGGGCAGGGACTGATTCATATTCTTTCATTTTCACATCCCCAGCACCTAGTATAGCTTTTGTTGAAGTGAAGTGTATTGAAGATATAGTTCATGTACTGTATACTCTATAGTTCCACTTACTAAATAGAGCTTGGTGAATTCTACAACCTGTGACATATAAAAAGTTCAAGAGACACAGGTTCTGGGTAATTAACCATTTTATTAATCATGCTAACAATAATCAATAAAAAGGGTCAGTGACTCTCTCAAATGCCAAAGACCCCTCATGGAACCCACTTGACCATATATGTCCTTGGAAGAGTGGGTTTTTCTGAGAGTGGTAATCAACTCTGATTGGTTAACCAGTAATGAAATACTATATGAATATTATAATGAGGTGGTCTTATTCTAATGAGGGTCTAGGGGACGTGACCCTGACTACTCAGTCTTGGTCAAAGAGATTATCTATATCCATATCACCCCCTTTAGGGTTATCTAGACAAAAGGGAGAATCTACTTTTTCCCAGACCTATCAGGGTAAAACACAATGGACTGGAATCCATCAATTCACCTAAACTTCTCTACCTTTTGAACAGATCTGAGCTCTCCCTCTCTCTCATTATCAGCCCTAGACTTCAAAGTAATCTGCCTAAATCTACAGGGGCTGATTTCTGAATGAAGAAGTAGAAAAGGGGAAAAATCTGAGTCCTAATTCAATAATTAGTTATTAATACAAGACAGAAATAATCATTTCTGTCAAACCTAATTTTCAACAATTTAGTCTATGGCCTATAAGCTGCTAGTGAGAATGATGTCTGTTAACTTCTAGAATAAGACTTGATGCTTCCTGCATAACAACAAAAAATTAACGAATATAAGGTTACTATTCTCAACCACTACATACCTTTTCTGTGAAAGCAAAACCAGCTTAAATAAGAGTATGATGACAATGGGAATGAAATGCTTATGTATGAGTAACAACAGTTAACAATATGTGCTCTGGATTGTACAGATAAATGAAAATTAATCATTAAAAAAAACTAGTAAAATGTAGCCTTCTGAGATCTCAGTTTATTTGAGAATAATGCTTACTTGAATATGAGGTCATCCACATCAGTCAGTGTAGCACCTATGCTTTTCAACAGCAGGTTGACAGAATGAAGTGCTATTATTTCCTGTTTTTCTTTGTCTGATTCTTCACCTCCAGAACCCAAGGAAAGGCTTAAATGTAACTAAAAGAAAATGATTTTTAATAACGATATCCAAAGAAACCTATTAGATTCCTTGTGTGAAACAGCTTACACATAAACCACCTTGTAATTCTTTCAAAGAAAAATTTGCTGTATAGTATACCAACGAAAATGATCAACCTACAAATTGCTTAGTAATTCACTTAAAATTTAAAACTTCAAACTAATTTATCTAAAAACTGTTGAGAGTTCTAATATTTTACCAATATACCTATTTTTCTCCTTATAAGGTGGCTAAAACTACAATCCAAACAGATATGAAATTAGCTGAAAAAACACAGTGAATCAGCCACAAGTCACCCATGTTTACTGGCTAATGCTTTATTTTTACCTTAACTAGACATTCATTTGTTGTAATATGCGCTGTTGAATGCACTGGCTATCCCCTTTATAGAAAAATTGGGCATGAGCTCAACTCTAATATTCTGATGCCACCTCTGGTCTCCGTGACTTCTCAAAAAATTATTGTTAATTGCCTTACATTATATTATCAAAAATTGTGAATTACTGATGCAATAACGGCAGCTAGATGGCACAGTGAAGAGAATGTCTGACCCAAGTTCAAATATGGCCTCAGATATTTCTAGCTGTGTGACCCTGGGTAAGTCATTTCACCTGTGTGCCTTAATTTCCTGACCTGTAAAATTGGGGTAATAGCACCTACCTCCCAGGGTTGTGGTGAGGATAAAATGAGATAATCTATGTAAACAGTTTTGCAAACTGTAAAGCACCTGATAAATCCTACCTATTATTGTTGCTATTATTAATAATAACTGACACTTTGATAGATAGGTCATGAATAGTCCATACCACTGACTTTCTTTCCTTCTTTCTATTTTTTTAAGATGATCAGAACTCAGTTCAGTATAGCAAAAGAGTCCCAGATTCTGCATGGTTCCTTTTAATGAATTTGTAATGTCCTCCTACACATGTATCGTAAGAAAATTAAAATCAAGTTTTTATTCAAAATCCAAATATCCATTCATTCATTTGGCATTAACCAAGCAACCACTACAGGTTACGCTAGACACTACTACTGTAGGAAAATAAGATATATCCAAGTAAGTAAATACAACATATATAAAGAAGAATACAAACTAATTTCATCAAGGTTGGAGAGCAACTGGGGGCAGAAGAGGAAGATCAGGAAAGGTCTCAAATAGGCCATAGTATCTATGGAGTCTATAAAATCCATGAGGCAGAAATAAAAAAGGACCCACATCTGAAGGCCAGGAGACAGTCTATGCAAAGTCATAAAGGCAGGAGATGGAAACAATCTGTTCATATGATGCAGTATGTATATACTTGGGATAGAACATCAAATTTCTTCTTCATGATACGAAAATGAAAAAATAAGAAGTGCCTAAAGGACTTTCAATCTGTTTTATAGTTCCAAGCATTTAAAGTCTTTTTCACGGTGTGTTAACATAAATGTTTTTGGTTATATTATAGAATATTATCAAATAGTATGGCAGTAAAAACTGTAAAAGAAACCCAAACCAGGAAATGTTCAGGTCACTTTCTTGTCAATAATCTTTATTCAATTTTATATGTAATTTTTAGGCCATCTTAAAAAATTCTACAAATCCTGTGACAATATATTAGTGCCAAATTTTAACAACTGAGATGTTACTAATTGCTACTTCAATAATTCCGTATTATTGAAAGTGAATGCTGGATGGGAAAGGGTTCGTGAAGCAGACACACACACACACACACACACACACACACACACACACACACACACACACACACAACCATAAAAGATAAAATGGACACTTATACAAACTGAAAAGCTTTTGCACATTTATATGAATAAAAACCTTAGCAGATCAAAGAGTACAAACAGGTAGTTTTCAAAAGAAGAAATGCAAGCTATCAATATCTATGTGACACTAATAAGAGAATTCCAGGTTAAAACAACACTGTGGTTCCACCTCAAATCCATCAGAGTGGTAAAGATGACTCTCTCCAAAAATGAAACTAACAATTGTTGAAAGCACAACGGAAGGACAGGTATACATGTGCTGTTTGAGGAGTTGTGAATTAGTCTAGCCATTTTAGAAAGTAAACTGGCATTAAATCCCCAAAGTCATTAAACTTCACATACTCTTTGACCCAATGGTACCACTACTACACATGAACTGCAAAGAAGTCAAAGATCGATGGAAAGGACCTATATTGTACAAAAACATCCACAGTAAAGCCTTTTGTCAGAGTAAAGAAACGGAAACATAGTGGATGCCTATTAATTGGGGAATTGTTCAACAAATTATGGCATATCAACTTGTATATAGATAACTAATAGAATATTATTGTGATGTAATAAATGACAAAGGGAATGGTTGCAAAAAATAAACCATATAAGACTTGCATTGATTGATGCAGTCAAGTGAGAAAAACCAGGAGAACACAATGACCACTATAATGGAAAGAGAAACAAGTTTTGAAGTCTTAATAATTCTGATCAACTCAATGACCAGTCATGATTCAGAAAAATAATGATGAAGCATGCCTCCCATTTCCTAACTAACAGGTGATGAACTAAAGGTATGGATGAGACATACTTTTTCAGACATGACCAACATGTAAAATTAGTTTTGCTTGACTTAAATACTTATTTGTAACAAGGGAAGGTTTTTATTTTATTGGGGCAGGGAGGAGGTAGAAGAAGGACTAAGTGGCAACTGATGCAAAACAAAGAAGAAAATAAAGAAAAAAACACCAATGAAATAAAAAAGCATATAGACAAAAGTAGAAAGAAGCTCAGAAAGGATAAAGACAGGCAAGGCAATGTTATTACTATATTGTTAAATTTATTTTTTTATATTGTTAAATTTAACACATGATTTTAAAAATGTTGCATGTTAAAAAAGTTTATAGTGTTATACACAATCCTATTTTTCTGTTCTTTGTATACTGAAATATTTATGTTTGGCAACATTTGCTAAGCTCATAAAAGGAAAAAAGTGAATGCTGACATGTTTTATGTGTATTGTCACAAATAACTTAAGTGAATGTAAACTATTAGACAGCAAGCATGCTTGCCTTGTAACCAATTCATCATGCTATTTCAGGTAGTCGTATTAGCACTGTTTATATTCTTAGCTACCTACGAATGATATAGCAAGATATACAAATTTCTATAAGAATGCATAGTACTCTATATCTATGAAATGCTTGTAGAAATGTGCAAGGTTTTTAGACTTTTTGATATCCTAAATGCTTAGTTCTTAAGTTTATAATCTCCCATTTTGTAACTTCATAGGAAGAGAAGGGCAAACATTTTTCAATATAAGACTAAATATATAAATGCAATGAACCAATTTTCCTTTATCATTTGGTCATTTTCTAAGTATTTTACAAGAAGAGTTGGGGAAGATTACTTGGAAAGGGGTACTGGCAAGGCAAAAGCAGATGATACTTTTTGTATTGTTTTTAACTTATACATCTCTCTACCTTCAGTATGGCTGTGAAATATCACATTCATATTTTTGTCTGGGTATTTTATAGTTCTTGTTCAAGAAATGACATTGATGATGGGGTCCAAAAATAAACCCATAGAGCCTATAGTTTTTACACCTCCTTCAGGGTACAGCCTTTCTGAAATGGGGTAAGGGGGAAGAGTTATGGTTCATACTTTTCACATTCACAATTTCCAGTGTGCTTTAGAATAATAGGTAAATTTCTATCATTTTTTTAAAAGTACTAGATTTTCTTTCAAAAGGAGAAAAATTACCAAATTTGACTCTCTAATTGTGTCTAAGTACACAGTGAGATTGATTTGTCAATTCAGAGCAAATTCTTTTTTATATATCTTATATATCTTTCCAAACAATTGTTTGGAATTGTCCAAACAATTGTTTCACTCAGTCAGCTAAGTTAAAATGGTCAAACCAGTTGGTATGGAGCTATATACTCACAGACTAAATGCAAGATCTTCAGATTTTTTTTAAAGGATAATCTGTTATTCCTCTAGCCTACTGCAATGAGTTTAGTGTTGCAATGGTTAATACACATAAGATATATTTCTCTAAGTAAGCTAAAAAGGAAAATACAAGAGAGAAAAGCAATAAAGAGCATGAAGTTCAAATATAGGGAAGGGAAAGGAATCCCATTTTCCTTTTGCTGGGTTCTAACAAAATTTTAGAGAGGGAAAAACAGCAACAGTATATAATATCACCTTCAGCATTTTCACATAGTGATGAGGATGCCCATTAAGAGTTTCTGTTTAGGCAGAACTTCTTTCTGGCCACAACTGATCCATTAAATGATGACTGACACTTCAATGCATAATTAGAAATAGCTTATCAGATAGTTCTTTAACTAGTCAATGAACTTAAGGGAACTGTTAATTTAAAACTGAAGAACATGCACTAGTACTTTCTTTGTGGGACACTGGGTCATAAACATATTAAACATGTTATTATATAGTTTCCTTTATGAGACAAATCCACTCTAATTCCTTGAAATAAAATCTCCACCCAATACAACTTTTTTTTCTCCAAATTTCAAAATGAGTACTTGTTATATTTGTTTCCCACATTCACAAAATAGCTACAGCATACCTTAATGGGAGAAATATGGAAATGTTCAAAGAAACTGAGACTTGATATGTCTGTCAAGGATGTTTCCATTAATTCAGTGTTTAGAGTATCAATATCTTTCTGGATTAATTTAGTCTAGGAGAAATGAAACATTAACAGAAATTCTTAATTATATTTTCTTTTTTAAAAATTCGCTCAATAAAAAACATCTAATTTTAATTACTTAACACTTCATGTTTTTCTAGGAGACAGAAATGAAATATATTACATGAGACTCTCAATGAAAAAGTCTGATTACCCTTTTCCTTTCAGCTTCAGGGTCAGTGGCCGGTGTGAAGAGTGCAAGAATTGCACCTAAGAATCCTTGGTCAATTTTCAAAGCCATTTCTTGGATAAGAACCATAAAATACCTAGCAAAAATAACAGATATTAAAGGTAAATAATAGCTTCTCCTGTACACACAATAACTGTACTACCATATTTTCAGCAATAATTAAAGAGAAAAACCAGAATCACAAAGCAACATTAATAGAGTAGAGCACAATTTACTCCACTCCCTTATTTGATTTTCACAACAGTCCTGTAAGGCAGGTACTATTTACATCTCTAGATGTAGATCTCATCTCTATCTAAAGAAACTGAAGCCCAGAGAGGGAAACTGACTTATTAGTCCTAGGTCAATGATTTCTTGCTTCTGGCCAAAGGCCACAGCAGAAGGCCGCTACTTCATCTACTAAGGGCTCCCTTATTAGGAGGTTAATGGGGTCCATAAGCAAAGGGAATGATCCATTAGAAAACCATCATTAGTACCACAGTTCAAACACTTATGCCATTACTCAATTCATTGTAAAAATGTGACCTAGATAGCTGACAACTGCCATATACTCATTTCTCACCAGGAATACAAATACAGACAAAAATAAAGACAGTTCCTGCCCTCAAGGAACTTACATTATAATGAAGGAAGACAGCACATAAAAAGAGAGGCGAGTAGAGGGAAGGTACCCACATGAGAGCAAAGTCCAGGTAATGATGAAGGAAACATAAAGGGTCTGGACCCTTGCTCAAAAGGGAGAGGAAACAAGAGATGGCCAGCTTTTGGGAGTTCTGGGTTAAAGCCCCTGCCTCTGGCATAGATTAGCTCTATGAACATGGAGAGGTCAGTGAACCTTTCAGTGCTCAAAGCAACTCTCTAAAACTATAAACAACAGACAAGATGCCAACCTGTTTCAGTATACAGTTTCCATACTTCAAGTTTCCTATATCAACGAAAGCAGAGGTCCAAAACAAAAAGTAGTGACCATCGCCATAAAGTAGATTATCACACTCAAACAGGAAAAAAAGACTTTATATTACACATCAGTTTCTTATGAAGTTGACCTTGACTTTATCAGAATACTAGCAGCAAGATCAGTACGGACACATGTTAAAACTTCCTTACTTTACTTACTTGAATTGCAGCACTTTACTGTACTCATTAAATCTTGTGATGATGCTAATATCAATAAATGGCCTGGGCTCTGAAAGGTAAGAAAGAGAAAATATTGGGTCTCTATACAAAAAAGTTAGTATTTATTACCTTTAACAAACAGGTATGTTTCAAATTAAATTTTACTTTTTCTCTACCTGAATCCAAGGCAATGGACTTTGGAGGGGCTACAGGATGAAATGCAACTGGGAACATTGAACCTGGTAATTGGTTATCAACCTAGAAGAAAAGGAAAGACAAAGAGGATTCAAATAAGAAAAAATCCTTAAGGATGTTTCTGCTTTCATTTTATCTTCAAAAATTTTTATTCTTATTTTCTATTTTTATAACACATTTATTTTCCAATATAATCTTTTTTTCTATCTCCTAGAGAGAAATTTCACACAACAACAAAGGAAGAGAGACAAAAACCCAAAATTCTAGAAAACCAACCAATTCATCAACTAATTCTGAAAGATATTTAATTCACTACACCCATATTTACCCACAGAGGTGCATTTTCTCATACCTTATTGAGGGGTAAACTTGGTAATTACAATTATAGCATTTCAATTTTTTTCTTTCTATTTACATTATTCTTGTCATTGTGTATACTGTTTCCAAGTTCTGCTTATATACCATATCTGATCATATATCATTCTATAATTCTACATATTCTTTATATTCATCTCTCAAAATGCAGCAATATTATATTACATTTCTATATCACAATTTGTTTAGCCGTTTCCCAATCAATGGATATTTTCTTTTTTTTCCATTTCTTTGCTACCACAAAAAGAGCTACCATAAATATTTTGCTGCATACAGAACACTCTAATTCTTGAGTTCAAGATATACTAAAATTAAGACATTGTTTTAAAACAAGTCACAAATTATATCATTCTAAAGCTTACACATTCATAATGTGACACTGTGACAAATATGAAGTAACATACATAGATATGATGCCTAAGTTAATAACTTGAACAAAAGAGACGATACAAAAATGACACAGGAAAATATACACAACCACACAAGCAATGTGCAGGATTCACACACAAAGGCATTAATATAAATCTCTGCAGCCATGTACCATATGGCCACTCTAACAGTAACTAATTTGTTATGTTACACTGGAAATTGCATGTCATATTAAACAGGGAGTATCAAGGAAAAAACTGATTTACTTCCAGAGAAAATAATGAAAATCTCTCACGACAAGTTAAAAACAAATGGATAGTGGAAACTCAACTTGTTCAATCTGGGAATAAGTGATACATAACTGAGGGTTTCTCTGAGCAAAGGGTAATGAGTCATGAAAATATTGCCCCTCTATCTGGAAATACTTTCATGTGCCAGTTGCTATTGCTTTTAAAACAAAGTGCTAAAAAAAAAAACAAAACCCAAGACTTAAACAGAGTATATCTTCAAAAAGTCTGATCCCTTTCTATAAGTGATTAAGAAAAGATTAATATATCTTATTCTAAAATAATTTACTAGAGATTTAAAACAACATATTTTATATTATCGCATACTCTTTTTGGAAAACTGGAGATTCTGACTAAAATGGAGAATTCCAGTTCTTCTGCATTAATATGTATGTCAGGAGGTAAACAGATAGAATATATTTTTATACCTACTAGAAAAATTCTCTAACAATGCTGAGAAACTGGAATAAATGTAGACACACAATCATAACCCAAGTTAAAATTTATAATCCCATCCTTGAAATTTGACTAATGACTTTTATTCAGGTTTATTTTTTGAAACTGAAGATAAAGGAATATTACCTGAATCCAGTACAACTGGGCCCGTAGACTTCTTTGGTGAGGAGACTGCTTAAATTCAACATGGATACCTGATAAGAAGTCTCGCTTAATACAACACCGGATTGGGACTCGCATTTCCATTGGGGATTTACTAAAATTTACCTAAAATGAAAAAAGCTTATCTATATCTGAACAATATTTTTGAGTTACAAGTATTGTACAATTCGATTTTTAAAAAATATGGCATTTTTCTATTAAATACAAGGGAAAGACAATTAGCAGCCTGTTCACTTAAGGAAAGCACTTATACATAGCAACAAGCTGTATCCGTAGGAACTAAATCTCTTGATGTTCAACTCTTACATACACTTTATTTTTACTGTGTCTACTGAATTAACCATATAAGTATTTATTCAATTTTCTAACTATTAAAAAAAAAACCAATCAGTTCCACCAACGCTAAGCACCTGGAGCACCTAGGTAGCATAGTGGATAGAGTGCCAGGCCTGAAGTCAAGAAGACTCATTTTCTTAAATTCAAATCTGGCCTCAGACACTTACTAGCAATGTGACTCTAGGCAAATCACTTAATCGTGTCTGCCTCAGTTTCCTAATCTGTAAAATGAGCAGGAGAAGGAAATGGCAAACCACTCCAGTACCTTTGTCAAGAAAACCTCAAATAGGGTCATGAAGAGTTAGATATGACTGAAATGAATAAACAACAATAATTAAGTGCCTACTATGTATAAAAGTTTCATGCTAGGATTAGAAAAAATAAATTTAGTATCTCTCCTCAGGGAGCTTATAATCAGTCTCATGAGAGAGGAGTGATTACATACGCAATTAAGTATGATGAAAAGCATCATGTTATAAGTGAAAACTAGGGAGTCAAACAAAGGGCTTTGCCAAGCAAGGCTGAGGGGGCAGAAACTGGACCTTTAGGATGAGAACAGAGAATCATCTGAAAAAAAGATGAGAAGTGAAAACTTGGTTACAGATGAGTATGCCAAAAGAGCGAGCAGAGAGAAGGAAGAGGTGCCTTGACTGAGCTCTGGAAAAAGAGAATTACCCATTACAGAAGGGCTAAAATTTGCTTGCCTGACCTGAATTCTCACTTTCAGCTACAAATGGACAGCAGAAACTGAAATTTCTTGTTCAATCTAAGAATAAGTCAAAAATTGTGTTCATGTAACTGAGGATTTCCTTGATCAAATGGCAATAGGTTACGTGAACACTAGCTGTCTATCTCAGAATACTTTTCATGTACCAAAGAGTCTTCTTGACTCCAGGCCCATCACTCTATCCACTGAACCACCTGGCTGTCTCCGAATAAAAAGGGCTAAGTGGCAAAATGGGCAATAACCAATCCTAGAGTCAGGAAGACTCATCTTCCTGAGTTCAAATTTGGCCTCAGATATTACTAGCTGCGCAACCCTGGGCAAGTCACTTAACCTTGCTGGCCTCAGCTTTCTCACCTGTAAAATGAGAAAAGGAAACGGCAAACCATGCCAGCATCTTTGCCAATAAAACCTTAAGTGAGGTCATGAAGAATCAGACACAACTGAAAAAGGACTGAATGACAATCTAAATAATGTTAGATGGCTAAGTAGTGTGTGTTCCTGTCTTTTATCCCATATAACAAAGCTGTATCTGATCTATGCATTAGAGACTGAGACTAAGAGGTGGAGCTGAGGAGAGAGCACATTCTAGCATGGAATATAACCCCTGCAAATGTACAGAATCAGGAAATGGAATGCCGTGTGCAAGATATAGGAAGAAAGTCAGTTTGGCCAGAATGCCGTGTGTATAAGAAGGAGTAATGGTGGAAAGGTATGGTGGAATTAGGTCATGAAGGGTTTTAAATGCCAAACAGGAGTTTGCACTTGATAGTAGAGGCATTTAGGAACCACTAGAACTCAATGAATAGGGAAATAACCTGGTCAGACTTGTGCTTTAGGAATATCTTTACAGCAGCTGTGATGGATTAGAGAGAGGAGAGATTTGAGGCAGGAGACCAATTAGGAAGCTATTTCAGAAGTCTAGGAAGAACTGTCCCCTGTGGCTCTAAGAAGCTGTAGTATATACAGTGACCACATCCGGGTAAATCGTCTCAGCAAATGGGATAAACCAGGTTGAGAGTAACTGACAAGCCTCAAACCCATTAATGAGTTTGAGGGAAAATACAAGCATGTGAAGACTTTCCCTGGCAGAATAGGCAAATGAGAACAATTTGTTCCAACAGCCATGAAAGCAGCTGAAACAGGTGCTGTGAGGTGCTTAGAGCTTGGTCAGGCACCAAAGATGCCAAGGTCATTTTGACTTCTGTCCTGTCCCGGGACCTCAGCAACCCAGGAATAGAGAGTGAGGCTGATGACTGTGCAACTCTGCCTCACTTAAACCCAATTCACACACAAGTCAAGACATCAGTAGTTCAGAGTCACTGCTTTTAAAAACAAAGTGCTAAAAAATAAAATATACTTTTTCTGTCCTAAATTCAATTAAGGAGAAACGCCTAGTAAATTATTAAAAAGTGAAGTTAAATATAAACTATTATTATATTTAGAAGTGGGGTGTGGGTGGAGGGAGAGAGGAATCCTATTCCACATGAATTTATAAACAAATTTAATCATTTTAAAATATAATTAATGTTTATGCTACAAAAATTATTCTCAAAAATTGAGAAAACGCTCTACTAAACTTTTAATGAGACAAATATAGTCCTAATATCTAAACAAGGAAAGGATAAAGCAAAGAAAGAAAACTGTAGGTTAATATTATTTATTATTATTATTTATTAATTTCAAATTTTAATTTTTGAATTAAAATCTAAGTAAAAAGACCATAACAAAAGATCATTATTTTTTTTTTCACTATGACCAGGTTGCAATGCAAAGATAATTCAATGCGAGGAAAATAATTAGCATCATTAATCATACTGAAAAAAACCACCCCAAATCACATGATTTTATTAATAGATGAAGAAAAATTCTTTGACAAATTAAAACATTCATATGTGCTTTAAAATGCTACAAAATACAAGCTCAAAATGTTCTATTTTAATACAAAAAAGTATATATATGAAATACAGACTTTATACTTGACACATGGAGCACTTATATACGCCATGAGTAATTTCAATTTCTAGAATCACATGCTTTTCAATTCAGAAAGGATTTTAAGTCATTTTGTACAAGCCCTTCATTTTCCAGTTGAAGAAACTGAGTACCACCTGTCAAGTGACTTCCCAAAGTAGTTAAACGGCAGATTTAGTTTTCTCTCTTATTGCTTCATCAAAATCTTCTTAAAAATTCTTGAGAGTCTCCATTGAAAATATAACATAAAAGAACACTTTTACAATTAAAATCACTTATTAAAACTTAAAAGGAAAAAAATAATATTTGTACTTTTTGGATTAGTTTCATTGGATATATGTTAAGCATTGTAATTCATAATTATTTTAATGTTTTTAGTGGTACTTTGATTCTTATCGACCTTACTGAAAAATAATTAAATAAATATATAAATAGATTTTGTTTGACATATCACAAAATGAAATTAACCATACCTCAAGATTGCTGTCTAGTTTAATCCATTCATGCTCATTTGACCAAAGATATTTCTGATAGGCCTGCTCCAAAATCATTATTTGCTTTTGACTAAATGGTTTCCACTTCCGTTTTGGTTTCATCTCCCAAACAACATCCGAGCTAGAAGAATTAAATAATAAAATTTACTTTAATAATATACATATCTAAGCATGCTAAAAACATTTATGCAAAATTTCCATTCACCTCTAGAATATGATAGCAATTTATTCTGAAGAATATATACATTCCAGAGATTTCAATAAATATTAAGATAAAGCACATTTTAACACAATTAACAATATTTTTCAAAGGAATTCCTCTAAAACAGGGGCACTTAGACTTTTTAATGTGTTATGGCAGTCTTATGAAGCCTACAGACCATTCTTAGAAGAATATTGCATGGGGCATTTTAGGGAAATCAATTATATTGAAATATAGTTACCAAAATACTGAAAAAATTCACAGACTGCAGCTTAAGAACTTCTGCACTAAAACATTTGCTAACTATTTAATACAGGATACTGACTGCATATATAAAGGCACATAAGGAAAAATAAGTTTTTACTTATATAACTGGTAGGTATTTAGTTACTTGTGGAGCTAACGAGGCTCTAAGAATACTTAGGGAACACCATTCAATGAAGACAGGATTTAAATGACACAATGGGGAAAAAAAATCTACTGAACTAATAGTTAATTTATTTTTCTCTATTTTGAGAATGAGAAGGAAAGTTGATTACATGAAAATCAATTTTAAAAATATTGCCTTTCCATCCTGCATATTTTCTTATGCAAGACCAAAAGGTAATTCTTTGCACAGAACTCACATAGGCAGTCATTTCAGACTGAGTTTCTGCAAAAGTATTGAGCGGCGGAAAAAAAAGAGCTTTAAAAGCAGAATCTTTATTAAACTTATGGCATGAGCAGGACTTTCATTTTTGTAATGTCCAAACTCATGCAAGTTAGTATATCCAGTAAAAGAATCAGTATGGTTGATTATATCCTTCTGTTTTTCAGATAGCAACTCAGTCCTAAAATAGTTTATTGAATTCAAGAAGATTTAAAAAATAAGTAAAACCATTTGTTTGTGTGCGAGAAGGAGCCTGACACAATGTACAATTAGGCTTAGAACCTGGAGAACGGGATCAAGTAACACCTCTGACATATACTACCATGTAACCCTAATCATAGAACTGTGCCTCTTGGTGCATTTAGTAACTCGTGCTGTCTTGCACTGGTACCAGGAGTCTCTTCATCTAGGAGTTCCCTATGCCATGAAGTCTGAAGTTTAGTCCCTATGTCCCAGCCCTTATTTTCTATGTGCAGGTACTGACTTAAAGAGACCTAAAAGAAGTAACTGACATCATCATTCTTATAAATCTCTCAAGGATTATAGGTTAGGGGATTTAAAATAAGAAAACAGTGGCTCCAAACGTAACTGTCGGCCAGATTATGTTAAATATTTCCAACTTAACAACTTCTAATGTTTGTTCTTCTTTCCTTACCTAGTTATCCCAATATATGAGATTTCCTGCTTATTTTCATTGTTAACTAGTGAAAGTCCAAGACTATGAAGTGAGACATTTATTTCTTGATCAGCCTGTTCCATTTCTTCTGCTTGACGTGCTTTGGAAACCAATGCAACATCATCAGTAAACAGTAGTACTCTTTGGCGTCCATCCAGGAATGATACCCAGTGTATCTGGATATTGGCATCGTATGGAAATTGTCCACATTCATCCTAAGAGAACAGAAAAAATTCATTGAAAAAATATATGTATTTAATATA
This sequence comes from Phalanger gymnotis, assembly GCA_028646595.1. NCBI lineage: Eukaryota > Metazoa > Chordata > Mammalia > Diprotodontia > Phalangeridae > Phalanger > Phalanger gymnotis. The sequence continues at coordinate 112,548,039 of CM053624.1, forward strand.
TAATGACTAAAGTAACTAAGGAATAATAATCACTAGTATTGTTGTCAAGCAATTTTATATGCAATTGTTCCATTAGATCATCACAACCATCCAGGGCAGTAAATGCTATTATCCACATCCTGCAGATCAGCAAACAGTGGCTGAGGAGGTAGGTCACTTGACTATCACATAACTAGCAGGATTTGAACTCAAGTCTCTCCTGACCACAAGTACTGCCCTCTTTCCAATGAATCGCACTTCTGCTCATTTTAAAATGAGAAAGAAAGTACGACTACAAAAAGTTTCCATTCTCAATAATGGAAGAAATTAAGCAAAGTTACATTGCTTTTAAAATTACACTAGTAGATTTCCTATAAAATACCACTCTATATGTATATACTATTTTACTTATCAAAGCACTTTCATGTTCATAATCTCTTTTTTAGCCTCATAAAAACCAAGTGAAACTGAAAAGAAAAGCAATATTGTCTCCCCTTTATGGAGGAGGAAACTTAAAGTAGCCCAGGTACTTAGTGGTAAAAGTGCATAAAACAAGGAACAGTAACTGATGTGGACAACTCACCACAGTACCTATGACAAAGGATTTTGTACCCTGTTCTTACTGTGATATTTATAGACCTAAGGTAATGGCTATATGATAGGAAACCAATGTAACAAACGATTTCAAAAATAACTTCATTCTAATCTATTATGGTTCATTTATATGACAGTGCAATCAATCAAAACAACCATATTTCTTTTAAGTGTGCTGCCATGTAAATAGTCTTTGATGATAAGCTTGACCTAATAACTTGTGTAAAAACCATTCTACTGCTATTCACAGAAATTTTGTTTTAGTTTTTGTATAAGTTTCAAAATAAAGTTTAAAAGATACTACTTTATTTGTTCAGTACTATAACAAAGAAATTTAGACACATATGAGGCCACACATCAAGTATTATGTTCAACTTCAGGTACATTTTAAGAAATACCTTAAAAATCTAAAGTAAATGGCAGAAGAGGGGAATCAAGATGGTAAGGGATCTGAATCATGAGAAGGCAGAAATATTGAAGGAACTAGGATGTTTAGCCTGAGGGAAGGCAACAAGCATTTGTTAAGTGCCTACTACGTGCCAGGTATTGGGCTTCATACTTTCCAAATATAAATTCATTTGATCCTTACATAACAATCCTGGGAAACAGGTACTATCCCCATTTTGTTATTCTCATTTTGTAGTTAAGGAAACCAAGGCAGAAGTTAAGTGACTTGACTAGGTTCACAAAGCTAGTACATGTCTAAGGCTAGATTTCAATTCAAGTCCTCTGGACTCTGGGCATAGAACTTTATTCATTGTATCACCTACTGGCTTCTTGGCTATTAGAAGAAAAGAAATACTGGGAAAAGACATGGTAGCTGTCTTCAACTATCTGAAGGGTTGCTAATAGGTGACAGGAATTAACTATTGCTCCACAAACCAGGATATGAGGGGAAAAAATATTTCTACAACAGGTGTCTAGCAAAGGAATAGGCTACCTAGCAAAGCAGAAACACTCATTCATTACTGAAAACATTTAAGCGTTAATTGTCAGGGATTTTGTAAATGAGATTCTTGTATTAGCTGAAAGGTTGAACAATGACTTAACTTTCAAGGATCCTATTAACTTGAGAAATCCATGAAAAACTTCTGACACTTATTTTTATGGAGGTATCAAATGTAAACTATTAGAGACGTATATAGCTTTGACTATTAAAGAATCCTAAAAAAAAAAATCCCACTGAGCAAGCAACGTGGTACAGTTTCAATAGTGCTGGGTTTGAAGGGCAGGGGGACTGAGTTCAAATCCTCAGCCACTTATCACCTAAGTAAATTCAGAGAAGTCACTTAACCTCCTTACACCTTAGTTTTCTCATCTGTAAAACAAGAGCACTGGACAATATGACCTTTAAAGGTACCAAACCTAGGCTGTTTTGATCATGTGAACCTCAGAACCAAATAAACCCTGATTGTGTATGGGTAAGGTCTGACTCAGGTCAGTACCCCTGGTATGTAGGTCTGAAACCAGAAATGAAATAAAACATCTGTAGTCTGCCTAACAATTAACAAAAGGAGATTTACTTAGTAAATCCTTTCCAGGAGAAAGGCATTCAGAGCACAAAAAGAGATATTTATACAGGATATAGTCTTGATTCAGCAAAGAACAGTTCTCCTATGCTGGTGTTAGTTGCTGTATCAGTCGACAGCCTCAGACTTAGCCCATTAAGCCAATTCAATTTTGAAGGCAGTTTGAACACCTTTTAAGAAAAAAATTTTCTTGCATGGAAAGGAAAGGAAGGGTGCTTAGGAATATGCTTATATCGCGCACCTTTCTATTTAACCAAATTTTCTTTTCACTTAGTCTTAAAACTACCTCTAACATGACACTGCCCCTCAAATTTCTCTCTCTCTTTTTTAATAAAGACATTTCTTTTATTTGATAACATTGGATTTTTATGCCACAAGGACACAGGCTCCACCAACACCTTTGATTTATTCCTCTGCTGAAGAACTCTGCCTTCACGATGGCTGGCTGTTTGTGGAGTTTCCCTTTCCCTACGACTCTGTAGCCTGACCACACAACATCAGTGATAGGGGCAAGCCCCTCCTTGTTTTGGGCCACATTAATCCTGGTCTGCTCACTGACCAGCGTCCACAGTTTATCAAGGTTGACGGCTGAGCAGTAGCTTTGGTTCTTCTCAAAGTGGTAATGCCTCACGCCCACTAGATGGTGCAGCCCTCCAGCGTTGCCGCCGGCCTCCAGGGTGCTTCCCGTGCTTGCCGATGTGCCTGTGGCCGTGGAGCATTTTTGTCTTCCTCAGTCGGGAAGGCATGTTGCAGGACGCCGCAAAAAAAAAGCCCAAATTTCTCTAAATCTGCAGACATGGGCTAAATGGCTAAACTATCAATTTTTATCTTCAATTTCAAATACATAGTTACTTTGCTATATAACGAAATGCTCATGCATAGATTATCTGAAACTTTTAGCTCAAATGGAAATATATTTCACATAAGACAAAATCACATAGTACAGTATGGCAAGAAAGGCCTTTGTGCAATCACCCCAATTTCCTTACATCCAAATAGTCGTATTTAATAGCATTCATTTCTTTTTAAGCTATACCTTCAACAGGTCATGTTCTCCCACATTTTCTGCATATGTCCATGTTAGTTTTTTGGTACCAGTAGGATCTGCCCAAGCAAAGAGACGTACTTGTTTCGGTAGTAAGACCATTTCTTCCTGTAATCCACTAAAGTACAAATGACAACAGTAGAGAGAAAGGAAAAATGATAAAATGAAAATGGAGAAACATGTAAAATGTATACTACTAATTCTAACTATAAGTAATTCCCTATTTCAAGGCTCTTTAACAATTCCTATTATATCATTAAGTGATATCATGCAAGTTTATATTAGATATTACCAGGAATATAATATTCTCACTAGGTTTACTTAACAGATAATGAAAGAAAAGGAAGAGATGTGTTTGAATGAAAATGGCATTAATTTGTAAAAGGAAATATAGATACATCTATAAGAAATCTGTATTTCCTATTAATTCTTTACATACCTCTGCTTACACTGAAGAATATCCCATGGTGTATGGTTAATGATTAAGGCAGGTGCTGATCCTTCATGGTAATCAGAGAAGGTTATCACAGTTGAATGTTCAGCAATGTTTACATCTACCAAGATGCCTCCATTCTATTATAGGGAAGAAAAGTATGAGAAATGTTTAAAATTAATATTTAAATCAAAAAAGTTTTGAAGGAAAATCTTTTATCATTTGCTTTGAAATAAAAACTTTCTTTTCTCAAATACTTGCCAGACTCTAATTTACATAACACCATTCCATGAGATTTTCTTAAACTGAATACCAGTAAATTTTAAAAAGTAGCACACTGGATTATCTTAAAACAATTTTAAAAATGAAGACAGTTGGACAAAAAGTCAAAACTTACCAGTTCTTCTAAGCTCAATAAAGTGCCATTGTCTTGTTGAGTATAAAAGAATGGCTTGGAAGATCCTTCACAGCCCACTACACGCACACAGAGTTTGCCTGACAAATTTTCAGGCCAAAATGGAAGACACTGAAAATAGAAAAGGTAGCAATTAGTCTGTTCACCCAACATTCTGGTCTTTGTTTAAAAATAATTAATTTATTTTTAGTTTTCAATATTCACTTCCATAACATTTTGAGTTTTAAATTTTCTCCCCTCTCCCTATTCCCCCCTCCTCAAGACGGTGTGCAATCTGATATAGGCCCTATTTATACATTCATATTAAACATATTTTCACATTAGTTATGATGCAAAGAAGAATTAGAACTAATGGGAGGAACCACGAGATAGAAGAAATAAAACAAAACAAAAAAAGAAAAGAAGGGCAAATAGTATGCTTCCATTCAGGTTCCAAAGTTCTTTCTCTGGAGATGGATGGCATTTTCCATCGTGAGTTTTCGGTGTTGTCTTAGGTCTCTGCATTGCTAAGAAGAGCTAAGTCTATCAAAGTCAGTCATCGCACAGTGGTGCTGTTAGTATGGACAATGTTCTCCTGGCTCTGCTCATTTCACTCAACATCAGTTCATGTATGTCTTTCGAGGTTTTTCTGAAGTCTGCCTGCCCATTATTTCTTATAGCACAATAGTATCCCATTACATTCATATACCACAACATGTTCAGCTAATCCCCAAGTGATGCACATCCCCATAATTTCCAGTTCTTTGCCACTACAAAAAGAGCTGCTATAATTATTTTTGTACATGTTGGTCCTTTTCCCATTTGTTTAATCTCTTTGGGATACAGCCCTAGAAGTGGTATTGCTGGGTCAAAGGGTATGCACATTTTTATAGCCCTTTGGGCATAGTTCCGAACTGTTCTCCAGAATAGTTGGATCAGTTCACAATTCCACCAACAATGCATTAGTGTTCCAATTTTCCCACATCTCAACATTTATCATTTTCCTGTTTTGTTATGTTAGCCAATCTGATAGGTGTGATATGGTACCTCAGATTTGTATTTCTCCAATCAACAGTGATTTGGAGCATTTTTTCATATGACTATAGATAGCTTTAATTTCTTCCTCTGAAAACTGCCTGTTCATATCTCAAAACCATTTACCAACTGGAGAATGACTTGCATTCTTATAAATTCAACTCCGTTCTCTATATATTTTAGAAATGAGGCTTTTATCAGAGGCACTGGCTATAAAAATTATTTCCCAGCTTTATGCTTCCTTTCTAATCTTGGTTGCATTGGCTTTGTTTCCAACATTTTAGTCTTAAAGAAGCTATGTTAGTTTCCTAAGATTTTGGATTTAGAAAAATGTCCCAACAATTACAACTGTCCCAAAGTAAAACTGGATGTCTCAGAAGATAATGGATTTGACTCCATTATAAACAAATCTTTAAGCCAAGGATTCCTAAACTGGGATTCATGGATTTTTAAAAATATGTTGATAACTATATTTTAATATAACTTATTGCTTTTGTACTTTTATGTACTTTTATCTATGTTTTTGTTTTATTCATTTAAAAACATGATTCTGAAACTAGTCTATAGTTTTTACCAGATTGCTAAAGGGGTCCATGATACAAAAAAAGGTGAAGAACCTCTGCTCTAAGGAAAAGGCATGATAACTACTTTTAGGGGGGTAATGTAAAGAATAATTCTTGCATTACACTAGATAGTCCCTGAAGTTCTACGACTGATTTATAATATCTCCTTGCCAAGGCCAATCTCTCTGTACATACCTTGATTTTCATCTTCAACAGACCACTCTAATATTATCACTATTGTCTCTCTTATCTTCAGTCTCTACCTACTAGCTCCTTCCCTACTATGTGCAAATACACCCATGTGTCTATACATCTTTAAAAACCCTTCAAAGCAACCACCATCCTACTAGCTATCATTTGAGATTTCTCTTCCCTTTCTTAAACACCTCAAGAAGGCTGTCTACATTTGGTTCCTTTATTTCTCCTCTCACTTTCTTCTCTAAACCCTCCAAAATCTGGCTTCCAGCCTCATGGTTTAAATGAAAATTCTTTTTCCATTAATAGCAACATTGTGTGATGGTCAACGTTGATAGACTTGGCTCTTCTCAGCAATACAATGATCTAATACAATTCCAAAAGACTCAGAATGGAAGATGCTATCCACGGCCAGAGAAAGAACTATGGACTCTGAATGCAGATCAAACGATACTATTTTTACTTTTTTTCCCCTTTGTGTGGTTTTCCCTTTTTATTCTGAGTCTTCTTTCACAACATAACTAATGTGGAAATATGTTTAATATGATTGTACATGTGTAACCTTTGCTTGCCATCTTAGGGAGGTGATCAGGAAAAGAAGAAGGGAGAAAAAAATTTAAAACTCAAAATCCTATAAAAGTGAAGGCTGAAAATTATCTTTACATGTTATTAAAAAAATACTACTAAGTGGGGAAAAAAAAAGAAAATCTTTCTCCAAAGTTATCAATCGTATTTTAATTGAAAATGCAATGTCCTTATTTTAATCCACTTCTATTTTGAGCTCTCTGAAGTATCTGACACTCTTAATCCTGTTCTCTTCCTAGACTTTCTCTTCCATAGACATGCCCTACATCTCCTACCTATTTCTTGTCAGCATCTTTTACTAAATCTTCATCCATGCTATGCCCACTAAATCTGGATATCCCCAAGGTACTGTCACTGACCCTCTTCTCTTTTCTATGTTGTATCACTTTGTGATCTCATCATCTCACTGCAGATGATTCCTAGATCTTTATATCCTGCCACTGTGTCTCTTCTGAGTTCTAGCCTCGAATGATCAGAGGCGTATTGGACATCTCACAAACTGTATGTCCCAGAGGCATCTCAAACTCGACATGTCCCAGACAGAACTCATTATCTTTATCCAAAAATATACTCTTTTAAAATTTATTTTAATTTTAATTTATGGAACAAAAACCAGTATTTCCATAACATGGTATGATAAAAAAGATGACTGCACATGAAACTGCAAATCTATTGTGTACAACTTGCTATTCATTTTAAATATATAATCAAGTTTCATGTAAATTTCTTTTTTTTCTTGCCTCCCTCCCCTGCTGCTGACCCCACCCTAGAGACGGCAACCATTAGTCACAAATAGGTATATACATGTAAATTTATTCTACACGCACTTCTATTTATAAGTTCTTTCTCGGGATGAAGATAGCCTCTTTATTCCTGTGACTTTTATAGTTAATTTGGGTATTTATAAATTTATAAATTAAGTCAAAATGACAATCACTCAAAGTTGTTCTTAAAACAATATTGCTATGGGAATGATGTTCTCTTGGTTCTACTCATTTCGCTCTTCATTATTTTCTACAAGCCTTTCCATGTTTTTCTAAGATCACTGAGTTTATCACTTCTTATAGCATGGTAGGATTCCATCAGAATCATACACCACAGTCATATACCACAGTCATTCAGCCATTCCTCAATTGATGGGCATCCCTGCAAAAGTTCTTTGCCACTACAAAGAGAGCTGCTATCAACATTTTAGAACATATAAGTTATTTTCTTTGTTCGCTAATCATCAATAGACCTAGTAGTGGTATTGCTAGGACAAAGGGCATAGGTAGTTTAATAACTCTTTGGGCAAAATTCTAGATTGCTCTCCAAAATGATTAGGTCAGTTCACAATTCAACCAACTGCCAATATGTCCCAATTTTTCTTCATCCCCTCCAACACCTGTCACCCTCCCCCTTCAATCAATTTAGCCAATCTGGCAGGTGTAAAACAATTTCTCGACATTGTTTTAATTTGCATTTCTCTAATGGATAATGACCTAGATTTCTAGAGCATTTCTTTATAAGACAACAAATTATTTTGACTTCTTCATTGGAAAATTGCCTGTTCATATCCTTTGTCAACTGGGGAATGACTCATATTCTTATAGGTTTGGCAAAGTTCTTTACCATATTTTAGATAAAAGACCCTTATCTGAGAACTATCTATAAACTTTTTTCCTCTAATTTTCTGCTTTCCTTCTAATCTTCGCTACATTTGTTTTATTTATACAAAACCTTTTCAACTTAATTTATCCATTTTAGACCTAATTTTGCTATCTCTTTTTTATTCATAAATTGCTTGCCTCTCCATAAGTCTGATAAGTAATATGTTCCATGTTCTTCTAATTTTCTTGTATCTCTCTTTATATCTAGGTCACGTATCCATTTTGACCTTATCTTGTTAAATGGTATGCTCCTGTCTGTTCCATTGATCTACCTTTCTACTTCTTAATTAGCACCAGATAGTTTTGATAATTACTACCATATAATATAGTTTTAGATCTGGTACTGTTAAACCTCATTCATTTACATTTTTCCATTAGTTCCTTTGATGTTCTTGACTTTTTACTCTTCCAAATGAATTTTGTTATTGTTTTTTCTAATTCAGTAAAATAATTTTTTGGCAATTTAATTGGGATGGCATTGAATATATAAACTAGTTTAGGTAAGATTGTCATTTTTATTATATTGGCCCTGCCTACTCATGAACAATCAATAGTTTCCAATTACTTAAATCTGATTTTATTTGTATAAAAATACACTCTTCACTTTCCAGACCACTCAAGAGAAAGTGGCCAAACAATCTACATAGAAAAATGCAAATGGATAAAGAATGCCTATTTGGTTTTTAACTCATGGAAAATACTTGTTTTAAAAATAAGTTCTAGCACTTTGGAACCATGATCAAAGGGCTATAAAACTGTGCATATCCTCTGACCCAGCAACACGGAATACTACTGTTAGGCCTATATCTCAAAGAGATAAAAGAAAAAGGAGAAAGACCTTTACATACACAGATATTTACAGCAGATTTTTTTTGTGGGCAAAGAACTGGAAACTGAGGGGATACCCCTCAATTAGGGAATGGCTGAACAAATTACAGTGTATGAATGTGATGGAATACTGCTATGCTTTAAGAAATGATGAAGGGATGGTTTCAGAAAAACCTGGGAAGACTTATATAACTGAAGCAAAATAAAGTCAGCAGAACCAGGAGAACAAAGAACACAGTAAGAATGTTATCAAGACAATCAACTATGAAAGACTTTGCAACTCTGATCAATACAATGATCCACAACAATTCCAAAGGACTCATGAGTATTATCCACCTTTAGACAGAGAACTGATAAACACGAAAGTACAGATCAAAGTACATTTTTTTTCTCTTTCTTTTTCTTGCTTTTTTCCCCCTGAACATGGCTAATGTTAAAAATGCTTTGCATGGTTTCATGTATACATTCATTATATATATTCGTTATATAATGAATAGTATATTTCTTGCCTTCTCAATGGGTGGGGGAAGGAGTAAGAGAAGGTAGAGAATTTGGAACTAAAATTAAAAATTTAATTTAAAAATTAATAATAACTTTAGAGCTACTTTTGTTTTATCCTAAACTGAAATAATATTCAATGTACATGAATCTGTTTTAGAAGGTTCACTTATTTTTCCTGAAACACCAAGTCCTATGCTAATTCTTGGCTTTATTATCTTTCCTAATATTAAAACAACACAAACTGGTCCTTTTATCTCCGTATCATCCTCTCCTCCTTCCAGGTTCAGGTCAAGGTCTCCCTTCCTCCAGCCATTCCAGCCCACAGTGATTTTTTCCTTCTTTGAATTCCCCTGTACTTTCTTATTCTTGGTGAGTCCCTTTACTTCTCTGAGTTTCAGTATCCTTCTCTGTAAAATAAGAGGGTCTAGAATGCTTTGATCATTTATACCTCACATCTTAATACTTCTTACGTAGTGCGGTACTGGTGAGGTGTTTCATGGGTATAAGTCTCATTCCCTTAATGTGAATACAGACATGATTCTTTCATTTCAGCTATTGAGCACAGAAGATATTAGATACTTGTTATTTAAATATCTGGTTAAATTGTGTTGTGAGTGAATGTAGTCAACATGTCTCATCTTTGAATATACACAGTTATACTATGAAAAGGAAAAAGCCTTTCCAAGCTAATGGACTTTATATAGAAATCTGTTAAGAGTGTCATTAAAGCTCTCAGAAGGCCAAAGAGAAAGGTATTTCCTCCATACATACCACTATTTATTAGAAAATAATTTGCAATAATATTAATTATTTTACCTCAGAAGAGGCAATATAGTTCCATTTATTTGTTGGTAATGAGCCATCCAGTGCAATTTCTCCAACTTCTAATTCCATTGAAGACTTATTGGCGATGGTAAAGAACGGAGTCAGAGTAACTATCCTTGTAAGATTAAAACTGCTCATTTTGATGCTAACTCCAACCTGGGGAAGGAAAATAGATTAATACTATAGTTCACCCTACCTATTTTAGCCAAATATGAACAACAACAAAAAAAGGCATCTTTAGAACTCATATTAAGACTCTTTAAAATGTTTATGACCTATTATCACTTTAATGCTGAAAATTTTTTTAAATTAAGCATTTTTCTACAATCAATAATCTTTCCAGAAGATCCAAAATATTATCCTTTCACTTTGACACCACTGGCAATCAATTCAAAAAGCACCTATAATTTCATTAATGTACCAATAGAAAATGAGTATGTGCACAGATAAAAATAATTTTATTAAACTTTTCTATTATTCTTTTAATTTTCAAATACAGAGAATTGTTCAACTACTTATAAAATCTATAACACATGATAATATAGTATTATTTTAAATTATGAAATTTCAATACAATATCAAAACCCTTCCTAGCTTCCACTGATATATTTTGTCTATACAGCCAACTTTGGGAATAAATTTAGTAAATAATAAAGATGGTGTTTTCTTTTCCTAACCACATATTAACACAGCAAAAAATTCAAGGAATTTCAGACGTAAAAAAAATCATTATAAAGAGGCTAAAGAACTTGAACAGTTCAATTACAATATCCTGAAAATTGCCTGGTGCAGCCAATAACTTACATTTTAAGAGGCAAAGACATGTCCAGAGAATAGGGAAATTTACATAAAATACCAGATTTCTGATTCTCTGGATATCAAGTTTTGAAAATACTATCAGGGATAGCTTGGATTACTATCACTGTGGTAAACATGAACATGACATAAGATTAATAAACAAGCAGCATCTTACCAGATATTCCATATTATTGGCAGGACATTTTACACAACCGTAACTTCCCACTGTGTCCAATGAGAAACTACTGGACCAAGCACTAGTTGAAATTCTTAACTGAACCTGCACCAGAGAATATATACCATATTATTTAAAATTGGTTGACATTGCATCAATTTTAGTTGGTAAACTATTGTCAAGCATTTCTACTTGTTGACCCAGAATACTGTGAATCTGTGGACCTAGGCCAAATAAAAAAATAGACAACAGAGTCAAATAAAATTAAGCCCTAGGAAATTCTCTAACTTGGACAAATAACAGTAAACTTCATTTTCCTCATCTGTAAATAATACCTTTGTGTAGAACCAACTTACAAGGCCGGCATGAAGATAAAGTCAAAACATATAAAGTGTTTTGCAAAACTTAAGTGCCACATATGCACACCCAAAGTCAGTTGACATAGAGACCAAGGTTGGTGAGCTGTGAATTGCCCAGCATGGGAGGAATCTGAGATGAAGCTGCCAAGGAAACCACAATCTGAGGCGAAGGAGTCAGGAAGCAAGCAATAAGGAAAATAAAGGGAGGGGTGAGGGTGGGGGGGGAAAATTAAAATTACCAAAGATTTCAGGGAAATTTCAAAGACCTTGAAAATAGGTAAGTCACCAGGAAAAACAGTAACAACAGAAGTAAATATAGCTTTCAGATGTAGTAAACGAATCCAGGCCTTTATGAAAAGTGTAAAATGAAGGGAAATAATTCAACATTTGATGAGAAAGAGGACGCTGTAATTCATGGAGAACATGGAACAACACGCTGTTCTAAGTGGTTTAAAAGAGAAATGAGAATGTTCTGCATAGCAAAAATAATGAACAGAATAGCAAAGCTTGAATCTCCAAGGCAAGACTCACTGAAGAAACAAAAAAAAGAACAAATGGGAATGCAAATACACAGAAATAAAAGACGACCTAGAAGAAAAGAAGAAAAACCAAAAAATATTAGAAAATAAACCTTAACATCATAATGAAGGATATAATAGAAAAGAATTGTCCAAAACTTCTGAACACAGGAAATGAAATCCCAATTGAGAAAATTCACAGATGGCCTCCAGAAAAAAAAAAAAAAACAAAAACAAGAAACCAAAGGCTCAAAACCCCAAGACACACAGCAGTTAAATTCAACTTAGAAGCAAAAAGTTTTTCAAGCCATCAGGAGAAAGACTTTCAAATACAAAGGAAGGGACATTTAAACGATGCAAGACTATTCCTCAACCACTAGAAAAAGAAACAGGGATGTGTTCTGAAAAGAATTTGAACTCAAGATGCAGCCCAGGGTGATCTATAACTACAAATCTAAGCTTAACCAAAGAGGACAAAAGATGGACATTCAGTAATAAAAAAAAGAGTTTGAAACATATTTTAGAAAGAAAAAGAACTGAAGAAATTATTTGCTTCCTGAACACTCCAATTAAGAGAACTACAGAAGTGAATAAATGCAGACATAATCAACAGAGTAACAACAGAAAGACTAGTAAGATACTTCTTTCTAAAAGTACAGAAGGAGGCAGGGGTGAAGGTGGAAATTTGGTAGAAGTTAACAGTGAAAAGGTGGACAAGGGGCGTTGTGGACAGAACCTAGAGACATCCTGCTTACATGTGAATGGTTCTGTTGTGGGATTACATTACAACACAGGAGGGTACATTAAAGGAGGAGAGGAAAAAGGAAGATAGAGAAGACTGACTGATGTGCCAAGGTCAAATCAAGGACTTATAATAAGGGTAAGGTGACCTCTGTGATCTCAGAAAGAGAAGAATCTACAGTAGAGTGGATGAGATGGAGGAGAGAAAGATTACAAAAGTCTTGGGGAAGGAAGGAAGCCTTACTTGGGAGTTAAGAAGGGTTCCACTAATGAATGCTCCTATGGATGATGGGAAATAAGGACTGTGTGAGGCCCAAATGAAGGCACTAGGAAAGAGAAGACTTACGGGAAATATGAAAACTCTTTTCAAGTATCTGAAGGGTTGTCCTATGAAAAAGAGAACAGACCTGTTCTGCTTGGCCTTGCCATCCATAGCAGACACTCAGACCCACCTCACTATAAGGCAACCAGCATCAGGCCATGCGCTTTGAGCACACAGTCTACCTCCTCATGTCTCCCATAAATATTCCTTCCCTTTTTTCACTTCTTGCTCTAAAAATAATAATCAAATTAGCACTATTATAATTGTCCTATGTTTCCAGTCATCATTCCTGTAACTTCTTAAACCAAAATACTCTTCACAGACTACCACTCCCCTATGAGTTACCTTCCTCTAATAGGATTTAAACTTTCTGAGGGCAGGCATTGTCTTTCTTTTTGTATTTGAAAGCATAGTGCTTAGCCCAGTACCTGGCACACTTAAGCACTTAAGCATATTTTTTTTAACTCATTTAACTAAGAACAATGTTAGAAGAAACAGAGACTTGACTGTAGAGAAAAACCTCTTAACACCTAGAATCATCCAAAATTGAAATGGGCTGCCTCAGGAAGAAGTGATTTTCCCTTCATTAGAGCTCTTCAAGCTAAGAGGGGGAGGAGTTATCAGGTACAACACAGATGGCTTTTAATGTCCCTTCTTATTTTAAAATTATGTGATTCTATGGATGTATCATCTAGAACCTACGCTTATTATTTGTCATTTATTAACTAATATTGTCATTTATTAATTGATAATTTCTTAGTATGTGACCTTAACTACCTAGAGCCCTAACTTTCTTGCTAGGTGGCAGAGGCCGGTTTTTTGTTTGTTTTTTTTGGAGGGGGGAAGGCAGGGCAACTGGGGTTAAATGACGTGCCCAAGGTCACACAGCTAGTAATTGCGTCAAGCATTTGAGGCCAAATTTGAATTCAAGTCCTCCTGAGGGCCGGTGCTCTACTCACTGTACCACCTCAGATGCCTGTTTTAAAGCCCCTTAACTAGCTGCTCTTCTCTGGCCCACGCTAAGGATCTGTTTTACTCCCTTGTGCACAGCCCTCTGTCACACTAAGTTCAATTTCCAAATGCAACGCAAAATATTCCAGGTCCTGTGACAAAATGTAATGATCCCATGGGATGAATTTATCACCACCTGTCAACATAGAATTAAAAATCTTGCATTTCTAACAACCTTCAGTTCTGTGGGATATAGAAAAAAAAGGTTCCTCCACAGCCCACTGGTTCTGACCATGGCACTCAACTTATGTCTCAGAGAAATATTCTGACCCTAATTCCCACTGGGGCACAGAGCCAACAGGTAAGCATATGATTGGGAGGCTAAGTGATTCTCAAAGTCTCTATGTTACAACTGAGAATGCAACTATTATAATCTCTAGCATCAATGAAAACATACCTTGTTTTTACTAAAGATATTTTTCTTCTTGAAAGAGAATAAAATAATGTCCCTATAGTCAGCTGGATGCTTCACATGGATATCGTCTGCACGATACTGGAGGACACGAGAAGTTTTATTGATGAGCCAGTAGGGACTAAAGACAGATAATATCATACGGCTGCCCATTCTCCGAACATGTATTGATAGGTCTACTGTCATTGCTTCCGTGGAGTCCGATGTAAAACACACGAGAAAGAATTCAGGTAGTGCATCTTGTATACGAAAATGTCCATTCCAGTTTTTGCCCTGGTATTTCATCAAGACTAATTCCATTATTTCTCCATTTATTCTTGAATAAAGAACATCAGCAGTACTACCTTCTGATAGTTCATAAGTATCTGCAGTTCCCTACAAAGAAAATAATTTTGGCTAATAAACACAGCAACATTACACACCAAGGACTGTTAACCTGTACTTATCTTGATAAAGGGAAAAAGCAAGAGTAATAAGCAAAAAGAAAGAACAAAAAGCTGCAAACGGGGTGGCTACATTGTAAACCTCTTTCTATCACTAACTTCAGCAGATGTACGACTCAAGACGTGCCACCTCATTTAACAATACCTGAGTTTCCTGTTCTGCCAAAGAGGAATTATAACAGTAACTCTATTAATTTTGCTGTATTATATCAAGGACAAAATGAGATAAGAAGTGAGACAGAACTTTAAAACTTAAAATGCAATTAAAAAAACATAAGGCCACAGTACAGTGAATTGTATAAGTTTTATCGGTGGGTGTATATGTATAATATATATACACACACATATATATAAACATTTACATATCCATATTAAGAACAGCAGTAATAATAATAGCTGCTAACATTTATACTGGCCTACTATGTTGTAGGCATTGTGCCAAGTGCTTTGCAAAGATTATCTCATGTGATCCTCACAACAACCCTGGGAGATAAGTGCTATCATTATCCCCATCTTACAATTGAGGACACCGAGGTAATAAGAGGTTAAGTAACTTGCTTAAGGTCACACAGCTAGTACATGTCTGAAAGTGGATTTGAATTAAGGTCTTCCTAACTCAAGCCTAGCGTTTTATCTACTGCACCTTGGAATTGCCTACATATACATGTACACATACATATAGACATGATATGGAGAAATCATTCTCTTCCATTTTTCCAAGAAAAAAATCAAGGAAAGAAGGCCATGAGTAACTGAAGAAGAATGAAACTAGAGGTATGTCAACTGAAGTTATCAGCAGAAACAGACTGACATTCGTAATAGTAATTCCCAAAAAGTCTTCAATAAATAAACACACTTGGTTGTATTATTTTATGTATGTATGTGTGCATGTAGATATGTAGGTAGCTAAAGAGAAAGGAATAGATCAACAGAGCAACACAGAGACTGACGGACAATTATCCTACATAATTAATTTACAGCAATGTCAGGGCTCATATACTACTGATATTTAAAACTGATTTCATCTTCATGTAACAATATTAGCCAAACAATATATAAAAATCATACCTCAAGTAAATATCTTAAAGAATACGGAAGTAGATTCCTCAAAACTAGAGATGGATAAAGATGAATAATGTACGCTGGATCCCAATATTCCCCATGAGTAGAAATATAACTTAATTCATCAGGAACAGCAACTGTGTTTACTATCAGTGGTAGGAAGTTGATTTCAGTTGACGGGCACTGCAGAATGCACCTGACTTCACTGCTTCTATGAAGCTCCTCCTTCCAAGAAATATAGGTTGTTGACTCTTTAAATTGATCCTTCAAGATTCCAGCTGGCTGAATGAACAATTGACATCTATGGTAAAGTAAATAGGAAAAAAATCTTTAAAGAAATCAGAAACAAAAGATGTATCTTCTAAAACATTAGTAACTATTTAAAATGAGATGCAAATAAATGTGCGATCAATGAAAAGAAGTCTTAAAAAGACATCTAGAAAATAACTTCAATGCCAAACATACATTAATTATTTTTATCTGGGAAATAAAATGCACAATGATAAGAAAGTATATACCAATAATTCATTTCTCAAGGAGAATAAGCTTTATTCAAAGCTCATTAACTCTCAGTATAAAGTCAAATTTTGGAGCTGCATTTCCAGTCAGAAGAAATTAACTTAAAAATTATGAAGTTCAGGGGGCAGCTAAGTGGCACAGTGGGTAGAGCACCAGCCCTGGAGTCAGGAGGACATGAGTTCAAATCCAGCCTCAGACACTTGATAGATGTGTGACCTTAAGCAAGCCACTTAACCCCAATTGTCCTGCCTTCCCCCTCCAAAAAAAATTATGAAGTTAAAAACACAAATTTTAAATTTCTATATATTAAGAAATAATTGACCTATATGAATCTAATGGAACATGGAATTCCTCTTCAGGTTTGGCTGTTCCAATGGGTTCCATTAACTTAGCAGTCTTGACAAATTTATAGATGGTAAATGGAATAGAGAAATGATTCTTGATCTATGGAACAAAAAGACATATATATTATTAAATGAAATGTCATCCCCCAAATTCAACTTATTGTTGCCTCCAAGAACTACTGAAAAACAGAAGACTTTCTTAAAATTGGAATATTAATATAAAAGAGGTGAAAATTATTAGACTATTTAAAATATTTCTGAAACCAGTGCTTAGGGATGGTCTGTCTTACCTTTCAAGTTAAGAAAAACAGTTCCTTCTTCCTGATATCTTTACAGTTTTCCCCCCTTTCTATTGATTAGGAAGTTACTAAAACCATCCAGGAAAGAGTTATAGAGAGTCATAACTAGAGTGTTTGCAACTGGGGTTGAGGAGAAAGGGTATGAATGTGAGTGCAAAAACAAAATTAACAGGATTTAGCAAGTGACTAGATGGAGCTAGGGGTAGTGAAGAAGAGAAAAGAAACATGCCACTGAGCAGTTCGTGGGCCATCAGGATCATCACACTGCTATCAAAAGAAACAGAACAGATGGGAAGATGAACCAGTGTTCAAGGAAGATTTTGGATACACTGTTTGAAGTGCTACAGGTAAAGATACATAGGCAATTGGGGGGCGGAGCCAAGATGGCGACTGGAAAGCAGTAACTGGCGTGAGCTCCCCACCAAGTCCCTCCAAAATCCTATAAAAAAATGGCTCTGAACCAATTCTAGAACTGCAGAACCCACAAAGTGGCAGACGGAAGCAGGGCTCCAGCCCAGGACAGCCTGGATGGTCTCGGGGTAAGGTCTGTCTCAAACGGAACTCCCAGCCCCCAGCTGAGGGGAGCGGCACGGCGCAGCAGACCGCGGACCAACAAGACCAGGAGTGGAGCGGAGAGTGCCCTAGCATG